>CM017583.2:8141712-9341712 GCA_007844105.2 Rhamnella rubrinervis | reverse complement strand
ATTACGTCCTCAATAATATTGAGGGGTTGTATGAAGTTGAGGAATGGGTAGATCCACTGGCTAATATGGAGGAAGGTCTTCGTCGGCATGCTAGTGGTTTGGATTTAGGGGTGAAGTAGCTTAACCCATCACAGGAATAGCTGCTATGATTTCAAACATTGCTCGATGTTTGCCACAGCTCCTCGGAGTTGAGCTAGATCACACTCGTCGGCGTTGATTTGGTGGTTTCCTCCTCTAGTTGCCATTGAACTCATGGGAAGAATCATGACGCTCTGATACCAATCTGATAAAAGTAAAGCAAATGAGTGAAAATTGGGACTGAAGCCTGAGGGTTTCATGGCCTTTTATTTAATTTAAGTTTCTTTACAAGAGAGATTTTGTATAGGAATACAAACTGAATATTCAAAATTCTAAAACAATAATGCTTGGCTTATACACATAACCGTTGGACAAAGACGCTAACAAACAAAATTAAAGAACAAACTTATTACAAATAAGCTTTATCAATTTAAATAAAATTGTAAATAACCAAGTAAATGCTAAAATGAATACATGGAATAAATAGTCGAAGAACTCTGCCAAGTGAATGCTTGAATGAACACATGAGCCTTGCTAAACTATGATGTGGAAGCCCTTATATCAGTCTTCATAGGACACCCCAATCGTAATGACCTTGAATTCTTTTAGGTTTTGATTTGAGACATGTGATCTCTTAATTATTAAAAAAATTAAAAATAAAAATTTTCTTAGGCCTCAAATAGGAAAGCGGAAAGAAAAATTTGGAAGAGTTTTGATAGGCTAGTTAATAAAGCAAGGTATGGAAACCAAACTCTTTTATATAAGATCACTCTTTTATAATCAATGAGTACTTGATTATTTTAATTATTCATTAATGAGTAAATTAACAATTTTTCCCCTCTCTTTCTCAATTGTACTAAACTACTAACTAACTTTGCCTAGCTACAAGTAATATACACATATAAAAAATAAATAATAACCCCTTAAATTCTCTTTTAATAATTTGTATACTTCCCTTATAAGAATTTGGATATCACAACATGGAAATATATATATATATATATTTTTTCTTTCTATAAAAAGAAAAAGTGTCTTAAATATTTTTATAAGAAGGTAGGTGGGTTAAAAAGGAAAAGAAGAAATATATCTTTAAATTAAAGTATGCAAGTTGAAATGGTAGTTGCAATATCCCCTATAAGACTTTAGGAATTATAAGTGATTTCATTTAAATTAATAATTTTTAATTTTAATTATTCATTGCCAACCCAAAATAGAAAATAAAAACCGTTAAATTTAAAAAAAAAACAAGTGGCGGTGTCAAAACGCGTAAACTTTTTTTTTTTTGGTTGATGAGAGTTTTAGGAGGAAAAAACTGAGAGGCCAAGTGGGCTAGCTAAGCTAGGAGTGAAGTCAACCCTCTTCAAGTTTTGGGCGGTCCTGATTTGTTTAATCCTTTGTACACGAGGGTTGAGATAGCCAAGCATAGTGAGACACGTGTGACGGAAATGTGTATGTCTGAGTGGATATACTGTTTGAGTAACGTGACGCACAGGTGACTTTAACGCATTTGCTGGCGGGAAAGAAGATCCTCTACACGTGTACGCCGCCTTATTCCTTCTGCACCCTCGCAATTAATGCAAAAAAAAATTAAAAGAACAAGCAAAAAAATAAATGAAAGATCGGCATTGGAAAAACAAAACAAAAATCTAATTGTGTTTTTTCTCCAATTTTACGTATTGATTCTTCCCCACGCAAATTCATTATTGCAAGTTTTTTTTTTTCCATAAAAAAAAAAAGTTCTAAGGAACTGTTTTGCTTGCTTTTTTTCATTTAGATATGTAGTATTAGTGACTAGTGAGTGACTCATAAAATAGAGATAATTGAATAGGTAACAAAGAACGTGAGAGAAGAAAAAAAAACCAATTTATTCTTTTCTTTTCTTTTTTTTTTTATTTTTAAAACCATTAATTTAGTCTGTTTAAATTATTTTCATTATCATAAGTCAAATCTTTTTTTTCCTCCTAAATACAAGTCAAATTATTAGTTTGAATTAATTAAATACATACCCCATAATGGTCAATCATAACACACTGGAAGGATTATGAGGTTCTCTCCTCCAATTATGGGTACGTATAATTCAAAAAACCACAATCTAACAAAAGTTTACCTGAATTAGTCAAGCATAATTAATGGCAACAAGCAAGAATCTAGTGCACTATGTTTGAACTATGCTTTATCAACTTGGCACGTTATTTGTTACAAAGTATTTTTTTTTTTTATCACAAAACTTGCACTTTAAATCACCCCCTTAAACTCTCACTACCACATACTCCTAAATAACACCAAGCAATTTTGGCCATTTTGTTTCTTTCTCAGAGCTAACAATGGTCAACTTCTTCAAGCTCTCTACCATTCTCTCCCTCACTATTCTTTTGCTTTTAGCTTCTTACTCTCCATTAATGGCCTCCTCCTCTTCATCAATATTCGATCACCTTATAGATCAAGAAGACAACGAAGAGTACGTACTTGACAACCCGGTTCCGAACCCTAGATCGAGATCGAGTCGGCTGTTGGGAAGTACCAACGTGATAAAGAAAGGTACTCATTGTAATCCTTTGAAGTACAATGTGTGTAATGGGGTTTGGGCTAACAAAGGGAAGAGCTTCCTCCATTGCTGCAAGAACCACTGCCGGAATGTTCTCCAGGATAAGAATAACTGTGGGAGATGTGGGAACAAATGCAAGTTCGGTGAGCGTTGTTGCGGTGGAAGATGTACCAATGTCTTGAACAACGTTGACCATTGTGGCAAGTGTGATAAGAAGTGTAAAGGTGGTGTGGGTTGTGAGTATGGATATTGTGGTTATGCATAGTTAAAATTAAACTTAAATTAAGTACAAATATATTATATATTAATTATAATATACAGATACTTTCATTAATAAGTGATGGTTTTTTTTTTGGTTAATTAAAGGCTACTATTTACTTCATGCAATGGGGTCTAGCTAGGACTTGAATTTTTTTCCCTTGTAGAATACTTGGCTGAGAGCGGATTTTAATTTATGTACCTATATTCAAGTTTTGAATTTTAAACTTGGATGCCCGGTTTATGTAGTTTCATGTGAAAATAAATGATAGACAACCTTTTGAGGATTTTTTTTTTCTAATCATTAAGTGATCGATTGACTAGTTTATACGTACCTTATTGAGTCTTTACTCCAGTCTAATCAAAGATAGATTATTTATGTCAGAATTAGGAAATTCACGAGTAACAAATCTGACTCAAAGTTTTTATGTTTTTTTTTTCGCTAGAAGTTAGACCATTTTCATGGGTGTGATTCTTTCCCTCTACTATTATATATACATATATGTTTATTTACATAATATCGTCACTGAATATTCAGCAGTGCTTTTTCTATGTTTTGATTGGTAAAGTTTCGTGAAAAGCAAAAACACACAATCTTCCAAGGAAAGCAATATATAGTAGCTAGCAACATATAACTAGGTTAGTGTTCCCATTGTTTCATTTCGACAAACATTATATATTACATGTTAATTAAAATTAAGTTACACATTTATTAACGTACGTGATGAAAAGTATATTTTCATCCATTTGTTCTATGTATATACCTGTCAGTGGCCGACCAAGACCAGGCTTAGCGCACAGCACTTGGGGTTAATTATATAGTAGTATAATGTACGTGTTTGCATTGCATGGGTGATTAGGGTGACAACTTATACATTAATCCCTGGTCTTTTTCACTAAACGGTGACACAAAATAAATAAATAAATAATGAAAAATAAAAAATACACCAAAGCAAAAGGCGTTGCATACCGCATACAGACACAAAACCTTGCTTTGGTAGCAAGCATATTTAATCAGAAGTAGACTTTAGGTTTGAGATCTGTTGTCAATTATATTCCTTTTGTACACAGCAAGGTTTGACACTGCCGAATGACTTAGCAGATTGCAATGTGACAGATCCGGCGGGTTTGACCCAAAAAACAGATCCTTTTTTGCCTTTAATTTATATCCAACTTCAAGTTATTCTCCACCATTAGTTAGACGTGCCACCAAAAACCTTGGCTGGCATGGTTTTGCAACTATAAATGTACAATACAACTAACTTATATATGCATATACTTTTACACTTTCATCAACTAATGAATTTGTTTGCATTTCTTTTCTTTTTTTGTAGACAATGTGTGTTTTAATTTGGAGATCATAGATATTTGAAAGCGACATTTCATTGACTTGCGACACATTAAAGAATAGAATTAAAAAAAAAAAAACCTGATCAGTTTTTTTTTTCTCTTTTCTTTTTTAATCTCAATTTTTAAAACCAACATGGTTTTCAGACTTCAGAAGTTAAAGAAAGATAATGAAATACATGTAAACTTTTGCAAGTCAAATTATTAATTAATGCACGTATATATATGGTGTTCTCTCTTCAACTGAATTAGTCAGTGTAAAATTTTAATGAGTTCACAGGGAATATTCAATAAGGAGGCAAATGAATTTGGCATGTAGTAGTGACAATATTCCCCCAACATTATGGAATAATTTGTCAAAAACTTGCAGCGTATATATTCCTCCATGCCTTAGCTTAAGATAGAGATGGCAAAAAAATCCGTCCCCGCCCCGCCAGATCCCTCCCCGAATGGGACAGGGATTCCCCATTTAATGGGGGTAATGGGGCCGGGAATCACTATCCCCGCCCTGTTTATATATAATATATATTTTTTAATACATATTATTTATTTTTATATATATTACACATTTATTTTATATATTTTAATCTTTTATATTTTTTAATTTTTTCTTAAAATATATATAAAAATATAATTTATATATATTTTTATTTATTTTAAATATAAAATATTAATATTTAAAAAAAAAAATAAACAGAGCACAGGGTGAAGAATGGGGATCCCCGCCCTGAACAGAATTGGGGCAGAAATGAGATATAAAAATCCCCAACGGAACAGGGCACGGGGAGGGGCACCCGGCCCTGCCCCATTGCCATCCCTAGCTTAAGATCACTGCTGTGGGAAATACAAAGCCAATAACTCTTTTTTTGTTATTTTGTTTATTGGAGAAATGACCAATTTTCTCAATCTCGTTCTCATTCTCTCCCTAGCTGTTCCCTTGACATCACATTTCAAAACGCTTTCGCGTTTGCTATAGAAGATGATGACCATGAAGATTACGTAATTGACACCCCCACTCAATCCATATTTTAGACCAAGAAAAGGCCGGTTCTTATCCAACATTGTCGTAAAGAAAGGCGCACACTGATCCCAAATCAGGGTATCAACAACCTTGTTCATTGCTGCAAAAAGCAATGCCAAGACGTTCTGAGGGATATCAACAACTGTGGTGAATGTGGGCAAAAGTGCACGCATGGTGAGCTCTGTTGCAATGCAGTTTGCACCAACGCTGTTTCCAATGCCTACTGTTGTGGCAAATGCAGTAACAAATGCAAAGCAGGGATTAAATGTGAGCTAGGATGTTGTGGTTATGCATAGACTGTATACTCTTCGAAATTAATCAAATTTGTTCATTTTGTTTTGCTTTGATTTTCTTTACTCACTTCGAAATTAATCAAATTTGTTCATTTTGTTTTGCTTTGATTTTCTTTACTGGGTTTATGTATGTAAATATGCAAGTGCATGCCAAATAAATGATACGCACGGTGTATCTGGTTCTTCTGTTTTATGCGTGTGTGAATTTCATATCCCATGATCAAAACTACGAGGGATTAGAAACTAGCTAGTTTACCAGAATATTTCAGATGGGACATAAACTCTAGTGGATGTAAATTTTATGTTATCTAGCCTATGAGCTTAGGACCTAATGCGGATTGTAAGCTATTCTCAGCTTGGTTAAGGTTAATATTGAGACCTTGGAATTTAGATTTTCTACAATTTATTCTTATTTTAGAGTTATATATTTTTTCTTTATAATTTTCTTCTAACTACATAAAAGAACTTAACATGTGTAATGTCTAGAGAAAAATAAACAAGATAATAGAAAAGATTGAGAAAATTACAAACGGTACAATAAAGCTTGCGAAGGTTGACATTAAAGTTTTGTGAAACTGATGGTCTATTTTGATACAACTTCTGCCTAATCGTCAAGTTTGAGATGTACATTTTAGCCTGTAATGTGCAAAATTTCCTACTAAATAACAATCTGCTTCCAATGGATACGATCTTACACAGTAAATCCAAACCTGCACTTACAGATAACGAATGAGCTCGACTGCATACTTACCCTTCTTTGTAGACTTTATTTCTCCTATCTGCATCGAGAGGTAAATTAGAAAGTCGGTGCTTTCAGGCCTACCAACATAGACAATGTTGAATGGAATTCTCATTGAATTTGACAACTGACCTTTAGTCTACCTTTTCCACTAACTGAGACCATGTCACCAGTCTTTAGCACGGTCCCATTTTTTGTAATAGGGGTCCAGTTGACGCGCACACCCCATTACTACACAGATAGACAGATAAGGCAAGCAATTTCATGTCCTAATTTATTTAGCATGATAATATGGTTGCATGTATAAATCAAAAGGGTAATCAGTTCTGCCATATTCAAGCGTGTAATTAATGCTACCAACTATGCAACAGCATTGCAATAACCAATTTGAAAAAGATATCTTAACACTCTGGGCTCAAATGAAACACGGAATGTTTCCCTATTGCAAGATAGAATATATTGAAAATGAAGAAAGATGTTAATGGAAATTCCTGATTCTTAAAGCCATGAAATTATTCAAACACTATAGCATCAATCAGATTTACAAAAAAAAAAAAAAAAAGAAGACAATGTCTATAATTTTGTATACCATGATTCATTAATCTGTATTAGTCATTGAAATGCATGTTACTATCCATGTAAGTGGCATTTCTTACATTAACTGCTCTATTTGGAATTCACCATAATAGATTTACAGAAAATATGGACTCAAAAGCTTTAGGGACAGGTATAATCTAGTAAAAGTTAATAGAGATTATTACCAAAAAGCGAAGAACATGGTTAGAAACTTAAACACAAGGTAAATGTTGGCAAACAAAATCCATGCTCAGTACATTGTACCAAAAAGGACCGAATTGTTTCAAGTGGAAGGTGCTATGAGACTGCAAATAGAAAACAGCAAAAGAAATTCAAGGAGCCAAACCCAGAGGATAAATCCAACCGCACAGGAATGTATGCAATGACAAAGCCTAACTAAATGAACACACGATATGACCAGTATTTCAAGGCATAGATTTAGTAACTAGCATTGAAGGATGCACCTAATCAGGTCAACGAGTTTTGATCGTGAGATTTTAAATCCGGCACTAGCTAGAGCATCAACCCTTAATGACGCTTCTATGGTTTTAAATGACTTTGTTCTGCAAACACATTATGTAAGCACCTCATTGAGGCTAAATGATGAGTATCACGAGAAATAAAATAATCCTCATTATCATGAATTCTAACCTGGGTGGTTCATAATCTAGAGCAATCAATGGTATCCTCTGACAAGACACTCCAACATTACCAACCTGCAAGAGAAGTATTTTACAAACATAGATGAGGTATGTTGGTTAGTCAGATTAATGAAGCAACCCATAACCATGGCCTATGACAAATTTTCAATTAAAATATGTAGTCAAATGGGAAAAAATGCAAGATCCTATAACACCATCCTTGTTTTTCTAACAAAATTTTTGCAATATTCAATATTCAATCTGCAACTATAACTATAAGAGCAACAAAGCAACTATCTTCTGATAAATTTCAGAAATCAAATAAGGATGACCTTGATGTAACTAATCTTGTTATATCAAATCTAACTGAAGATCATAACTCTCTCCCATAGAGTAGCATTACCTTGTCAAGTGATGATATAAAAAAATCAATGAGCTCGGGAACAATAATGACTTGAGCCCCCTTCTCCCCCTGGCAGCAGGAACAAAAATTGGAAAGAGAAAATGATCAATACTCAACCCAGCCAGGCTACATCCAAATTTTTGGGAGATTTTGCATTTTTGATGACAATAAAGCACTTTTTTTTGTTCCTTGAACATAAAACAGTGAAAATAATGGATGGTTACTGGTTTTACAGATAACTTAAGAACCAGAAAATTTATTAACACAAGAGAATTCCAAATGAGAGCTCTACAGTGAGCAGTGGAGAAATCTTATATCCTGTGGACTTAAACCTCAAATCAAGTGGCTGTATTCTCCCACACTCTAAACAACCAAAGATATAAATTCAAATAAAAGTCATTTAATTATCAACCCTCATTTACAGGTATTAACAATCCAGGTAGATAGTAAAGAATCTCAAGTTAGTAGCCAGCAGCAAGCAACAAACTTCTCTTTGATAAATATCAAATAAATATCATTGTCAAAGCAGTTGGACCAAAACGCTATAACTGTAATGCAAGGGATAACATTCCTTTTTAAGTAGCTCTGCAACAGATGCCAAAAGATATTGCCTGCTTTAGCAGGAATAAAAATAGGCAGTGGCTTTTAAGTTTTAACCATTGTGTACAAAAATATGGAGTATGGATGTGTGACATAAAACAAGACATCCAAACCCGTAGTAGGATGAGGACATTCAGACATATAAAATTGCCAAGTTTGCCATGGTTTACATAAAAACATAAAATTCTTCCTTCATTTTTTTCTTAATCTAATACTTTTAACATGATAGATAAGGTCTCTCTTAAAGTGACAACCATTTCTACTGACAACAATTCATCCAGTGGTGGAAAAGTGTCCATATTGAAGAAACAAAAAAATTCATTCTTAATTATGAAAGCATGAACAGATATTTTAGTTCTCACAAAGCATGGGTGGTGGAATGATATTTTTTTTTTTTCGTTTTTTGTTTTTTTGGGTGAATAGGTTGTGGAAATTATTTGTTTGGCTATGTCCAAATAAATTGGGTACTTGAACAAATACGATTTTCAAAAATAGAACTATTCACCTTCAAATTTCTGTTAAATTTCCAATGCTCTATTTTTTACACATAAACTCTGTCTAGTGGTAAAAGAATCAAATAGAATATCCAACATAAATTAAAATACACCTGCAAGATTATATCTCCAAGCTTCTCCCTAGAAATCCCTGTACCAAGAATTGCACCAAGGAAGTCACCATGATAACAAGGTTCATAACTGAAATTCCCTGTGATACTGGAAAAGTAATCCAGAAATTAAATAAGAAAAATTCTCACAAAAATTTGAATGGTAGATGCTTTTAGAACTTGCATACTGTCAAGGAACAAAGTTTCCGACCTCAATGCTGCAACTATATCTGGATCGTTTGTAAAAACTTCTGGTCGTCCAACAGAAATTCGGCATCGCTCAGCCTACAGAATTGGAAATGTTCAGAATTATACAATCTGACTGTTTAAGAATTTACATTCAACAAGTTGGCTGTTACACAATCATCTATACAAGGACAAAGAGAAAAGAAGAAGTCCTTACAATCGAACAAGCAACCAATCAGTTTTAACAATTGCAGTTGAAGCCATCAAAGAATTTTATTGCAGGATTTTGGGAAGAGCAAAGTTAAACCTGTGGGTATCCTCCCTGAGCAACTGCCTTCACATCAGCTAGTTTTTCCAATGCTAGCATTGACTCCTTCAGTACTGGAGGGGTGAGAAAATTAGTATGGAGAATCTCTCTTCTGGATGATGCTCGTCTAGCCTACAATATATGCATAATTTATATAAAAGCTTAGAACCCACTATTTCACAGGTAAGTAACATGCAACGAAAGAAGATGAATGTAGAGCTTAAAACATCTTTGCATCATTGAAAGAAAAACAAAGACAGACAACAAAAGACACCATTTTTTTTCAGGGAAATTGTTATAGAGAATCTTCATTATTCTCACTGTAACAGTAGCAATATAGAAGATGTTAATTTATTGAAAGGTCACAGAAGTACCATTTCTAGAATACGCTTCACTTCTTCAATAGTATTTTTGTCTCCCACTCCTTTAAGTAAAACATCCACGTCCCCCTTTATAGCTTGTGCTAAGTGGCATATTCCTGAGGTTGTATTCAAACTAGAAAGTTTTGAATAATGCAAATCCCAGTTGTCTGGTATTAAGTAGGATCTTTTCAATCCACAAGCACAAAGAAAATTGCTAACATGAAAACAGAAATCAACAGGTTTCCATGTACACAAGTTAAAATAAGTTACATGTTATACATTCGATCAGTATGCAAGTTCTCATTCCTCTACACTATACCAATACTTGAAAGAAGATTAGATAAATTGAGACTCGGTTTTCCAGGTAGTACTGTCTAGAGCTGCGGATCTGTTAGGTAGTTCAAACTTCAGTCAATTATATATGAATAGAATTTGAGCTTGCCTGAGGATTAATATCCCATGGAAGCTCAATATCTATTCAATGACCAAAGCTTGATCTTGTTCATTCAGGTCATCCAGAAACTTATTTTTTTTTGTTAAAATCCAGTACTCTAAAGCTTGTTAAATGATAATTCCTCAATGCATTTTCATAGTTCGCCAACATAGTTTTCAAAGGTAAGGTACATGGTTTATAATAATGAAGTTAATTTTTTATTTGTTGCTTTGTGAACCTTTCTATTATTTGCCGGTGCAGTTACTAAATCTGCCCAGTTAGAGCTGACACTGGGTTCTTTGCAAGCTGATCCTAACAGGTCTGGAGTCTAAAAATAAAAAGTAACACGCAGCAATCAATCATGTCGATGAAATTTCCCACATCTGATGCAGTTAATCCAGGTTCAAAAATGTCTAACAACATAACCAATTGGCATCTTAAATTATTTATAAAAAAATTCAACTTGCACGCACTGATTTGAGACATATTTCTTTCTTAGTTTTTAACAAACGATAGTTCTCCATTTTGTCAATTGAGCCCAAGTTAAAATTTCTGGTACCCAAAATCACAAAAATGTCTCTTTTATGAATTTCCAACTTGCTCATTTTGTAGTTGTTACTAGGTGTGTAAAGTCTTCATCAATATTAAATGTAATGTAATATTTTGTTTCTGTTTTTCCACAATTATGGAAATGGGTATTCCAAATTAATTAGCATACACAAATACAAGGAAGGCAGAGATTTATATTAACCAAATTAGAGCTAACAGCCAAAGGCAAAAACGCACCTGAAGAACTCGGAGAAGTGAGGGGAAAATAGCCAAGCGTTGCGTGATAAGAGAGCCTGTTGTTAATGTGAAGAGGGTGGGAAAGAACAAAAGTCCGAGCAACACTTCTTACAAGGGTCGGTATTCCGATGAAGGTCTTGGCAGCCATGGCTGGTCTGTGCTATTAGGCATACGAATGAGTACGCTTGCAGCGAACAAACGGATTCACAAATTTGCAATAATAAATAAAGAAAAATAATTACTTTATTTATTTGCCAAATATATTTTAGCAATTAAAAATTAAAATTGGGGTTCCTTGGTTTCAATCATGAATGATATATAATTGCATTTTACTGCACAAATATAAAAATAAATTAAACTATATATATATATATATATATATATATATTTTGAATTCGTTAAACTATAAATTTATTTGGTTTAAACTCAAAAATATTTCATAGATTTTTTTTGGTCAATATCAAAAATATTTCATAGATACATTGTTCTATGGACTGCAAATCATTTTAATTCGTTTCAATTAAGTGAAAATTATGTTATTAATATTTCATGAATCGTTGATCTTCTCTACATGATTGGAAGCTTTGCTGTTATTTACTTGCTTTTGCATATCTAGAAGTTTAATTTTATTACTTTTTTTACTTATAATGTATTTAATTTTGTAATAAAATCTTAATTTATAACTAAATATAATGTCAAATATTTTAATTTTTTATATTGCGGCGTATATTCATATAAATTTTGATTGAAACTTTGTAAAAATTATTAATATAATTTTAAATGTTATGAATTTATATATTAAAACCTATTAATTAAAAACTAAATATACATTAAATAAACTTAAAAAATATATATTGAAATTAATATATAACATATGATACAGGAATATATTTTAAATTATATTTAATCTATATATTAAATAAATTCATAATACTCCTATTTAAAGTGCATTAAAATATTTAAATGTTATGAATTCCGGTCACAAATTCTTTTCCCATCGACATTGGTCCTAAGAGTATTATTATTTTCCTATAAATAGAGAAGAAGTTGGTATTCAACGTCGTCTTCGATTTGCAAATTAGGGATTTCAATTTCTGAGTCTTGTTCTGTGTGAGAGCTCTAGGGCACGCAAACTAAAACCGAGTCGACGAATCGAAATCGCCATTAGAGTTTTACAGAAGCCACAAAAATGGCCCGAAACGAAGAGAAAGCCCAGTCTATGCTCAACCGCTACATCACCTTGAAAGCCGAGGAGAAGAAGAAGCCGAAGGAGCGCCGTCCCTACCTAGCCTCAGAATGCCGCGATCTAGCCGAGGCCGACAAGTGGCGCCAGCAGATCATGCGCGAGATCGGTCGGAAAGTCGCCGAGATTCAGAACGAAGGTCTCGGCGAGCACCTACTCCGGGACCTTAACGACGAGATTAACAAGCTCATACGCGAGAAATCCCATTGGGAGCGACGAATCGTCGAGCTAGGCGGTCCCAACTACACCAAGCACTCGGCCAAAATGACCGACCTCGAAGGCAACATCGTCGACGTCCCAAACCCTAGCGGCCGAGGACCCGGGTACCGATACTTCGGAGCGGCGAAGAAGCTACCGGGAGTTCGAGAGCTCTTTGAGAAGCCGCCGGAGCTGAGAAAGCGGCGAACCAGGTACGATATATACAAGAGAATCGACGCGAGCTATTACGGGTACAGGGACGAGGAAGATGGGGTTTTGTTGAGGGTGGAAGGTCCTGCAGAGGAGAGAATGAGGGCTGAGGCAGTGGCTGAGTGGAAGAGATTGGAGGAGATAAGAAAGGAGGCGAGGAGGGCGGTGAAGAGCGGAGAGGTTGTGAGTGTGGCGAAGGAAGTGTTGTTTGAGGAAGAAGAAGATGTAGTGGAGGAGGAAAGGAAGAGGGAAAGAGAATTGAGAGAGAAGAGCGAGAAGGAAATAGAGTTTGTGGTTCACGTGCCGTTGCCGGACGAGAAGGAGATAGAGAGAATGGTGCTGGAGAAGAAGAAGAAGGACTTGCTGAGTAAATATGCGAGTGAAGGTCTGTTGGAGGAACAGAGTGAAGCTAAGGAGATGCTCAATATTCAGCGTTAAGATGCTTCAATGGCTGAAATGAACCATAGCTGTATACGCATTGTATTTTTTTGACTTTTGTATTCTGTGCACTCCTGGCGATTTGGCTTAAATTTAAATTTGATATGCTAGTTTCTTTCTTTTTCATTGTATATAGTAATTTAATTATTTGATATTTGTACACCACAAAATGGTATTAACAAATGTATATATATATATATATATATATATATTATCTTAATTTCGGAGCTACATCAAATGGTTAGAATTTGAGAGAAAACATAATGGTATTAGAAGGTTTTTCTAGTTTTTTTTTGGACTTAAAATGGGCATTGGATTGTTGAAAATTTTAAGCAATACTTGCATATTTATCCTAAATAAATAAATTTAATCCAAGACTAATAAGAGAACAGGTTTGAAGATTTGAGAGAGAGCAGTTTTGGAGACTGACTAGACCACCACGTTGATTGTCAGCGCATAAAAGGACGAGAGAGCCATCCATGAAAATTAACCAAAGTCAAAATTTGAAAATACATTCAACCAAACAAAATGTATGTCTCATCTCCCTCTGCGAAAAGAAAAATAAATAAATAACATTTTTTTCGACTAAGCTAACACCAACGTTATGAGTAACTTCCATCCTACCAAAAGGATGTAAAAAGAACAGGAATAACTTCCTTATAAACTACCACATATTACCTACCAACTCAACAACCTTTTATCCAGTAGAAATAATATAGGGACCTCATAACTCTCTTCTACTTGGTTTTATAGTTTCACTTCCTCATCAGAAAGTAGTACTGGAGCACTAGCGTCACCACCACCAACACCGCAACTGGAGCAGCCCATAGCCAATAGTTTGTGGGCTTTTTCCGTTTCAGGAGAACCTTCGGAACAGACTCCGGTCCTTTAGTCCGATATCTGGACCTAGCAGTGCTCTCCTTCTGTGTCTTCTCTTTTACTGGAACTGAAGCTTCACCATTTTCGTTTTCTGGTTCTGCAGCCTCTTCGACAGTCTCAGATGGATCCTCAAGATTGGTTTCAGTCGTGGACGCAGCAGCCTTCTTCTTTAACTTCTTTTCACGCTCCTGAGGCAAGTGAACAGAAATTCATTTCAGATTTTTGAGCATCAAGCTTACAAGCTAGTAAACAAAGTTTGATAAAGAAAGTAATGGATTTCCTTATTCTTCTTTTCAGCTTCCTTTTGAGCTCTTATGGCTGCTTTGTTTGCAGCTTTCTCGGCCAACTTCTTCTTCCGTTCCATGGCCTGCATATTTTTTGCAATTTCCTGTTCTCTTTTCATCTCCTTCAACTTTGCAGCATCAACCTCATTGTGTCTGACAGGAGTATCCTTTTGTGGCTTTTCAAAGTCAATTTCCTTGTCTGCTACATCAATGTGCTCCAGAGTGGATTTTGATTCTACTGCTTTAGTAGTTTTAACTTCTTTTTGGACCTTCTTAGCAGGTAAAGCTTCTACCTGAAGGGATTTGATGTCTTCCTTCAGCTGTTTTGGATTAGGTTTTGCCAGTGTCTCTGATTGAACGGGTGCAGAGACTTCCAGTGCCACCAATGGCTTCTCATCAGGATTCCTCATCCGCCCATCCCTACTTAACTGCCGACTATCCAATGATGGCAACATTCTTCTTTCATAATCATCCCTAAATGCCTTGTCACTGCTCCAGAGGGAGATAAATTTATCGACCTGATAAATGATTGAAAGTTTAGAATATTGCAGCAACTTAAAAGTAGGTTGAAGTATTTAACACAATAGTACTAATTCAACAAACCTCTGCAGTAGAAAGATCCTCAAGGGCCTTGATGTCTTTCTTAGCAGCGAGCTCTCTAGCTTTGTTCAATAGTGTACGACTTTGGTAGAAATAGGAATTCTGGAATCAGGATAACTATATTAGAGTTGATAACATTACATGACTAGATAAAATAGAACTATTACATTATTGGATAATTTATGAAATATCATACAACTCCATGAAGCAAGGACAATTATGAAACTATATAACACCAATTGAAAAAATGGCAACGACATTTAACAGCATCAAGTTAACCAAGGTAGGCACATTCACTACAATTATATCCTTAGGCCAGCCTCTCTTATTCTGGTCCAAACTTTCTGTTCTACTATATTGATTCCCTAATCATAATTTTATCTATAATAAAAAAAAAATTCCAGGGAAAAAAAACAAAAATTACTCCAGAAATTTTTTTTTCTATATCAGCAAAACTATTAAAAAAAAAAAAACAAATTCAGTGACTAGCAGAATCAACGGGTAAAAACGCCTAAAGAAAACACAGGCTAACATGTTCTTGCTCCCAAAACTACGTACTGCCAGTTGAATTCAAAAGCTGAACAGGATAACATAACCAATAAAATAGAAAAGAATATGTGAACGCCACTTGGATTTGATAAGATACTATTAAAACTTAAGCAACTTTCTGAACCATTTCAGCATTGTCCATAGATAAGCTTTCTTGCATCTGGCTTAGCATCAAATCGATTGAGTCAGCATATTGGTAATGGGGTTGGGGGGAAAAGGCCCATGTTCAATTAAAGGGTGAAATTAAGTTGAGTTCTGCAATTTGAACTTCCTAGATAAGTGGAAAAGGATTTTAAAAAAAAAAAAAACAAAAACAAAAACAAAAACAAAAAAAAAACAAAAACAGCAGCTTATAAGAGAGCACAGAAAAGTACTGAGCACTAAGATGCAACTAAGACCATAAGTTCTTGATCTACTAACTTGTAGTCCGTAAATTATTCATAAATTTTCAAGATTCAAACAGTATGCAACCTTCCAGTCAACAAACAAAAACCATGTGGGAGAGTGCTCCCACGAAACATGACAACTATGTACAAGTAAAACTTACCCCGTCATCACGCTGTTTCCTGAGATGCTGAACGCTCTCCCGAGCTTTATCTCTCTTCTCAGTAACAGCTGTCAGCTCATCCTGTAATGCCGCAATGTCCTTATCTATTGCTTTCACTGCATCATCAAGCAGCTTAATCTTGGCCCTCACTGCATTTTGCTCCTTTTTTACTCCATCCAAATCACCACCAATAAGCTTCAAGTAAATAACAGCAGTATGAGACTTTGTAATAGATCCTCAACCCCAAAAGAAACACTGAAACAAGTATATAAAAATAGGCTAGACACTGAAACAAGTAGGTATAATTACAACTCTTCCGTACCTTAACCTGATCTTGAAGGGCTTCTTTTTGAAGCATTGTATCCTGAAGCTTTGCTCTCGTAGCAGCATTGGCAATAACCTTTTCCCTTGTGCCCTCAAGTTGCTTAATTTCCCTAAGGAGTTGTTTTTCCTCAGTCAATGGTATACTCTCATGTTGTATGCGGTAATTCAAGCTGTAAATCTGTTACCACCAATTCAAAGTCAAAGACAAAGGACAGCAAAGAAGTCACAGCACACAAAATGAGGAATCCAGAGTTGTAAAAGCTCAAAAATGAAACATACAAAACTATTAAGCTCTTCTTCGGATGAACATAAACCACCGGCCCGACTAGCATTGTTTGCACTTCGCAGCTTACCCAAAACCTGCTGCAGAGGTTCCATCTCCTTAAATTTCTCATCCACGATTGACTTAAATTGCCTGTTGTCATCTTTGAGAGCTTTAATTTGAGAAATCAACTCAGATCGATCAGACTGTGGAAAAGAGAAAAATCACATAGAAATCAAACACTTGAGGATAGAATCAGACTGATCTGTAACATCCAATCTTCTCAAAGAGCTTTTAATGCAAAGAGAAACACATTCAATTAACTTCTTATCAAATTATGCTACAAGATGCTAAAATAGTAAAGCAACATGGTAGTATGTTTCTCAATCTACCAAGGATCATTTTTCCCTCTGGAGAAAAACCACATGATGGCGTCCATTTATAATAATTCTAAAAAGAGGCAAATAAATAACCAACAAATTTTATAAAATGGACTTAAGAAATTCCCTTAGGCGTGTGTGTGTTTCCTCATGTTCAATAAACTTGAAGAACCCTAAACTCACCCTCTTTGCCTTCAATGCATCAGTGATCTTAAGCCTGGCTTGGGTCCTCTTCTCAATCTCTATAGCAGCCTGGTCAATTTTAGCTTTTATTTTCGGGTCATCAAATGGCCGGTACCTTACGAAATAAAAAGAATGGATCTGCTTAGGTGCAGGCCATTCATCAACTGCATCCTTGGGAAAGTTAGCATCAGAGACGCTATTCTCCTCCTCTTTAACAGGTTCTTCCCATGTGAGCCAAATTTTATGGTTTCATTCTGCTCGGTCCCTTGATCCAGTTTTCTATTTTCCTTTTCATGCAAAACAGATTTGTCGCCTCCGGTCACACTCTCCACCGGCCCTTCGACCATCTCAAATCCCACAACTTCAACTCCCATAATTCCCACCAAAGATCAACCACAGAATACAATCCTGCTATAAAAACAAAGTCAAGTGAAACTCAAGCTATGTATTGAAAGCCAAAGAAGACCATATAACAAATAGACTAAGCAAATGAACTCTATCAAAAGACAAGAATGAAAGAATCAGCGAGTCCCAGATATCAATGGAGATCTTTCAATCAAAGACGCCCAAAAGACAAAAAAAAGAAAATGTAAAAATTTTCACGATCATCCAGCGGTTCTGTTCAATGAACAATTCACTTTGATAGATCCTTCATTCAGAAACAACGAAGATAGAAGCCGAGTTTAAACAGTAAGGGAAAGAAAATAATAAAGATTTAATACAGAATTCAACCAATCATCCCAAAAAGAAAGAATTGAAATTGAGATTACATATCAAATCACAACCCATGACAAGGCCTAGCATGGTAAAAAAAAATTAATAACGAAAAACCAAAACAAATCCAATCCATGATCCGAATCAATTATACTTATCAAGAATCATCAGCACCGATAAGGATCAATTCCCAAAAAAAAAATAATGAGAATGAGAAAAAAATAGTGAATTTAATTAATTACCAGTAAAAGAAAGAGATAGATAGAGAAAGAAGAGCCCTTTGTTAGAGGTTGAAAAGGGCCTTCAATTGGGAAGTATCAGCCAAGAAAGGAAGTCAGATCTCCTTCTCCTTTTCTTCTTCTCAGATCCACAACCCACCTTCAAAAGTCTCTCTCCCTTCCTCTCCCACTTCTTATTTTATTTCCAAGAGAGAGAAAATCAGAGAGAAATAGCAGAGAGAGGGAGAGAGTGTGTGTGTGTTTGGCTATATTTATTATGTATCTATTTAAAGAGAGTGAAAATAGAAAAAAAGGAGACACAGATTTCAGCTGTGTGTAACATATGAAGGATTTACCCCTGCAGTACCTACAACAATTATATGCCTTTGCACTACCGTTTTCTTTTTTTTTTCTTTTTTTATTTTTTTTGTCAAAAAATTATTAGCCTCAATTATCTTTACTGTTTATATATTTTTACTTTTAAATTTTAAAAATGTTAATTTATAAATTCTCAAAAACAGTAGAAGAGAAAAAATCTAACCAAACAGGCCTCTGAGTAAACGACGTGGTATTAAGATGGATGGGCACAGCATGACGGTGTTGACTCATTGCGTGGCCTTTTATGGTTGTATGAAGATACTGTCGCTGGGCAATGTACACGTGGTTTAGATTTTGGACACGTTTGGTCGATGATTACGAGAGTTGGATAGATTTCGATGGATATTTGAAATGACATAAGTACCCCTGTGGGATTCTGCTCAAAATGTATGGTATAAATGGAAAATATGCGAAAATCTGAGTGTTTTGTCAGTAAAGGCCAAAAAGAGGTAAGCATCTGCAAGGTATTAGTTATTCATAATTTTTTTTTGCCTGAGGTTAAAGTTGCCCATTAGATGCATTTTTAGAACATGTTTGGAACTATTTTTTTTTAATAAAAAAATATATTTTTATGAAAAAAGCAGTTTGAAATATATTTAATAAAAAAAAATTATAAAATATATTTTTTATAAAAAAAAAATAAAAAATTTTAAGTGCTTTTTTTAGAAGCACTTTTGATAGGTGCTTTTTCAAAAAAGTGCTTAAATAAAAAGCACTTTTAAAAAAATATTATTTATTTAAGCAGTTTCAAACGGGCCATTAGACTTTTTTACTCCGCATCTGGGTATGGTACAGCAGAAAAAAAAACCGTTTTTTATATTCTCTTATAAAAGTTATAGTTCAAATTTTAATAAATTTTATTATTATCTCATGTGTATTCAATTTTACTTGAAATATGAGATAGAGAAAAATTTAATAGGAATATGGGTCAACTCTAAGACTTCTACAGAATTATAAAGTTTAAGCAATAAAAGGGCTCTATCTACTAATATAATTCTAGATTGATAAAATCTACATCGAAGCTATTTTTCTTTTATAAAATTTAAAAAAAAAAAAACCTTCTTCACTTTTACTTTTCATTCCCTTTTCTTCTTCTTTTATTTTTTTTTTATAGTTTCATTTTTATTTAATTCTCTAAGTATAAAAATTTATGAATCTTATTCTCTATTCTCTTTAGTATCTCTCAATTAAAATTTAAGACATGTTTACTTGCTTGCTATTTTATTTTATTTTATTAATTTTAATTGAAGTATAGAAAATCAAATAGGAGATTTACATTGAGTTAAAGATAATTACAAATTTAAGAAAAAGAAAAAATAGGTTTTTTTCTTTTTGGCTTATCTATTTCTCCAATTTTAAATTGAATTCAAATCTTTGATCTTTTTCCATTTCGAATTGATAAAAAGGTGCAAATTACACACCGATCTTGTAGATACTAATTTCTTAATATTATTTTTCTAAACTTGTTATTTTCTTAGGACTCGTTTGATAATATAGTTGTTTTTTATTTTAATTTTTAATTTTTCGTCTTAATTTATGTGTAATTTAATTATTTTAGAGGTTGGTTGGAGTTAGTGTTTTCATTTTATATTTATGTTTTTCATTTTCCTTCACATTTTTACTCAATTGAGTAGTTTAATTAACATTTAACAAACTCCAACCAATTTCTATATTAAGTAAATTACACATAACTCAAGAGGAAAAAATAAAAAATAATTATATTATCAAACAAGCTCTAAATTAATTAATTCAATTTTCCCTTATGATTACATAATCTATGCTTTCTCATTCATTATAATTTTTTTATTATTTTTTTCAACGTCTCAAAAAAAAATTTTAAGAGTCACTTCACCGCTGAATTTTCTTCTTTCATAATAAAGGATGGTTTTAAAACTGCTGTTATTTTGAATTTTGTATTTTAAAAAGGTGTTCAAATTTATATAGCACTTCTAATAATCTTTTTATAATAATTTATATATATATATATATATGTATGTCCATCATTTAAATATAAAAGTTTTATTGTCTAGATATTATTTTAACATCATTATAAGAAAGGTTACATAATAATAAATAAATAAATTCATTGAACAACTTTTACACAGTAGTAATTTCTGTAATAAGAAATTACCAAATGAAATATTTATCTTCAAACATCTGAAAATGTAATATTCATATTTTGAGCAAACAATGACCTCATGTTAAAATGAAAAATTATGTAGTTTTCAAAACTTCATAGAACTACATAAATTTTTAATGGAATAAAAGTTAAAATGGAAGAGATTGATAGAGATTGTTTCATAATCCAACTGTTATTTAAAAAAATCTTCATATATATACATATATGAAAAATAGGTAATTTTCTCCAATGTCCACTCTAGCGTCCTTAATTATATCAAAAATCTCACTATTGTCCAAAATACTTCTCATATGATCAGCATATGCAAACCACTATAAATATTATTACTTCTCATATGATAGCGAGATTTGCTACCAAATGGTGACTAGATATCAATAGAGCCCTTTATTCTAGACTCATTGTATAGTAGCAAAACACTCTACTAAGCGGCGAGTAGATAACAGAGAACCTTTATTGTTTACTAGTCTTGTAGTAGCAAAACTCGCTGCTACCAAGTGGTGAATAGATATTAAAAAAATTAGTGAATTTGTAAAAATCATATCTCTTTAAATAATTATCAAAATTATTTAATTTAAAAAGCAAAATGCTCATAATTTTATGTGGTTGTATGTAAAAATATGCTACAAAATAAATAAAAATCAGAGTAGCAGTGAGAAAGAAAAAAGAAAATGCAAAAAATAAGGAACAATAATGATATATTTGAATAGTTGTATTAAATAAAATAAATTTGTAAAAATTATATCTTCTTCAATACTTATCTAAATGTTATGATTGAGAAACCAAAATACTTATAATTTAATGTTGTTGTATTTAAAAATATGCCATAAAATAAATAAAAATTATAAAAGTAGAGAAGAAAAAGTTAAAAAATAAGAAAGAATAATGATATATGAATAGTTGTATTAAATTGTAAAAATCATATATCATTCAAAATTTATCGAAATGATTTGATGTTTTAAAAAAATACGTTATAAAATAAATAAAAATCATATGAGTATAAAAGAAAGCAAAGCAAAAGTGAAAATTTTTTTTTAAAAAATTGATTTCATGGGTAGGGCTAGGGTAAGGGTGGGTATTTTTTATAAAAATTATAAGCGCTTGAGTATTTTTGGCAAAACATCATACACATAGGCATTTGAAGAAATTACTCGTGAAAAATTGACTTTCCTATTTTTTTTTTTAAAAAAAATAGCACCAATGTCCATGAACTATGAACAAATTGTAAGTTTCTCCCACTAAATTATAGTCAGCCAATCCAAAATCCTCTTGGACATTCCTAAATAAATAAAATTTCATAAAACTCATATGTCTGTAGATACTGTCTGTAGATATTATTTTATTAAATTAATAAAATATATAGTTGTCGTTGGACTTTGTCGCCACTCAATTAGGCTCAAGCTTGTGAATCTGAGTAGACTTTAGGTTAGTACAAAGAGAAACCTAAGGTTGGTGTTCCTGAGAAAGTTGGCTACTAGAGGTAGGTCATTTGGCTCCAACAAGTAATGAAGGCTTAGAACTATAAGCATAAACTAAGGGTCAGTGGGATGTTGGCGGTGATACCAACACCGACCTTCCAACACTTAAGTTAGTATGGCACCTATAATCATGGAACAATAAGAATGGATAAGTGGTAGAGAGAATTAGGAGTTGGAAAGGGAGTGCATGTTAAAAGTGTTGGAATGTTTATGTAAGAATGAGAATATAACCTTTTTTCTCCACTTACAAGTAACTCAATTGAAGAGAATTTAAAGTGCTTAAGCAGTGGGAATCAAACCCCCTTTCCATCCTCTGAAGTTACTTTATATACTTGACTGACCGTTGATGGATGTGCGACATGTCATAGAGTACTACCACTAGGATTATGCGACTTGACTTTAACTAAAGTTTCGATCAATCCTAGTGAAGCAAATGAGGACAAGATGGTGTGGCAAATGAGGTTGCACGCTATAGGCCTATCTAGTAAAGCCACATAGAGGACAAGAGATTTCCTCCAAAGTAGAAAGTGACTCAGGTAAATTTGGCGAGCAAGAAATTAATATGGTAGGCAAAGGCAAAGCGTTTTTTCTCCTTCTGGTGTATGACGAAGTCATCTTTGGGAGTTCAAACCTACTTATCTCGTTCCATATAGGGAAAATGTATCTTCCTCAAACAAGTTGACCTTCAAACTAATTAATGCCCTCGGACAGATCATCCAATTTGAGTCTCACTACCTTGTTGACTATGCATGTGTTTTTTCACGCTGGCTTAATGAAATAGGCTTCAATTTGATTTTTTTCTTAGGCTTAGAGTGGGCCAAATATTTTTACTAAAAACATATATCATACAAATATATATATATATATATTAGGTCTGCAACACTAATATTTCATTTTACTGATTTCTAGAAACTAGGTTCTTTTTTTTTTTTTTTCCTTTTCCTACTTTACACTTTTCTCTTTTCATGGTGAAGTGCCAAAGAGCTTTAGACCTCCAAAATGCTCTAAGTTCTCTAACTCTATAGTGCAAGGTGCTTTTTTCCCCTTCTAATGTATGTCAAAGTTATCTTCGTGAGTCTAAATCTGCCTGTCTCTTTCCAAATAAGGAAAATGTGTCTTCCCCAAACAAGTAGACTTTTACGAATAATTAATGCCCTCGGACAGACCACCAAGATTGGCCCCCACTACCTGGCTAACCATGATGTGTCCTTTTTCATGTGGACTTGACAAAATAAGCTTCAGTTGGTTTTTTTATAGGTTTGAATTGAGCCAAATATTTTTACTCATAACAAATATTATATAAATATATATATTTTTAGGTCTACAACATTTGTCTTTGATCTTGCTTATTTTCAAAAAACAGATTTTTTTATCCTTTTCTCTTTTCATGAAGATTTGATATTAAAGGGCTCTTAAACCTCCAAAATGCTCTGAGTTCTCTAATTTTAGAACTAAAAGAAAAAAAAATACAATAAAGCTCACTAAGAAAAAAATTCTAGTAGGTAATATTTTATCTGTAAAGTTTTTTTTTTCAAAATTTACTTTTACAAAGATTATAAACATATTTAAATTTTTAAGACTTTGAAAAAATTGGAGAAAATATTTTTCAAATTCCACTTCTCAAATAGAAGTGTTAGAGACACAGTTTACAATACAAGGTCATGTTCATTAGATAGTGCTCATAATATTAAAAAAAAATAGCTAACTAATAAGGCTATTCATGATATATCTTTCATTTATTCCCTTTTTTTCATTTAAATCTAAGGACTTCCTTTTTCTCTTCTCCAAAGGGAAACAACAAATGCAATAGGTTTCCAACTTGGTGAAGTGCATTTGGCGACAATCAATAATTGTAATCGCATAAAGATATATTTGATTTAGGGTGGACATTTCTATTTGGAACCCTTAACCAACAAGGTTTTTTCAGGTAAAAGATGAAAATATGAAATCTTGGATTCAATTCAAATACAAGAGGTTGTCAGATTTTATTATAAATACCGTATGATTGACCATGTCACAGGGCGGTGTAGTTTTTCATAAGCAACCATGGTAACTTCCTTGAATGGGATCATGACAAGAATGTATGATGCTTAGTGGCATACAGAAGTTGCCGATGGTATAGATTTTGTCAACCAAGCTTTATCTCTAGCCTAACAATTACTAAGGTTATAAAAGAGTCAAGTTTCTCTATCAATTTATAAGATATGCAAACTTCCACCTAAAATCACAATTTATATGTAAATTGGTGTTATTTACTTCTAATGTGAAATAATTTATATGTGTGATATGGAACACTGTTGACTTATTATGTGATGGTTTATAATGAAAATATAACAACATCATGGATTTTGTTATATGTATACATAAGATATATCTAGTCATGAATGTAATTGAGAAAAAATTATGAACTACTTAATTATGTACATTTGAATATAGGGCAAATAAATATAGCAATCCATAAAGAAAAAGAGTCGTGGATAAGCATTGGAGGATGTCTCCTACTAAGGAGATAGGCCTCGCTGTAAAGTAGGCGGACTTCACTAGAGTTGTGGGCTTTAGAATGTGACTCATCGCCACAAAAGAATGTGAAGCGTAAAGTTATCATCCACATAAATGAAAATGAGGGTATGGATCATATAGCTAGCTAGTTATCCCCTCTTTACTTGGTCCATAATAGTGACCAAGGATCATGATTAAAAATAATTTTTTGAAAGAAAAGTCAATAATCGAAGCATATGCATTACAAACACGTGTATCAGTTTGCTTATTTGGCATTAACTATAATAACTCATTTCTTAAAAATGCCTGAAGAAATTTGGTTGCTTAATGGTTGACTGAATTTTAATATTTTGGTATAGTTAGTGGGGTCCAAAATTGACCTTTTTCTACATCTAGTTTTTTTTTTTTTTTACTTTGGTACCTTGCGTAGAGCTCATCGATACGAGTTTATATACATGCAACACTCACAAATTGAAGTTATGATCTAAGAGTTATAGTAAATAGAAGGCAGTGGCAAAATTACAATTATTTACCAACTTTTCAAAAATTTCAAAAAAAAATTTCCTTTTTTTTATTCTTTTATTTTTCTTTCTTCTTCCTTCCCCAGTTCTTTTCTTCCACTCAACCTCCTCCTTTCATTTCTTCTCTTCATAGCCACACCATCACTAGCCACCGTCGAAGCTCGCCGCCACCACTACACCTTTACCGACTACCCAAGAGCCTTGTCAGCATCGGAAACTTCCAAATCGGGATAAAATATGATAGGTTTCTCTCTCCTATTTTTGTTGGATTTTAGCTAGATTTTCAGCAAAATGAGGGTGCTTTTCCATTCGTTTCGACCCACTGAGTTTGATTTCAACCTTCTTTTGGTTAAAAATCTCTAGTTTATGTTAGTTTCCAAAAATCCCCTATGAGCCACCACTTCAGGCTAACTTTTGGCCACCTCATTTATTATCTTATGGAAATTGAAGGTATATATTTACTCTTTATCTTATAGGCTTCGATTTAATATGTAGTTTGCTAATTTTCATTCAGTATTGTCGAAAGCCCCAATTTGCGAGTTTAGGGTATTTTAGGGACTGTCAAATTTGAACCTCACAGATAGATATAATGTTTAATTTTTATTCATTCAGGCTTCCTATAGATGTTTAAAGATTAAAAAGAGGCTTAGTAGTCTGTATAGATCCTTGAGTGAGAACGATTGAATATTAGTAGAGACACAATTAGTGAGTGAATTCTACTTAAATTGAACTTAAATTACTTTTATACTTTCAATTTAAATATTAAGATTATTTTATGACGGTATTTGGAAGTTAAAGAATAATTATCAAAAATGAATTTCTCCTTATATTTTAAATACATACTCATGTGCTGGTTATTTGAGATATTAAATGTTTATTTTGGTATTTGAAAATTATTTTAAGAAAGTATTTTCTGAAAATTAAAAGTATGTTGAGAATAAATACTTTTTCTAAAATGTTTGGTACATATTTATATATTGGTTATTTAAAAAAAAATTGGCATTTTGATATTATTTACTGTTAGTATCATGAGAATGTTTTTCATTGAAAGGTAATGTTGGATATTTAAATTATTGGTTTAGTATACACAATATGTCACTGGGATACAAACATTGATTGGTTGATAAGGTATTTGATGATTATATTCACGCATGAAATGTGTATACTATATGGTCTATCTCTACTACGCCAAGGTAGTATGATGGTTCCCCCCTCCTTATCCATCTCTGTTATACATTGGGATGTTAAAGGTAATATGATGATTCCCTCTCTTCTATGATTATAGGTTAACTTAACGTACATGGTTTTTATCAACCATGGAGATTTAATAAATGAAAAATATATTTTCATGATTATTATTATTATTCAAATTTTAAATTACATTATGAGTTTTATAAATAATTATTTAATGGTGATTTATTCAGTTTTTAAGTTATATTTTACGATATAATATTTATATATTATTTTATTATTTAAAATTTTTTTCAAGAATACTTAAAGTGTTTTATCTAATATTTTTATCACTGATCCATTCACTGAGTGTAGCTCTCAGGAAAGACATTCTTTTCGGTTCCTATGGATTACATTGATTTCCTTCCATGATTAAATTGGATATAACAAAATTCATACGTAATAATTTACTTATACTTATATGGAATGTAATTATATTTGTTGTGGGATTTTCAGTAGTATTTGTTATGGCTACTGAATATATTTAAATTGTATTTTTTTTTATTTTTTGCAGACACAAAATTTGGATTTGTTCAAGTTTTAAGGGAGGTTTCGCTAAAATTTTAGTAAGAATTTCAATGGAATTTTTTAGGTAGGACCCATTTTAGATGCAGTCCTATCATTAACTCATATACGTTGTTGATTATGATTTCAGGTGACACCGAGTACTAAACAATCTAGTGTTATTTTTTTTGTGATGTAACTACAGCTACCATTTCATCCAAGGTCCACAGTGTCTAAAAAGAAGCTTAGAAATGTTTTATTTTTATTTTTTTAAAACTAAGTTGTGCATTTTGTATATATCAGTAAACTAGTATATATATGTATTCCTAAATTATAATTGTCCGCATTTTTATTTATTTATTCGTTTGTACTTGATTTAGTAGGATAGCATAAGTGTATTAATGTTAACGTCTACTCCCCAATTAATGTATGTAGGGGGGGTGACAATTATGTTGTCAAAGCACAGTTAGTCGATCCTTGTAAGTTGAAAATATTTTTATTTTTATTATCTTAAAATATCTGAGGACTGAACCAGGTGCACTAGTATGAACTTATTACTTATAGTTGCTTATTTTGGTTTTCTGAAAATACATTATAATATATGTATATGCATGTCATGTCATGTAGGTTGTCATGGAAAATAGAGCAAATGATTTCCAATATGACATTACTAGTGGGCTATTAGTTAAAGATATTTGGAGGTTAGAAAGGGTTAAGTACAATACCAAACAACATATTTGTGCATGTCATTCTTATTACTTCTCTCAATTACCACCAGGGTCTATGTCAAAGGAGAGTTTGAAAAGAATTTAAAAGCAAGCCATGGTGCATGTCGGAAAACGTAGGAATATTACCTAACTTGTGTTGAATCAATATCACAATCTTGGACATTACAAGAACAATTACTTGAAGAAAAAGGTCAAGGAGTTTAGAAAGGTAAATACTAAATACTCATTCCAAGAGGATAAATACCCTAGGGCTTACCTCCAAAAAGGTGATATAGTGAATATGTACTTAAAACGGAAACCAAAGTATGTAAAACTTACTAAACCATAGTGTGAATATCAGATGTTATCTACTACCGAGACTGTAGAACTAAGGAAAAGGGGCTAGAAAGGTAAGGAATTAGTGAATACACTTGTTAGGATTCCAAAAAGTCAACACAAGAAGCTAAAATTCTAAGGATAGTTAAGGGAAAAGCTTCAACCTTCGGGACTACAAAAGATGTGTAATAGAATAGTAACTTGTAAATATTAGTAGCATATCCATGTATATATTTGTGACTATTACAGTTCTACTTGTGCTATAATTTGTACTACTTATGTATATATTTTTGTATAACTTGTACAATTACTCCTAGTACTACTTGTATTTATTTTTGTTGTGTGAATATAAGAATGACCTTTGTATATGAATGTTATTATTAATATTACAAATTAAAGTAATTATAATATATTGTAAGTACAATTATGATGTCGTATAATAATGGTAACGGTGCTTCTACCAAGGAGGATCATACTAGTACCCAAGAAAATAGTCAAACCAAAGGAGGTATGATTTTTATAAGCATAGATGATCTTAAAAAATGATGTAAGAATTTATCACAAGTAATGTACTTAGACTATCCATAGTGGTCAACAAAATCAAAGTGGCACAAGGTCAAAATTCTAACATAATCAAGATAAAGGAACTTCAATGTCTGTGGAAACAGTACTTTCAGATTTGGAGATCATCATTGCATACTTAATGATCATAACTTAAAATATGAAATAATGAATGAAGCTTGCTGTGTGTCATACTCTGATCACCTTGGAAGTATAAAGATATTTAGATATTTGAGAAGTGTATTTTGGTGGACAAACATGCAAAGAGAAATTGCTCATTTTGTTGAGCAATATTTAATTTGTCAACAAGTTAAGGCAAAATATCAAAGAACGTTGGGTTTACTAAAACCACTGTTGGTTCTATTTGAAAATGAGAGCATATCACCATGGACTTTGTGGTTGGATTACCATAAATCTTACGATGTTTAAATATTGTATGGGTATTAGTGGATGGACTTACAAAATATGCGCATTTTCTACCTACAAAGGCGAACTTTACATCAATGAGACTGTGAGACTATATGGAGTACCTATTTTCATCATATCCGATAGAGATCCTATTTCACATTGATGTTTTAGAAAAGTTTGCATGAAGCTATGAGAAGAAAATTGAAGTTCAGTATAGCTTTCCATAAATAGATAGACAATCCGAAAGGACTATTCAAACATTGGAAGACATGCTAAGAGCTTGTATATTAGACTTAAAGAATTTTTGGAAGCACATTTGCTACTTGTAAAGTTTACATACAACAATAGTAATTAAGCGACTATTGGCAAAGCGCCATATGAAGCCTTGTATGAGAGGAAGTATAGATCCTCTTTACATTGGGATAAAGTAGACGAGAGGAAACTTATTAGACCCAAAATTCTACAATAAACCTAAGAGATGGCTACAAAGATTAGCAAAAATGTCAAAACTATTTAAGACCGACAAAAAGAGTTATGTCGACAACCAATAAAAAGAGTTGGAGTTTACAGTTGGAGATAATGTGTTTTTAAAGATAACACCTATGAAGGGCATAATGAGATTTGGAAAGAATGAAAAATTAACTTCATGTTACATCAAACCTTTTGAAATTCTTAAGAGAATTTGTGATTTGGTTTATCATTCGGCCTTACCACCCAATCTCTCAAGTGTTCATAATGTTTCTCATGTTTCAATGCAGAGAAAGTATATTTTTTATCTTTCACATATGCTTAATTACGACCTATTAGAGATTCATGAAGATTTGATTTACGAGGAGTAACCTGAGAAAATTTTAAACCGTGAGGAAAAAGTGCTTTGAAAGAAGAGTATTACATTTATAAAAGTATTTTGGAAGAATCACTCATTAAAAAAAGCGACTTAAGAACGCGAATAAGAGATAAGGTTTAAATATCCTCATTTGTTTAACCACTATTAAAAGTTTTGTTTATTTATATTAAGTTTTTTTTAAGCTTCTATTGTCTCATTTTGAGGACGAAATTATTTTAAGAGTAGATAGTTGTGGAACCCTATATATGAATTAGGGTTTCAAAACCCTAATTGGTAATTAATTGCCATTAAATGATTTGATAGTATGAATTGTTTTAATTAATTAATTTTTATATTAATTGTTAATTGATTATGTATTATTAATAATTAATATTTATGTATTAAGGTAATTAATTGATTTTTTTTAATATTGGAAAATCTGAATATTTATTAGTTGAATGAATAAATTTTGAAAAAATTAATAACATTAAGGCGGCTACACGTGGGTGTTAGGTAAGTTTTACTTATTTGCTTAATTATTTACAAATTACTGTCCATATAATGACAGTTCTTTGGCTTAAGATAGGTTACAGTCTTTCTCTCTCCCCCTCTTTTTCTATGCAAATTAAGAAAAAAAAAAAGACTTTTATATTTCTCTCTTTTTATCTCTATGATAACACTTTACATATATGAATTTAAAAAAAACAAAAAAAAAAAGATTTTGGAGTCTAGGGAAACATTGCTGATTTACAGAAGAATTCAAGATTTAAAGTAGGTTTTTTATACCCAATTTTGTTTTGTTGCTATTTGTGATGGATTATAAATTCATATGATATCTTTTATTTTATTTTATTTTATCAAAGAGATTAACTGAAATTTTGATTTTTTCATTTCTATTTTGGTTGAAGTTTTAAATTTCAGAACTCTAATTGAGTTTTAGAAATTTTCGATGATTTATGATGAATAGATCTTTTAATATAATGTTTTCCCTTCTGTTTCACTTTAATCCAAATTAAAAAATTTTGAAGTTCACACGGTCAAATTGAAAAGTCCTAACCACTTTATATTCTCTGTGCGGGTAAACGGAATTGTTTTCCTCTTAAAGTTTTACATATTGTATCCATGACATGTATGAACATCTGTGAGTTGGAATTTCTAATTTTTGAATTTGTTGAATTAGTTATGAATTTCTAAAAGTTATGTTTATGATTTTGAAATGATAAGTTGTATAGAAACGTATGATTAAATTTATGTGGATATATATGTATTCTACAGTCACTTTGCCACCGATTTTAGTTTAAAATGATTTTTCTAAGATTAATTAAAATTAACTTATTGTCTCTGGTTTGTTAGAAATTTTATGTGACAGTTTATAATTTTTTGTTGTAATTAAATATTTATTGAATTCTGGAAATTCTGAAATATAAGGGACCTTTGTGTGGTTGTAATTCTTTTAGAATTAGGTCATTTGACTAAAATTTGAATTATTTATGAATTTTGCAATATTTTAATTGTGTATGAATGGCGAATATTCTCTTGGAAATTTATAAAATAGTTATTTTTCTCATTGTTGTTATGCTACTGTAGAATGAATGAATATGAAAAATATATGGATTATGCATGTTTTGTCAAAAACTAGACTATGTAGTATAAATAATCTGCTACTAGCTAGTGCATGCATAAGTATAGTAATGTACGATGAACTATGAATGGTACATTAATCATGAGCTGTGTTAATTCAATAAGTTTTAATCTACTATTAAATAGAAGCCTTTGCAAGCAATTTACTCATTTAAGAGGTTTGAGACTGAGAGATTCTTTCTCCCCTTATCTCTTCATTCTCTGTGTTGAGATACTCACTAGAATCATTTTCAAAGAGGACAATGAAAGGAAAATTCAAGAAATTAAAATTTATAGGAATGCCCTTACAATTTCCTCTCTTATACGCTGACGGTATTATCATTGCTTGTAGAGCAAATAAGGGTATTGTTGAAGTCGTAAAAAAAAAACTTTGGATTTATTTGGTTTATGTTCAAGGCAGAAAATCAATTCAGAGAAGTCACATTCTTTTCTCTAAAAAAACAAGCAGGAATGATGGAAGAGTAGTCAAAGATACAATGAGACTTAAAGAAATGGAAAAAAAAGACATGCATATCTCCAAAATAATCTTGTTTTTTGCAGGGAAAAAAATAAAGGATTTTAGAGCTTTAAAAAACAGAATAAATATAGATTAGATGGTTGGCAATGTAAACTTCTTTTAAAGGTAGTTAAAACTACTCTTATAAAATCTTTTGTCCAAATTATTCATTTTTATTTTATGGCCACTTATAGGATCCCTTTTAACCTTACTAATTAAATGGATGTTTTGGTTTGTCATTTTTGGTAGGTGCCAAAGCTGATAAAAAGAAAAAAAAAATTAGCTTTGAAATTTTGGAATTCCATCCGTCAACCACGAGAGTTTAGTGCATTGTAGTTTTGTTTGCTACACTAAGATGACTAATTGCATTGGGTTATCTATAGTCTGATCTTCTATGTTTTAAATATGTAAAAAAAAAAAAAAAGGCACCATTTTTACTTATAGAGTGTCGTGTGATGTTTCTCTAGTTTGGAAAGGTATAGTCAACTTTGGAAAGACTACTATTTGTCAAGGATTATGTTTAAAGTTAGGTAATGGCTTTTTTATTAATCCTTAAAGCGATCCTTAAATTCCTTGGTTACTTAAAAGATAAAATTTTATGTGATTTATAAAAGTATACAGTAGATCTTCAAAATCCAAATGGGCTTGACTGGAATTTTAATCTTCTCAGCCATATGTGTGATAATGTTAGTTGGCATGCAATTATAAAAATGAATTAGCTTTAAACAAACTATCAAGATAGTCTTGTCGAGGTGGGAACAACAAAGGTTTGTTCTCCATTAAAGATTAATTGCTATCTAGTGGTTAATAATTACAGGTTTAACACTAAATTTGAAAAATTTAGAGGAACATTTAGGGTGGTTGCATGCATGAAAGGTTGAAAATACATCTTTGAAGGATTCTAGCAGAGGCTCTCCCAACAAAAGATCAAATTTACAACTGGATTCATTAGGATGATTTCGATTGTTTATTTTGTGATATTGAAGAAAAAACAGTTTGCACATTTTTCTCAATATCATTTTGTCAAGGCTCTAACTTTTGATAGTTAATGGGGATGTAAGTGACGAACACTCAGAAGTATATATTTATTAAGAGTTTAAATCATCAATGTACACTTAGAGCATCATTAGTTCTTCCAATTTAAGAAATTCTTCTATCTTAAGTTTAAAAGTAAAAATATTTGAAGTTTGTATTAATTTCTAACACAATTAAATAAAATGGATATATATCTCAATCAAGAAGACTAACTAAGATGATAATTAAGCCAATAAAAAGAAAACTTAATGCACCACAATATTGTAATTAGCAGTAAAGTCTAATTCAAAAGTTTAATAAGCCATATTTGGGTTGAAACTAGCCTAACACGTTTCAGTATTTGAACCGTATCTTACAAAATATTAATCCAAATATTATAATTCTTGGTGTTTTGGAAAAGTTGAGAGATCAAGACCATACTCCTTGTGTTTTTGTTTCTCTTATTGTAATCTTCTTTTGTTCTACATAAAAATTATGTTTATCTTTTTCTTCTTTCCTTCTTCTTTCTTATAAGTAACTAATTTTAATTTTTGCTAGGAAAAAACGTGAAGCTCTTGGCAATGAAATAAGATTAAATCAATATCTTTTTTGGACTTGAATGTTTAGATTATTATATGTGTTGTATTTGTTTTCTATAAACTTAGAAATCCTCCTTGTAAAGTGGGGATCTTAATTCATCATAGATAAAAGATTGATATAACAAATGCTTGAACCCATTTATATGTGTTGACGTTATTAGGAATCCTCCTTATAAAATGAGGATCTTGATTTGTTCTACATAAAAGATTGACACAATGAATGCTTGAATCTATTTGCATGTGTTGGCGTTATTAGGAACCTTTCTTGTGAAGTGGGGATCTTGATTCATTGTAAACAAGAGATTGATATAATGAATGCTTGAATCTATTTACATGTGTTGGCATTATTAGGAAACCTTCTTGTAAAGTGAGGATCTTGATTCATTGTAGACAAGATATTGGTACAATTAATGTTTGAACCCATTTATATATGTTGGTGTTATTAGGTAATTTAAATTAACATAATACAATCACATATTATAACTTTAAATGAATTTTAAATGTCATACTTTCCAATCGGAATCTCCATTATATGTGGATTTCAATTAAGTTGTAAAAAAAGAATTAATCTCTTTCTTAATTTATATACCAAGAGTGGATCTCCTAACTCTATCAAATTATTTTCATTTGAGAACAACTTTTATTATTTTAATTTTTGTTACAAACTCTTTCATAACCTCAAATAATTTTTTTTTCATCAATTCTCTATGGATCGACCTCGAACTCTCAAAAATTTATTACTTAAGACAACCTCACTTGGATTTGCAACCTTTAAGTTGTAGCAGGCTCGGAATATTTGTTTTGATAATATTATTTAGCTGGTTCAGTTTTGCATTGAACCATGATTGATTTTACTTGTAACGTCCCAAAAAAAAACTACCTTTCTACTTTCATAGCCTGTTTCTTTTACTTCATTTGGTCATCCAAAATTGAGTTCCTTTTTAGGAGTGCAAAAGTTTTAGGACATTGTTAACAGGATTAGCATTATTGTTAAGAATTATAGTTGCACTGTATTTTAAATGATCCCCCTTCAGTTGATGTCTGGAGTCCCCCCTAAACTAGATAAAAATAAATGTTAATGCAGCTTTTAAAGATGAGGGGTTGGCAGCTACAATGATGGCCAGGGATAATATAGAAAATCCCTTATTCCTTGCCACTAAACTTTTCACTAATGCTTCTACTATTAATGTTGAAATTCAAGCTCTTGAATACTCCTACACTTTTGAATAAAATAAACAAATCATTCCGTTAGATTTTCTTTGTGTTAAAATTCACACTTTTCTACATCATCACCCATTCATCATCCATGTTGAAATAATTAAACAGTGTACTTAAATTTTAAAAGAAACAAAAAATTGGTGGAAAATAAAGGTAAGCTGTATGGGTTTTGATGTGCCAAAGTAGGTTTTTCTGTTAGATTTATCTGTTAAAATTCACACTTTATCACATTATTGCCCACTCATCATCTGAATTGAAATAATTAAATTGTGTGTTTTAATTTCAAAAAACAAAATAAAAAAAAAGATGGAAAATAAAGATAAGCTAAGTGGGATATGATGTGTCAAAGTCTATATATTTTAGTGGAAAATCTAATATAATAACTTATTTGATTTTATTAGAAAATATAAGAGTGTGATTTTTTAAATTAAAAATGTAGGGATTAAATTGACATACATTTCAAAATATGGCGATGATAAATGTAATTAATCATAAATTTCAATGTTCTAAAAGGAACAAAAATACACTAGGCATGAGGTATTTAGAAGACATCACGCATTGGAGTAAGGCTTAACAAAAGGCAATCAACTCTGCATTAACCGCCCAGTGCGAGGTTAAGCGCCAAAAGGTGTGAACCCTTTCGTTAAATTTTTTTAAAAAAAAATTAGTTTTTTAAAAAATATATATATAATAAATTAGAAAATAAAAAATAAAAAATTAACATTAAAGAATAGAACTTTTTTTAAGATTAATTTTTTTCTTTTTTGAAAAAATAAAAATAATAAAATATAACGTATAATAAAGAGTTAAACAAAAATTAGTTAAAATATGATAATATACTATATATGATTTGGAACTAATTTTTTATTAAAAACTTGGAAAGTATGAAATTTTTTTGAGAATATATGATTATGTACTTGCTAATTTATGTTAACTATATATATATATATATATATATATATTAGTGATGTAGATTTATATAGATTTTAACATTCAAAATATAAATTATTTTATTTATTTAATAGTTTTATAATAATTAAAATAATAATATAATAATAAAATATTTTTTAACGTCTAAATTTAACCTAAACACGCTTAAACTCATAAAGTTTGAAGTTTATATTTATGCCAAAGGTATTTGTGAATTAATTGTTTATTTTAATATAGTATTTTTTGCAAAGATATAATGCTTCTACCAAATAAATGAACTTGTAAAAAAAACTGAATAATTACATTAATATTATTAATTAAATTTTTCATATATAATTTGTATTTTCAAAATCTTAAGATAATTAGTTTCCTTCATAACTTTTGTCTTCTCAATGTTGTTAGTTTCTTTTAGATAATAAATTTTCTAATAGCGAAACAAAAATATTATTATTTTGATAATTTTCTAATTTGTAAGAACATAATAACAATTAAGTAAAACTTACAAAATGTTTGAGAGTTGTATATAATTTATCTCACTTTTTCATTTATTATTTAAGAAATTAGTTAGAAACATATCCATTAATACTTAAAATGTTTTGCTAAATTTTGTTCAAATTAAGTTTTGTACACACACTCCATTTTAAGTATTCATGTATAAAATGTATTTTTCATTCATAATTAAAAACAATTCATGACTAATATATAAATATATATATATATATATATAATGAGATTCCTACAGAAAAAAAAAACTTGCAATTGGTGTGTACGGAAAATATTGAATGTTTTCCAAAATTCTCAATTTATTTCTCAAAATGAGAACGAATAATTCTCAGATTTATTTTTATTTTATCTGTCAAAGTCAGAAGTCAAATAATGTTTTAAGGAAAAATAATATGTAAAATACTAATAAAGGGATGAGGATTCATGAATGTCCGCCTACAGTGTCTATTTTATTAATTTATAACATAATTTTGATTCCAATAATACCTACATTCGAATTCTCTTATTTTGGCTGGATGATCATAGAGAAAGCAAAACATACATGTTTAGGTGTTAATATCTGTAATATTATTATTTTCTGAATTAGCAAAAGTAACCAACAATAACTTTGTGGACCTTATTATGGTTTTCCAAAATTAAATAATTTAATTTTATAGCTGTTTGACTTCAAATTGCAGTTCAACTTATTAATTAATAATTTAGTATACTCGTTTCCAGAAACTGATTGTTGTCCTGTCAACGTGCCTTTTTTTAAAAAACTTTTTGGTAAAAATCTTGTCAGTGCGGTCTTTAAAATATTATTTGTACCTCATTTCTAGTTGATGCTGATTTTTTTTGGTAATTTTCTAGTTGACACTGATTTAAAGGGTTGAATTACCACACTTCAAGTTAAACCTAATGGATGTTCAAGAACTAATTAAATAAAAATTATAATATCATCTTACTGAATATTAGCAATATATACACCCTAATAAGAGATTGATAATCACATCTATATGCTATATATATATCTTGGTTTGGGTGGAAGCTGGATAGTGAGGATGACATGATATATGGGAAAATATATCAGTCTCTTCTCAATTAAAGTCAGAGCTTCTATTATTTTTTTTTGGTAAATTCAGAACTTCTATCATGGCCGTTAGATTAAGGCATGAACTTATAGAGTTAACAACCACAATTTTAGCTGAGTATGTTCAATATAGACTTTGAAATATGTTTGTTCGACTTCTTGTGAGGGAATGATTTTGTAGGGTTGATATGACTTTTGTAAAGTTATAGACTTTGAATGAGTGCTAAAAAAACCATTTTTATTAGGAAAAAAGAAAATCTCATATTATACCAAGGTTTGAGTTTTTTAAAAGGAAAATGACAGTTTGAATATCTTAAATTTTATATATTTTATAAAAAAATTTAATTGAATATTTTTCATAACTTTTAAAAAATTTAAAACTTCCAGTTGAATACACCAGACTTTTTAATTTTGAAAAAATTATTAAAAATGTCATAATAATTTTGAATTAATATAAACGTTTGATAACTCTATTAAATTTAAATAAACAAACTGATACGAAAACATGCTTAGTAATTATTTGAAAATATGTTGGTCAATCTTAATGTTTTAATTTTGCCCCCAAAAAAATCTTAATGTTTTAATTCTATATGTGATATTAAAAATATTATTCAAATGTTGGAATTATCTAGCTTAACTATCTCAAAGTATTCCAATTTGAATTAGTTCAATTTCAATATATATATATATATATATATATATATATATATTGTATCTTCCATATTGTCTAGATAATATTTATATTTTGAAAATTAGTTTCAAAATAAATCTACCACATATTTTTTAATTTATTTATCTTAGATGTGTAATTCATATTGTTGGGTCACATTCAGATCACAGTTTACTAGTGTCAATTTTTGAAATTTAGTACTTCTTATTAGGTGTTATTAACAATTCAATTACTAATATTATAACTTCTTTATACTACTTACAACGTTAAATCAACTTATGAACTTATGGTCAGAATGTGAATTAATTCAATTAATTATTATCTTAAAACGATCAGATTGATAATTGTAATTGTAAATTTCAAATAGATTGACTGGATTTTAATCCTACCTTTCATGTATTTTACTCCTAATACTTTGATCATCACTTTTCCGATTTGGTTTATGTATTTTAGGGGTACATCGCTATAGTTACTAAACTTTTTTACTTTAAAAAATTTTACTTTTATATTTTTTTAGTACCATCAAATATTTTTTGGGCGCTAACAGAGTATATTATGTTAATTTTACTAAAAATAATTAATAAAAAAAAAGTTATTTAATAATATTAAAAAATATAGAGAGTGATATTGTTTAAATAAAAAATATGCATGTACCTCCAGTGTGTGGGAGTAATAAATATAATAAATTCAAAAAAAAAAAGTAGAAAAAGAAGCAGACGGTGATAAGCAAAGCTTGAATAGAGAGAGATGGAGGTAGAAGATGATGAATGAATTGCCGCGTTTGGTCAATCAGAGAAACAGAAACGCCCTAAGCCTAAGTTTAGAGCGAGGAGAGAGACAAAACTGATACCCACCTCTCCCTCTCACACACGTCCTCTTTATAAACACTCTCTGTATCAATAAAAATATATAAATTAATTAATTAAAAAGCACAAACATGCACACATATACATACACAAACACACATTCTCTCTCTCTCTAAATCTCGTTTTTATATTTTTCTATTCTCTCTCTTGTTTCTGAACGTGTAAAAACGCTCTCTGCAAACACAGGTTCTCTGCTTATCACAAACCCATCTCTGTTTTCTTTCTATTTTTGTCTCATTTGCATACTGATTTTTATATATATATGGATTCCTTTCCTTTTTGTTAATTTCTATTTATATGATTTTCCAACTTCTGTGGAGATTGCTCTCGTTTATTTTCTCAGCTTCAGATTGAGCTCTCTTGGTATTATATATGATATGCTTTATTACTATTCATGCAATCTTTTCCTCTTCGATATAATCGTTTGTGATCCTTGTGTAAATTTTTATTGATTAGGTGCTACGAAACTGCGAATTTCCGATCTGGGTTTTGTTTGTTTTTGAATGTTCTGTACCTGTTAAATCTCTCATATGGTTGTTTCGTCAGACTCTAATCAGTAAAGTTTTTTTTTCTCTGAATATGTTCTGTGAAACTGGCATGAGGGTTTGTGCATAGAAAAAAATTAGGATTTTCCTAGTTTATTTTATTTTATTTTATTTTATTTTGAGAGATTTGGTTACTAATTGTTCCATCAACAGTGTATTTATCTGAAAGTCCTCCATTAATTAGCTTCATGGTTAACGAAGTTTTTTAAGCAATATACATTTTTATCTTTGTTTGATTCGTTTCTTCGTCAATGGTCGATTTCCTTGATGCATCTTTTCCGTCTCTTCTGATGTATATTTTAGTTGATATTTCTCTTTTTTTTATATTTTGTAATTGTTTTATAGTTTTGTCGGTTCTTTGCTCCAACGTGAGCCAGCTGCTTACGCAAGCTTCTTTTTTTTTTTTTTTTTAATGTGATTTTATGCATAAGCAGTTTATGATTCAACGTCTTTTTGTTTTATTTTATTTTAATATATGGTGTTTGATTCAACAGCCTCATTGGAATTTCGGATTTGTAATATTCAAGAGAAAGGGTCTCCATCTGAATTTTTCCACGGCTTGAAGGTGTGACTATCTTTTTGGTAAGAATTGGTACAAATGCTTCAGGGACTAAGGAAACCTAGTATGTGAGATTAGTTGATTGGAACCCCATGATAAGGTTTGGTAATGGGGTCGCTGAACATGGAGAAGAAATGGCTATTCCCTCTTGTCATAAGTTCTGTCCTATGCATAGTCCTTCTTGCCACTTCCTTGAACATGGGTCTTATCTCTTCACTACACACAATCAATTCCATCTTTTCAATTTTCCCATCTCACCTATTAACAAACCAAACAAGTCCAGTTTTTGCAGAATCAAAGATTTCAGAACAATCTCCACCCCCTCCTTCAGGACCAACCATTCCTCGATTTGCTTATTTAGTTTCTGGTTCCAAAGGTGATTTGGACAAGTTGTGGAGAACTCTGAGAGCTTTGTACCATCCGTTGAACCACTATGTTGTTCATTTGGATCTAGAGTCACCAGCAGAAGAAAGGCTGCAGCTTGCTTCACGGTTGCAGAACGATACGATTTATTCTCAAGTTGGGAATGTGTACATGATTAGCAAAGCTAATATGGTCACCTATAGAGGACCAACAATGGTAGCTAATACTCTTCATGCTTGTGCGATTCTTCTCAAGAGGAGTAAGGAATGGGATTGGTTTATCAACCTTAGTGCTTCAGATTATCCCCTTGTAACTCAAGATGGTTAGTAAATGGCGTCTATAATTGGAACATGTGTGCATTATTTTCTTGGGTTCTGTGTGAGTGGTGTAGATTTTGGGCTCAAAAATTGTTTTGTTTTCTTACACTTGTTTTACAAATGTATACAGATCTTCTTTACACTTTTTCTACATTAAATCGGGATCTGAATTTCATTGAGCATACGAGCCAGCTTGGTTGGAAGGAGTGAGCACTCTATTCTCCCCCATAATACATATCACTCTATGTATCCAAAAGTTCTGTTTCTGTAATGGTAATTGATACCATTTTGATTTGATTCTGCAGGGATAAACGAGCAATGCCTTTGATTATAGACCCTGGTCTGTATTTGTCAACAAAAAAAGATGTGTTTTGGGTTTCACCCAAGCGGACACTGCCAACCTCATTTAAATTATTTACTGGTAAGTTTTCTTACCCAAATATTTATTTAACCTGTCTCAGTTGCTTTATTATGTTTTTAGTCTGTTCAGAGGAGATTGCAGGCTACTAGCACTCTTTTAGAGTTCTTACTTGAAAATCCAACTATGTGTGGACATAAATATTATGTGAATAACACTTTAGCTTTTCATGTCTAATTCTGCAGATGTGATAAGCAAAAAGTTTGGGAGCTAGTTTTTGGGAAAAATTCATGGGTTCAAGTTGAATATAGTCATAGAACTATCTTAAGCTTTGTATGCGCTTTTCAAATGATTCTAGCAATCAACCACATGAATTAAGTATCAGTGTACAGTTTATAATGTGGTAGTCTGTTTATAAACTGATAGCTCTTCTCTGGTCTTTTAACAAACCATTGGTGCTGGCTGTATAGCAGCATTGATGATTTCAGAGAAGTTTTATTTTTTAATTGCAACTTTTGATCTTCTAAAAGCAGTTCAGAAGTTACGAGATGATTTGAAATTTATTTTAACAAAGTCAGCACATGTTTGTGAAACCCTGTCAAAGCTAAGCTCTACAAAATCCAAATCAATTTCAGATATCTCTCATTGAACTCATCTTCTTGAGACAATTTTTTATTTCATGCTCGTCTTCCGAGTATTATTTTATTCATAAGTAAATGAATGCAATTTTCAGTTGGAAGCATGTAATAACATGCCTCCAAATGAAGATTCGAGAAAGAAATTGAATGTACCTGCATTGCCAACCTTTTCTTCTGCTTTTCTGCCGTCTGATTGTTTTCCTGATAATTTTTCTTGTATGATTGCAATAACATGCACAGCTCTTGTCGCACAGGTTCAGCATGGATGGTCCTATCACGCTCATTTGTTGAGTACTGCATTTGGGGTTGGGACAATCTGCCGAGGACCCTTCTCATGTACTACACGAATTTTGTATCCTCACCCGAAGGCTATTTTCAGACTGTTGTATGTAACAAGCCAGAGTTTGCCAAGACTGCTGTGAACCATGATATGCACTACATTTCTTGGGATGTTCCTCCCAAACAACATCCACACACCCTTACAGTTAATGACACTGGCAAGATGATTGCAAGCAATGCTGCATTTGCACGAAAGTTCAAACGAGACGACCCTGTCTTGGATATAATCGATAAGGATTTGCTTCATCGAAAGAAAGGGTGCTTTACCCCTGGTGGTTGGTGCGCTGGAAGTCCTAAATGTTCTGTGGTTGGGAACCCAACCAAGCTCAAACCAGGACCAGGAGCGCAGAGACTACGCCGCCTTATAGTTAGGTTAACTATGACAGCGAAGTTTGGTCAGGCTCAGTGTAAATAGATCTTATGAAAAGTCCTTGCCTGCAAGTGGAAAATAACGAAGGAAAAGCAGAGGAAATTTTCAAGCTGGACAAACACTTGGTTGGAAATCTGATTTTGGGTAAAGAAAATTTATGATGCTATATATGTTGTTGCAGCTTGGCCTCATTAGCCATGTTAGAAACCTATATGAAAGGTTACTTGAGCATAAATACAATTGCCCACGACTATTGAAACCTGAATATGGTGCTTGATCACCATCCTTTTGATAGGTTTATGTTGCAGTTAAACAATAATATTATTAATTTTCTTTAGTATTTTTTCACCTGGCTCTGTATTTTCATCTCTCTACAAGTTACACTATTTGGGATTTGGCTTCTCACTTGTTTAAATTGTTGGACAAATGTTTTAAACATATTTTATGAAAGTGAGAGATAAAATTTTTTTTTTTGGGTCAAAGGTTTACCATAGAGGGTGGGGGGAGTTTCATCCAGGCTGGATTCAAGACCTCTGGGGAGTGCATTTTCGGTGCTAACGAGTACAAAAAAAAAAAAATTTGGGTGCCTGAAGATAATGATATATATATTCAGAGACTTGACCAGACCAGGGAAGTTGACAACATCGATGGTGACGAGGGTGAACATTTCTTTTGCATGGCAATTCAATGCCTTTATCAATTTGGCTTTTCTCTAATTATTAAAAGCAGTCGGCAAAGTTTAATTTGTAGGTAGGTTGTCTCCAACGGCATGCCTATTTTTCCATCCTTAAAACTCGAGCAACAAAAATTCAATTGGGCAAATTTTTCTGATTAAAGTCAAAAGTTATCATCCTATAAAAGAGAATTATAACTGTTCTTTTGTAAAATTAATAAGACTCGGCTTGGTTTTCAAAATGTATAATTCCTTGAGGAATCAATCATATAACAAATTATCATTAATGCCAAAGCTCAGCTTAGAGGAAATGACAAAATGCTGCCTTATTCAAATAAAAATACCCAAAAACATATCAAATTGGTACCAAAATTAAATTGTCATGCCTCAAATGATTACCCAAAAAAGCATAAAGACGTGATCAAGAAGTTTAAGACGCTAATTTCATAAATTTTTTGCTGTCATATAATACATGATCACAAGGGTTAGGTGCTGAGAGAGTTTCATGCAAAGTGGGAATTGCAAGCAAATCACATGGAATATGATTGTCGGTTAAACCCCGTATGAATGAATTGTTTTCTTTGTCCGTTTGCCAACTGAAATCATATCCCTCAAAAACTGCAATTTCCAAACTTTTCAGCAGCTAAAAAAGAGTAATCTGATCAAATGCCCACTCCATCAATAATTTTCTAAAAAAAAAAAATCACTTCCCTACACATCTTTTTTCCCAAACGCCCTTGTTATTTAGAATACTCACAAACTCTTTCATGTCTCTTCTCTTCCGTATATCTTTCTTCTCTTATGAACTTTCAACAGTGAAGAAGGTGGCTTTGCCTATCGATATGCATTCCCTCATTTTATCCCAACTATTGAAAACATTTTAGACTATTAAAGATGAAAATTAGATTTTTTTTTAATTGCATTACGTATAATGGGTTTATGTTTTAATTGTATAAATTGTTTGTTTGATTGAAATTGGACTTGTGGTTGTGTTTTAGTTGATTTGTATAGTTGAACAGTGTGATTCGGTGGCAAGCTTGGCCAATTGAACACAACTAACATTATTCACAGAGGCGTGAGTTTCTGACTATTACTTGCCTATTAGTGGCGAAGCCCGCCATTATATGGCGAGTAGTGTTCGGAGACTTGAGTCTCTCAGTGATGAAATGTTAACGTTGTACCATAGCAAGCCTCGTTGTTTGATATTGAATCTCCCTGTTACACAATGAAAATAGTTTTAAAAAATTATTTTCGTCATGTAAGAGCAAGACTCACTATTAAATAGCAAAAGCGCTTCATTCACTCTGATTATGTTCTAATTATCTAATAGCGAGCTTAAGTATGGGATAGAGAGCAATATAACAATGTTTTACTGATTAGCTCTCGCCAATTAATGGCGAGGCCTATAGATATTTAAAAATTTTCTACAAAACTATTTATTTTTGTATTTATTTTCTATAATGAGGATCTTTTTTTTTCTTTTAATTTTTCTTACAAGTTACTCAATTAAGTAACTATATTGTGGATACTATAAGGTATACTCAATGTATTAACAATTGTAACTAAATATTCTCAATGTATTAACATTCCACATTGACACCACATTGATAGGACGAAGTACACAATTATATATGAACACCAGCTGAGCATAGTGTCATGGGCTTCATATTTTAAAAAAATGTCCAAAGCATGCATTCTTAAATGCCTTAACACCATCATCGCCAAGCTTTCGTCATATAATTTCTACCACAGTGGATGAACTCCCCATATTAGTAGCCTTTCGAACTTTAAATTGATTTTCACTAACTATAATATATTTCCTTAATTTAATAATCTATAAGAATAAAGTTAAACATTGTTTAAAAGGTATAACAAAATTATAATCATGTGAGTTCTTGAAGGTTACTCATCATCTTATGGCAAGTCTCATAAAAAATCAACAAGAAAAGTAAATTGATAGCTGTGTTTATCAGGAAAACTATTCTCGCTATCTAATAGCGAGTCTCGTCATTAAATGATGAGTATAATTTCAAAGATGTTGAATTCTTTTTGCTTTACTTTTGGTATTTGAACAACAAGAATAAATTCATAGTGAAGTGATTGTCCTCGCAATATCATAGCGAGCCTTACTATTATATGACAAGAACAGTTTATTAGTAATGAAATTGTTCTCACTGTCTAATAGCAAGGCTTGCTATATTACCTAGCAAGAACAGTCTCTCAATTATTATAAAATGGTTCTTGCTATATAATATCGAGCCTCATTATTAAACGGTGAGATCATTCTTTTAAAACTATTCTCACTATGTAATAATGAGGTTAGCTATTAAACATTGAGAACACTTCATCACTGAGAGACTTGAGACTTTGAATACTACTTGCCAATTAATGGCAGGCCTCACCGCTAAATGGCGAGTAGTAATCAGAAACTTATGTCTTTGTGAATAATGTTACTCGTGTTAAAGTGGCATGACTCACCATGAAATCATAGCAGTTCAAATACACAAATCAACCACGACAACACCATAGGTATAAGTTTAGGCCAACAAATAATTTACACAATTAAAGCATAAGCTCTAAATACATAATTGCAATTAAAAATCTTATTTTTATGTTTAATAACCTAAATTTTTTTCATTATTTAAGATAAAATCTTACTTTGGGGGGATGTACTAGGCATATGATGGTGGGAGTTATGGAGGGGACATTGATGGATGAAGCCACCTTCTCCACCCTTTTGGGTGCTGGTACATTACCAAGAGTCTCAGAAGAATGAAGATGACTTTCATTGGAGTCTTTGGAACTAACAGCCCTCTTGTTAGTTTTTGCAATTGTCTTCTTCTTAAAAGCTATTTGTGCTTGTTTGGAGGGCGGAATTCAACAAAAAACAAAGGAGATTGGGATGGCAAAAATTAGTGAAGAAGATTTAAGAAAAAGCACGGGAGAGAGGAGAGAGATGAAAGGAAATATGAGTATTGTAAATAACAGGCACTTTGGACAAAAGATGAATAGTTCTGCAAAAATTATAGGATGTGGGTTTTTTTAAAATAAAAAATTATTGATGCGGTAAGCGTTTAACCAAATTATCCACTAAAAAACCTAGTTTTAGGATCTTAGTGATAATGTGCAATTTCCAAACTACAAAAACTGCACTCCTAAAATGTTGTATCCAAATGTAAAAGTGCAAGCCAAATAAATCTAATATAATGTCATTTAGTCGCCCCTTTAGTCGGACAATACTTGGTAGGGAAATAAAAAGTAATTGAAAAATATATTTATAATATATATACATAAATTGATTATGCACCAAAAGCATTAGAATTGTACAGAATACCTGACTTTTTACCTATCATTTTCCTTTTGAATTTCTCTATCTACATGACAATGGAATAAGAATATTATCACTCTTCCACATTACCCACATCTCGCTATAATCTAATTCCAAAATTTTGTTATGTCGCCTGCAACGTTTTGCATTCCTGTAGCCTTCTATAGGCCTATGAGCTACACAAGCTTCTCCGGCAAAAGATTTCTTTGCCTCATTTTTCAGCCCCAACACATTGCCTCCAAGTTACAATCACGAATCACTAAGAAGAGCAGACGGTTAAATTAATCCATCTCCAAAATTTTGATATTCCCTGTGGAATTTGCAGCCACTAAGGTAGACGATTGGCCACGCCAACAAACAGAAGAGATGAACTGCGCAGCATCGTCTGTTTCGTGGCCGGAGAGCGGGTCTGAGTTGTGGAACTTAAATGACAATGCTGGCATGGGAAAGGCTTTATGATAGATGAAAACCTGTCCCATATACAGAATATGAAATCAATGTAACATATAGAAATTAGACTACCTATTCTGGAAAAAAGTATATGCAGAAGAAACAATTTGTTAATTTCTATAGTATTTTTATGAGTTTTTGGCACTAATGCCCCCTAAGCTATGTAACAAAGTTGCAAATAGCCCATAAACTATGAAATTAACACCAGTACCTCTAAACTTTAAAAACAGTTGCAAACTGGCCGACTCATAAATGCAGCATATTTTTTATTGTTTAGATGTACTTTTTTTATGTTAAAAGTTAAGTGATAGTATGTAAAAATATAAATTAATTTGAATCATTCATGCAAAATAATATTTCTAAACAGTTAAAAAATATTGTATTTAAGGTGAAAATACACTGTGACGAGTCAGGGGCAGTTTGCAAATTTGTGCATAGTTCAGGGTGCACTAGTCCCAAAAACCCTAATAATAAAGATAGTGGGAGCAAAAGTTTTTTATGGAAGTCAAAACACCAACACATTCTGACCTTAATACATATAATGTTATTTGTTTTTCCAAGTCTTTTTCCATTTTTCCTCTTCAAAAGCCTAGTTTATTATTAAAAAGAGTGAGTTGAACGTATTTTCTTGAACACTTGAGAATGTTTTAGTTAACTTAGTTTTCCTTGAAGAGGTAAAGAAAACTAGCTTCCACTCGTCATCACAGTATAGGTGAGGTGAAGAACCAACAAGCATATGGTAGCCAAATTATTCCTAGTTACCTCATTTGTCTCTGAGCCTGTAGCAATATAACCATCAGAAACTGACAAACCCACAAAGTTCTGCAACAAGAAAACAAGCATTATTATATTTCTATTTGTACTCTAACGTATGAAAATAAGCACCAGGGCAAGATTAATACCAAAATTCAGAAGTACTAATGAGCTCAAAAAATGAAAATAAACAAAAATAAATAAATAAAAGCATAGGCATTAAAAATTTGAAGACGATATAGGATATAACATCTAGAATGGTTATAAGACAACCACCACTTTTGATTGTATTCTAATCAGCAAAACAGATTCTTATTTGGATGTAAAGACAGGAAAACCATAAGTTATTGTATAAACCAACATTCTTGATTTTCAGCTATTAGAAAATACTGAAATATGCAACTGAACCCAACATGTTTCAAAAGCTAATAAAAGTGACACCAAATCAAGCTGAGCAATAATTTAAACCAAACTGACACCCAACCAAGCCACAGAAATAACATTGACAAAATCTGTTACTCTTTAATGAATTCATGACAATGCCCTATAAAATAACAACGATGATAATACCTTTACATTCATGTGGCCGGTGAATGACTGAAGTGGAGTGTCAATAACTCGAGATGCACACGTAGACAAATCCCAAAGCTTCAGAGTATTATCGGTGGACGCAGAAACAAGAGTCATTGTATCTATGAACTTGACATAACTCACAGTTTTTTTGTGTCCAACAAATGTGCAGAGAGGAACCTTTGAGTTGCGGAGGTCATAGTAATAAATTTTATGGTCAGCTGAACCAAATGCAATGGAACGACCAAAGTCCAATGGAAACTGAACACAGCAGACGTTGGCCTTTGTTCTGATTGTTGCAACACTTACTCCCTGCAGTAACAACCCACGTAAGAGAAACAACTTATTATACATCCAGAATTAAGTATACACATCATGCAAATAGATGACTGCAGTACGTTTAGTTTCAAAGCTGACATCCACCAAGTGCAAAAATAGAATTGCCTGATTGATACTCCATAGCTTGACAGAACCATCATCACTCCCGCTGGCCAACAATGTCGGATCTGCCGAGGAATAGTCAATTGACCATACACGCTTCTCGTGTTCTCTCATCTCCATCAGCACTTGACTTCTTGTAACGTCCCAAACCTAAGCATTTTAACAACTGAGCCAACAGAAAACTAATTGAAAGCTTAAATTGGAATGAATTGAATGCTTGACCTACCTGCACCACACCTTCAAAGTTACTTGAAGCAATCTGACTTTTTATATAACTATTCCAACATATACTGCTAAGCTTTGACCTACTAGCCATTTCAACCACAGGATAGTGGATATCACGATCCTCATTTATGACAGGGTCACATTCAAATACTTTAATTTTCTTATTTACACCAGCTGTAGCAAAAAATTCTCCATCACGATCAAAACTCAATGAGCATACAAGGTTTGAAGTATTCAAAAGATCCCCTTGCTTCAAGTCCGCCTTAACTTTTAATTTAGTGAAAGAGAGATACTTGCACAAACCTTCTAGGAATGGGTTTATCCAACCACTTTGTCTACCCTCACTATACCGCTCTTTTGAAACCAAATTACTAACAGAACTTCTTTCAGTAGCAACAATAGAACCCCTACCATCACTACTTATAGGTGAATTTCTAAACGGTGGTTTTCCTGACAGTTTGATCGGCCTGCATCTCGTCAAAAAGTATGCTGACTCTAGTTTCTTAAAGTTCTTCACCAATCGGGAACTTCTAAAGAGAATGCTTTCTTGATTTTCAGTGTCTGGCTTTTGACCATCATCTAGGTTATCATCACATTCCTCCATGCTGTGAATTCGCAATCTTGGTCTGAATCGTTTTCTAGACCCCTGGCTAGTAGAGTCATCATCATTAACAATATCCATTGAAGGGAGACTTGATGTTGAGTTATCTTCCTTCACCAAATCTGTGTGAGAACCACTGCCTTTTTTCTTAAGAATTGATTGTTGCTTCGAAACTTCTTCAATATCAGAACACAGGAAAGAAAGGGTATCTTGCAGCTTATCAGCAGCTTCCTGTTTCCTCTGTTGTATAAGCAGAAGAAACTCCAATAACAATTCTTGCTCCTCTATCCGTTCTCTAAGTTCTATTGCTGCTTCACGTTCTTCTAAATCATCTCTTGGTTCACTAAGGAACTCACTCTTTAATAATTCACTGTTACAGATGGCATAAAAGTAAACCATGAAAATTGATCTCAATGAAATTAAATTACATGCTGAAAAATAAAAATTAATAAAGAAAAGATTTTTTATTACCACATGATTGGGATCCAGTTACAAGCTGCTAGAAGCAGATTAGATGCAGCACAAATACCAACTAAGACAGCACATAACATGAATTCTCATGCTGATATATTCCACAGTACAGAAAACAGCAAAAGAAAATTACTTATGAAAATAGGAAACACCAAAACATTGTAGAACATCCACAAAATATAGTTAATACGGAAAGTTCTGTGAACAAATCCACATGAAGTCTAATAGCATCATGTCAGATAACTAGAAAAGAGTTTACAGGTGCTACTCCTTGAAATGCAAAGCTACATATTCTATAAGGAAAGAAATTTATATAATGTAAAATCAATAAAGTCTAACATGACTATAATTTGTGGATAAGGAACCACTTTTAGATTATAAGACTTTAACTCATCCGACCCTATAAATTAGAACTGAGTAGCTTTCAGATCAGAAAATGGAACACATGCAAGGTGGATAAGGAATGAACTGCAATCAAATCAACTTTCAGAAAAATTATAACCATACTAGTTTTTTTCTTTTTGGCTAGGACTTTGGTCAAATCAGCTAGGAAAGAACTTTAAACTAATCTGAGCTTTCCAATATACATTTCAACAGGACTTCTGAAAGATAAGGTAGACATGACCAGAAAGTTAAAAGGAACATCACGGAAAAGAATACAATACTTAAAGAGCAACCCTCAAAGAAACATCCCAGATTTAGAACAAAAATGTATAGATAACATCTTGTAAGGAATAATCACCCCATTTCAGGACGACTGCTTGGCTCAGGATGCAGTAGCCATAAACAAAATGAAGCTTCTTTTGGCCATTTCAGCAGCAATTGAGGAGGAAGAACTCGATGTCTCAGACTAGACATAGTCCTGCCCTTTTCTTCTCTCGAACTGAATGGGCAGAATAGCTGGTCACAAGTAGCACTACCATATTAGAATACTGAGAAAGACAAATGCAAGAGCTCGAGAACATCAAGTCAACTTCTACTTTTACTTTAAAAGGATGAAAAGAATGCATCTGCAATCCCATCTAACTTAAACTATTGGAAAACTAATTTAGGAATTCTCCATTTTACCTACCTCGAAAAGTAGAACCCCCAATCTGTAAATGTCTGATGCACGGGAACTTGTACCACCAGCTGCCTCTTCAGGACTAGTGTACCAATTTGTCTCCATAAGTAAAACCTGTTTCATTGGAAAAGATTGCTTCTTGTCTTCTACTTCAGCAACCCTCCTGCCTTTGGTTCTATCCTCAGCTTCTTCGACCAACAACGATTCCTGTGCTGCATAGATTGAGCTTGACTGCATGCAGCTTGTTTCTGACAAATCATTTGTTGGAGCTGCATCCATGTTGCTTCTTTGCTGATGCAAATCTCCAGGCAACGGTGAGGCTGAATTTTTTACCTCCATGGATGGGCTGTTTAACCCATCTTCAATAGTATCAGATCCAGAATCTGAACAAGATGCAGACTCTATGAAGGAGACGTGGTTGAAAGACGACATGACAAAGCAAGAAGGCCGTATATTATGAACAACAATGCCCTGTGAGTGTGCCACATTCACAATTTCCACTATTTGCCTAAATATGTGCAAGCATTCAAAAGCATCAACTGGTCGTTCTGGTTTATCTAACCATTGTCTCAAGCTGACATCACCCCATTCAATGGCACGAACAAAGGGGTCCACCGCTAACTCATCCTCACAAACTCCAGATAAACCACCCTGATTGTGGAATTGATCACTGTGAGCAAACAAACCGCTATCTTTATGATTTCTAAACCCTGAGTCATGCAAAGCTTCACCAGACAAGGCAATCCTACCAGCATGAAGAAGCCTCAGATTGTGGTTAGACACTCTTGAAGTATTCAATCCCCTAGAGCTATTAGACTTCTGACAAGCAGACTCAGAAGATCCTTCCATTGCTATCCACCTAGAGCTGCATGAAGACCAGAGCATACACATCCAAGGAATGGTGGAATTCGTCTACTTCTATTACACTCTCTCACTACCACCATCACCATTTTTTTAATTAGAATCTCATTTCTGAAGCGTAGATAGAGACAAAAAATGAAACCCAGCTTCTCATCATGCGCAGCACCTCATGCTTCAAACACAGAAATGACAAACCCCCTGCCGAGCACAATAGTAAAAGTAATGAACTTTTCAGATATTTCACCACAATTAAACAAAAAAAGCACTCACCCACCAACAGATCCAAGCAAAGAACACTCTTCAACAAATGTTCAATTAAAGAAATTTTAGAAATACCCATGGTTCAATTCGTCTATACGTATACATATATGCAATTCCCAAGCACAAGACAGCTCAAAGCAAGACTTCCAACAAACACCCATCAAGAGACACTAAAAGAAATCACAGCGAAAGAGAAAGAAAGTATAAAGATCATATATATATATATATATATAGAGAGAGAGAGAGAGTCACCAGTATCTCCATGAAGGGGCGTCCTGTTCCTGCTAGGCCAAACTGAAGACACAACCACACACCAAAAAGTTTGTAGTAGGAACACATAAAAGAAGCTCCTGCAGCCTCAAAAAATTCTCAATATTTTTTTCAGCAAGAAAAAACAAACAAAATCTCTACCAAGAAAAACACAGACCGTTTGTGAATAATAAAAAATAATAATAAAAACAATTTTTCCTACTGAGACAAACAGTTTCTAGCCTCTCTATTCCTTGCAGTTTGTACCTTTATTGGCTATTCAAATTCATCATATTAATGTACTACCCACTCTTATTGAAGCCAGAGAGGGAGAGAGAGAATTATCAAAAAAAATAACAAAGGGAAAGAGAGAGAGAGAGAGAGAGAGTGTGTGAGAGACTCTACTCTTTTATCTCTTACCATATTCTTTATCTTCCCGCTTTATTCCAACTACCAACGTGGCATCACCATAACCTCTAGGTTTTATGTAGTTTTGGCCTCTGAAAACAGAGGCAAAACAGTAAATTACACAAATTTGTGGGCCACTCCATCACAAATTTCAGGAAAATATGTATAAAATATTTTCAGGGTTTGGCGTGAGTGTTGTTTTAAAATACCATCTTGGTACCTTCCTTTCCCTAAGAGGAAATAAAATATATAATAAAATATTATTTCTAACCAAAAGTAGTAAAGTCAATATTAAAAAAAAACTTAGACAAGATTAAAATATAGCCTTCTTTTTCCACAGAGGAAACAAAATAATCTAATAAAATATTAAATCTAATCTAAACCATGCAATTCTAATACCCAAAGTAGTAAAGATAACGTTTAAAAGAACTTAAATAAGATTAAAATAGAGAGTTTTCTAGGGTCAAGAAATTCAAAAGGAGATCATGGAATTAATGATTATTTAATTAAGCTTTCATTAACTATAAATTTAAGTGGTTATCATTCCAACAGCAATTCAGATTCTAACACTGACATTCATGAGCCACCTAAAGAAAGTGATAAAATATTTCGAAGTACAACTTTTTTGTTTTTGCTAAGTAATCTATCGGGTTTAAACCTTTATTAATGTCTATCTTCACCCCTATATATATATATATATATATATATATATATATATATATATAATAAATTAATAATTTTGGTTTACCTTAATACTAGTGATATTAAATTAGCATTGCATTCAAAGTTTCATAGAATAAAAAGCTTTACATTCAAAGTGAAAAAGATCGATACATTTTTTTGGTAAATGAAAAAGATTAATATATAATACTTAACTTACTACTCAAGTATGGAATTTCATTACCATACTTTATATAGTATCTAATATTTGACTATATATAATTTTAATATGGTAATATAGCAATGGGAGCTAGTTTATGATTTTAATTAAAAATAGCAACTTCTGAATGTATATTTTTTTATTAAAAAAGAAAAACTAAAATCTTTAGGAGAAAATGAGAACTATACATAAATATATATAGGGAGAGAGAGATTAAAAGTAGTTGGATTTCTTCTTTATTATTTGAATATTATAAGGTGTTGAGTGTCAATTTGGAGATGCAGATGCATGATAATAAAAATAAACCAAGAATCTCACAAAAAGTAAATAAATAATTATAAGTAGTCAAAATGAATAAATTGAGCATTTATGTTTGATAAGCTTTTGGTTATGAAGATGCCACGGTTTTATATTATGAACTATGACTTAGAATTCTTTATTTTACAATTTAGACCACAGAAAATAAATATATATATTTTTTTACGTTTCTTTTCTCCATTGAAACATTAACTTTCTCAAGAAGATAATATTTGGGATTTAAATTATAATTTTATGGATTAGAACGATTTGACTTAACATTAAAATAAATTTCATGTGGTATCCATTAGAAGGAAGGCTCTATGTATTAAAAAAATAAAAAGACGGATCAAAATTTGTTGATGCATGGTCTTACAATTTCTAATTTATTTTCCACCAATATTTAAATCCAAAGTTTATTTTTAAAAATAATAATTTAAGCTGGGCTATCAATGAAATAATATTTCCACCTTTAATAAATACTCAGTTGTAAATACTTCAATATTTACAAACCCTGTAAGTGAGACTTTTTCCTTTTTATATTAGGCTTTAAAAATTGGCTTTGCATGTTCTAACATTATTACAAGTGTACGGACACAGAGAACAATTGGGAGGGAATTGAAATTCACTCCACCATCAAGCGTCATGGGTACAAATCATTCAAACAGTGAATTTAAAAATAAAAAAAAGAAAAAGAGGAGTTTTCAACTTCACTGTTTATGAATGACGGTGATGTTGATGACCCATAGAAACTGGTTCCTTGTGAAAAGTAATGTGAATGAATTTGGGCAAAAACAAAAATATAAATAATAATTGTTGTGTGTTTGTCCAATCATGTTGAATTTGAACGAGACCCCAGTGACCACTTGCTCAATTAAGTTTTTTATTATTATTATTGTTATTTGAGTGGAAAAGAAGATTTGTCTTTATAAAAAAATAAAATTTTATTATTATTATAATTTTACAATCCAATTAGAAATTTAAATTAAAAATTTACTTTTTAATAATTATCTTTTTTTATGACTTATAATACAAAGTTAGTATATAAAAATTGTAAACATTTGATTATAACTATTATAAACAAGTATAATAAAATAAGCTTACTTTCCACTAAGCAGGTGTTATTGGAACAAAGGATGGTATTTGAACTTGGACCTACAATATTTAGGCAATCGAGTGGAATGGAAATGAAATTAAATAGGAACAGGAAAAAATGAGGGAAATGGGTATTGGATAGGATTGTCATTTTAGCTTCACATTTAAAGACAACATTGAGTTTTTAGCAAAAAAGAAAGGAAGGGACAATATTAGGTCAAATAAATTGTACTGATTAACAAAGTGAAATAAATGCAACGGATATTGTATGCCCTACCATTGCAAGAGGCACATTCCTCATTCCCAGTCTACAAAGACCTCAACACAAAGCCAACAACTATTGCCCTCAAAATAGAGAACATTTAATACCCACAAAGACGATAACGTTAGGAACAGAACACACAAATAAAGCTTCCGCATTGAAAGCACACCAAAACAAAAACCAAACATCAACTCCAACTTTGTTTTCCATTATTTTCGAATACCTATACTGAGAGATCTTAATTAAACCCTATGCAATCCAGAATATTGAGTTATTGAAGCTTCAGCTTAAGGATCTTGTGGTTTTGAACATGTTCACCAATTGATGCAGTGAAACCAACATACATTTCATCATGAAAAACATCAGAGAGATCAAGAGGGACATTAATCAAAGGTCTCTGAGGCTGCTTCTTGTTTTCAGGAGGTAAAGTTATTTTGAGGTTAGTATTTGAATACTTGATCCAAACCCGATAATTAGCTCTGTCATTTAGCTTGATCTCTTTGAAAGACCAAGAGTTGGTTTTTGTAATCCAATATGTGACTTTGTAAGCAACCACAGAAGTGAGGGAATTAACATCAACCCCAACGTGATTATCGTTGAATTCCTAGTTCTGAAACACGTCGAATTTGACACCAAAAGCGTGGCTATTCAGGCTGCCATCGTTGGTTCTGTTCAAGAAGCCTTGATGTTGAGCTGTAGAGACACCTTGGATTCCGGTGGAAGGCATAAAGACAGACAAAGCCATGACCAGGGAGGGTATTCTTCAACTTGGTAATGGAGAAAGCGAAGGAGCTTGAGAGTGAAACAAGTTCGGAGGAGTTGGAAATTTTGTGGGTACCTTGGCTTGGTAGAGATCTCTATAATGGAGAAAGTGATATCTCCTATGAGAGAGAGCACCGGAAGTTATAGTTGCGTCGCCATAAAGCAAGAGATATCATCAAAGGAATCAAAACCATGGAAGAAGCTGAAATTAATAGCAAAAGTGGATTGGAAGAGTAAGAGTTTGGATAGGAATAATATTACAAGGAATCTAGAATACTGCGTAGTGTAGAGCTTTGGATTTTTATACAGAAGTATCCATTTGTGAGCATATAAATAATTACAGGAATTTAGAAACGTTACCTTTTTAGAAGATAGGATAAATAGTCAATTAAAACTAAAACAAAAACTCCCCTCTTGATTCCACTCGCTATCAAATTTTTTCCCCGAAACACGTATGAAATTTACAAGGAAAAATGCTTAGGATCCCAAATTCATCCCAAATGATGTGGCATTACTGGTCCATAACACAAAATTAGAAAGAGAGATTGTCAAAGGTGGTTAGTGGGCAGAGAGGAAGGGAATGGGACAATAAAGGGATTACGTATTCATATAATTTTTTATGCCATTAGGTCAAACTTTAACACCTAAAACCTACATTTTCACACTTTGAATAATAAGGGAGCGGTAGTATTATGTAAAAATTAAAATGTGAAGGGAAGTATGTCCAATTACTAAAAATAAGATGATATATATGCAAAAAAATTTAAACTACAAGAGTTGTTTGTGTAATTTACCCTATTTTAAATGAGAATTTCTCTTTCAGGGCTTTCTTTTCGTGGGGCCCTAGTCAAAAGCCTTGGTGGCCTTGCCCTTTAGCCGACTCACTGGCCAGACACAAATAATGAATTGGTAAAAATTTGGTTCCCTTCAACTTGAACATTTTTTACCTTGGCCTTGTCAAGGTGTGCACGTCTAACAGCTTCTTGTACATGACGATCATGGTCCTTCAACATCTGATCCATGTTGCTGGATGGGACTAACAATGGACTAGAGTAGTGAATTTTGTGACCTTTTGATCCATAACCAATCTGTAGTAAACAGACACAAGAAAAAATCATGTATTGTCACTAAGAAGCACAGTCACAGAAAACAAAAATGCAATAGTTTTATGAACTGCATTAAAAAATAAACTCATAGCTACTTTGCACAAGTAAATAATAGTTCAATGGACAATCCCCATTGTAATGCATTTTGTAATTAGTAGCATGAATGAAATTCAAGGATGAAATATAACCATTTATGAATATAACCGGATAAGGAATAGAATAAGAGGAACTAATTTTTTGTCTGGAAGAAAAATGGCAACATGGGCGAAACTGTGATTGAATCCAGTATGATGTATAGTTAATTGATAAAGTGGAATCAAATAAATGCTGAGAGAGGAGAAGAGGGAAAGAGGAGGAGAGAAAAAAGAGAGGTACAAATAGAATGCATTCTTTACTTCAAGGTGTGAAGTGTCCATTTGTCATTTTTGGCCATTTCTATGGAATGCCACCTAAAGGGAGTCTAATTTCAAGGAACTACACATGAGGTTATGCCATTTACCCAAAAAAGTAATAATTGCATAACCAGTTAACACATTCTCAATATCTAGCAGAAGTACTTATAACACAAGGAAAAGTTCCTATTGGTACAAGTTCAGCAAAGAACTCAATACTGAAGAAAAACTGATATAGAAAATTCATCCTGGAATGGAAAAGGGCAAGAGGGAAGCTACTCACAAGAATTGGATCTTTGTTGCCTAGTTCTCTATCTTCTTTTTTATTACTACTTACAACAACCTACATGTGTGGCTTTTGATCTTGCTGAGAGTAATCTGCTGCCTCCTTGAATGAACTTGGAAGCCTGTCTACTGCTTTTGAAACTTCTGATTATGAAGAACCAGACCTTTCTCGACGTTCATCAGACACCAAACTCCTCCTTGCTGCCACTAAACCTGACATTGTTGACAAGTCGGCCTCAGCTGAAACCTTTGGACCATCATCCAGGTTTTTAGTAGCCTTTGCCCATGCTCGATGAGCCAATGGCCCTGAGTGTGATGTTCGCTTATGATTAAAGCTCTGAGAATCGATACTTACATCTACAACTTGTGATGGTCTAGGTGAATCAATTGGAAAGCTAGAAGCAACCTCTTATGTATGAGGGTTAAACTTCTCACTACGGCTCTTAGAATTGGATTGACCTTGTCTTTTCTGAAACAAGTAACGCATGTACATGAAAATTACTTTGAAAATACTCAATAATCTATGACCCTTAAAACTAGACTTAGGCAACTTTAGAAGACAGTTAAAGTTCAATCTCCATATATAAACATGCACCATTGGTCATCTGAAGACAGAAATGCATAATAACAATAATGAGAACGAAAATTTTAAAAGTGGTGTCAGAAGTAGATGGATAAGAAACTTGATTTAAAATCATATCTTATGGTACCTGCATTGACAAGACCAATTCAGCATTGGCATCAGGCGTTGGGTTGGCTCGAGATTCTCTTGTTCCTCTCCTCTTAGGGTCAAATCTCTGGTCCTTACTTCCTACTGCTCCTTGTCTATTAGCACAGGCGAAAACAAGATTATCAGTATACACCTCTCACTAGCAGTGGTAGGCGTAAAAAGAATAAAGAATAACTTGTGGAACAAAAATCATGTTGACAAGATCAAACATAAATTAAATCCTAAAATAGCCTAATAAAATTTGACTTATGTCCATCACCAGTCTCTATGACCCGTACCAACTATACAATCTTATTCACAGAACATAAGAGAACTGGTAACATCTAATCATCTTTTTTACGGAAGTAACAATCTAACCATCTTGCAGCAACATACATCCAAAACTGTTGTATTAGTCAAATGATAACACCTACACATACAATCTTATAGACCGGTGGTGCTTTTGAATAATTAAAAGCATTTCAAGGATAAAAGTAACTTTCACAATGTTTGCCTAAAATTTTAGAAATGCTTTTATATGTGATTGTCACTTAGAGAAGTATTCATTTGATGCTTCTTGAGTAATTGCTTCCTATAAAAGCATTCCCAAACAAGTCTTTAGTTACAGCCAAAAACTAGACTTTACATACTGTCATAGCTCATAAGTAATTTAGAACATGAAAACAAAATAGCTTTTTGAAGCTAGCAATAAATGTTATAAGGTACCATAATTCACAATATAACTACAACTGAAAAGGGAATACATTTAGTGGTCAACTTAAATAAAAATGCAACACTTATCCATAGAACTATAGATACCTTCTGGCTTCCTCATCTCATATTTTTGCATCAAACTCTTTACTGGGCGGATACTTTGGCAAGCTGGATGGATCACATGGAAGAGGTTTGGTTGTAAAGAATTGAAAACGAAAGAACAAAACAACAATCAAGAAGTGAAATATAAAAAATTAGATGGATGCGTCTCCTCAAAAACAAACACCACTGGTTTTTAAGAAATACATAAGAAAATCAAAATAGAAACAAACCATCCAGATCTCAGTAATGCTACGAAGAAGCATATGAAAAATCTTCAAGCATTTATAGTTAAACTTCTCTTAAAAAAAAAAAATTAGATAGGATATTATGCCAAGATATCAAAACAATAGACAATTAAAATTAATGTTTAGCTATTAGTATTATTATACATGTGATAAAAGTTCATATCCTAGTATCTTTCTAATCAATTGCTTTGTATTGAACTTGACGTTTTGAAGCACCTAAGGAAAGTACAGTAAAAGGGAAGGCTGAGAAAATGAAGACAGAAGAAGAAGATCCACTTTTCAGTTGCCCAACACCAGGAATAACAACCAGGGAAACCCTAATCAAAAGCTATGTAGCATGTGTACGTATGTTCAGACGCACCCAAACACAGATTGTACAGAAAGGACATATTATGATCATAAATCCATGTATTCACATACATTTGCATAAAAGTAGAACTGCATAAAAGAAAATATTAAGAAAACTCATACTGAATGAAAAAATAATCCTGTCACAGTACCATACAGGACTATAAAAAATTTCATACCTCACTCTTTAGAGCTGAAGCTGCAGATCCACGATCAACAGGATCTATGGAAAGAAGAATCTCCATAAGTGATAAAGCTAGTGCAAGGAAGTCCTTAAAAGTTTCTGTAACACAGCGTCTATATGGTTGTTGGGGCTTGAATATTGTTGCATGAGGCAACTTTGATTTTTTCCAGTAATCCTCGGAAGGTGACGCACAAAGCTTAAAAATTTTATGTAACTGCTCCACCTGTTAGTCAGAAGAAAGTCATTAACCTTAAGCAGTCCCCTCATATAAAAGAGAAGCATAAGACATTCTCAATGAAATGAAATGTAGCAGAATGATAAAAAGAAAACCTTTCTCACTCCAAATGTTATTAAATTATTAGATGCTAATCTCATATAACATATATATGATTTCAAAAGATAAAAAGTCAAAAAAAATCTTGTTTTTTTCAATTCTAATGTTCAACGGGAAACATTTGTAAGTACCTTAGTTCTGCCGAGCATAATAGGCTTGTCTGCATACAATTCAGCAAGTATGCAACCTGTACTCCACAAGTCTACCACAGTCCCATAGTAAGTGGCACCAAGTAAAAGCTCTGGTGGTCGATACCAAAGGGTTACAACATGACTCGTCAAAGGCTGATGTTGATGGGGATCAAAAAAACTTTCTAGACCAAAGTCGACAATTTTCAAAATGTCATTATTATCAATAAGAAGGTTGGAACCCTTAATATCACAATGGAGAACACCGTGACTGTGACAATGATCAAGTCCACGTAAAAGTTGTTGCATGTAACATTTAACCTGCTAATAAATAATCTAACCTCAATACTTGTTTTCTTGAATAAAATACACATTTCAACACATCTTATGTCCCAGACTTAACTATATAGATTTACTAGATTTTAAAAACAACATGCACCCAGAGCATATAAGAAAAAAAAAGGGTTGAGACTGACTAGATTTTAAAGACAATATGAACTCAAAGCATAAGAAAACAAGGATAAATAATAGGAAAAGCCAAAAAGAAAAATACGCCAGTAATTTGTAATTTTGTATACATTAGCATAAGAAATAAAACCCTCAATAATTAGCTGTGGTTCTGTAAACTTCAGACCAAGGTACGAAGCAACCCCTTCAAATCATGTTCCATATACTAAAAAACAAGGTATAAGCTGCACGACATCCTTGATGTAACAAGGCCTTCTAGTTTTATCACATTTGGATGATCAAGCATGCGCAGAATGTGAATTTCCCTCACCATAAAGCGAACACTCTCTGGTTCCAAGTCATCAAATCTCACTTTCTTCAAAGCAACAATTTTCTTTTGATCAAGATCACGTGCCTTATAGACATTACTATAAGTTCCTCGCCCAATCTGCATACATAGATGAAATTATACAACCAAAACTACAAATAGGTATATCAATCCATAAAGGGTATCTCTTGGTCACTAATCAAGATGGATCATATAAACATTTCAAGAAAAAGAAAAATCTAATCTTTAGGGATTTATTGCATTTATTAGCTTTTGTGTTGTTAGCATCCAAGAGCTAAACACAAAGAACCTATAAAAGGAATGGAAAGCATAGAAGAAGAATGCATCCAATGTATCCAATAAAACACCTTAAACACTAAGTAAAAGCAAATCAGAAACCATGTAAAAAAATAGAATCAATTAGTTGAATAGTTGAAAACTTCAATTAATTGTTGTTGGAAAGTATTGTTATTGACCATATTTGTTGTAAACTTAAAGTCGAAATGTCAAATGATAGCAGTGAATGCTCCTCCCCTAGTTTAAAGGAGTTCAGGTGCCTCAACATAGGGTTTTATATACCATCTTAGAAGGATAGGGAAGAAAAGATGAATTTGAAAATAAGCTAAATACAATAAGAAGAGGCCTTTATATAATTCATTCACTTGCTGGCTATGATAATTTTTTATCTAAGCAACCTATGTGGTAATTATTTATCTCTGTGCCTCTGCCCACAAAAATAAAATATGAAAATGAAAGTAGCTTATTGTATGCATAAATTAATCATCAAATCAAACTATGAACATTAAAATAAACACAAACATTTACAACATAAAAACTATTTTATAACTGAATTGAATGAAGGAGCAAACTTTATCCAGCTTCTCAAAAGAGTCTGCACGCCTAGGCACCCAACCCCTGATAGCCTCTCCAGCCACAGCAGCTAACCAGGAGGGCCACCCTGCAGCAATCTGCTCCCCTTCTGAAGCTTTTGGAACACTACCCATCCCTGGATATTGAGCAACAACATTCTCCATCTTCTTCCTCTTTCTTTCAATATCATTACCATGGATTGCAACAAACCCATTTGTTTGCTTATCAAGCAACATTGTTCTTCCATCATTACTATCATACCTATCTTTTGCTCGATATGCTTCTTCCCTCCTTGACGAAGTTCCCCCCGCTACCTGCAAGTCCAATAGAGTCTTGCTTGAGAAACGCTCTTTAGGGCTCTCTTTACTATCATCAATAGCAGAGGGCTTGCAACAAACAGAGCCCATTATGCAGCAAAACCCCACAAACAAAAACCTCCTTTAGGGCCAACATTATCTCCTTCAAATCTTGCCTATTACAATAAAATCTTTTTCTTCCATGACCATAATTACTAAACCTAACTTCATAATTATATTTTAAAAAAAAAAAGGTAAACCTCCCACTAAGATCCAGAACTCAAGTCATTCTATACACATAGCCATCAATCACCAAATGAATACTACACAAAGGCCACGCGTGACGACCCAACAACTAGTAACACTTTGCAAGAGGCAAAAAAAATTAACAAAACACAAACCCTTTTCACAAACCCAGAGCATAAAATCTGTTAATCTTCAGATAACCAGGTAAAAATCAGTTCTTAACAGCCAGAAAATGCTAGTTCTTACAAATTATGATCTCCATTCTCAATAGAAGAAAACAAAAGTCCACTTATCCACAGCTAACTAAAACCCCATCTACCAAGAAACCAAGAAGACCAAATTCTTCGTAAGAAACAACTTATTGGTTTCTTCAGACTTTGTAACTTCAAAAAATGGCTCTTCCACTACACCAAAAGCACTTGTCCAGTCCAACCGTCCATGCACCAGGAAAGACTATAAAAAGAGTACGAAAACCCTAAAAGAGTGATCTAGGGCTTGAAGAAGGAAGACATGGATCTGGGACACAGATTTGAGAAACACGTAGAGTAAGTTTCAGAGACTGAAAGAATAAAATTAAAAAGAAATAATATGTGCGAAGAGGGGGTGTTTCCGGCAGAGTTTTCAATGAAGAGAGAGAAAGAGAGGAGAGAGAGAGCGCTATGAAGAAGCCCAATGCATCAAGACATTCTTCTTCAAGAAGATGTTTTTCACGCGCTCTATTTAATGCTGTCTTTATACCGCCAATTTTTATTTTTATTTTTATTTTAAGATTTTCTCAAAAATAATTAATGGCTTACCAAAAAAATAATCTCAATAAATGGTTTATGATATTTAGAATTATTTTAATAATTGTATTTTTGTCAACTTTTCTGATAAACAAAATTATTGAGCTTTATTATTTTTGTTCGAATCCTATGAGAAATAAGGTAAGTATTTTCAAAAGAATCTGAAAATAAAATAAAGAATTGTTCACACTAAGATGGTACATTTTTATAGTTTCAAGTATTATATTCTATCCTAATTTAACATAAAAAAATAAATTACATAATTACGATTAGTTAAGAGCTTGTTTGATAATATGATTATTTTTTATTTTAATTTTTAATTTTTTTCCTTGAGTTATGTGTAATTTGATTAATTAAGAGTTTGATTGGAGTTCATTAAATATTAATTAGATTACTCAATTGAGTAAAAATATAAAAAAAATACAAATAAAAAATAAAAATATTTTGAAAGTGTTTTCATTTTTTATTTGTGTTTTTTATTTTCTTCACATTTTTACTCAATTAAATAGTCTAACTAAAATTTAATAAATTTCAACCAGCTTTTAAACTAAGAAGTTTGGGCTGCTTTTTAAATGAAAAATACTTTTCATGAAAAATACTTTTTGAAAAATACTTTTTAAAAAAATTTAAACATTTTTTTATAAAAAAAAGCATTTTAAGTGCTTTTTTTGAGAAGCACCTTATAGGTGGTTTTCTAAAAAAATACTTTTTCAAAAACTGTGAAATATTTTTAAAGCACTTTTTTATAGTTTTCCACCAAACACAAACTGCTTTATTATTAAAGTGTTTTTTAACTAAAATGCTTAAATAAAAAAGGTTTTTAAAAAAAGCACTATTTACATAAGCAGTTCCAAATGGGCCGTAACCAAATTACACATAATTAAATAGAAAAAAATAATCATATTATCAAACAGGTTCTTAACGAATTCATTTTTTAAAAAAAAATTAAATTTATTTTTTATTTGTATATTTTTTTACATTCGATGGTTGTATTGGATACATAATGAAATGAAAGTATTTTTTTTTCTTTTTGTATTTACTTAATTATTTTAGTAAAAATATAGTGTGCCAATGGTTATAGATATAGTAATTGGTGATTATGACAATGATTACTATACATTAAATATATGGTATAACATATATGAAGGTAATAACAATAATGTATAATTATATATTACTAGTAATAGGTGAAAAAAGTAATGATAGTAATATTAGTCTTAACAATAATAAAGGTTTTTAATATGAAATAGTATATAAAACAAAGTTTATGTAAATACATTGGAAACTTGGTCCTATGATTAAAACAGTTAAGATTCAATTTTTTTTCACTTTCGTTGAGATTACATAAGAATATAATATTTAAAATCAGTCCAATCCATATATATATATATAGAGGGTTGATATTATGAGCGCTGTCGCTCATAATATCGCGTGCAAGGTGAAACATCTGTTAATATTACGTCCGAAATTTGTTTTGCTGACCTGGCAATTTTCTTTCTTTTTTTTCTTTTCTTTAGCATATTTTCCCTTCGTGTGGCTGTTTGCCAGGAGATCCCCTTTTCTCATTTAAAGAAGCTCCGTCCTCCACAGTCGATGGTAATAGTTGGTATCGTCGAGCTGGTCTCCTCCACAGTCGACGGAAGCCATTTCTCAGTTGGGGTTTTTCCCTCGCCAGGTAGATTTGAGCTTTTCCAGCTGCGAAGATTCCATTTTCCTGTTCGAAGAAGCTCTCTCCTCCGATAACAGTTGGTCTTCATTATCCCAGGCGATCTGCTACGCAAAGCATAAGCTTGTTCACTATCCCAAGTTGCAAAAGAACCACAAGACTGAGTTGCAGAAATTGCCGAGTTTCAGAGTGTCAAGAGGCTACTAGGATTCTGCTGAAATTGTGCTAGAGTACCATGTTGCAAACTTCTGTGCTAGGATTCTGTTTATTAAGTGAACTTTTTTTTTTTACCTCTTAGTCTAAATTGTATTTCTAGACGTTGCAAACTTTGATTATTTTTACACATGAGACATTTCATTTATCTTTGGTGACACAATCTATCACCAAGCAACCAAAGGGTGAACTTGAAGCAGGACATGATTAAAAGGGAATTTAGAAGTACCCCACCGCAAGCCCCGAAAATATAAGGGTTTGAAAAGAAGTAAAATTTTCAAGAGTGCAATGTCATTATCATGCATGCATTTTTAGCCAAACTGGAACTGCTTAGTTATTAAGTATAATCGACAAGCTACTACATGGGAAAAATAAAGCTCTTATAAGAAAGTTCAAAGTTGAGTAAAGGGTAAACTTAAAATGTCAAGTCAAATCTTTGAGCAGCATCTCCTGCAAGACAATGGTTTTTCTAACCACACCACCCAACATATACAAAAAGCGTACTTCCCAACCAAAACACAGTAGCTATTAAATATTTCACAAAAAAAAAAACAGTAGCTATTGAATTTTACTAAACAGATGCAAGATTTCTCTGTTTTTTTTTCTCTTCATTTTCTTGGCAAACTACCCAACACAGATTAATTTTAGAAACTGATTACGTAGATCAGCTGCTTCGCGTAGCAGGTCGCCTGGGATAATGAAGACCAGCTGCTATCAGAGGAGGGAGCTTCTTCGAACGGGAAAATGGAATCTTCGCATACTTGGCGAGGGAAAAAACCCAACTGGGAACTTCTTTGAATGGGAAAAAGGGATCTCATGGGAAAAGGGATCTTCTGGCAAACAGCCACACGAGGGGAAAATACGCCAAAGAAAAGAAAAAAAAAAAATTGCCAGGTCAGCAAAGTAAATTTCAGATATAATATTAATAGACGTTTCACCTGGTGCACGATATTATGAGCGACAGCGCTCATAATATTAGCCCTATATATATATATATATATATACTTGGTTATATATAATATCAGCCCTCTAGAATGACTTGGTTTCTTGCCTATTACAATAAAATCTTTTTCTTCCATGGCCATAATTACTAAACCCAACTTCATAATTATATTTTGAAAAAAAAAGGTAAACTTTCCACTAAGATCCAGAACTCAAGTCCTTCTATACATATAACCATCAATCACCAAATGAATACTACACAAAGGCCACATATTGACGACCCAATAGCTAGTAACACTTTGCAAGAGGCAAAAAAAAATTGACAAAACACAAACCCTTTTCACAAACCCAGAGCATAAAATCTGCTAATCTTCAGATAACCAAGTAAAAATCAGTTCTTAACAGCCAGAAAATGCTAGTTCTTACAAATTATGATCTCCATTCTCAATAGAAGAAAACAAAAGTCCACTTATCCACAGCTAACTAAAACCCCATCTACCAAGAAACCAAGAAGACCAAATTCTTCGTAACAAACAACTTATTGGTTTCTTCAGACTTTGTACCTTCAAAAAATGGCTCTTCCAATACACCAAAAGCACTTGTCCAGTCCAACTGTCCATGCACCAGAAAAGACTATAAAAAGAGTACGAAAACCCTAAAGAGTGATCTAGGGCTTGAAGAAGGAAGACATGGATCTGGGACACAGATTTGAGAAACACGTAGAGTAAGTTTCAGAGACTGAAAGAATAAAATTAAAAAGAAATAATATGTGCGAAGAGGGGGTGCTTCCGGCACAGAGTTTTCAATGAAGAGAGAGAAAGAGAGGAGAGAGAGAGAGCTGTGAAGAAGCCCAATGCATCAAGACATTCTTCTTCAAGAAGATGTTTTTCACGCGCTCTATTTAATGCTGTCTTTATACCGCCAATTTTTATTTTTATTTTTATTTTAAGATTTTCTCAAAAATAATTAATGGGTTACCAAAAAATAATCTCAATAAATGGTTTATGATATTTGGAGTTATTTTAATAATTGTATTTTTGTCAACTTTTCTAATAAACAAAATTTTTGAGCTTTATTATTTTTGTTCGAATCCTATGAGAAATGAGGTAGGTATTTTCAAAAGAATCTGAAAATAAAATAAAGAATTGTTCACACTAAGATGGTACATTTTTATAGTTTCAAGTATTATACTACTATCCTAATTTACCATAAAAAATAAATTACATAATTAAAATTAGTTAAGAGCTTGTTTGATAATATGATTATTTTTTATTTTGGTTTTAATTTTTTCTTGAGTTATGTGTAATTTGATTAGTTAAGAGTTTGATTGGAGTTCATTAAATATTAATTAGATTACTCAATTCAGCAAAAGTATAAAAAAACACAAATAAAAAATGAAAACACTTTGAAAGTGTTTGTGTTTTTTATTATCTTCACATTTTTACTCAATTAAATAGTCTAACTAACATTTAACAAATTTTAACCAGCTTCTAAACTAACCAAATTACACATAATTAAATAGAAAAAAATAAAAATAAATAATCATATTATCAAACAGGCTCTTAACGAATTCATTTTTTTAAAAAAAATTAAATTTATTTTTTATTTGTATATTTTTTACATTCGATGGTTGTATTGGATACATAATGAAATGAAAGTATTTTTTTTCCTTTTGTATTTACTTAATTATTTTAGTAAAAATATAGTGTGCCAATGGTTATAGATATAGTAATTGGTGATTATGACAATGATTACTATACATTAAATATATGGTATAACATATATGAAGGTAAGAGCATCTCCAACACTATTCTCTATAGTAAAGAATATTTTTTAAAAAATAAAGAACATCTTTAGAAGTAAAGAGGCAAATTTATTAGACAAATCTAATAGACTCTCTATCATAATTTTTATTTTGTTATTTTCAATGCATAATTATGATCTATTCATTTTATTTTTTAGTTTATAATTAAGTGAAATACAAATATTGTATGGAATATGCAAAATTAAATGCAAATAGTAGTTGAAGGTTGTGCAATATTAATTTAAAAGTATATTTATTATGAAGAAGAGAGTGGTTTGGCTCTCTACATTTGGAGAGTCAAACTTTACTCTTTATTTTAAATATATAATATAAAGAGTCTGTTAGAGCTTCTTTTTAATCATTTACTCTCTAAAATAAAAAATATTAATAATTTAAAGAGCCTTTTAGAGATGCTCTAATAACAATAATGTATAATTATATATTACTAGTAATAGGTGAAAAAAATAATGATAGTAGTATTAGTCTTAATAATAATAAAGGTTTTTAATATGAAATAGTACATAAAACAAAGTTTATGTAAATACATTTGAAACTTGGTCCTATGGTTAAAACAGTTAAGATACAATTTTTTTTTTCACTTCCGTTGAGATTACATAAGAATATAATATTTAAAATCAGTCCAATCCATATATATAATATTTTGTCGAACACCTTTCAAAATAATAAAAATATTATTATTATGATGTCCACATTTGTGGAAGTATTAAAAACTTTTGGATACTCTTATCCATAATAAATTATGATGGATATAAGTGATATAATATTTATATGGCAGCTGTAATAATATTTATTTTATATTTTTAATTAATCATGAATTGCTATATTATGTGAAAATTCACAACTTGTAATGATAAATACTATTAAAAAATAAATACCCATATAAAAAAATAACATACTGTAATTCAAATATTTCACATCTATTGTATTTGTTGTATATAATCAAGTTTTTTTTAATAAAAAAAGTCAATATGGAACCATCAGTTCAAAATTCTGTTAGAAAATAGTTACTGTTTCAGTTTTAAAATTATATAAAAGTCTAGAGCAATAAGTTCACTGCTTTAATATTTTCTCTTCTACTTGATATTTAATAAGACTGAATTTACATAATTAAATTGCTAATGGATAATCAATAATAAAATAAAAATTAAAAATGAAAACACTTTGAAAGTGAGTGTTTTTATTTTTTATTTTTCATTTTCCTTCACATTTTTAGTCTAATTAACATTTAACAAACTCTAACCAACCTCTAAACTAACCAAATTACAAATAATTTAAGAAGAAAAAACTAAAAATAAAAATAAAAAATAATTGTGTTATCATTACAAATGATTGTTAATAATAAGGTTTTATTTTATTTTTCCTCTAAACTAATTGATTATAAGTACTGTAATGATTAAAGTCATGGGTCATGTACAATATTCATTTGGTATTTTTATTTCGTACAAAATTTTAATTAGTAAACCCTCTTATTAACAGATAAGGAAAAATAAAATAAAACCTTATTATTAACAATCATTTGTAGAATTTTCAACGTTGTTTATGAAGTTAGCATAATTATCAGGTCAATTATACACAATTTATTTGAGGTTTTGTCTAATTTTACTCAATCTATATTATTTTGATTAATATCATCTCACCTATTTATTTAATAATCAATTGTTAATTTTAATTGATACCCTATTTGACATATTAAATTGATATTTTTATCCTTAAATTTAATTAAATAATTATATAAAATTTAAAATAATAAAAATATTAAATGAATATTCTTAAAATAAAAACGTTTTCTCTCTCCTCTTCCCCTCTCCTACTGCTCTGGTTCAACATGAGTGTACATGAATTAAACAAACAGAGCAACAAAAATAACTCTCAATAAATATTGTTAAGGAAAATATAAAAAAAAATTAAAAAAAAATCTTGAGAAGGAATTAAACAAACATAGCATCAAAAATAACTCTCCAAATAAACGAAATAAACTCAAAACATCAATTAAAAATTTGAAAAGTCAAATACTTCACAATGCAGCTGTAAACTGAAATTTTGTTATATTTTTGGCAAAAATTGACCACTCAGAATTGTAAGTTCTAAATCATATATATATATATATATATATATTGAGTTTGGAAAAATCTATACTTTTTTAATTTGATTCAAAATCTAATCTGAATGAGAATTGACAGCGAGATTTTTGAATGTTGAATTTCAAGTTGGCTAGAATTGGAGAAAAGAATCATATAAAATTCAATCAGGTGGACTCGAAACCTTTTTGGTGCTGCTGCGTTTGCTTGGCTAACTCGGCTAACTAACTTAACCAATTTTGACGGTAGATTTGGTGTCTACGGTAGTTGCAAAATATATAAAAAAAAATATGAAAAAGAAAAAATAAAATAAAAAATATATTAAGGTTGTGTTTGATAACACAACTGTTTTTTATTTTTTTCCTCTTAAATTATGTGTAATTTGGTTAGTTTAGAGGTTAGTTGGAATTTATTAAATGTTAGTTAGATTACGTTATTAAGTAAAAATATAAAAATGAAAACTGAAAATGAAAACACTTTAAAAGTGTTTTTATTTTTTATTTTATATTTTTCATTTTCCTTCACATTTTTAATCTAACTAATATTTAATAAATTCTAACCACCCTCTAAACTAATCAAATTACATATAATTTAAAAAAAAAATTAAAAAAAAAATAATTGTGTTATCAAACAAGCTCATATTGCAAGTCAATTTATTATTGATATAAGTATATTTATAATATTAATTTTTTTATAATAAATTTAACATAAATCAACAAAAATCTGATATACTTTTTAAAAATTATATAAGTTGACTGAAGGTGGATTTATAATAAGATCCCCAGTTTATTATTATTTGACAAAATTAGCATAATTATTTTTAAAATTAAAATTAGGACTAAATGCGTAGGAAAAATAATAAAAAGGCACATTTCACAAAATGTGCGTGCATCTCACGTGCAAAATAGGAGCGTGGAGCAAAAAGTTTGGGGTTTTATTTGCTCATCGTGGGCCGTTGGCTTTTCAACTGCGGTGTCAGCTAACTCCTTAAGAAACTGTTAGGTGAGAAAATTACTGTCTATCTCGCACACACGGTAAAATAGTTACAACTAGGTTCCACATATATTAATTGTTTGATCTTGAGGTGGATATAATTTTGATTTAGAAATTATTAAAATTGGGACTTCTTTTTTTTTTTTGACCTTTTAATAATTTTAATATCATATATCATAACTTCGATCATATAGTCCAACAGATTGACTGAATTATTTTAATGGGTAAATTGAGTTTTTTTTTGTGAGAATGGGTAAATTGAGTTAGTTTGACTGTTCATACTGCTTAGCCCCCTAAGAAAACACAAAAATTTTGTGTCATTTCCTAAAATGTGTCGCTTAGCAAAAGTAAATAAAATAATGATATAACATATATAAATAAAACAAAAACAATTAAAAAGAAAAAAAAATGGCCATTGATATTGAATAATTTAATAATAAAGTGATATATCTTTTTCTATAGAAAATGAGACTTGGATTTCTAATTAGATAGTTTTGTGAAAATGAGATAAATATGAAATTGTAACATCTCAATATCAATTTGACAAATAATAATAATAAATAAAACACCAATTTTTGTCCATTTTAGATTGGGTGAAACCATGCTTTTCATTATACCTTAAAAAACAGATTTTTATTATATGTTTATTGAACTCATTCCGTCTAAGGGCCAGATTTTTTTAAATTTACCCTTATTATTCTGCTTTTAAATTTGAATTTTTTTAATAAATATAATTTCAATTTTTTTTACAATAATTCTAAAATTATTATTTTTAAGTAAAAAAAAAGAAGAAGTTAGAAATTAACATATAATATTTTTAAGAAAATGTTGGAGTATGTTGACTTTTTTTATATGACTGGTTGTGATATATAGAGAGTTAAATGTCATAAAAAGTATAAACTATTCCTAATCTTTCCACAAAATTATTGATTATGCAAATTAGTGGTCACACTTTTTCTATCCACTCTCCTAATTAACTATTGCATTTCTTAAAATTATTTCAACAGTTAACAAAATTGTCCATCTCCTTATTTATTTCCTCCTAAAAAATGCTACTTAAAGTTGAAAAGGTTCATTTCCATAAAGAATTTTAAATTTTCACTAACTTTGACATTTACCAAATGGAGTCTTATTTTCGTTTGAATCATCCTAAAAACTATAGTCTAAAGCATATTCAAATATAATATTTAAAATTAATTAGAGATTATTATCATATCGGTTATTCTTCAAAAACATAAAAGACTAAAATTTGTTTACCTAAATAAGAAACATATTGTAGTGTGCTTTGTTTTCAATGCTTCTAAAACTAGAACATAAGGGCAGGGATTTCCAATTTTGTAAGGAAGAAAATACGGAGTGAAATTACAGAGAAAACACGACTGGGGCATGGGCAGACACCGTGAAAGCTTCAAAGAAACAAAGAAATTCAAACCGATATATGTGACCTACCAACAGCTGTCCATCTCCATTAAATTATGAACAGTTAACTCATATAATCATAGGTACATGAAATTTATGGCAGTGTCCTATCTCACTCAATGACAAATAAACAACATATATATATATATATATATATAAAGTTTTTATCTGGGATCCTTTGCCTTATATGGGGTCCACTTTTTCTGATCCTATGTATTTTTTTGTGTCTCCGTCAGTCTTAACACATTGGCAAAAGCTTTCTCTGCAACCATATTTCAGCCCTTCTGTTCAGCATTCTTCCTCTGTTCCCTACTTTTTTTTTTTAAATGAAATAAAATAATAGTTAATAAGCAGGCAGCCCCATTCTTTTTTTTTTTTTTGGTGAAACAGGCAGCCGCATTCACCATTTAGTGTGTCAAGTGTTGATTTGATCATGAAATTATTTAAAACATTTAATTTTATACTTGGCATAAAATATGCAAGTTTTTTCTCCCTTTTTAATTACATGTAATGCTTGAAAGTTTTAATTTTGGTTGTTTATACTTTTTGGTTCAACAAATTAAGCAATGAAGCCTTGAATCTTTAATTTTTTTTTTGTTTTTTCGAAAAGAAGAAAAAAAGTTGGTTATGGTAGAAAGCTTAAACCAATTTCTGAAATTTGAATCCTAAATTAAATCTGCTAATATTGTATTAAAAATTTTATGGACACAACTTTTGATTATATAATCTAGTAACTAGTAAAAACTCAAGATTTATTGATGCATTGCTTAATTTTGTTTTCCTAGTCATTAGTCAATTATCTCTATTTATTATTTTGTTATATTTTTATGTCCTAGATCCTACAACCAGAATCTTAAAGGGCGCATAACAGAAAAATAGATTGGATTTTTATTATTATTATTTTTTAATAAAAGGTGGAAAAGTAGATTGATGAAGTTGCCTTTGCGGAGATATTGACGGTTGTAAAAGGCTCAAGAGAGAAAAAAAAAAACTCTATTTTCCACCACTGGGGTGATCCATCAATATCTTCATCTTCATCTTTGTTTTTATTTTTTATTTTAATAAAAAGAATTGAATAGAATCTTAAAACAGCAAAGTCAAAACACACCACCTAAAAACATGAAGGGAGGCCCTCTCCTAGTTGAGACATTATTATTTTTGTTTATTTCATAAATCCTTGCTGAGACATTGGCATGCTCGTAGAAGCCTGCCTTTTATTATTCAATCTGCTTATATTAATTGCTCCTATATCATCCACAAAAGTGCCCTAACTTCCTAGTGACAATGATTACTATACACAGTTCTCACAAAAAATAATTACTATACACAGTACGATTATTATAATTGAATATGCAAAAAAAAAAAAGAAGAAGTTATATTAAGTAATTTTTTTCATTCCTCAGTTAGCCACTTTTCAACCATATTTTTATTTTTTAAAAAAGTTTAATATAAGAATTATCAGTCCATTGAATCTATTTACTACTTTAATTTTATAATTATATAAAAATTTAAAATAATAGGCCCATCCCCAAATATTTTCCACTTCATTTGAAATTTTTGAACTATACTTTTATATTGAGAGGTCTAACATGGAGTAACTATTAACATATATATATGATAGTTAATAGTAACATATTTTTCTTGGAAGCCAGACATGATATAACAAAATAAGTATCTAGTTATATATCTTATTTCTTTAGGAATATAAATAGTTGGCATATAGTATACATATACATGTAGGTCACAAACTTGTCCTTAAGAGAATATGGACGTGTGATATTATTCTTATTCTTAGTCATTTTAGTACCGCTAAACACATACTATTACTATATATTACGAATGTGGCATGCTTCCTAGCTATCTATTGCTTTGGATCTCATAATTAGGTTTACATCATTATAATTAACCTTGGCCAACCATATAATATATACTCTCTTTTCTATGTCGTTGATTTTTTGATCAAAGTCAACTTTAGTAAAAGTCAACTTTGATAAAAGTCATTGCTTAGATCAGTGACTGCCACATCATGACTTTGACTGATATTAAACTGACTAAGACTAGTTTGATTGTTTATTATCACTTGAGTGTGCTTGTGACTGCCGATCAAAGTCAAAATTAACACTGCCACATTATCACCTTGACTGGCAGGGGGCTGATTGAGACTTTCTTTCCTGTACATATGACATGTGTAGGAGAGATCTTGTCAAGGCCTATTGAGAGCAGCAAGGTTACTTGTAGACCAAATTTGACTTGGTCAAACTTTGGTTAAAAAGTATTCTTGTTTGCATTACATTCTTTAAAACTCTAGAACCTCACTATTTAAACCCATTTTTCAAAATACTAAGTCTCATTTAAACACCCTAGTAGCTGGTCACCACTATTTAAGAGAGAGAAAGTATTTTTTAGTGAGAGAAAGTGAGGGAAAATTAAGAAAAATCAAGTATTTTTAAGAGAAGTAAAAAAACTCAAAGAAAGGGAGGAGGCAAAGAGGGCTGACCACTTGGAGGCTTTGATCTTGAAGTTTTAGTAGTAGATCAAGGTGCTTGTGAAGGGATTTAGACTTTTTCAAAGGTAGGTTTTCATACCTACTAGTTGTTTTGTTGAATTTTGATGTTTTGAGCATGTTTGAGCTTAAATCCATTTATTCTCCCTATTTTCTACTCAAATTTCTTCTTGATTCACTTGGATCTTGTGTAAAATTGTTAGATTTGACATGATCTAGGTGTGATCTAGTGTGATTATTGTTCTAAATTGATTACCCATGTTATATTTATGTATTTCCCCATGTTTATTGTTGAATTGTGGTGAAAATTTGATGGAATTGGACATATACGATTTTCGGCCAAGAAGAGCATTTTGGGTATTTGGTGAATTTTTCATTATACTGTGAAATTACCTTGAAATCTATGTAAATTGTGATGAGTTTATATGAAAATTTTATGGGTTTATATTCAATTTTGAGACCAGACATGTATATGATAATTTTTAGATGTTTTCAAGTTGAATGTAAGCCTAATTTCGATGTTTGGTGGTTGATTTAAGTATTCATTTTGCATGAGTATGATTAGTTTTGGCTTTTCTTGGTTATTGGTATACTAAAGTACGTGTTTTTTGTTTAATGAGGTATTTAATTAAGTAAAATTGATATTTTTATTATATAATATATTTTTGAAAAATTATTTTGGTGTAAAATGATATTTTTACAATTGAATATATATATATATATATATATATATATTTAGAAATTATTTTTCGTAATAAAATGATATCCTTACTAATGAATATATTTTTGGTGTAAAAATAGTATTAGTACAATTGAACTTATTTTTGAAAACTATTTTTGGTGTAAAAATTGTATTTTTACAAATGAATATATTTATTGGAATTATTTTTTAATAAAGATAATTTTCCATAGTTAATGTATTTACTAAAACTGTTTTAGGAGTAAAGATAGTATTTTTATATTCAATTATATTTATTCGGTTTGTCCTGAGGGAAAAAAATGATATTTTGTTTTTATATATATATATATATATAACAGCTGTAAGTATGAAGTCGTTATTTGTCATACTTATTTATATAATTAATTATAGGGATGGTTCTGAGCATAAAATTATTTCTACATGTGAGATGATTTACTGGTTGTAGTTAAAATCTCTGCTTAACTATAATTTAGATTGGAAATTGTGCATGGATCTACCAGATAGTTTTTTGTATGCAATGAGACTGTTTTTTCAAAAGGAATTATATTTTAAAAAGTGCATAGAAAAGTCATGGTCATGCATACGTAGGCATATATATATCTTGAATGAAGCTATATGGAATTGGTATGTGAACCATTCAGTTGAAGTACCAGTAACTAGTGAGTGGATAGATTGGATTCTCGCATGCGTGCACATGTGAGCGTATTAGTGTAATGGTGGTTGTAACCCGACACTTGCATAACGTGGATACAAGTGAGTCTTTTCCCCCACTTGCGCTGTTTCCTCTGAACAATTAAGTGAATTAGATTTTCCTATAAGCATGTCTATGTTCTACTTTGGAAAATAATAGTTGCCGACAAGTAACTAGCCCCAGCGTAATTAAGGAGGTTCCAGATGTTACACCAAATGAAAAAGTCCTATGAACGTCTATTTCTAAAATCATTGCATAAAATCAGAGTTTGGAGAAGAATGACATTTCGCTAGCATACTGCATTACATTAGCATGTGCATGTTGAGAACCTACTGAGTAATTTTCCACTTACACTTATTTGTTTTCTATGTCTAGGTAATCCTGAAACCTTAGCTTGAAAGGCTTGACAGTGTTATGGCAGACCGGTGAAGAAATAACAGTAATACAAATAATTTTTCACATTGTCTTTTATTTTCTTTTGGATATTGTAAAACTCTGATCAATTGAATAATTTTTTTTACATTGTGGGTCTTTTGTAAACAATTATATTTTGTTTTTATTTAAAATACTAATGTCTCCATTTAGTATTAAGAGGTTGAATGTGTCATAAAAATAAAGAAAATTTTATTCTTACTTTAGTTTTGTCTAAAGAAACCACTTTTAATATTTTTATTTCGAATGTATTTCCTTGTGGCATTCCTTTAGTCAGGTCTCTGAACTCGGGTAAATGAGTGTTATAGTTTTTGGTATTAGAGCCAAAGTTTGTTAAAAATTTGTACTCATTGCCTACTTTAGTGTCCAACCGTGCATTAAGGTAAATTGTTTTATTTGTATTTAGCTATGTGTTGCTGTTTGACTTTGTGCTTTCGGTTTGAATTGCTATGTTAAGATGAGTTAGTTAGTTAGCATGTTTTTACACATACCATGCAAGAGGAGTCTTGACCTGGTAGAGGAGCCTAACTCCAAGAGACAAAGGATGAGTTTGGAGCCGATGTTATTTCAGACTAACATAGGGACTGAGCTTCAGCAGGCTAAGGTGGAGACTAAGAGTTCATCTGATGAGTCACACCAGCGCATCAAAAAGGGAGATATGGTGGATGGAGAGCTACCTCATCACATGACTGTGCCTACCCTAGCATCATGTCCCAGGGTTGAGTGTTGAGATATTAGAGTGTCTGAGGATTCAATGCACCAAGAGACTGAACAAAAAAGTCTTGAAGTAGCTAAGTTCTTGAGAGACTTTACCACTGTCATACCTTTACCTGATGGTGAAGTGTGGTATGTTGATTCAAGCAATTTAGATCATTTCTAAAAAGACAATAGCTGCGAGATGTATCACTAATACTTGATTAGTACTAGGATGACCCTAGCGAGTAGGAAGCCCTTGTTGATCATCTGGTTCATCTTGGTTATGAAGTTCCACATGCAATGGAAGCAAGCTTGGAAGATGATGAATATGAGGATCCTGAGGATCTTAAGGAAGAAGAAGACCTTGAAGAGTTTTCTATTGATGATTAAAGTGTTTAGTTGTTAGTGTTATATAAGAGTTTAAATGTTTCTTGTTGTGGCAGTAGTAACAGTTTGGGTAGGAGTTGTTTGGCTGTGAGTTGTGTTCATTAGCTGTTTCCTTTGCTTATCTGTTGTATGACAAAGTTCTTTTATAATTGAAGTACTATTTTTGTATTATTTTAGTTTTTTTCTTTTATCTAGCTATTTTGTTTATCTTGTATGAGATTATTTTGTTATAACATGCCATGTGTAACATGAGATATTAAAAGCACTAATGAGAACAACACGGAAGACTTGGCCAGTTGATTGCTTGAGACTCTGGCAAGTATCATGGGCTAAGGATCCTATCAGTTTGATGGAATTAGTAGGGTCGTTAAGCAGTTCAATTAATTCCATCCTCCAGTGTTCGAAGGCTCAACCAATCCATTAGTAGCTGAAGATTAGAATTGAGAACTAGAGAAGATTTTCATACTGATGGATTGCACTGAGTCTTAGAAGGTCGTATGCTCCTCTTTCATGTTCAAGAGAGGAGCCAACCACTGGTAGGACATGGTCAAGTAAGCTCATAATTTTGAAAGAAATCCCATGATTTGGACACAGTTTAAAGAGCTATTTATGAGAAGTACTTCCTTATTGTGAAACTGGACGAAAAGGTAGCTGAGTTTCTGAGGTTGACTCTAGAAAATCTCTTTTTGGTAAAAAATGAGCTGAAATTTGATGAGCCTTCTTGCTATGCGCCACATCTAGTGGACATTGAATAACGCAAAGCAAGACATTTCGAGAAAGGATTGAGGCCATAATTCTACAATGCCATCGTAATGCTGTGACTACCTACTTATGCTGATGTTCTACTATAAGTTCAATTGATCACGAAAGATCATACTCTGGAGATGACCAAGGCTGCTGGGCAAAGCTCCACTACTCAAAGGAAAACTTGGGGAGAAAGTAACCAACATAAGAGGAAGGCTGAAGGAAGAAAGTGGAACAACAACCGTAACAACAATATTGACAACAAGAAGCCTAAGGGAAATGAAAATTGACATAACATTCCCCAATGCCACCGTGTGGTAAGAATTTGTCGAAGAGTGCTGGAGGAAGACCGAAATATACTTCAAGTGAGACAAGACTGGTCACTCGATGTGAGATTATCTTGAACTTGGAGGAAGTAGACAACATCCCACTCATGGTTGGGTGTTTGTGTTGACAAAAGAGGAAGCAGAAAAGGATGATGCTACAGTGGTGGCAGGTATGGTTTCTTTACAAGAACTGGATGCATATGCTTTGTTTGATTCGGGTGCTATGCACCGTTTGTATCTAGTCATTATGCATCTAAGTTAACTCTAAAACTAGTTCATCTTGACAATGATTTGTGTGTTGCTACACTATTTTGTGTTTGTATGTGTTGAATTCCTATGAGGTGTGCCTTGGAAACGAGAAGCTACATGCCAACTTGATCATATTGGATATGTATGATTTCGATATGATCTTGAGTATGGATTGGTTGTCCAAAAGTAGAGCTTGCATCGACTACAAGGAGAAGATAATACTTATTAGCCCCGTAGATGGCCAGTATTTCAAGTTTGAAGGGTCAAAGTTAAGACCGTAACTAAGATTATTAAGTGCATTATAAGCGTTGAGGTGTTTACGTAAGGGCTGCCAAGGATTCCTTATTAATGTTTACGATAAAGAACCGACAACTTTACGATTGCAAGACATCAAGGTATGTGTTTCCTGAAGAACTACGGGGTTACCACCAGATCGAGAAGTAGAGTTCACCATTGACTTGGTCGGAATCTATACCCATTTCAAAGGCACCTTATAGGATGGCACCGGTAGAGTTGAAGGAACTCAATGAGCAACTACAAAACCTTTTGGAAAAGGGTCTCATCAGACCCAGTGTTCATCTTTGGGAGCACCAGTTTTATTTGTTAAGAAGAAAGACAGTTCAATGCAGTTATGCATTAACTATCGAGAGCTCAATAAGATAATGATCAAGAATAATTATCCATTGTCGAGGATTGATGATCTGTTCAATCAACTGTAAGAAGCGAATATCTTCTCAAAGATCAATTTATGTTTAGGGTATCACTAACTAAAGATCAAAGAGGAGGACAGGCCGAAAAGTGCATTTCGAGCAAGATATGGTCACTATAAGTTTGTAGTAATGCCATTTGGGTAACAAATGCACCAACAATATTCATGAATTTGATGAATTGAGTTTTTCATGAATACTTAGATAAGTTATTGTGGTGTTCATCGACGACATTCTTATGTACTTGAAGACGGCTGTTGAGCATGAAAAGCACCTGAAGGTGGTGTTGCAAAGGTTAGGAGAGAAATAGTTGTACGCTAAGTTTAAGAAATGCAAGTTTTGGTTGGAAAACATCACTTTCCTTGGACATGTGATATCATACAAGGATATCTAGGTAGATCATAGTAAAGTTATAGTAGTTCAAAACTAGATGAGACCAACCAATATTGGAGAAGTCAAAAGTTTTCTAGGTTTGGTTGGGTACTATCGCAGATTTGTGTAAGGATTTTCAAAGATTACGATGCATTTATTAAAGAAGAAAAGTAAGTTTATTTAGTCTAAAGAGTATGAAAAAAGTTTTCTAGAGCTTAAGAAGAATTTGGTTTCAGCACCTATACTTACTGTACCGAATAGTGAGGATGATTTTGTGATCTATAGAGATGTTTCGAGTAAAAGACTGGGTTGTGTGCTCATGTAAAATGAAAAGGTGATGAATGCCAGTTGAAGCTGTATGAATGCAACTATCCTACGCATGACTTAGAGCTAGCAACGGTGGTGTTTGCATTGAAGATTTGACGCCATGACTTGTATAAAGCAAAGTACGACTCTATACTGACCATAAAAGCCTTATGTATTTCTTTACTCAGAAGGAGTTGAATATGAGGTAAAGAAGGTGGTTAGAACTGGTCAAGGACTACGATTGCTCAATCAACTACCACTCGAGCAAGGCAAACGTAGTGGCAGAAGCACTGAGTAGAAAGTATACGGGTTTCAGGAGAAGCTTGATTACCACCCAACAATGGATATTGAATTAGTTCCTAATCAATATTCATCCCTGTTGACCATGCTCACGATTCAAACTTCGGTCGTGGATAAGATAAATGAAGGTTAAGCTAATGATACGGCTCTTATGAAGATCAAAGACGGAAAAAAACCGAAGTTTGATCTCGTTGGATATGGAACATTGAGATTTGGTACTCGTCTGTGTGTGCCAAATGCTGAAGAACTCAAGAAGGAAATCTTGGTAGAAGCTCATTATACACCTTACACTATTTATCCGGGAGCTACTAAGATGTACAAGGATATTTTCAAGACGTTCTGGTGGTTTGGCTTGAAGCGAGACATAGGAAAGTTCATAAAGTAGTGCTTGACGTGTTAACAGGTGAAAATCAAACATTGTTGATTCCAAAGTGAAAGTGGGAGTACATCGTCATGGATTTCATTGTAGGTTTACCATTGTCTCAGTAAGGCAATGATGTTATTTGAATGATTGTGGATCGACTTACAAAATTGACTTATTTCTCACCCCTGAGAATGACTTATTCAATGGAGAAGTTGACTCAACTATACGTAGATGAGAAGTTCATGGAGCAGTACTTGACATGTTAACAGGTGGAAATCAAACATTAGAGACCATTTGGTTTGTGAAGACCATTTGGTTTTAAGAGTGAAAGTGAGGGCACATTGCCATTGATTTCATTGTAGGTTTACCATCGCCTCGAGGCAATGATGTTATTTGGGTGATTGTGGATCGACTTATAAAATCGACCCATTTCTTACCTATGAGAATGATTTATTCGATAGAAAAGTTGACTCAACTATATGCAAATGAGATCGTACAGCTTTGTGAAGTACCAGTGTCAATTGTCTCAGACTGAGACCCAAGATTTACATTATCATTTTGGAAAAGTTTACCCATTAGTGGAGTTCACTTGCAACAATAGTTATCATTTACTATTGGGATGGCTTTGTATGAAGCTCTTTACTGAAGAAAGTGTAGATCTCCATCGCATTGAGATAAAGTCAGAGAGCGAAAGCTACTTGGGAAAAAATTTTACAATAGGCTAGTGACATCATCAACAAAATAAAACAGAGTATGAAAATTACATAAGATCAGTAGAAGAGTTATGCCGATAATTGACGAAAAGACCTAGAGTTCGAGGTCGAGGAGAAGATGTTTCTCAAAGTTGCACCATTGAAAAGTATAATAAGGTTTAAGAAGAAGGGGAAATTAAGTCCTCATTACATAGGACATTTTGAGATACTAAAAAGAGTTGGAACTTTGGCTTATTATTTAGTGTTGCCTCCCATACTGTTTGATTTTCATGATGTCTTTCATGTGTCAATGCTAGTGAAGTATGTGCATGATTTCTCACATGTCATCGAGTATGAACTGCTAGAAGTATGCAAGAACTTGACATACGAGGAGAAACCAGTGAAGATCTTGAATCGAAAAGATCAAGTACTTCGGAATCAGGCAATTCCATTAGTGAAGGTCCTTTAGTAACCATGCAATCGAAGAAGTAATGGAAGAGCGAGAAGATGAGATGAAAGCCAAGTACCCAACTCTATTCAAGTAAGTACCTTAACTCCTTAAATTTATTTTCGAGGATGAAATTTCTTTTTAGGAGGGGTAAGTTATAATATCTACCCTTTTTCTGTACCGTTGACTTTTGGTTAACATCAACTTTGGTCAATGTCAACGCTTAGACCGGTGACTATCACACTGTGGCTTTGATTGGTATTAAGTTGACTAAGACTGAATTGAATGTTTATTATTACTTAAGTATGCTTGAGACTACTAGTCAAAGTCAAAGTCAACATTGTCACGTCATCACCTTGACTGGCAGGGGCTGACTGAGATTTTCCTTCCTGTAGACTTGAAAAATGTAGTTGAGGTCTTACCTAGGTCTATTGAGAGCAACATGATTACTTGGAGACTAAGTTTGACTTGGTCAAATTTTGATCAAAAGATAATCTTGCTTGCATCACCCTTTTTAAAGCTCTAGGACCTCACTATTTGAACATATTTTTCAAGAGATCAAGCCTCATTTGAACACCCTAGAAGCAAACCACTACTATTTAAGAGAGAGAAAGTGAAGGAAGGTGAAGGAAAAAAAAATCAAGTATTTTCAAGAGGAAAGTAAGAAAACCTAAAGGAAGGGAGGAGGCAAGGAGGGCCGACCACTTGGAGACTTGGATCTTGAAGTTTTAGTGATAGATCAAGGTGCCTGTGAAGGGATTTGAGCTTTTTCAAAGGTAGATTTTCATACCCATTAGCTATTTTATTGATGTTTGGGCTTAGATCAATCTATTTCCACTTCTTTTCTACTCAAATCTCTTCTTGATTCACTTGGATCTTGTGTAAAATTGCTAAATTTGACATGAATTTGGTGTGATCTAGTGTGATTAGTGAAAACCTCAATTTGTATATTAGAGTTTTTGACATTTATGAAAATTATTACACTAATTACATGTTTATTATTCTAAATTGATTATCCATGTTATATTTATGTATTTCCCCATATTTATTGTTGGATTGTGGTGAAAATTTGATGAAATTAGACATATGGGATTTTCGGCCAAGAAGGGTAGTTTGGGTATTTGGTGAATTTTTCATTATACTATGAAATTATCTTGAAATCTATGTATTTTGTGATGAGTTTATGTGAAAATTTAGCAAGTTTATATTCAATTTTATGACCGGCCATGTAGATGAGAATTTTTGGATGTTTTTAAGTTGAATGTAAGCTTAATTTTGATGTTTGGTGGTTAATTTACGTATTACTTTTGCATGAGTATAATTAGTTTTGGCTTATCTTGGTTATTGGTATACTAAAGTATGTGCTTTTTGTTTAATAAGGTATTTAATTAAGTAAAGTTGATATTTTTATTAAGAATCTTTTTTGAAAAATTATTTTGGTGTGAAAATGATATTTTTGTAATTGAATATATATATTTTGAAATTATTTTTGTAATAAAATGATATCCTTATTGATGAATATATTTTTAAAAATTATTTTTGGTGTAAAAATAGTATTGGTACAATTGAACTTATTCTTAAAAATTATTTTTGGTGTAAAAATTATATTTTTACAAATAAATATATTTATTGGAATTATTTTTGAGTAAATATAATATTTCCATAGTTATAATATTTACTGAAACTATTTTGGGAGCAAAGATAATATTTTTAAATTCAATTATATTTATTTGGTTTGTTCTAAGGGTAAAAAAAATAATATTTTGTTTATATATATATATATATATATATATAAATATATTGAATAGTTGTGACTATGAAGCATTTATTTGTTATACTTATTTGTATAATTAATCATAAAACGGTTCTGAGCATTAAATTATTTTTATCTGTGAGATGATTTACTGATTGTAGTTAGAATTTTTACTTAACTATAGATGAGATTGGAAACTGTGTATGGATCTATAATATAGTTCATGTGCATAGGGCCAACAATTTAACCTGGCCCAGTCTTACCTGTTCGGGGCAGGGATTCCTCATCTAATCGGGTTGGCGGGATCGGGGTAAAACACATTTACCGCCCCGTATATATATTATATATATTTTAATTTATATATATTATAATTGTATTAAAATTTAATATATATTATAATTATATTAAATTTTAATATATAATATATATATTAAATCTTAATATAATTATATATATATATATATATATAATTTTACAATAAAAGAAAAAGAATAAACGGGGATGTCCCCCCCATGACGGGGAATACTCGCCTCTCCCCGCCTTTTTATAACTGGGGATTGGGGCGGGGATGGGGTGAAAAATCCCTCCCATGCCCCACTTCGCTCCGTTGCCACCATTACATGTGCATTCACTTGCATAAGTATATGTCATGAAAATTTATTTTTATACAATGAGATTGTTTTTTCAAAAAGAATTATGTTTTGGAAAGTGCATAGAAAAGTTAAGGTCATGCATACATAGGCATATACTTTGAATGGAGCTATATAAAATTAATATGTGAACCATTCAGTTAAGGTCTCACTAACTAGTGAGTGGATAGATTGGATTCTCGAATGCGTGTACATGCGAGCGTATTAGTGTATGTGATGGTTGTAGCTTCGACACTTTCATAAGCAGATGTAAGTTGGTCTCTTCCCCCACTTACGCTGTTTCTCTAAATGATTAAGTGAATTAGATTTCCTTGAAAGTATGTTTGTGTGCTGCTATGAGAAATAATAGTTGCCACGAATAATTAGCTCCAATGTAACTAAGTAGGTTCTAGACATTACGCCAAATGAAAAGTCCTACGAATGTCTGTTTCTAAAATCATTGCATAAGGCCTTTGAAAGAATTATGTTTTGCCAATATTTGGAAAAGAATGACATTTCAATAACATACTGTATTGCATTAGCATGTGCACGTTGGAAACTTACTGAGTGATTTTCCCTCACTCTTATTTGTTTTCTATGTTTAGATAACCCCAAAACCTTAGCTTGAAAGGCTTGACAGCGTTGTTGCGGACCGGTGGAGAAATGATAGTAGTACAAATAATTTTCTGCATTGTCTTTTATTTTCTTTAAGACATTGTAAAACTTTGATTAACTGGATAATTTTCTTTACGTTGTGGGTCTTTTGCAAACAACTATGTTTTGTTTTTATTTAAAGTACCGAGGTCTCCATTTAGTATTAAGTGATTGAATGTGTCCTAAAGAGTAAAGAAAATTTTTATTTGTATTTTTGCTTTATCCAAAGGAATAACTTTTAATATTTTATTTCGAATGTATTTTGTTGTGTCATTCCTTTAGTCAGGTCTTCAGACTTGGGTAAAGGGGTGTTACAAACCACAATAATTCTAAAAGTTCAGTGAGATTAAAAGGTCCATTACCGTAGGTTTAATTAATTTTTTATTTATATTTATTGATTTATTTTTTTGTAAAGTGAAAAATGAAATAGAGAATGTTTTCAGCCATAACTGTAGCTCATTAGATTAGCCCGCCACCATACTCGCACCAAAGCGCATCTAGATCCCAAGCCCTCATGCCTCTGACTTCAAAGGTGAAAAATATTAGTGCATACCAACTGAGCTACCACCTTGGTAGTAATTAAGTAATTACTATTGTTAAATCTTGAGTAAGCATGCATGATGATATTATTAAAACTTTGCTCTACAAAATATATATGCTATCAGTGTAGCTTTTTGAGTGCTTCTCTTTGTGTCTAATTAACGTAAAAGGCCATTTGAAAATTAATATTGAAAACCCTAATTAAGAGTATTTAGGTAGCTAATATTTGTTGCGGAAGTCCTAAAGAGTTTATGAATATGGATGCTAACACACTCTGGGTTGTTCATCTACTTCATAATACAGCTTCATGAAATTTTGGTTTCACTATGCATGCAATTCTAGCACCTTTGAAATAAAAATGTGCAAAAATCATTAGAATAAAGGTACTACTTTTCATCACCACTTGCTTTATGTGAAATCTTGATGATTGATTATTGGAGGATTATTTTTATTTATATAACCTATTTATAAAGAATAAATATAGTGATCATCACTAATGTTCTTGATGTTGATATTGATGAATTTTTTTGCCATAAACCTTATAGAGTTTATTTTTTTGAATATATTTTTAGTATAAAAACTCTATTATTTTACTATATTGAGGAATTTTATTAATATTAACCTTAATAAGTTTACTTAAAAAAAAATTCTTTAATATCTAAAACCAAATGCCATACAAGTAAATAGTGGATCCGGTGTTAATCGCCAATGAAGATATATATAATTAATTTTTGTGACTATATAGGATTCGATTCATCAAATATATATATACATATCTATATGTCATGAATATGAACAACGATTGAAAACCCCCTTGTCAGTGTCTAAACTTTTCAATATCTTCTTAGGTACAAAACTTATGATGTCAATAATTTTTTTTTGAAATAAATCTACAACTAAATCTATAACCACACAAATTCAAAAAGCTTACACATAATCTTTATATATGTGCATATAATAAAAGTAGTGATGTTGGTGCATGATATAAGGGTTGAATAAATAATTTGTCAAATTCATAAATGGGTTGTATAGAGATGTTTACCCGAATTCTCTCCAAAATTTAAGATTTGAACTCGACATGTCCAGGTGAAAGTAGACTGAGCACTAAATATAAGAGAAGCACATATATATATATAAAAGATGTTTTAGGCCAAATTCCGTCTCTACTTTGTTTTGCCTTGAAAATTGTAAAAGTCATTTCTAAGCTTGAAACCAATATAACATGCTGAAATCTTTGACATTGGTGTAGCATCAATGAAAGGAACTTCGATGTTTAAGTTAGCAAGCATCAAATATGGAGAAAATTGAGTAGAGTCTCTATAGGGTAAAGAGGCCTTACCAACGGTTCCTTTCCAGAGGGAAGTTGCATGGTGGTATCCTATGTGGAGTTGATGTTTGACATAGGTTAACAAAAGGTTGATAGAAGTTAGGGGGGTTCTTGGAGGTTAAGCATCGAACTTTACACTTAGGCTTCTTATTTATTTGGATTTAGGCTGACTCCTAAAATACAATATTTACCCCTAGCTATTTTGAGCTAAAATCAAATAAAAAAAGGAACAATAATTAATTTTATTCTTGTTGGACTCAAATAGCTAAATCAAACTAAAATTCTATTTAACCTAAACATGATTTATCTTAACCGGAAGAGATTAGAGAGGGATTTGTTAGGCAAAGATTTACCTCATTCTTCCTTTTCTTTTTATATTCGATCACTCAATATCAATATAGGGACATGGCTTCTACATTTTCCAAACTTTGATAAAAGGTAAAAAGATTTTCTTCCTTCTGGACTATTTTCCTTTTTAAATGAATAAACCGTTTTATTTCTTATTTTTGAAACTGAATGCATTAAAATATACTATAAGAATTAATATTAACATTACATATGGATGTCACCATTCACGATGAAAATGTCAACTATGGGGGCTTTGAGCTACTATAAGTGGTGACATTGGTTGCCCTTGCCTTAAGGGCGCTATGGTGATGGCTATTGCCTTAGGGTTGCTTAGGGGCATCTACTTGAGGATGTCTGCTTGGGGGTGTCCTTTCGGTGCCATGGTGGATGGCCATCGGCCTTGGGGTTGTTCGCTTGAGGGCATCCTCTTGATGTTATGATGTATGGTTAGCTAATTAGGCATGTGTGCATCCCTTATATGATGTGCATCCACAGCTAGCCCTTAGTATTATAGTGGGCACTCTCTTCACTTAGTGCCATGTGAATAGTGGTTGGGTGGCCCTACATCTTCATGGGAAGTCCATAATACTCTTTACATGTGGATGTTGACGACTTTATTTTTTTTTCAATGGGTTGGACACCCCTACATCTTCTTCGGCCAGTAGGCGCCCTCTTTTAGTGGGCCTAAGGATGTGGTCGTCCACTAATGGCATCCCAATACCAATTGGGCTAGATGCCTTCTACCTATAGTATGCCTTTAATAAGCGTTCAACTTAAGTGTGCCTCTTAGGCGTCTAGTGTTGGTTGCCATGGACCAAGCAGGGCCATGATTCTAGGGTGCTGTGTACCTAAGTGGGTGCCTAGAGTGCTTTAGCATAAGCCATGGATCAAATGGAAAAGTAGGTGCAAGTGTGTTAAAAGTTTATAAAACTTCCTTCTAACTTTACTAATATTTATTTATTTCCATCTTTATTAGGCATGATTGACTTTTACAGAAGCAGTAGTGATAATGAGGAGGAGAATGAAGAATTAAATTCCTAAAAGGGAGAAATTAATGATCAAGAATCTTGTTGTTCTAATGATGAGGATAACGATAATAATGATGTAGGGAGTGAAGAAGATAAGGATGATGAAAATTATTTAGGAAAAGAAAATAATGGCATTAAAAAATATGTTGAAGTTAGGGATTTCTCAATCAAGCATTTAAAATCCTCAATTAAAACCACACAACTAAAACAGTTTTGAGGGTACTTCCTCTTATGTAGGTTTATGAGAAGCCTAAGATGGTGGCGATCCCTATAAACCCTCTGCTGGTGAAGTTATCTTTCATGTATATCTTTTGGAGTATAGATTACGTATTTCTTTCCTCATTGTGTTTAGGGAAATAATTAAAAGATAGGGTTTAACAAAAATATAGTTAACCTATAATACTCAGAGGACTATGACAGGTTACTATATTTTATGGAAAAAATAGAAAAAACTTTAACAACAACAAAATTCTTGTACTTTTATAAATTAAAAAAGGATTCTGGGAAGGAAGTCTAAAGGTTATTACTATACTTCTTCATGAAAAGGAAAAAGTATGATCATAGCTGATAAATATTCAAATAAGACTTCTTGGGCTAAAAAATTATTTTCTACAACAGAGAATCCGAAGTCTTCTCAAACTTTTTTTTTCTTTTTACATTTCACAGTTCCCACATTTTATAGGGCTATAGGTTTTTCCATGAACATGTACTTTCATTAGTCTTTTATTGTTGACGCATTTTTATCTTCAACATGTTTTTATAATATATTCACATTATCATTTAGATTCCTCTAGAGTTGCTGAATAACATAAGAAAGGCTCAAGGAGTTGATCCTGATAGAAGACACTTCAAAGAGCTTTTGAAAAAGGAGAATATTAGTAAATATTTCTCAAGTGACATACTATTCCTTATGCTTGAGAGATTATCGGATAAGGAATTTTATTGTCTTTTAGATGGTTGTAGTGGATATAACCAAATATTTATTGCCCCCGAAGACCAAAAAAGTATCACCTTTAATTATCCTTATGGAACCTTTGCTTATAGAAGAATGTATTTTGGTTACTGTAATGCACATGCAACGTTTCAAAGGTGTATAATATCTATTTTTTAGGATATGGTAGAATATATCATTGACGCTTTTATGAATGATGTTAGTGCATTTAATGATTCCTTTGCTACTTATTTGAATAATTTGGAAAGAGTTCTTACTAGATGTGGTTCTTAATGAGGAAAAATGTTACTTTATGGTAAAAGAGAACATAATTTTAGGTTATAAAGTTTTTGAAACTGGCATTGAAGCTGATAAAGATAAAATAGAGGTTATAGAAAAATTACCTCCACCTAATTCGGTGAAAGGGCTTAAGAGTTTTCTTGAACATGCTGAGTTTTATAGAATATTTAGTAAAGATTTTTCCAAGGTAAATAAACCTCTTTGCAATTTATTAAATAAAAATGTGCCCTTTAATTTTGATGATGAATAAATGTAAGCTTTTATTCTTTTAAAAGAGAAATTAACTAGTACTCCCATTATTCGTGCTCCTAATTGGAATTTACCATTTGAAATTATATGTGATGCTAGTGATTATGTAATTAGGGCAAAGGAAATATAAGAAAGTTTATGTTATTTATTATGCTTCTAGGACCTTAAATGATACTTAATTATGCAATAACGGAAAAAGAAATGCTTGTCATTGTCTTTGCTTTTGGTAAATTTAAAACATATTTATTGGGTTCTAAAGTGTATGTCTATACCGATCATAGTATCATTAAGTACCTTATGAGTATTAGATTAGTATAATTACTTTAAGAATTTGACCTAGCAATTTTAGATAAAGTGTGTTAATAAATTTATAGCTGACCATTTATCTAGGTTATAATTTAATGGGGGGGAAAAAGAGGAGATTGATAAAAAAAAAATTTTTTTGGTAGAAAGATTGCTTAAGATAGAGAAAATTTTAGATGTGCCTTGATATGCCGATATTGTGAATTATTTGGTTACTATTATTATACCTCCTAGTCTTAAAAAATCTTGTGAAAAGTATAAATTTCTTAAGGATGTAAGGAATTAAATTTGGGATGATCTTTATCTTCTTAGAAAATGTATAGATGGAATAATTAGGAAGTGTATCTTTACAGATGAAAGTAATGCAATAATTGAGAATTGTCATTCAAGTGAGTATGTGGGGCATTTTGGAATTAAAAAGACCATTGCCAAAATATTACAATCCATATTTTATTGGCCTTTTATGTTTAAAGATTCTAATCTTTTTATGTAAGCATGTGATAGGTGCTAAAAGACCCATAATATATCTACTAATCTTTTTGTGTAAGCATGTGATAGGTGCTAAAAAACCAAGAATATACCAAGGAAAAATGAGATGCCATTAAAAAATATCCTTGAGGTAGAATTATTTGATGTTTGGGGTATTGATTTTATGGATTCATTTCCTTTTTCTTTTGGTTTGAAATATATTTTGGTTGCAGTTGACTATAAGTATAAATGGGTTGAAACAAGTGATTAATGATTTTCAGATTGTAAAATTTTTAAAGAGAAATATTTTTACCAGATTTGGTATACTCGGATAATTATTAGTGGTAGAGGTATTCACTTTTGCAACAAATAATTTGAATCTGTACTTGCTAAATATGGTGTTCATCATAAAATTACTACTCATTACCACTCACAAACTAGTGGCCAAGTTGAAATTTCAATTAGGGAAATCAAAAGGATTTTGGAGAAGATAGTAAATGCTTCAAGGAAAGATTTGAGTTCAAAGCTTGATGTTGCACTTCGAGCATATTGAATAACATTCAAAACTCCAATTGGTATATCTCCCTTCAAATTGGTACATGATAGGGCATGTTATTTTCACATTGAATTAGAGCATAAGACATAGTGGATCATTAAATTTAGATAATGAAGCAATGTGGAAGAATAAGCTTTTGCAATTGAATGAGTTAGATGAGTTTAGAATGGTTGTTTTCGAGAATGCTAAAATATATAAAGAGAAGACTAAGGCATGACGTGATAGGAGGATTGCTAAGAAAAAAATTTACTTGGGCAAAAGGTGCTACTTTTTAATTTTAGATTAAGATTTTTTTCATGTAAATTGAAATCTTACAAATCTTTCTTAGCGATGCCATAAAAATTACACAAAATGGTATTGAGGCATTTAAAGTTAATGGTCAAAGATTGAAATCCTATTTTGAGGGTGGTGTTCAAGAGAGTGTTTTTTCTTTTCAAGTTTCAAAATAATTAGTTTAGAAGTCAAGCTATTGACTATAAACAAGCACTTCTTTATTTTGTTTATTGCACTTTTTGTTTTGTTTCATTTGTTTTAATTTGTTTGTTGAGTTTTGCAAGCAATTAAAGATGTTTGAGAATTCCTATAAGATCGGCTATATATGGTGAATGTGAAGAGAATGTAATAATGGAAAATAATCCCATAAACATACATTTGACTAATATTACAAGGAGCTCCTGCTGGTTTTACAAAGTTTGAAGGAGTTTTCTATCTTGTTTTCACATTTTATTCTATCTTTTTCATAATGAGGACATTGTGTATTCTTAGTTTGGGGGTGAAAAATAATGTTTGCATTCTCCTATTCTTTTAATTCTTGCATGTTAGTTGCTTATAGGTTAAGTTTGCATAAAGTTTATATTGTGTTTTCATTGTTTCAATATATATATATATATATATATATAAACTTTGTTTTGTTTTTGAATAAATGCATTAAAAATGCTAATGATAAGAGTGATGTGGAAATTGATTGGTTTTTAGATAAATGTTTAGTTTTGTGTATACTTAAATGTCTAAAGTTAAATTTCCATATTGATACTTTCAAAAATTATTTGAGCAGAAAATCTATTTTGCATTATTTAGATTGTCTTTTGAAGTAAATTTATATGAATTAAAGTACCTTATTCTTATTGGACTATAAAACTTACTTGATTATTATTTAAGATGAAATTATAAGTGAATGCTTTACTAAAAATATGATTTAGGCCATTTTTGATTGAGTTTGAATCTTTTAAGCCTACCTTTTACAAATTATTTTCTTTAGTACCTTTATTTAAGCCTTATTTTAGGATGTTTATATGTATACATGTTAAAACCTTTTATTCATTTAGCAAAAAATATCTACCCTTACATGAACCTTAAAATTTATATACATAAAGAAAACTTAAATTGAATTGATATGAATACTTACTTGTTATATTGTTTTGAAATATATGGAGACGTATGTTGGAGGAAGTATATGTAGTGCATCTTAAATTTTACTTTTATTTATGTGTGGTGATATCGAGAATGTTTGAAAAAGAATAAGTTTGAGGGAAGGAAATTTAAAGAGGAAGCTTTATTTGTAAGTTCCAAAATTTAAAAAAAAAATTGACATTTGAGCATGTTGGTCGGAAGATTAAAAAAAATTAAAAAGGAAATAAAAATATTGATATACATGCTCGAGTAATTGAAACATAAAAAATTTTAGATACATACTTTAGAGTGCTCGACCAAACCAAGAGGAAGAAGAAAAAAGAAGAAGAAAAGAATAACGTGACAAATGAAATGACTTGGGTTTATATAGGGAATGAAAGAAGCATAAGTTAGTTGTGAGAATAAAACAAGTTGATTAAGTAATTATCCATTGATATTTGATTAAGTTTTCTTTTATTTAGCCTTTACCTTTGACCTAACATTACAAGCCTGGAAGACCTAATGATTTAAAGTGATGCGTGAGCCTACATTAGTGGAGAATAATAATTGAGTTAAGCATATGGTAGTTCATACTTTATTTTCAATCTCTAATTTGTGTAGATTTATTCAATGACATGATATTGAATGTGTTGATTGATTTTCACACACACTTTGGAAGTATGTGATATGTGGAATGAAAGATATGGTATTGTGTTGCATGAATACTTTAAATCTATTTGAGAATTATATATTGTTGTAGCGTAAAATCTTTGAGGCATTTCCACTAAAGTATTTATTTGTGTTTTTAAGTGTAATTAGTTAAACTTTATTTGCTAGGGACTGATAAATGTTAAGTTTGAGGAAATTTAATAAGCCTAAAATATTTAATATTTTGTCTTAACATTTTTGAGTTTCTATTTGATTTTATTGGGAAAAATACTTAGTTTTTATACTCATGTTTGGGAGCTCATCAAAAAATGAACTTGCACTAAGTTGATGCCGATTTTTTAATACAGGGGGGCGGTAGTGGAGAGAAGGTCTTTTACTTTTAGATTTATTTACTATTTTTTTTTCAGAGGTACTTACTACTTGCACCTTATATAATTTTTTAAATTTTTTTATAGGAATTTCCCTACTTAGTTCCAATCCACCATAAGTATAAAGATGTGATTTTTACACCATAAAAAATGCATTTTTACAACCAACTTCTGCCTTGTGTTTTTCATTTTATTGTGTTCATGGATTAATTGGGACGAAATTAGAGTTTCATGGCTAAATTCACATTTGTAAAACTTAATTTTGTTGAAAGATTGACCTTTGGTGCATTCCGATGCACTTGAACATTTATGTTATGCATGCTTGTATGGTTAGGGTGTTTACATCATTTTCCCAAAAACAAATACACACACACACACACACACACATATATATATATATTTTAAATACTTGTTGCCAAAAGTTTTCTTTTTGTCATGGGACTGATATGGTATTGTGTTTGCATATATTAAAAAGCTTTCTTTTGTATCACTAAAAGTAATTGGTGGCATTCTTTGTACTGTTGGAGGTTTTTTAAAGCTTTTGTATTTTGCCCTTTGGTTCAGTTTGTTGGAGACATCATTACCCATAACAACTTGCTTTTTCCAGTTTGGCACCATATCTAGTATTTGTAGCTTGTGCAAGTTTTTAAAATTGTGGCTGAACTGTAATGGGAATACATTGATTATGATGCCATGTGGCTTGTGATGCTCTTGTATTCTTTCAAATCTCAAATGCCATGTGATTGTACTAAGATAATGATTATATATATGCTCATGTATTATATATAAATATACATATATATATGTCTTTATTTGTTTAAAGAAACTTAAGTTTATTTTGAAAGAACTAAAATTGGAATAGTCTGATGAATAAAACTGAGTATGTCACATCCTATCATCATATTTATAAAATATTCATATACATGAATTTATTTAAAAATGTGAGATTTTGTATGCTTGAAGAAAATATTTTAACAAATCAATTGTCGTGTACATGTGGAAAATTTGAATATGATGAAGATGGACATGTATATATGTGAAAAATACATATTTTTGCAAAATGCATGGAACATAATGCATTGAAGGCATGCAACTATTTGTTTTAAAAAATTTTAAACCATAGCATTGAGACAACTTGAAAGACACTTGATAATTCTTCTGACCTTGCCATTGAGATTTTTGAATCCATCAACCATGTATTTGTCTCATTCTTTTGTCGAAGAGTAACTCATGCATATATTCATGTGGAAAATGCATATACATGTGCACACGATTTATCATAATGTTTATGCTGATGATAAATGCCATGAGCAATGTGAAAAAGATTTCTTCTTGTGATCAAATATGTATAACACAATGTGATGGTTGATACTAAGATGTGCATATAGACAATATTTTGACAATGACATATTTATATAGCATGATCATGTGGAATAAATATGTGAACAATAATTGAGAATAGGTTACATAATGCTTTGTAAATATACAAATATTCACATGATATATATTTGTGATGTAGGAGTGCACTTGTATGTCAATTATGCTCAAGATAATATGAACATTTATATATGAAACTCATGCATTTATCATTTTATGTAGACAATATAAGGATGAAATTAGAATTCATGCACCTCATTTAACTATGTGGTATTTTTTTTTGGCTTGTAGTTTGTCACCATTATCTCATGGTTGCTTAACATTTTATCTGTAAGATGTCTCATTCTTCGCAGTTGTATTGTAGGGGTTTGAAGTAGTGTGTGAGCAAGCTATCATCTTCTTGTAGTTTTTTCAAACGAGCAAAGGAGAGCATGACATCGAAAGATCCTAACTCAGTCTTTATAGTGAATTCTATTTATTCATTAGATGAGGGAATCTTGGTTAGGCCATACCATCTGGAGGGTGAAGGTACAAATGTCAGCCCTCGTAATCATTACAAATGCTTCTATATTTCCAACTCAAATTTTGTTTAGCTTGTGGATATTGAAATGGAGATTACACTACGATTTTTTTTTTTTTTGAATCTGGCTATTTTGGGAGATGCTGACCATGAAGGGAAATTCGAGAATGGTGAAAAGAGGCATTCTAGATTCAATTTTACGACCATGGTATTTCATCTTCTCTAGAGGATACTATTCATGGAGGCTTGATCCTTTTGGCTGTTTATATTGTGAAGGAGGTTGTTTCTATAGGCTCTTCTACTAATACAGTTAATTAAAATATATTCTCACATAAGAGGAAGATAGAGGGCACTTTAGGATAATGTTTTGTATCAATATTAGCTTTTTATAAATTTTTTATGGAAATGTTTCAGACATTATATTCCAACAACCTTATCTCTGGACAGTACTAGAGATTGATAGGACCTTAAAGAAACTTTCTGTTTTCCTTTATAGTTGTTGGTTCGGTGCTAATTCATTGATGCGCTTGTATTTAGGATTCTTACTATTTTTTTAGCTGCTCATTGGCATGATTAGGACCCTTATAAGGTCTTGTTCAAATGTAGAAACCTCTTCAGAACATTTGCTGGCTAGCTTTTTGTTTGAGCATGATGATAATGTAGCTTTTTTTACTTCTCATTTAGTTATATTTTTAGGGAGGCTCTTTTCACTTTCTATGGAGTTAGAGTACGCAGTGACTTATTATTTTTCTCACAGGTTCAGAGACTAATTTTGACTAGACATTCTGATGATGCCTACTTTTTTACTTCTTTGATTGATTTGTTTCATAGATTTATCTTTAGTCTTGTAGTTCATGTACCCTTTGTTGTTTTAGAAGCTTTATAACTTTTTTTGATTCTAGGAATAAGGGATTAAGCTTCCAAGGATACGAACTTACAAGTGGCATAAGTCACTTTATACTTTAGAATACTTGGCTAGTATGTGGGTTAGCAAGCCTTGGAACCCTAGGAGCAAAAGTTTACTCAATTTAGAGCATCTTCATGTGAGTTAGTAGAGGATTAGGAACTAGGGTCCAATATTGAACTGAAAGGATGGTGGAGGCAGGACACTCATACATGTGAGTGTATTGTAACTTTAATGTGCCTTAATTCACCTCCACTTTTTGCTGCTTTATGTAGTAGGAATGTCATTCTAAAGAGTTTCCATAGCAGTGGCAATATGACAGTGGATGAAGGAGGTCTTTCACTAGCTTCCAAGTAGCTAACTGATATGACATGTTATGCCAACCATTATAGGATTTGATATCATTAATATTAGTCTTGTTAATTTCAAGTGATCTTGGTTCATCCCGAGTAGTTTATAATGCAATGGAACTCGAGCCCCTTACATGACATATGGTTTCGTCATTATTGCATATTATTTTACAATAATTGGTAGAGAGCTCAACTAGAAATATTTATTTTCTCAGTGAAATCGTTCAACTATCACGACCTAACTAACGTTTATTTATTTATTTTTTAATAGTTGATTGAGAGTTTAACTAGAAATATTTGTTTTCTTAGCAAAATTTATTCAATTAGAAAACATATTCAGTAGTTTATTACTTCACAGTTATGACCCAACTAATGTTTATTATTTTATGTAATTGTTGGTAAATAGCTCAACTAAAAATATATGTTTTCTCAATGAAATTGCTCAGATAGAAAACTTATTAAGTAGTTTATTATTTGGTTGCCATTACCCAACCAATACTCATTTTGGCCATCTATAGGCGTTGATGACTATGTTGATTGAAAGGGTGATGATCTTGAGACAAACATTCATACAGGAGTTATCTCTAGTAGTCGTTCAAAGCCACTAGTTGCTCCTTATACGACGATCAGTCCACTATATTCGAGCTTTTGAAGAGGAAGCATGTTGACAATGGTGGCCTTCCACCTTCATAGGAGCTGAAGGGCAACACCAATGTAGGTCCCCTTGCGATCTTATGATCGATGCCATTAAGGCCATTGATGATACTTTTGCAGGTAAATAAAGAAAGACTTTTTCTATATGTTCGGGAAATGATTCCATGACCATTATCGTAATTCTTTTGACATTCATGTCCCTCATTCATATTCTATTGGGCCAAGAAAGGAGGTTGATGTTCTTTATCTTGCATGACCTAGTCAAAATGAGAGAGGAGATTGACGCTGCAGATGCAATTTAAGAGAAGGCTAACATTATCGATCCAGTCTTTTAGGAGGTGGATGTCATTTGAGAGTGAGTATAGATGTGCCACCAAAATCTTGCAATGAGGCTTGAAGACATTCAATTACCTTCTTTCCATGGTGAGTATTTACCTTTGACACTTTTGCAGTGTAATATTATTATATGTGTTCAGATTGCTCATTTTTATCTTTTATGTTCTTCCTTGCCCTTCTATTTTGCAGGTGTAAATTGGGATAGATCTATAGATCTTCCATGGAGTAGCACCTCCGTAGACTCTACTATTGTATTGTTGAATATATAGACTTGCTTGGATAACATGAGAATGAAAAGTTTAAGCTTTATTTATATGGCTCTGGACATGAACGGGGTCGATATTGATGATCTTCCTTGTGGCGTCAAAGACATAGATGTTGATAATCTTCCCTAATTTAAAAAGGAGTGTCTGTCTCTGGTAGACATAATCATATTGACCTTTGCAAGTTTTGGATAGACATTTAAATAGTTTATGGAAAGATTCAAAATGTTGACCTTTGCAAGCTTAGGAAAGATATTTGAGCAGTTTATGAAGAGATTCGAGGAGGCATACATTTGTACTAATCCCTTAGAGTTCTCATATATACTTGATAGAAATTGTCTATAGTTTGTGGCATGATGGTCCATGTCTGCACTACTAGCTTTTAGCAGGATGCAATTAATAGGTACTATGATTTCACTCTTTGTATATGGTTCTACTATTGAATTAGGTAGGCTTTATTTTGATAGAGTGGTATAGATATTATCGACATGTCCTTTGTTCAGGCTTATAGCTTGTCTTTGTGTGTCTTGCTTTACTAGAGGGATCTTTATAAAGATGTCATAGATGCTGGCTTTGATTTTTAGTCTTGTTATATTATAATAGAAGCATGTTTGCTTTATTATTCTATGTCCAGAAATCCTGGTCTGCGAAGTTGCTTACACTGGAAAAGTTGGCGAGAAATGGAGCATAATAGAGACATCAGCTAGATAATGAAATCATTATTATCAATGCTCAGTATCAGGCTTTATATGATGGTCATTCTTGATATAGCTTCTCTATATTTTCAAGTACACAAATTAATCCTTCCCTCTTTACACGTATATTGATATAGATATCTCCGAAGGAAGAATTGACACATCTCCAAAAAGGTTTCTACAGCAAAACATCTAACCCGAAATCCACCCAACATAAATGGAAACTCCATTAGGAAGCTAAGGAAAGAAATTCAAAGATATCAACATAGAGAGAATAACAAAGTTAAAGTACACCTGATGATATGGAAGACAACCACTCTTCGAAGCTAAACCGCAACAACATTGAAGTACCTGTTATAGAGATTAACATATCCACAATAATAGAAGTTATCAAAGAACTACAAACCAATTAGGAAGGTGTAACAGCTATAGTCAAACAACTTTAAGACCACCTGAATGCTATATGCATAGCAACCACTCAAATTGTTGGATAAGGGCCTTCTGCCGCTCAAGAATGACAAGTTTAAGAATCAAACAACGAGTCATTTCTTACTCAAGTTGAGGTCAGGGCATTGCTAGAAAAGGAGTTGCACAAACATACCATGGAAGATCCCAAGTGTGCTCTACAACCTTCTTACCCAATTGAGATTTTTCAAAAATCATACCCACCAGGTTATGAAGCTTGTCATTTCACTTTGTTTGATGCAAAAAAAGGCAAGCCGAAGGAATGTGTCAACAGGTTTATAGACACCATGGGCTCACATGTTGAGAACCTTGATCTTCAACCTCGAAAATTTTTCAAGTCTCTCACAAACCATACCTACACTTGGTATACATCTCTCAACCCCAGTCCATTAGAAATTAGGAAGACATAGTTTTTTGATTTTGTAGGAAGTACTTTCAGAATGAGGAACGTGTGATAGTGATACAACTCAACAACATCTAATAAAAACCAACATAATCTTCGGTAGATTTCGTAAGACATTTTAAAGACTTAGTGTTGGAGTGCTATAATAAGCAGGAAGAAAGCTCGTTGGTAGAAATATACATCAATAACATTGTCCTAGATTACTAGGTCTACTTTGAAAATCTTAGCATCACCCAGTTCACCAAGCTTATTAAAGTTGCAAGAAAGACGTCGTTGTTAGTAAAAGTCCAAGCAAAAGCATAGAGGTAAGGAAGAAAGCCACCACACCACACCAAACCTTGGCGATATTGGACAAAGATCAAATGCCACTTGAAGGAATCAAGCTTAAAGAAAGGGAAGAATACCATGCTTTGATGCAGAACTTCACACCATACTTAATCAATAGTTTAAGGATGGTCTCATTCAATTTATCAAACTATGAAAAACTCCAATGAAGGAGAATAAAACTTATTCATATTTCTGCAAGTACCACTAGTTCATAGGGCATCCCATTATCTATTGTCAAGTTTTGAGGAGGATGATAGAAAAGAAAATCAATGATAGTATGTCGGATATCACATCAACAAAATCACGCATAAAAGTGGATCCTTTTCCCCAACGAAAAGCAAAGAAGCAAACTGTTTTTGTAGCATTAGAAACATTTGTGGAGGAACCTTGTCAGCATACGATAAAAAAGAGTAAGATCAATGAGTATGGAGTAATGACCCTAAGCCTTCGAATGCTATATAAGAAGAAAACAACAACTGCGAAAAGGCCTTGTTGAGAGGGTAAACCTAGCCTCATAGTTTCAATATGGCATTTATAAAGGTGCAAAGATAGGGAAGCAAGTTTGAATAAGATGGCAGACATAAGACAACGATGTCATCTAAGGAAGACTCAAAGTCTCCAGAAAAAACCTAACCCAACACCACTCCTATGATCTTTCACGATACAGGGAAAATCCAAAGCAACAATGAACTCGACATGAGGGCTAAAGTAGGCATGTAAATAGCCACTACCAAAATAGTCTGAGATTCAAAAAAAAAATTTCAACCAATTAGGATACAAACCTCAAGTAATGGTAGTAGTGACCGACACACGCATGAATATCTTAGGAAATCTTGGACCACGATATTATAAATCAAGCCAAACTACATCACACTAGCCAACAGAAAAATCATGTAAGACCTGTGACGGTGTATGAGGCCTGACCATTCTATAGAGGAAGATTCCCCCGGTGGAAAAGAAGTCTCTTTGCATAGAGCTTAACAAACTTGCCATACTTGATCCGCTAAAAACTAGTTTGTTTACATAAAAAAGTAATAATAGCATATTCATGTGCAGATAGATCATCAATCTAAAAAGCCAAAGAAACTCAAAGACAAGATGAGTACAATGAAAGTAAATGACCAATTCATTAAGCACCAATGCTCAATACTCTGCATTCAAAGATAACGCTAAAAGACAACACTAGAGATAATAACAAAGACATCACTAAAGACATCTCCAAAGGCAATGTTAGAAACGACACTAAAGGAGCATGACTATGTCAAACAAATTATGGCACCAAAGCTTTTACAAGAAGGATCTGATTTAGTGGTGAAGCTATTTGACGTTGTTGACTTAAGCATTGTCCAGGCAATTTAAAATCAAGTCCCCATCAACTCACAACTGTCCTTGGATGATAAGAAAAGTCTCATCAAGATGCTGAGGGAGTAATGAAGATGTGCCTTGATTAAATTTGGGGATAGTTCATCATATCTTAAAATAACTCTTCAAACAGTAATTCGATTAAGCAACTTTAAAGGAATTTTCAGCCGATGGCAAAAGTTAACTCCAAAGAATGAAGAGAGCATCAATAATAAAAGAAGCCTTACTTTTAGTTGTTATTACTTGGAACATAAAGTCTACATAATTGTTCCACACCTAGGGTTGGATCTCATATATCCAATTCATCATGTAGTAGAAGAAAACATATGGATCCCATTTAAGATCATCAACTATAAAAATACATCCTTTATCAACAAAACAATAGCAAAACTTTGGACAAAAATAACATTAAATATCATCTGACAATTGTTAAAGTATTTAATTAGTATATAAGTTAGAAACCACTAACCATCGTTATTATGTTCGTAGAATAGTTGATCAAATTGAGGCATAATTAAGCACAGTACCAATTAAATGAATGACCAAGTAAAACAAGAAGTAAAATACCCATTTGAATCTCAAACAAAATGATGCGTGAGTATGTCTGCTGCTAAAGTAATCATCATGCTAGAAGTCCCCAAAATCAACAATACGCTTTTCAGCTTATACGCCAACGTATAAAAGCTGAGGTTATCTCTCCAGTCAAATTGATCATAGAAAACAACTATATCCGAAGAATTATGTCCTCGTCATCAAAGTCCTACCTTTGTTAGGAAAGCCTGTTCATAAGTAAAGAAGCATATAAAAGTATATTTTACTAGCTTATGAACGCAGTAGAGTTATCCATCATGATCCCATTAATGGCAAGTGGTGGAAGCCTTATTTCTTTTAGGGAGTTTGAAGAGAAGTTCTTTTAAACTATATCTTTTAATATTTTTCAATTCTCACCTAACCTAAGTAAATGCCATCTTTTATTTTGAACTTCTAAAGGAGTATTCTATGTGTGAGGGCTAATTTGTTTTAAACATTGGGCACATTAATATCATGTGTGCTTAGACAGAAATTATATTATCACTTTCATTTTGAATTGTTTTGGGGACATAAAATTGCTTTATAAAGAAACCACCCTATTTATAAGTAAAAAAAAATTATTTTTTTTTTTAAAAAAAAAACTTATTGCTCTTCAACTTCCAACTTCAATATATATGATATTAACTTGTATTGATTTTTATGAATATAAAAAACCTCTTTACTTTGTAAATTACAAAAGATTTTGACCGTAACAAATGAAGGGAACTAGTATGTTTGTAAAGGAAAAAAAATTATGATTTCTTACTTTCTAGTCCAATGCGAACATAAATGTCGTATTTACAAATTTGTTTTAACTGTATTTATTCTCACCGAAGTGTTCAACCAAATCCTATATATTATATTATTTGTATGTTTTCCTACCTATTCTTTGCATATGTGTTTCAGGTTAGTTATGAAAAAGACATGTGGCCCAAAGTCTATATAGTCCACATGCATACAGATGAATACACACTCTGGAATGAATCTGCATGCATCCATATATATGCATGATTAATAAATAATCAGTGAGTGGTACTAGTACTACAAAATATAATAAAAGAACAAAGTAAAAGAAGAGAGAGCAATATGTTTACTACAATCCCAAATACATCATAACCTGGATGTTCATGGCTACAACATCGCCGATAATGTTAAACATCAAAAGGAAAGTGTACTTAGCAGTAAACACAAGAGCACACAAACACAATAATAATATATCTTTCTACATAACTAGCACAGTACTTCCCATATATCAGTTACATAACAACAAGTTCCATAATAACAATATTGCTACCAAACCCACAACTTAATAAATAATATTTCAACAGTAACAACTCAATCCATAAGGAAAGAAACTCTCAAGAGGAAATAATTTGTGGAAGCAAAAGCTATAACATCTCAGCTAGTAATTTGTAAGACAATGATTTTAGCACAAAAACAAAATAATGAACATCAAGTATGAAGCTTTTCTTAAGATAAAAATACATTAAGCCTATTTTGAATTTGGATCTAAAAATATTATATAAAAGTCCAGCTTTGGGTCTAGATTTTGAAAGATACCTTAAAATGCTTAGATTTAAGACAGTAAATAGCCATAGGTTTTAGGAAATAAAAGATTAAAAAAAAAAGTCTTGTAATGAAAACCATAGCAAGCAATGACAAAAAAATAACTTTTCTAGCAAAATTTCAAGAGAAACCTTTTCTAAAATACCATAGAATCATTTTTGCAAAAATAGTTTTTTTATACAAGTATGCCTTAAAAAACATGGTTTCTCTCCCCTCCTCCTCCTCCTCAAAGCTTCATATAGAAGGGTATTTATAACAAAGACAGGTAAAAAAGAAAAAAAAAGAGCATAAAATTCAAATAACCTCAAGACAAAAGAATAAAATCTCCTTTTATGGCTGAATTCCTCTTTGCCTCATTGGTAAGTTTGGAAACATTTTTCACGTGGGTATAGAGGTGGTGGCTTCCAAGAATGGAGTTTGAAAGTTCTTTTAACATGCTTCCTTTTTAAGTTTTGCCCCTTTTTGGTAAAAAGAGTGTGAGTGTTTTTAATAAAAAGGTCAAAAATGGAAGAAAGAAGAAAAAGAGAAGGAAGAGAGATGATAGAGAAAAGGTAGAGAAAAGAAAAAGAGAAGAGAGAGAAAAAAATGGTCTTGAAAAGTATGAGGGAAACTTTTATATGATAGGTAAATGAGTTGGCTTTTGTGTTTATATGACAACTAAGCACACTTGCTTTTTGATTAAGTCAAATGAGTCTTTTAAAAATATCTCATTCAAAAGAGCATCCAGAAAAAAGTATATCTTGAGAGAAGTATATCAAGAGAAAATTCCAAAGAGTTGAAAATTTTTACTTTTGAAAATTAAAAATCGAAGAAGGAAGAGACTTGGCTTATAAGATACCCCTTGTTTAAATAAAATAGAGACAAAGATATTTTAGATTTAAAATCATATAAAGTAATAAAAGTGAGAGAAAATAATTTTCTTTTGTACTCTCAATGAGCTTAGATGAAATTTGAGTTTTGAAAACCTTTAAGGCCTACGTAAGTGGGCTTAGAAAGAATAAAATAAAATAATCTCACATAATAATACATAATAAACAATAAAAATGGCTTGCAAAATTACTAACCTGTATATTTTGGATAATATATTTAGATTAGTAGGCTCAAAATCCTTAGTGGGCTAGCCTAATATAAATAAATTAGTATAAATTCCACTTTATAACTTTTATGCCAACCAAATTATTCCCCATTGAAAAGCCCTATAAATGGTCTGAATCAATTTCCTTGCTAAATTCAGTCTATAAATGCCTTACAGGCTTACTGAGCTACTAATTTCAAATCAGTCACTTACAAATAACCTGAAGGCAACTACATCCACTTATCATTTTGGCCATAAAATTCTTGACATAAAATGAGGTTAAGGTTGTATAAGGAAATTAACATAAGGATAGAAAGTGTTATGCAATTGCCATTAAGGATAAGCATATGGAATCAATGCATATTACTTCTGAGGAAGATGTTCAAGGAATGGAGTGGACACCCAGTTTAGACACACATAGTGTGGGGGCACCCATCAATGTACGTCTAGTTGGGGACTTCAATAATATTAGACGTCCACCTTTTATGGGGATGCCTAGCAATGTGGGGAGACTTATTCTTAATTTAAGTGTGCCTAACCTTGATACTCTATGTGAAATGCCTAGGACATCTAATTGTTCACATGGAAAATTACTAGTGGAACCTGCTGAAAAGGTTGAAAATGTATCTCCATTCCTAAAAGATATAAGTAAGGTGGTACACATTGAAATTTTGCTTTCTACAAAAATAAGAACATATTTGCTAGAATTCCTAAATGACAATGTTGATGTGTTTGCATGGTCTCACGAAGACATGTCATGAGTTGACCCAGATGTGATACTTCATTATTTAATTGAAGATACAGCCTTCAAACTAGTGTTTCAGAAATAATAGACATTCAATTAGGATAGATATGCAACAACTGACAAGAGATCTAGAAGTTACTTAAGGTTAAGTTTATTTAGCTAGTGAACTACCCAAAATGGCTAACTAGCGAATAAGTATCAGATGGTGTGTATTGACTTCACAAATCTCTAGACACAACCAAATTAGGGTGCATGAGTTTGATTAACCCAAAATTGCATTCATCACTAATGGAGGATTGTATTGCTACACTGTAATGCGATTTAGCTTGAAAAATATTGGTGCTATTTGCCATTATTTGATCAATATGATGTTTATAAGACAGATTGGGAAGACCATGGAGGTATATGAAGATGACATGCTTGTGAAGAGCAAGTAGGCGAGTAATCATATTGAGAAAGTATAAAATGAAGTTGAACTCAAAGAAGTGTGTGTTTATAGTAGCTTCTAGCAAATTTTTAAGTTTTATGGTAAATCAAAAAGGGATCAATGCCAACCTAGATAAGATAAGAGTGATTTTGGAGATGAGTTCACTAAAAAGCATTAAAATTTTACAATGGTTAACTAGAAGCGATAAAAATGTACAACGATTATTTGGAAGAATTGCTGCTCTCAATAAATATGTTTCTAGAGCAATGGATAAATGTTTTTCATTCTTTAAAGCACTTCGCACCGGCAAGCAATTCTATTAGTATGAAGAATTTGATTTACCCTTATTTAATGTGATGCATATTAATTAAAAATGTGTTTAAACATTCCTATAATAAATAATTAAAGTCTTATATGTAAGAAATAAGAGGTTTAAAAGTGTCATTTTTTGTATAGGATTTTTTATAGCAATACCCCATGAACTTTCACCTTTATTGTGTATTGCTACATGAACTTTGATTATTGTAACATAATCGTTTGAACTTTCAATTCGGTAAACCAACACCCTTTACTGTCAACTATGTTAAATTTTAACATTTTTACCACATGGATAAGGGTAAATTGGAATTTATATATATATATATATATATATATATATATAATCTTCCTCAAAATTTTGGCATCAATACCCTTTAAACTATGTATAAAGTTGTAAATTGTCCTTTAAATTATATACAAAGTTGCAAATTGCCCTCTAAAGGCATATTTTTACTTTAAAATTTAAAAATAAATTTTTAATCTTAAATACAATATTTTTCAATTGTTCAAAAATATATTTTGCCTGAATGATTTAAGCTAATATATTTTTTTATATACAACTAATTATCTTACATTTAACATAAAAACAAAATTCCTTTAAACATTTGAAATTATATTGTATTTATGAGTCATGAAAAACTTGCATATGCCCTTTAACTTTAGAAACAATTGCAAACTGTCATTACTCATAAATACAATATAGTTTTAGTTATTCATATGTATTTTTTTATATTAAAGGATAAGGTAATTGATAGTATGAGAAAAAATAAATTAGTTTAAATTAGTTAGATAAAAAAATATTTTTAAACAATTAAAAAAATACCACATTTAAAGTAGAAATACACCTTTATGGAGCAATTTGCAACTTTGTGCATAGTTTAAGAACGTATATTGAAATTTTATACATAATTTAGGGGGTATTAGTGCAAAAATTCTGAGGAAAAATATAAATTTTATTTTTATCCTCATCCACATGGCAAAATAGCCAAAATTTAATAGAGTTGATGGCAATTGGCGTAACAAATTGAAGGTTCAAAGGATTATGCTGTCAAAATCAAAATTTAAGAGAAACATATAATAAAAATTCAGGAGCATCGCTACCAAGGAACCTTTTTATAAAGTATATAGGTTAATAACATTTGATTAACACAATTTAGTCTTTTATTGTGATTTTATTCTGGCTAGACGTATCCCCTCTGAGTTTAAGAACCAGATCATGCTTGATACATTGTTTAGTATCTTCTTTTTGTAACTTCCATCTAAAATATATATATATATTACTTAATGCAACTTCTTATTCATTAAAAAAAATATAGGTTCACAATATTTGATTAACATAGATAGTTTAGTTAAGACAAAAATAAAATGTAAAATGGCTATAATGTAATTTTTCAAAATATGAGGTATTATGTAGAAAAGTCAAAACATAAGGGGGTTATTATGAAATTATACATATATGAAAATTCTCAAGCCAGTAGAGTTTCATAGTCATGATTGTTGAATTATGGACTTGGGTTAAACTGCCTATTAAGGAATGGACATCTAAACTTATCATTTTTTCTGCCCAAGTGATTAAGGAATGGGCATCTAAACCTATCATTTTTTCCACCAAGTGATATGAATTAATTGTCCGGAGTAATGACCTAATCAATGATCCTATACGTTAATAATTTAAGGACCTACATCCCACCAATATTGGTATGGCCAAAATCACACATCATACTAATGTTGGAGGGGCTTAAGTGAGGAAGTTAATAATTCCAGAATCCACACACATGCTATAGCATTATCATTATCAAATTTTAACATTGACATGTCATCTTCAACATAATATAAAAATGCCAATGTCAAAATTTAGCATATGTACTTCAATAGATAATGCTAAAATAATAACAATACTAAAATTAAATACATAATTTTGTATTAAAGTGTGAGTTTATCCCACTTTGCACAATAATCTAAAAATGACAGTGACATTTTCTATGTTAAATATGACACAAAAAATATCACTACCATATTTTAGAATATCTTTAGCACTCCTATTGGCACTCTATTAGAGTGTAAAAAATACGTATTAATGTTAAAATTTGATATTGATATGTTGTTAATACTCCTCTTGAAAATGATAAATAACAGCCAAGATAAAATTAATCAACCCATGCAAAGTCCAATAAAAAATGAGAATAAAAGATAAAAATACTATACGTTTGCTTTTTAATAATGCGGTGAGTCACGGCTCAAGGATGACTAAATGACCAATTCTCTATGCAACTTGCAAGCTAGGCTTCATCAAAAAAAAAAAAAAAAAAAAGCTTGCAAGCTAGGCGGTCTCAGTCTGTTTTGGTCCTAATTGGCCTTGATGACTTATTCAGTGGCTAAAGCCAGAGAATTAAAACTCCCATTTTCTTTTTTCTTGTACCTACTCAGTTACTTGTTGGTAAAATTAAAGTGACAAATCATCGTTTCTTTAACAAAATTGATTACGAAAAGGATAAGCATTAATTTTTGCTCCGCAATTAATTTTTTGTTCTTTGACTTTAACCATCTGACATTTACGTTTTTTTTGTTCACACCAACTTTTGAGGGACTTAATAGGTTGGGAAGTTAATAATTTTCATATATATATATATATATATATATATGTAAGAAATTAAAAAAATAATAAATATTATATATTTATATTTTTATCTATATTTAATAAAGTAATTTATGGGTTCAGGATAATTGATATTCTGGTCATAGTTGCTCAAATATTCTAATAAGTAAAAGTGAAGGTAAAATGAGTCGGTTCACGTAAGACTAATAAAAATTAAGAATAAAAAATAAAAAACTATGCATTTACTTTATTATTATTATTATTATTATTATTATTATTTTTTAATCTTATCTAATAATATACTGCATCACTGTAGTTGAAGGGTGTCCAAATGATCAATTCTCCATATATGCTCTTGCAAGCTATGTCCTAGTCAGTTTTGGTCTTAATTGGCCTCGATGACATTCATTGGCTAAAACTAGAGAGCTGAAAGTCTCATTTTCTTTTTTCTTGAGCCTACTCAATTACTTGTTGTAGTGGTAAAACTAAAGTGATAAAACAACAATTCTTCGATCAAATTGATTACGAAAAGGATAGGCATAGAATTTTGCTCCACAATTAACTTTTTTTTCTTTAACAATCAACAATTATATATTTTTTTTGAATTTTTAACACTAATGTCTCTTAAATTACATAAAATTATAAATTGATTTCTAAATTATGAAATTGACACCAAACTCCTAAATTTAAAAACAATTATAAATTATCATGATTAAAAAACACAATATATAACTATTTGGTTTACTTTTTTTTTCTTTTTAATTGTTAAAAGTTGAGATAAGTACTAAAAAGTAAAATAATTTAAATTATTTATGCAAAAATATTTTTGAACAATTAAAAAAGTAAAAAAAAAAATTAAAGGCGTATTTTGTAAGATTGGAAATGTTATATTTGTATTAGATCAATTAATCTTGCTTTTCAGCCAAGGATGAGAGAAAAAAGAAAAAAAAAAAAAACTCTGTTAAACTATGACTAGTGGTACACATGCTAAGAAGTTGTACTAATTTTATTTACTAACTTTTTAATGTGGAATTATATTATTTATTGACAATTTAATAAGTAATAAGTGAATTTTAAATGGAAGTTAATAATATATATCAAATTTTGTTTACCAAATAATGTCGCAATGTGTTATTGGTTTTTACTTTATATGTTATTTGTCTCGGGTTCATTATTAAATTATATTCTATTGTCAACCAACAATATATTTTCATGCTAATTGTTAAATAAAATTCATAAAATTACTTGTTATGTATTGCACTATCCATAATCCATAGCTACCTCATTTACTATATATATAATTTTTTTTTAAGTCGGTAAAAATTCTTGGTATGATTAGCATTATTGTTTATTTTTGTAAACGGTATGCTTAGGTTGTATTTAATAACATAACTGTTTTTTATTTTTATTTTTAGTTTTTTCCTCTTGAGTTATGTATAATTTGGTTAGTTTAGAGGTTAGTTGGAGTTTGTTAAATATTAGTTAAAATATATAATTAAATAAAAAATGTAAAAATAAAAATAGAAAATGAAAACACTTGAAAGTGTTTTCATTTTTTATTTTTGTTTTTCATTTACCTTTATATTTTTAGTCTAACTAACATTTAATAAACTCCAACCAACTTCTAAACTAATCAAATTATACGTAACTCAAGAGGAAAATATTAAAAATAAAAAAAGTTGTGCTATCAAACAAACCCTTAGCATTTATGTCAATCTTAATCAAATCTATTCAATGATATGATCTGTCATTTATATATATATATATATATATATATATATATATATATATATATATATATATATATAAATAAAAAGATCTTATACAACTAATTTATTTATTAGTAACCAGTGTTATCTATTATTTATGGGATTTATTTTTTTCATCAATACTTCTTAAATTATATATATTCAAATTATATTACAAATTATAAAATTGATATTAATACTTTTTCAAATTTAAAAACAGTTATAAATTGTCATATTAATTATAAAATTGACATCAATATCCCTATAAATTTTAAAAATAATTACAAACTGCAACATGCAACTTGACTTATAAAAATAATGTATTTTTACTTTAAACTTGAATTTTTTTAGCTATTCATAAACTTTTTTTTTTTGCATAAATAATATAAATTAATTTCTATTTTTTAAAAAGGTACATTTCAGCCATTAAAATGATATTGTATTTATGAGTCAGGCCAATTTGAAATTGTTTTCAAAATTTATGAATATCCCCCTCAATTTCATAACTAAAAAGTAACTTATAATTGGTTATAAAATTTGTGAGTATTAATTATAATTTCATAATTTATTGGATAATTTACAATCATGTGAAGGTATTGGTGAAAAAACCTATTATCTATTTAGTTTTTCATAATTTGTTTTTAGCAAATGTTAAACTTAGTGAATTAAAATATTATATATTATCCAATACACAATTATTTATTTGTTGACGTTCAAGATAAAATTATTTTTGTTTTGGTAATTATATCCGGATTATGTTATAAGATTATGATATTATTGATTTCCTATAACTACATTTTTATATAATAAAAAAAAACTCAACAAACTCTCTATAGTTTTTTTTTGGACACACTTTCTACTTTTGTTAACTAAAAAACTATATTTTTATAATAAAAAAAAGAATAATGAACTTCTTAAAGTATTAAAAAAAAGAAATCATTATCTTTTCTTCTTCCTTTATATATATATATATTTTTTTTCTCTCTTTTCTTCTATATTTGTAATTTTAAAAAATCATTATCTTTTCTTCTTCATTTATTTTTTTCTTTTATTTAATGTTTGCATAAAAATGAAAAATTCTTCACGATAGAGATTCATTTTTTATTTTCAAAATAATTTAAAATAAATAAATAAAAATTATAGAGAAGAAGAAGAAAGCATAATGAACTGCTCTAACGGTAATCTTAAACAGTGTATACCCTAAAGGGAGAAAATCTTTTGGGCTCTTTTTGGTATTATTTACATTGATTTCGATTTCGTACGGTCTCTGGGCGTTGATCTAGGTAAGGATTCGAATTCCCTTGGTTTCAATTTGTTTGCAGCTTTTTTATTGAAAATTTGATTTGGGAATAATTTTCCCGAAGGGAAAGTCATTTCTGCGGAAGTGTGCTACGCGCAGAATGTGAGACAGAGGACATTACAGTGTTTGGACGATTTGGGTTTTGTTCAGCTGAATGAATCCACATCACATTGGTCATTGACGTCGTATAAAAATGATAAATTTTGTGAATTTGAATAGTGGGTTTGATTTTCCCGGATCCATTTGGTACTGGGTTTGGTATATTATTTCAAGGCCAAATTGAATTGGAGTTATTTCAAGGGCTTTTTTCTTTTTCTTGATTTATAGCTTTTGACAAGGAATTGAGGCTTTTTGGCGAACTGGGATTTGTTTGCGAGGTTAGGTATTGTTTCCTGATACATATTTGGGAACTAACTATGAATTTGTCAATGAGAGGCTATTTATTTGGAGATTTCAATACATTTAAAGGCTTAAATTTTTGTTGGAATTGCTAAATTTGCGTTGAGCTTGGAGTATTTCTGTATTTTAGTTTCAGTGAATAGGTTTTTGGAGTTTATTGAGTGAGGGGGTTTTTTTACAAGAAGGAGATGAAAGGAGAATTTGTTGTACAATGACTGGAGGGGCAATAGGTTTACGTACGGGGAGTTATGGATCACTGCAACAACAGCCGCAGAATGGTCTATCACATCTTCAGACAGCACCAGGTCTTGTGCGCAAGCCTTCAAAAATGCTTTTTTCAAGTTCAAGAGAGAAGGAAAAACTGCGGCCCTTCATTTGCCGTTGTCTTGGTCGAAGGAAGGTTGCAATGCTCCTTTTGGTTGTCCTTGCTCTTCTTGTCTTTATATTTGGTTCCTTCACAGTTAATAAAGGTTTGTTTTTTATATCATCCTGATATTTTTCTTTGAAGATATTTATTTTGGCAGTGAAATGGGTACTTGTGAAGCACTTCTAGTTGCTTAGTACTATTATTAGTAAGAATAGAAGCCAAGTTCTTGTTTTGAATTGAAAGCTGTTCCTATGTACATGATTTCTGTGAAGTTAATATCATGTCCTAATTCTGTTTGCTGAGGATGTTCACCGCCCTATCTGTTGCTTGTTGTTCTTTCGAATTATTGAAACTACTTGGCTCATGGTTTTACTTTAATGATGGATCAGAAAGCACTACTGTGAACGTCACTCAACATTCACAAGTCATTGTGACTTCTGACAAGTGGACGCCCAGTGATTCAGAAAGTATCCCTGTACTAGAAGATGGTCATGATGTTAAAAATACTACCCTGAACACAATGACAGGTAGTGATGGAAGTAATGCCCAAATTCCTTTTCATCTTCGTGCCCACCGTCTTCCTCTTCCAAAGAATCCAGCTGTTGTTGTTCCTGAAAATGATCCTCCATTTGTCAATCCATGTGAAAGTTTTGCATTTCCTCCTCCTCCTCCACCTGATCCAAAACGGATCGGACCACGTCGTAAGTTCTTATACTTTCGTTTTCAATGATTATTATTCTTTGTTTGATATAACAGCAACTTAACTGCACTTGTAACCTTAAAATTTGAACAATGGATTTCTTGACTTGAATATAAGAATTAACACTTGTAATTTGTTAAGACATGTCCTGCTACAATGCCATTAATTTTCCCTTTTTTTTAATATTTTATTATTATTATTATTTATTATTTTTTTTTTCTTGTGTTTTTTCAGCATGTCCAGTATGTTATATCCCAGTGGAGCTAGCTTTAGCTAGTATGCCAAGGCTTCCATCAGTGTCACCTGTGGTTCATAATTTGACTTATGTACTTGATGAAAACCCTACTAGAAGTGAGCCATATGGGGGCTCTGAATTTGGTGGATATCCTTCAGTACAACAGAGGGCTGATTCTTTTGATATAAAAGAGTCGATGAAAGTCCACTGTGGGTAAGATTTATTCTTATTCTCACAGTTGTGCTGTTCTGCATGATTATATTAATGCACTCTTCCCTTAAAAAGAGGTTCTCGATGTTCATTGTGGTTAGATGCATTAATATTTAGTGACTATTTTCTTGAATTAATAGGAAACTATGGATTGTAACAATTTTTTATTTTTATATTAAATTAAATTTATTTTGGCTTATTGAATTCATTTATTCTCCTCCCCTGCTGATGATATTCCTTTTTTCAGATTTGTTAAAGGAAGTAAACCTGGTAAACAGACTGGATTTGATATCGATGAAGCTGACCTTATGGAATTGCAGCAGTTCCATGATGTCATTGTTGCATCAGCTATATTTGGTAGGGCTTTGATCATTCAACAATATGTTTTGTTGCCTTTGTGCACTTTGTTGCATTTTTCTCATAGTTCTCTTGCTAGGAAACTATGACATAATACAACAGCCCAAGAACGTTAGTGAATTGGCAAAGAAACTTGTTCCATTCTACATGTTTATAGACGAGGAGACAGAAGCATATTTGAAGAATTCCAGTGACTTTGCAAGCAGTAAGAAGGTTGGATTGTGGAGAATTATCGTTGTCCATAATATTCCTTACTCTGATTCAAGACGTAATGGGAAGGTCAGCTTATTTTGGTCACTTTTCTTCTTCCTCCTGACATTATGCCATGATGTATCTCAGATCAATTGGCTTCTTTGATTTTTAGGTTTAGCATTCACAGGGATTCTCAAAATTTAGTTCAATTTAAATCACATTAGAAGAGTTGGTGATTGTGATATAACATGATTTAATATTAAGAATTGTGCCATCAGTTTTACTGGTATTGCTAGGAAGGTTCTCCAAGATACATCAGCATTTTTCAGATCTGTATATTACACCAAATTCAAAAAGTGAATATTTTTGACAAATTGTTATCAAGTTTTGAGATTTAATGTATCTCCTACAGTTGTTTTGAGTTAGTTTTTATGTAGTTTGGTAGAAAACTATAATATTTTATGTCAAACTAAATATCCATTGATTCTCTAGCTTGATTTTTGTTTTGTTCCCCTGGGAAGTGTAATGGTTGATTCATTGGGAATGTAAATAATTTAACTCTCATTTTTGGAATTATCTGCAGTAGATGAATGGTATCATAGTTTCAATGCATGATATTATCTATTTATGAGCTCTAATGGTGTTTCAAAGAAGTTATTTAACTGGTTTTCTGCCTTTTAAGGTCCTGTCTTTTCTTTTATTGATTTCAAAATAGCTCTGTGCTCTTAATTATTTGTGCTTGCTGTACAGTGGGAATGCTATGGTTAGTTGATGATCTCACAAGGCATACCGAAACTGATAAAAATATTAGAAAGCAAAACATTTTGTAATCTTTACTGTTATTTTAGCTCATAGTTTTGCATAAGGTTGCAGACATGTCTACTTTGGGATACCGCATAGACACATGGTTTTCATAATTTTTTCCTTTTGGTATGATTTTGAAAACTAGACCTACAACGAACACGCTGCCATTTGCCACCTAAGCTGAGGTTTAGGGGGACATCCTTATGTATATATAGAGCATGCATAGGTGTCCCAAACTTAAAGAATCAGTTCTGTCCTAGACAGACAAGTTTTATAGTGACACTAAACTTGATTGTTCTGGCCTAGTGTATGCTTCGGTCTACCATGGTATCTGGTCTTACTAAGACCATCATTTGTTTCCTTTTGCAGTCTTATAGATCTTGTACAAAGTAAAGCTGACACTTATTGTAGCGATGCTTTTAATTTAGTTGAATGCAATAATATGTGTACTATATGAAGTTTTATCAAGAAACTAAGATATGAGAAGGAGTTCTGAAATTTTTTTAGATATGAATTACTATCACATACTTTTGCAGATTCCTAAGCTCCTATTACATAGGATCTTTCCCAATGTCAGATATTCTATATGGATTGATGGAAAGCTCCAGCTTGTTGTGGATCCTTATCAAGTTCTTGAGAGGTATAGTCTTTTGTTAGCCTTTACTGTATGGTTCACCTCTAGTGGCATAATCATGGAGAGTATGTCCTGTTTCCTGAAACCAGTTCAATCAGGCACTGTTATTTCTAATCCTGTGACGATATCACATGTATTGCAACAATTGAAAAAGTTAAGGATCCAGAAGCAACCTTATATTTCTTTAATAAATATTTTATGAGGTTTTATACAAGAAATTCTCACTCTGATCCATTGTTAATTAGTTTCTATGGAAATGCATATGTTTGACATGTTTTGGAAATCTGTATTTAGTCATGAATATTTTTCCCTCCTAAAGAATTGTAACATTTATATGCAATCCAAGAATCACCTCCTTGGCAATAGTGACATGACAGGAAAGGTGATCTGGGCTTTACATATAGACCATGATTTTGAATGCCTCCTTATCATTCAGGTTTTTGTGGCGTCAGAATGCGACTTTTGCAATCTCAAGGCACTATAAGCGGTATGATGTTTTTGAAGAGGCTGAAGCTAATAGAGCTGCTGGAAAATACGACAATGTCTCCATTGATAGGCAGGTTGAGTTTTATAGAAAGGAGGGTTTAAAACCATATTCTAAGGCTAAGCTTCCTATAACCAGTGGTAGGTTGTACAAGCGTTGATATAGAAAAACAGCCTATATGAGTTTTAACATTTTTTTAGACATTTTTATCCATAGCTAAATATGAGGTTGTACTTTTGTGACTTCCTACAGATGTTCCTGAAGGTTGTGTTATCATAAGAGAACACATTGCCATCACAAATCTATTTAGCTGTCTATGGTTCAATGAAGTTGATCGTTTCACTTCCAGGGATCAGTTAAGCTTTTCAACAGTAAGGGATAAAGTAATGGAAAGAGTTATTTGGAGCATCAATATGTTTATGGATTGTGAAAGACGAAATTTTGTTATACAGGTGCTAGTTTTTATTTGTTATATGTGTTGGATTGGATAACTTAGAGCATTTTATCATATATTCTTTTTATTATTGGTTTCCAATTCGCAGCATTTTGAATGTGATACACACCTTTTCTAAAATCAGGCATTGCAGCAATGAACCTTAACCACTTGGTCACAAGGCGTTATTGATGAAGTTGCATGATATGCCTTGCCATAAACCCTGTCTTGTTTATGTTGCTTTAACATTTCTTTCATAAAAATATAGTTAATCCGATTGTATATTTGCTTGTTAACCATGATTTTCATCTGCAGGCATATCACAGAGAGTTATTGGAGCACATGCCGCCTCCGGTTAAGGTCATTCGTTATTTTCCACCAGTTTTGCCTATTAATAATAGATATGCAAAGATTCTAACAGGGAAGAAGACGTCGACTAGGCGTGGAAAAGAAAAGAAATATAGTTCAAAGCGTCACAGGAAATCTATCAGTAGAGACAACTTACTCTAATTGCCCCCCTTTTTCTTTTCTTTCCTCCCCCTTTTTGACTGAAAGAAAATGTTACTTTTCCCCTTTCATCTCAAGTTTATGGGGTAGGAAAATTTGGTTAGCTCTTTGTAGGGTAAAGGACAGTTGCAGCTCCAAATTTATTTTGTGAATTGTCAATATATTCAATTTTGTAAATACCAATATTTGAAATAAGTTCCATATGAGGTTTTTTCTTGCTACCTTTTTTTTTAAACCAATTTTTCACATGGAGGTCGGATTTTTATGTTTCATATTCATTTTTGAAATAAAACCTTAACTGTTCTTTGTCACACAAAAATGAGATTGTTTTTGTTTTTCACTTATTTGATGAACTTGGTTTTGGGTTGTTGCTGTTCCCAGCTTTTTTAGTGCAAAATAATGGAATAAATAACCTATTGAGTTTTGCAATGGTGAGGGATTACTAGAAGATGGGTTTATAATAATTTCATAAAATTTGTTTAGAAATACAATACAGGCCTCCATGTGATAACTTTAATTAATTGTGCTTCCAATGATGGTTTGAGTAAAGCTTGGTGGATATGATATCATAAAGATAGATAGTTGTCATCAGATTGGCATACAGAACAAAGCAATACAGCTTGATTTTGTATATTAAAGTAACTCATAATTGCTATTCAACCATTCCATTAGAAGCCGTCATCAAAAAAGAAAAAAATTCAATTACAATCCAAAGAAATGCTTTTGAAAAAAAAAATCAAAAGCACTTTTTTTTCTTGGTAATAAAATCAAAAGCACTTTGAAAATTGAAAAGTAACTTTGAATTTGTAGAATCAAAAGCACTATGAAAATTGAAATGAACAATTCAAAGCTGTGTTTATTGTTGCTTTGATTTCATTGATAATATTTCTTGGCTCCTTTTGTACATCGATATATGGTATGAAAATGATGTACAACCTAATTTATTAATCTATCAGATCTATAATTTTTCTTAATTATTAATCAATGTTAAGAGTGGAAGACAATATCACTTCAAGACATGGTATACTTATGTCTTCAAGTTTGGTTTAATCAATTTCTTAAAATTTTTCTGTAGTGCAAGCTGTCTATTAAACAAGAAAACAAAAAAAAAAATAGACGACTTTTGGCAAGATTTTGAAATCCATTAAGGTGTATAGAGATAAGTAAAGCAAAACTTGGAAGTTTTCAATGAAAGATCAGCCAGCCATCTGCTCTCAATTTAAGAAATGGAAAATGATTATTATTTTTTTAATAGGAAAGTTCACTAAAGAAATCAATAATGTCTAAGAATCACTAATAACCACTCACTTTACTTAAAACTGATAAAGAGTATGAGAAAAAAAACAAATGATGGCCCTACATGATTCCAAAAACAGTATTGTTAAAATAAAAAATAAAGAAATAAACAATGGAAAACAGGGTAAACCATGAGGATACGTCCCACAAATTTTCAACTGGTTTGCAGAAGAAGCAAGGAAGTGACTAGAAGAAAGCATGGTATTTTCTGCATGGTGGTGGGGATTGGGGATTGTAATGGGAAGCAATCTCTATGCCATTTAAAGCATAGTACTAGTAGCATACCCTATGTTCTTCACTACCGTTAGATGAACATAAATGGAAAGTGTCTTCAGCAGTAAGCAATTGATTTTGCTAAGTTGACACTCACATTAATTCCAATTCCCAAGATTCACTCTTTTTTCCTCTCCCATTAGGAAAAGGGAAAAAGGAGAATTTAGGAGAATTTCTTTTTTTCTCCTTTGGAAGAAAGCTTCCTTCATTTTCGTTTCCATTCAATGCCTCAACCATAGGAGCGAGAGATTTCAATCCTTTTCAATTCGGATTCTGGATCCAAGTTTTTTCTTTGAAAATGAAGAAGAAAAAATTGATAATTTAGAGTGGTGTTTTACATGGTTTTTTTGTCTTGTTTTGGAGCCCATGTTTGTTCAATGAATATTCAGTTCATTGGTGGGTAAGATCTTGAATCTTGAATCCTGAAAAGTGGGTGCTACTGGGTTCTTTGTATTGCAAAGTCTCTTCTCGTTTCTGGTTCTTGTGGTTCGATATTGAAATCAGGGCATAGGTCAATGATTTATGTCATACATAGCAGATAGGAAGGTAATGGAGGTTATTTATGATTGAAGTTACACAATGCAAATGGATTTTACTACAGAGCTAAATAGCTACTTGAATTGAATTTCTATTGAAACAAAAGCTAAATTGTGGTAAGGAGGAGGATAAAAGAAAAAGGGTTTTTCTCAAATGGGCTTAACAGGTTTCTTCATTGTTTGTATGCTCCACTCTTTGGTAGCTCTGGCTTGTGGAGCTCTGATGATGTTCTACTCCAATGAGTTCTATGCATTTGGCCGTGGAATTGAGACTGCTAGTAAGCTCCAAGGATCAACAACCCATGATCAGCTTCTGATTAGAACTTCAGATTCATTTTCAGGTTTGCTTCTATTTGCTATTGGTTTCCTTCTGTTTATGGTGGCTTTTGTCAAAGACAGAGAATTCCAAAGCTTCTTTGCTAAGGGGTGTGTGTTGCTTCACATAGCTATGGCTCTCTGGAGAGTGTTCTTTGGGAGGAAGCTTGAAGACCTTGCCCGTGATTGGCCAAGGCAGGTTGTTGGGGATATTGCTTTGGCACTTTCATGGGTTTATCTTCTTGTATATTCATGGAGGGAAAAGTATGATTAGCATGGAATATTGCAGCCAATTTTTGATTTTTGAGCTGTGATGATTTGGTTCCTCTGCTTATGCTTTTTGATTATGTAAATTTGAAGACTTTTTGCAACACAAGTAATCAAGTTCAAAGAAAAATTGGAAATCTGAAGCAAAAAGATTGAATTCCCAGTTTACTTTATGTTTGTCTAAACTTGGACTCTTGATTATGTCTGAGGTTGGTTTATTTGCTTAACTTGCTGAATATGCTCTATATTTTATTACTTTGCTGCATATTTGTGGCTCTAGTTTTTGGGACACCAGAAGCTTTGATTCATGTCCTAGAATATATATATATATATATATATATATATATATATATATATATATGTATATAATTTGCCATTGTTGAAATAGCATCACTGTTTGATTGCAAAACAATGAAAGCTGTGTGTTTTGCTCATATACCATAATCTGCTTTCTGTCCTGAGCACACACGCTTCCACTGATGCAAAGCATTTCAATTTCCATATAAGTTTGCCTTATGATGTAGAATATAGAGAAAGAGCAGCACTCCTAAGGTATACCACTTTTGGAAGATGAGACTACGGAATCGGTCTTGAGCACCAGACTTGGATCTGGCGGCTTGAGCCAAGAGAAGAGGTGCACATGGTCTGTATGGAAATGGAGTTGATGATGTCTATGGAGTTCTCATCACACACTACCGTAAAAAAGTCACCGTATCCTCTCAAGATCCGTCTCTTTTTTTTTTTTATTATGTATTTTTTAATCCTTCCGTTCAATCCTAGAAACTTACAATGTGTTTGGATTGATGGAACATGAGAGAAAAAAAAATGATATTGATTCTCTTCGGGTTGTTAAAAATTATCTAGAAAGGAAAAAAAATAAAGAAAAAATGAGGGGCGCCTTTTCTAGGAAGGCCATTCTATTTCAGCCCAAAATTGGGAGGAAAATGGGGAAATTTGATTGTATGGCCCTCTGAATAGAGGGTTAATGATGTATAGTATAGAGGGTGAATGATATATAGCCCTACATTCTAAAATAATGACTTATGACCTTTTTCTTTTAGGAAAATACTAATATACACTTAATTGAACACGTTACAAACTTACTTTTAGGGGTTTCATCTATACTCATATTTTTTACTCAAATGCAATTGGGAAATTTGATCATATAGCCCTCTGTATAATCTCTTTCATCTCAAATATAATCTTTAGTATATATTCATAGTCCATACACTATGAATTGCCTTTTAATACAGTGATCATGGTGAATTTTTTAGATTGAAGGCCTCCACCTATTGTTGATTTTGAAAATTTTTCAGTGGTATAAGATATTTTCATTTTAACCTTTCACAATTCAAGGTAAATAAAATTTAATTTCATGTTATTTTAATTTTCATTGATATGAAATATACATGTTAGTGTGGTTGTTTAAAGAAATAAATTTCCATTAGGAATAGAAAATAGTGTGTGTTCTATACAAAAAAGGGCTAATACCTTACAATGCTCAAAAGGATTTGAAGTGTGTTTAGGGATCTAAGAACATAAAAGGCCAGGGAACTTGGGGTATCGATGTAGTACCAGCTAAGGATACTCTGATATTCAAGTCTATGATCGGGAAATATAGACAAAATTGTTGAATAGAGTTTGAGTACAATATTAACTGGTTTTTTTTGTTTAAATATTTGGCGCCCTTTATAAGAACTACCCATTTTTCACATTTAAAAACAAAAGGTATTAACTAGTTTTTTAATTCAAACTTTTGGTGCTGTCTGTAAGAGCTACCTATTTTCCACATTTAAAAGCTAAATGGCATCATTTTAAATCTTTTAACTCCCAAACGAGGAAAGAGAATTCAGGAAACACCACTTCCTCCTCTACCTCTAGAAACATATGAGGAACCACATCACTCACCCCCAGTAACTAGTGCACGCAACCTACCTTGTCACAATCAGTCCTTGAGAGGAAGAGGCTGTAGAAATGCAACAACATCTTCAACCTATACTTCACGTATAGCCAACTTAGAAAATATCATGAGAAACCTTGCACAAAATATTGAACATATTGTTAGGAGTCTCCCTAAACAAATTTTTAAAGGCTAAGAGGGACCTGATAATGCCCTCAAAATTCTCACCAAGGCGCTTTTGGTCCAGGTGCTCATAGTACCCACCAAGGTGCAGCTGCTTGCAACATCCATTAGGGAATGACTCACAGTGCTCACTAGGGTATTGATGCCGCTCATCAAGATGCATCTATCCAAAGTGTTACCCTACGTGTATGTTGGAGTAATCCACCAAACAACCAAGACACAGTAGATTCACAAGCTACACTTGCTACTTCACGTGTAGGTGGGAGTAATCGACAAAACAACCAGCTGGCAGTAGATTCACAAGCTACACCTATAAAGGAAGATATGTGTCACTTATTAGATGCAAAATGCAAAGAGTACAAGATATACTGGAGGAAGCTATGGACAAGGCTAGAAAGAAATCTCTAAAGAAGGTGATGTGAGAGGAGGCCAGGGAAAAACCTCTTAACAAGTTTGAAGAGGAGATTCAACAGCTGAAAAAATAGCTCTTTGACATTTAGGTTGGTGGCTCATCTAAGAACCCAATAAATCTTGATGAGGTTGGATTTCTGTTAACCGAAGAGATTCTACAAGCTCCTCTACCACTAAATTTAACATAGCATAATTTAATACTTACGATCAAAGTAGTATATGCTTCTCAAATCAACTTCTATTTCTTCTTTTATTCAACTGAGCAAGGTATTTGTGACTTATTTTAGAGCTGCAAAGTCAGTGAAGTGGCCAAAGTAATACCTCTTTACTATTACGCAATAAAATGATGAAAATATAAAGTATTACATTGTACAATTCAACAATAAAGCTTTACGTATTGAAGGCTGCAGTGGTAACCTGATGCTCAATGCTATGATGGCTGGTTGAAAACCAAATAAGCTTCTTTGGTCCTTTGGGAAGTATGATCTTAAGAACTTTCAAGAGTTGCTAATTAGAGCTTAGAAATATGCCAACACTGAAGCACTAATGAATTCACGACGCAATGCAATATCACAAGCAGTAGAAAAAAAATAAAAGAATGACCTTGAGTAGGAATATCCTGTAGAACAAAAAAAGAGAAAAAATGAATTAGGGAGCAGTAAGTCATAAAGAGGTCCCAAAGGGTGTTTTCAACAGTACACTCCGCTGACTACTTCTCCCGATAAGGTCTTTATGCAAATAAAAGACTAGAACCTCTTACAATGGCCCAAAAAGCTAAAAACTCCCCTAGAAAAAAGAAATCAAAGCAAGTATTACTACTTCTACAAAGATTATGATCACAACACAGAGGATTATGTTGCTCTGAAAAATAAAATTGAGTCTTTTATTCAAAGAGGCTACTTAAGAGAGTTTGTAGCTAAAGACTACTAATATTCTCAATAGGATAAAAATCTCAACCTAGATTCTTTAACCTGATTATAGACACATATTCTTCTAGGACAATACATATCACATATATCTCCCTTGAGTGTGCTTGAATACTTTTATGTTTCTTTTATTTTCCTAAAGTAAGTACTTTTATTTCATAGTAATTAGTTACACTCACAAGTTTAATATTAGTCTTTTAATTCTTACATTAATGAAAATAGAGTTTTAACTTCTATTATATGTGCAAATATTGATACATGAAAAACTTATATTTTGCTATTTAAATTCAAAGCTGAACAAGGTTGTAGGTCCCCATACACCCTTTTGCACATTAGTGTATAAGCTTCATGAGCAAAGCACTAAATATAAAAAAAGGAAAAAAAAAATGAAAGTTGTTTGTAAAAAGAAAAAAAAGAGAGAGTGAAAGAAGTGGTTGAGCCACGCCCAAGTTGTACACTCAAGTTGGTGCTCCTCTTTTCCACGACTGGCACCTTGCATGTTTCATAGGTAGAATTGACATGCATCATGTCAGGTCATGTGTAACCCATATCCAGAATTGAGTGCCCCAAGCCCAAAACTGAGCGCCTCTTGCTTAGAACCAACATGCCTCTCACATTCCAACCGCACCCTCAGCAATGCTTCCATGCTCTGCATGCTTTAGCACTTCTGCATTCCTATCTTCTTTTTTTTTCCTAATAAAAAGAAAAAAAATTAAATTACCTCTTTAACACTAATCTCACATATAAGTATTAATCCTTATAGTTCCAAACTCAATTCTTTATATATCTAAAATAAATACAGTTACTTTTAAACAAACATTTTGAGAACACTTTAGCTTACAGTATAGTTTGAAAATATTAATAAAATAGTATTAGTAATTATTATTTTATTTAATTTTTTATTATTATTTGAAATCTATAGCTAGGGGGAAATGTTATAGGATACTTTATAATATTAATTTGATATTTATTGTATACCCATATATTTTGAATAAGTGTCCAAAAAGTGCTAAATGTGTACCTCTGTTTCGGAATCCAATCCCACTCAACCGCCATTACTATGCTAGTGCAGAATGGATGAGATAAAAGCTTATCCACATCGTTACACAATAATTGCTCCCTCACCTCACTTACCATAATTGTTGCACCTCAACTGCAGGTAACCACTCCCACTTTCTGACACCATGGTGGTAGGTAATTGCTCACACACCCCTAGCTCCCATGCCTCAATTGGTTACACACTAATCGGATTTGAAGATTACAATCACTAACTCCACCATTTACCTATAAAAATACTGAGGATAACTCCCCTCAGGTATGCTCATTAATCTTAGTTGCTCACTTAGTTTCAAACATTTTCTTTGATTACTGACTTGAGCGTTAAAATATCTTTGACAGGTATCATACCGATACCTCAAACTCCATAACCTTTTTTTATGTTCTTAGGTTCCTAAATATACTCGAAGTCCTTTTGAGTAGTATAAGATATTAATTTGTTTTTTGGTTAAAATAGTGTGCAGTTTTCTGACACTGTTTCAAAAAATATAATTTTTTAAGACAATGGTAGTATTATTTTCAAGTAGTATAGTAGTACTTTATTGTAGTTGAGTTATTATGTTATTACCATACTAGAGTTACTCTATAATGTAAATTAGACTTTTGTGATGTTTAAATAACTATGCTCATGGTATGTAAATATTTTTGTTTAAAATTATACAAATTAATATTAGAAACGTTATTGAATTAATTTTCATATTAGAGTAAAAGAGCATAGCAATACAATAGCAATATGATATTACTCTACTATAGTAGCACTTGATACTATACTACACTAGAGCAATACTCAACTAGGTAATGTAAATTAGATTTTTATAATTTTTTAACTATTACTCAATTTAATTTATGTTATATTTCTTTTTATATAAATTGTGGTGACCAATGGAGTTTCCCGGTATCGCTTCAAAAAATATAAAATTTTGAAGACATTCATAAATATTATTTTTAAGTATAATAGTACTCTATTATAGTTGAGTAATTATATTCTTACTACACTAAAGTAACTCTACAATAGATCATACTCTATGATGTAAATTAGACTTTTACGATATTTAAATAACTAAGTTTAAAATTTATAAATATTTTTAATTAAAACTGTACAAATTAATATAAGAAACCTTTTTTAAATTAATTTTCATACTGTATTTTACTACATTAGTCTACTACAATTATGATATATATAATTCCTCTACTCTAGTAGTGATACTATACTACTGTAATCCACATTAGAGTACTATGATTCTATCATTTATTATTACTATAGCATAGCTACTATACTATACTACAACAGATCAATACTCAACCATGGTGGTGTAAATTAGACTTATAATTTCTTAAAATATCAACTTTCTTAATATATGTTATATTTTCTTATATATAAGTTGTGGTGATATAATTATTATATGCTACAGGTATGACTGAAGTTCATATTACGATTTGGTATGGTGGAGAATGAATTAAATTTGAAAATGAGTTTCTCTACAATGGTGTTGAAATATGGGCTTTATTTGTTTCTTCTTCAATTACAATGAAGGAATTGTTAGATAAACTCTACCTTTTCTTGTGATTAAACCGGATAAGTATAATATGAAGCTGAAATTCTTATACGATTCTCACATAACATCCGTCTGTATGCACATAGAAACCTATTCTACTTATAAACAAACAGAAACACAGATGAATATTGAGAAGAGAATATGAAGAAAGTTCTTTTCGTTTTTATTTATGCTCTATTCTTCTCTCTACTTTCAAATGTACAAATATGCAATATCTAATAACAAAGCTTATAGAAAACTCTAGTACATCATTTAATAACTAAACATTGGAAATAAACAACTTTGACTAAAGACCCTTCACATTCTGAATATTCTAGAATAAATAAGATTACTAAATTAATTTCTAACATTCCCTCTCAATTCAATAATCTTGAACTCCTAAAATATCTTAGAATAATATAAACTTCTTTGCTAGTAAAGGTTTGGTGAATACATTAGCTAGCTGGTCCCTGTTTGAAAAACTCAAGCTTAATATCTTCATTCTCAACAAGCTCTCAATGAAGTGATACTTCAACTCTATATGCTTTGAGCGAACATGAAAAACTATATTCTTAGACATAGCTATGGCAAACATGTTGTCACAAAAGAAAGTTGTAGCATCTTCTTGTTTGTCTTACAAATCTTGTAGAAGTCTTCTAAGCCACAAAGCTTCACACGCTGCTGCTGCTGTTGAAGAAATATATTCAGCTTTAGTTGTAGACAAAGCTACAACTTTCTGCTTCTTTGATGACCAAGATGTGACCTTTGTTCCTAAGCAAAAAATATAGTTTGAAGTACTTTTCCTATCATCAAGAGAATCAACCCAGTCACTGTCTGTATAACTTTTCAAACTATTGTCTTCTTCTTTATTGTATATAATGCCAAAATTCTTTGTTCCTTTGGCATATCTCAAGATTCTTTTTGCTGCTGCAAAGTGGGCTTTGCTTGGATTGAGCATAAATCTTGAAACAATGCTTATTGAATAAACAATATCAAGCCTTGTATTTGTAAAATAAATAAGTTAACCAACAAGGCTTCTATAAACTAACTCGTCAACTTTTTTCTTTCCATCATTTTTTGATAATTTTTCACCCAAACTCATTGGTGTTTCTGCTGGTTTGCAATCAATCATATTGAATATTTTCAATAAATCATATGCATACTTGGCTTGAAAGATAAAAATTCTTCCAAGTTCTTGCTTGACTTTAATACCCAAAAAATATTTCATAAGTCCAAGATCAGTCATCTCAAATTCATTTATCATTGCTTTCTTGAAAATCTTAATCATTTGCATATTAGTTTCCATATAAATTAAATCATCCACATAAAGGCAAACAATGATAAAATCTTGGTTACCTTGTGTCTTGACATAAAGTGATGGCTCATTTTCACTTCTTTGAAATCCATGTTGCTGAAGGTGATGATCAATTTGGCTATTCCACGCATGTGGTGCCTGCTTCAGTCCATATAAAGCCTTCCGAAGTCAATAAACTTTACTTTCTTGTCCTTTGATAACAGAGCCAAGTGGCTACTCCACATACACTTCTTCTTCAATTTCTCCATTCAGAAATGTAAATTTGACATCCAGCTGAATAACTTGAAGTTCCAATTGTGCTGCAATGACTAAAACAGTTTTATTGTCTCCATTCTTGCAACAGGAGCAAAAGTTTATGTAAAATTAGTATTGAGTTACTAAGAGTACCCTTTGACCACAGGTCTAGCCTTGAATTTTTGAATTGAACAATCTTCATTAAACTTTGATTTGTACACCCATATCAACCTCATTATTTGCTTGTCTTTTGGCTTGTCAACTAGCTCCCATGTTTTGTTCTTCTTGATCATATTTATTTCTTCATCCATTGCTTTTCTCTATGCTTGATCTTTCATAGCTTCTTCATATTTTGTAGCTCACAAACAATATAAGCAACATCACAATTTTGATAAATTTCATGTAATGAGCAGTTCCATTTTGATTGCAAAAATTCATGAACTCATTTGAAGTAAATTCCTATCCACAATTTGTTCTCAAAGTTTTCAAAGACAATCCATTTTGCTTCTCTATAAAAATTTTAAATTTAATAAAACAAAAGAATGACTGATTTGTTTTACAGAATATAAACCCACATCATTCTTGTAAAATCACCAACAAATAAGAGAAAGTACCTTCTGTAATTTAGATATGGAGTCTTAATTGGTCCATAAATATCAGCATGTATCAATTCAAGTGGGCCTTTAGCACTCCATGATGTCTTTGGAAATGACAATCTGTGCATCTTCCCATAAATACACCATTCACATATTGTTTCTTCCATGTGAAAAGATGGCAACCCAATCACCATTTTTTTTTTGTTTCAACAACTTTAAACCTTGATAATTCAAATAGCCATACCTTAAATGCCATAATTCATATTCATCCAAAACTTCAATTTTAAGAGCACAATTTTTCTGTGGCATTGAGAATGGAAAGACTTTGTTTGGGACCATTTTTATTTGAACAATTTTCCGATTATTTTTCTTGTCAATGATCACACAATTATCTTCATTAAACTTCACCAAGTAACCTTGTTGAATTAATTGACCTAAACTCAATAAATTTTATGCTAAACCAGGAACATAAAGAACATCATGAACAAGTTTAGAATTACCTCCTTGTGCTTTCACAAAAATACTTCATTTTCCTTCAACATTTGTAAACTTTCTATCTCCAAGCTTTACTTGTGATTTTTATTCTTTATCCAATTTGACAAAAGCATCTCTATTTCTTGTCATATGATTGCTGCAGCCACTATCAAGATATCATGGGATTCTTCTTCAACAATCATGCAAGAATAAAACAGCTCTGAAGATTCTCCATTTTTGGTAAAATTAGCTTCTTCTTTTTTAAGATAATCTTTTTCAAGATAATTTTATATTTGGATCTTGAACATTTTTTAAACTAACAATCTTTGGCCTCATAATTATTTCTCTTGCAAATATGACAATATGCATATATTTTAGAATTGCCTTTGCCAGGGTTGGAATTTGAGGCTCCACTTTGTGCTTGAAAGTTTTGAAACTGATTTTTCTACTGTTGTCTTTTGCTCTCTATGTTGTTCTTCTTCTCTGAAAGGTTGAGCTTTGACTGAAAAGCTTAGTCCAAATGTTGCTCTATGAACCTACAAAACCGTTTCTCATGTGCTTTTAAAGATCCCATTAATTCATGAAAAATAAGTTTGGAAAAATCTTTTGACTTTTCAATGGCTGCAACTATATATTCAAACTTTACTGGTAAACTTCTTAAAACCGTTTCAACAATCTTTTTCTTCTCACTTTTATCTACACAACTTTTAATTTGATTTATAATCTCAACTACCTTTGAAGAAAATGTCTTGATATTCTCATTATCCTTCATTGTAATATTATCAAAATCTCTATATAAATTTTGCAATTTTATAGAAATAACTTTATTATTGCCCAAAAATTCTTTTTCCAAAATTTCCCATGCAACTTTTGCTTTATTAATTCCAAAAATTCTAGGAAAGATGGTCTTGCTTACCCCTTGTTGCATGTACCTCAAGGCAGTAGCATTTTTCACCTGATTTTCCTTGTGTAATTTTTGCTTTTCAGGCGTCCATGTTGAAGAGCTCTCTTGCTGTGATGGTTCTTCATAGTTTGCTTCAATTATTTCCCACAAATCTTCATCAAAGATAGGCATAACTCCTTGTGAATAACTGAAAATTGAAGCTCCTACCATTTGTAATGAATTGGATCTTTAAGATTGCTCTGATACTACTGATATGTTCTATATTCACAAAGAAACCTATTGTGGTTATAAGCAAATAGAAACACAGATGAATATTGAGAAGAGAATATGAAGAAAGTTCTTTTCTTTTTTATTTATGCTATGTTCTTTCTGCTTTCAAATGCATAAATATGCAAGATCTAATAATAAAGCCCATAGAAAACTCTAGTACATCATTTAATAACTAAACATTAGAAATAAAAAAACTTTTACTAAAGACCCTTCACATTTTGAATATATTAGAATAAACAAGATTATTGAATTAATTTCTAACATATAGAGATAATGAATGACGATGACGTAAAAATTTTTATATCGAAGAACAATGTAGAAGCCTCTTTAAAATGCCATTATGCATTTCTTTCTAAAGTAAAGTGATTATTAATGCAAGCGTTGGTATTCAAAAAGATAGTCCACGTCGTTCAAGGGAAAAATACACAAATAATTTCCCAAGCTTTGTGATTGGAACTAAATCGCAATACAACACTGGAGATGACCCTTACTTATATTGAAGAACAAAATTATGTTTTTTGGACAATTCCAACAAAATACAAATAGAAGTGAGGACAATGAACTTGGAACTGAATAATATTTTGATTTTGATGTACTTGAAGAGTCATATATTTTGGAGTATGAAGAAAATATTAATATTGGAATACATGAAAGAAGTAATGTTGTGGGATCACATGAAGGAATTATCAATGTTGGAACAAGTGAAACTATATAGAGTATTCATGTTGGTACAGTACTTAACTCACATCTGTAAGTGGCTTCTTGAACACAGATGATGAGATGAACAACGATTATTACATTGAAGCAAATCAATTGTATGAGAACAAGAAGAAATTACATAAGAAAATTGGTATGTTGGCAATGAGGAAAAATTTTGAGTTTAAAGTCAAAAGATCGACGATAGATCTTTTAGTGCTGGCATGCGTTGACGTGAAATGCAATTGGTGGCTTCATGCAACTAAGCTATAAGGATCCACATTTTTTAGAGTTAAGAAGTATATTAAGCAGCACAAATGTGCATTAAATTTATTTCTAAGAGAGCATAGACAAGCAAGTAGTTGGCTTATTGGCCAATGCATAAAGTCTAAGTTTAAAGCAGCTGATTGTTTATATGGGCCAAATGATATTAAAGAAGACATGAAACAAGATTTCAGAATAAATATTAGCTATGATAAAGCATGGAGAGCAAGAGAAAGTGCCATGTTTTCCATTCAAGGCTCACATGAGTCATATGACACTTTACCTTTGTATTGTGCAACGTAAGAAATGAAGAATCCAGGCACTGTGACTCATATTGACACTGAATATACAAATTATTTCAAGTACTTTTTTCTTAGTTTTGGTGCTTTAATTTGCAGGTTTCGAAGTTCTATGAGGTTTGTAATCGTAGTAGATACAACAAATTTGAAGTCTAAATATGGTGGCATTTTTTTTTTGTTGTTTGCAAGGACGAGAAGAATTAAATATACCCTCTAGCATTTGATATTGGTGATGGAGAAAATGATGCGTCATAGATATGATTTTTTACTAAACAAGAAGACATTATTTGTCAAGTTGAAGACTTGGTGATCATATTTGATCGTCATAAAGGTAATGCAAAAGCAGTTAAAACTAAATTTCCATCTGTTGTACATGGAGCTTGCATATATCACCTTGGTCTTAACATATTAAAAAGAATTTTAAAAATGATGCAGTGCATCCATTATTTTATACTACTATGAAGGCATACTGTGTTTGTGAGTTTGAAAGCTTAATGCATGAAATACGTCTTGCTGATCTAAATATTAAATAATATCTCAAAGAAGCTAGGTTTGAGAAATGGGCTTGATCTCATTTCAATGGGAAGGGATATAATATTACGATGACAAATATTGATAAATGCCTCAATGATGTTTAAAGAAATGCTAGAGAATTACCTATAATCATGTTGGTTAAGTATTTACAAAATTTGTTTCAAAAATGGTTTTATTATTGTCTAAGTGTTGCAACCAATATGACCACTAATTTGACAACATGGGCAGATGGTATAATTCGAATAAGTAATGAATGTTTTTTGATGTTGTATAGAAACCAGCAAACCAAGTAAAAAACATCTACGTAATCAGCCATAAAGAACATAGCAAACCATAAACCAGCAAAACAAAAATAAGATCAAGAAACCACAATTCATTTATACTGGTTCGGTTCCAATGAGATATTTACATCCAGTTAGTTTCCTCCACCTGAGAGTAATCCACTATGAAGATAAATCAAAATACTGAAAGACAGATTACAAGCACTTCCAAAAAACTGCTAACAAACCCAAAATAATCCCTTTACAAAACCTTCACGTTTTTCCTCTGGTCTTCTAGGAATTTTTTCAGGATCCATCAAGCTTCTCACCTATCCTTTCTCCACACTCTCTCACGTCCTTGTTTCTTATAAAAAAATAGAGTATATACATACACCCCTCATCTAGTACGTTGACCAACCAAACAAAACATGTGGACTGTTTACTATACAAATAAGCTATTTAATTACATGACTATTAGTGGACAATGTTTACAAAAATCTCTACCTTGGTACACTAATACAAAAAATCACTAACCTTCATATCAGCCTTAGTTGTACAAGTATCTTTAAAAAGAAATTAACTTGATTCTAAATCAGTAACCCCCACCAAGTTTAAACATTTTCTAAACTTGATTGTGGTTACTGGTTTAGTATGCAAGGTTATCATTAGTGTGTATCTTCTTCACTACTACCTTACCACTAGAGATTATATCTCTCAGAAAATGCAGCTTCACATCAATATGTTTTGTCTTTTCATGAAACGTCTAATTCTTTGTCAAATATATAGCACTTTGACTATCACATAAAATTTAAACTTGTTCTTGTTTAAATCCAAGTTCACCAACCAACCCTTACAACCACAATGCTTTTTTGGTTGCTTCAGTCAATGCCACATATTCAGCTTCTGTGGTTGAAAGAGCTATAATAGGTTGTAAACAAGCTTTTCAACTCATATATCCTGTTAAAGACCTCCTTTTGTCAAGATCACCAGAAAAATCAGAATCACAATACCCAATGATTTGCTGCTTTTTTTTCACTTCTCTTGAATAGTAATCCATAATTTAAAGTACCTTTCATGTATCTTAGAACCTATTTGATTGCTTCCCAATGAGCTCTTCCTGGATTGGCCATGAACCTGCTCACTAAACTTGTAGCATATGCTAAGTCCGGTCAAGTGCACACCATTGAATACATAAGACTTCCAACTGCACTAGCATAAGGCACCTTACACATTTCAGTTTTCTCTATTTCAGTAGATGGTGATTACAATGAAGATAATTTGAAGTGTTGAGCCAATGGAGTAGTAACTAATTTAGCACCCATCATAGAAAATCTTTTCAAAACTTTCTTAATGTAATTTCCTTGAGAGATGAACATTCTTCCTTTCATTTTGTTTCTAAAAATATGCATTCCCAAATCATTTTGGCCTCCCCTGAGTTTTTCATTTCAAATTTAGTTTTCAATTGGAGCTTTAATCTTTCAATCTCTTGTATATTAGTTGATGCTATCAGCATGTCATTAACATATAACAAAAGAAATACACCCACTTGGTCATCCATCCACTTAATATACACACAGCTGTCAAATGAACTTCTTTTAAAACCTATTTTCAACATAAATTCATCAAATCTCAAATACCATTGTCGAGGAAATTATTTTAAACCATAAAGTGATTTCTTTAATAAATACAATTTATCTTCATTTCCTTTTACAACAAATCATTCGGGTTGCACCATGTAAATTTTCTCATCCAAGTTCTTATGAAGAAATGTTGTTTTGACATCTAATTGTTGACTTTCCATGTCAAATTGTATAGTTAATGCCAACAATACTCGAATTGATGTGTGTCTTACCATAGGGGAATAAATTTCATTGAAATGAATTCCTTCTCTTCGAGCAAAACCTTTGGCAACTAACCTTGCTTTATACCTAGCCTTCTCCACACTCGGAATTCCTTTTTTTCTTTTATAAATCCATTTACATCCCACTAGTTTTTTATTTGATGGTTTATCAACAAGAATCCATGTCTGATTCTTTAACAAGCTTTCCATTTCATCTTGCATTGCTTCAATCCATTTTGTGCTGTTTTTGTCTGCCTCTTTGTAATTCATAGGTTCCATTTCTTCTAATTCCTTAGCCACTGTCAAAGCATAAGAAATAATATTAGCAAAACCATATTTTTCAGGTGGTCTTATGTCTTTTAGGTTTATCTCTAGTTAATTGATAGGACTACAGTTCTTCCTCTTGAACAGGTGCATAATCAATATGCTCTGTTCCTTCAACTTCTGCTGCTCTAGTATCAATTTTTTTTATTTAACTTCACTGGAAGCTCCACCTTGAACTGAACATTCCCTTCTTTTTCTGAAGTTGACTGATTTGGAAGTGCTTTTCCCATATACATCTCATCTTCCTTAAAAGTCACATCTCTATTTATTATGCTTTTACATCCACTTGCATTTGAAAACCACAATTTATATTCTTTAACACCTTTTGGATAACCAATAAACATACATTTTATTACTTTCGGTTCCAGCTTGCCTTGTTTAATATGTGCATAAACCATACATCTAAATACCCTTATATGACCATACTTTGAAGATGTACCATTCCACATATCTTTAGGAGTTTCAATACTAATTGTTGCTGAAGGACTCCTATTAATGAGATATGCTACTGTATTTATGCCCAAAATTTTTGTAGAGCATTAACACTTGATGACAGATATCTCATATTTTCCAAGATAGTTTTGTTCATTCTTCCAGCAAGACTATTTTACTGAGGAATATACCTTATTTTAGTGTTTCTTATCAAGTCTTCTTCCAAACAAAATTGTTTGAATTTATCTTTTAAAAATTCCCATCCATTATCTGTTCTCTAGTGCTTAACCTTCTTTCCAGTTTGGACTTCAACCATTTTCTTCCACTATTTGAACTTTTGAAAAGCTTCATTTTTACTCTTCAAAATATAAATCCAAACTTTTCTAGAAAAATCATTGATAATGGACATAAAATATTTACCTCCTCCAAGTGATTCATGTGATAAAGGCCCTCAAAGGTCCGAATGAACATAATTTATAATGCCTTTGGTGATGTATACTGCTTTGTTGAATTTCAGCCTTGAAGCTTTTCCATATATGCAATGCTCATAGAATTCCAGCTTTCCTAATTTATCATCAAACAACAAGCCTTGTTTTTTTAGCTCTTGAAGTCCTCTCTCACTAAAATATGAAAGCCTTTGATGCCATAATTATGCTTTCTGAATATCTAAACCAGATGCAGTTGTTGCAACTCCCAATACTATTTGTCCTTGTAAGATATGCAAGATATTTTCCTTGATGCCCTTCATTACAATTAGAGATCCTCTTGTTACCCTTAACACTCCACCTTCTGCTCTATAACTATGACCATTTGAATCCACAGTTCCAAGAGAGATTAAATTTCTCTTTAATTCAGGTATGTGCCTTACATTTTGTAATACCTTTTCAATCCCATCATGCATTTTAATTCTGATTGAAGCAAAACCAACAACCTTGCATACTTTATTGTTTCCAAGTAATACTTGGCCTCTATCACACTATTTGTAATCTTCAAACCAGTTTCTGTTGGGTGTTATGTGAAAAGAATAACCCGAGTCAAGTATCCAATGTTTTTCTATGTTATTAGTAGCCACCAACAACACATTTGCACTTTCATAACCTTTCTCAACTACTGCTACATCTCCTTTATAGTCCTCATTTTCCTTTTGCTTTTGTTTCCTTTTAGGACAAAATTTTTGATATGTTCCTTTTCATGGCAATTGTAACACTTGATTTTATACCCATTCCTTGACTTGGATCTTGATTTATATCTCCATTTTTTATTTTTATCTCTTGACCTTCCTTTTATAACTAAACTTTCTCCAACTTCATTTCCTTTAATGTTTGGCTTCATTTCAGATTCCCATGAATAAAGTGTTGTAGTCACCTCATCTAATGTAATTGTTGTTCTTCCAAACTTAATTGCTACTTTCAGTTCCCTATAAGATTCTGGTAAAGAGTTTAGCAATACAATAGCTTGGCTCTCATCATCAGTGGATGCTAAAGTAATAACAATTTTCTTAAAATCATCTAAATTTTGTTCCAAATTTTTGAATGTATCCATTTTAAAGCCAACAATTTTTTCTTTCAACAAAATTCTATTTATCAAGGACTTGGTTAAATAAAGTTGTTCAAGCTTTTTCCATACCATATAAGCTGTGTCTTCCCCATCAACTTGCCTCAAAAGTTTTCTACCAAATATAGTATGATGATGGAATATGCAGATTCTTACAATTCCTTATCTACATCTGAGCTTGAACTTGAACTTCCATGTGTGCTTGGTTCCTCCAGAGCCTTATGCAGCTTGTGTTTGAACCAGTAAAGCTTTCATCTTTTTCCTCCAAGAACCAAAATTTCCGATTCCATCAAAACAACACAGCTCAAACTTCATACTTTCCATCTCTCACAAAATAGAAATCAAGAAATTTGGTCCTAGATCTTGGCTTAGCTCTGATACCACTTTTGTTGTACAGAAACCAATAAACCAAGTAAAAAAAAAACATCTAAGTAATCAGTCATAAAGAACATAGCAAACCAAAAATAAGATCAAGAAACCACATCTCATTTAAATTGGTTCGGTACCAATGAGATACCTACATCCAGTTCCCTCAAGCTGAGAGTAATCCATTATGAAGATAAATCAAGACACAGGAAGATAGATTACAAGCACTTCCAAAAGCCGTTAACAAACCCAAAATAATCCCTTTACAAAACCCTCAAGTTTTTCCTCTAGTTTTCTAGGAATTTTTCAAGAACCAACAAGCTTCTCACCCTCCCCTTTCTCCACTCTCCCTCACATCCTCCTTTCCTATAAAAAAAAAATAGAGTATATACATACACCCCTCATCTAGTAAGGTGACCAACCAAAACAAAACATATGGACTGCTTACTGTACAAATAAGCTATTTAATTACATGACTATTAGTGGACCATGTTTACATCTAGCATACACAATTTGTGCGATCAATTGCTATGAATATAATGTAGGAAATGGAGACAAAAATGGAGTTTTTAATCTTCAAAACAAAACATGCACATGTAGAAAGTTTGATCTTGAATAACTTCCTTACTTACATGCTCTTGTCACTGCTAGACATCGATGTTTGTCATTATATACTTTATGTTCAAGATATTATACTTCAGAAGCACTTGTTACGGCTTATGCACTTAATATACTATATCGGTCATGAAGATGATTGGAATGTACCAATGGAAGTACACAATTGTGTTGTTTGCCTCCTATTGTACAAGGAACATGAGGAAGACAAAAGAAAAATAGAATTCAATCTGCTGGGGAAGATAAAGTGCAAAGGAAGTATGGTAGGTGCGGTGAATGAGGTCACAAGGTGAATGAGGTCACAATCATCAAAAATGTTGAAGTAATATTCCACTACATACATATGAACTATCAATTCCTACAGGTCCTATATAGTTTTAATATATTGCCTAATTTTGAATTCATATATTACTTTTAAGTTGAAATTATTGATGATAACATAATCTAAATTCATGGATTATTTATTGTAATGTAGAAAATGAAAATTTTAATATGGATACTTGAAGTTGTTCTTGTTTACATCTTTATTGTGTAGAGAAATTACTTCCTCCATGCTAATGTGGTCCTAATGACACCAATTATATACCGTCTTGTTGAACTTAGATTGTTGACTAATACAAAAATGGTTTTTTTACAGACCTCTAGCAGAACATCTAACCATTTCATATTTGTATTAAACCATTAATATAAAATGTATCTACTATGCAAGATACACAAACTGGTCATGATTTAATGGTTGAAAATATTACGCAAAGAAAATAAAATAAAATAAAATAAAAAGTGTGCATAACATAAAATTATGTGTATTCTTCACATACTTAAAACGTAAAAGCAAAATGCTCAGTACTCGGTTGTGAATTAATATTGTACTGAGGTAGAGAACAGCTTTACAATGATAGAGTACTAAGTTGTGTGTGTTATACATAAATTTAATAGTAACATATATGAATAGTCAAAACTATCAAAAACACATTGAGTACTCGGTTGTCATGCCAACAAATTCTTATTGAAGTACAACTCTGTGCATATTCTCCATCCAAAATAAGCCAAACTATCTTGCGAGATTATTGACAAATCCACTCCTATAGTAAGGAACTCAGTGAATTTGATGGCAAACATTCCACATCCACCACTGCATTGTATTCAAAATAAAATAATGTTAAAAGACAATTAAAGGGGAAAAAAATACTAAACACCTTGAGAACATGAGAATATCATATTTACATTATAAGAAAAATTAAAATATTGACATTGTGCAATACTTACACTTCTGTTTGTTGATTTAATTTAATTCTTTCAATTAGCCATGGATCTTTGACTTGCTGCAGTTTTGAACACTTTTATCGAATCCAACAAGTGTCGTAAGTATTCGGGATATAATATTTGATGAAGGTTGTATCAGAGTTCTAACTTATGCTAGTTTAAGATGTTGCATCCATGAATTATAAACCCGAATGCAATTCTTACTCAAATCTACTTCAATAATAAGCCACACATTTTTGGGATATTGACTGGCACAAGCACCTTAAAAAATATAATGATACAATTAAAGACATTTTAGTAAATTAGAAAAGAAAGAAATCTTGGTTCTATTTCTCTTCAATCTGATGGGAATATACTTACCGAGATTCAGATAGAATATTATATTGTTGAAATCTACCACCCAATCTCATGCAAATTAAGAATCTCTACCTAATTAATTGCTTTATAAAACCATACATACATATTTGTTTAATACAAAATGTTATAGGATTTTTAACTTAAAGTCCATTTTTTAGTGGTTATGAGCGGTAGAGTAGTAGAAACCCCAAAAACATTTGACTTAGATAAGTAATTATTTGGTTGACAGGACCGTACTTGAAATGGGTCTGGCTTTGGGAAAATCCTCTCAAAATTTCTACAGAAATTTAGAAATTTAAGCAGAACCTCCCTAAAACTTGGTCTAATCCAATTTTGTACATGTAAATAAAATTATTTTTAAAATATACATTCAGTAATCACAGCAAATACCACTGGATTGACTATAACAAAATAATAGATAAATATAGAAATTTTTAAAAACATCGGGAAATTTTATACAAAAGACAGTTTGGTACCGATTTGGGATATTCTGAGAGCAATCTAGATGACTTTTCAAAAATAGTTAAGGATACAAGATATTTAAATAAAATCAAAAGAAAACAGAAAGATAATTACAATGATAACAAAAAATGTTGAGCGATAGAAGGAAGAAGCGGTGATACCTTATGTGGACATCCAACCACGGTCAACTGGAGCCTACTGAAATACTAAAAAAAATAAATTGAATAAAAACTAGTGAGACAAGCTCAGTAAGTGGATCCATTATAAACGGTGTAAACAATTTATATAACAATATGAATAAATTCTATTAAATAATTTAATAATCTCATGGTAATAGTTTTAATAATAATGAGAATAATAATAATAATCAATACCTTATAAAATAAAATTTCATAATCAAAGTAAATAGTAATATAACAAAATCTTTCAAAACCGATGAAAAATTATACGCCAAGATATAACCCAAAATCATAAGAAGAGGGGGAAGCCGTCATACTACCTTTGGCATCCCAAGGCGTAGTAGAGATGGATAGGGAGGGGAAAAATTATCATACTACCTTTGGCGTCCTAAGGCGCAGCAGAGATGGATAATCATCTAGCCTTGTGTCGCGTGGACAAACGAGGGGGACAGAATATATAACAGTCATTGTCCAGCCTATGCGGAAGGGGGACGAAATAGATATCATCAAGTCAATCACTGTGTCCAGGCGAAACATGGCGTACATTAACAAAAGAAAATCTAGCGCAATAATGTACACAGTATAAAACATATCTAACAATCAAACTTAATATTTTTCTGTAATCATACCAATATAAATTCTACAAACCACATTTAATAATCAATATGTATTTAAATAGGTATTTCTCGTAATAACAGTCATATGTGTACTATTAAAATATTATTCAACTATACTGAAAATTGTCAAATTTATTAATTTATAACAATACTCAAATATAATCAATGTACTATAACGATATAATTTAAAAGTAAAATTTAATCCACTCATAAATTATCACTGCTAATCGCAGGTGGGACTGCTTCAGCATCCGTTTTAGTCAGAGAGCCTAAGTAATAACCAAAAGTACCATTTATTAATTCTCAAACACTTAAAAAATTTCCAAATTTAAATCCACCATGTTCTTTTGCATAATCTCGCCCCAGCACCCACTTCCTTCTATTTGGGTATTTTCTAAATCATCATGTCATCAATAGTATCGTATGTGTGAATAGTACCGTATATGTGAATAGTATCGTATGCGTGAATAGTATCGTATACCAAAATTGAACTTCAATTTAGTTTCTAGTTGATATTAAATACCTTGATCCAATTAAATTTGAGTTCTCTTATGTCCAATTTATACAATTACCAAAGTACATTAAACCCTTAAAATTGAAATTTTCTCAAATTTTAAGCAAAATTGACGTATTATATACCAAATCGAAACCAACAAGATAAGGATTGAAAATTTACCTTCAATTGGATTGGGTGATGACCGAGGTGGTCGAAATTTGGCTGGAAAGTTTCAAATTCAAGGATAATTTGTGAATTTTGCAAAATAAAGTACTTTTAGGGAAAATAGAGCTCGGAATCGAACTAAGGAGGTCAAAAACAATGGGAAAGCACCTACCTTTCGTCATAAAACTTGCCGAAATCCGACGAATGGGGGAGAGAGAAGCTTACCGAAATTTACTCTGATCTTGTGGCTGCCAGTGCTTTTTGGTGGAAAGAGGGTCAGTTATGGTAGAGTTCAACGTGGCAGCTCTAATGGTGGTGGTGACAAGTTCCGATGATGCACGGTGAAGGCGTAGCAGCGATTTGTTTCCGACGGTATATAGAGAGAAAAATAAAAGAGAAAGAGAGGGGGGAGAGAGAGAGCTCGGGGAAGAAGAAGAAGAAAAGAAAGAAAATTTAATAATTTATTTTTGAAATATTTATAGTTTTGCCACTGTCTTCTCTTGACTATATCTTTCCAACCGTATCTCCGATTCGAACGTGCCGCTAGTTCATGAACTCGTGTCTATCAGCTCTACGCAACGGTACCAAAGTCAAAACAAAAAGTAACATGTGAAAAAAGTCAATTGTAGCCCCTACTAATTTGGATAAAATATTCAAAAATAAAATACGGGTGGTTACACTGGTCTTACAAAAACTCTACTATTTTATCTTTAAAATCTGATTACTAACTTGAGCGTTGGAATGTCTTTGGCTGGTACCACATCAATGACCCAAGGTTTTAACCTTTAATGGGTTTCTATTTAGTTATTTTTATTTAATTTAATGTGTAATTTTTGTATGTTTTAATTTCGAGGATTGAGCTAATGTTGATGTATTTTGCATGCAAGGTTATATTGAATAAATGTGAATACTTGGGTGGAAATCATGAAGAAATGTTCAAGATGGCCAAGTTAGGTGCAATGTCATGCCCCTGGCATTAGGCTTGACATGCTAACAAAGAGAAGTCCATTACCACAAGTCCAACACATGTCGAGCGCTGTAACAGGTCCAATGTCAGGCGCCTAACATTCATCATAGACCTATGCGTGTGCAAGAGAATTGGATGAGCAAACTCGAGCATGTCAAGTACCAAATTAGGTTCTATGTCAGGCGCCTGACTTGGTGCGGCAAGGGGCAATGGCAGTTTTATAATTTTTAAGATTTTCATTTAGTAGGATTAGATTTTTATTATAAATAGACGTCTTTGTTAGGTTTAGAGGGACACAACAGACATAATATCAATTTTTAGGATTTTTTATTACACCTTTGAAGATTATGAATTGCTAAACTTCTTTTCTCGGGTAGGAGTTAATTTTTGTTATTGATCTTTCATGTGTGAGACCTGAATAAACAATTCTTTAATTAATTCAGTTGATTCTTTCATCTATATTCTTTTATGTTTTAGTTCAATTTCAATTATTTGTGATGGTATACTCGATCCAATATTATTGCTTATGATTAAATGCATGCTAAATTAAATCTGAGTCGTACTTTAGTTTAATTATCTGTAGCAATTTAGGAAATATAATTTAGATTAAAATTATGCAATGTTTGCAGGGTTTGTCTAATTTTGGCTATCTTTCTTAAGTGTAATGCAATTCTAAATTAATTTGGTTCACATTGATTCTGAATAATTTAGGATTATGAATTAATCATGAACGTTTCTGATTTGTTCAACATTAAGGAAAGAATGTAATAGATCGGTCGTACTGTCTATTGATGCCAAAACTAAAGAATTGATTAATGATCAAGTTGATTCCTTGTTGTCAATGAACACATGCGAATAATAATATTAAATTACTTTAAACCAAAATTTTGTCTAATTGATTGTTCATCTTAATTTACCTTACTTCAATTTATTTAATTGTTGAATTAAAATATCCGCATCTAAAAAATCCCCATTTTATTTCTATTGTCTTAATTGGTTAGTTAGAATAAAGAGAATTGCATGTAGGTTGAGGAGGGAGACTCTTCGACAAATAGCTTCTAGCTCACCTTCGGCTACTTTTCAGCATTGGGTCCAAAGTAAAGGATCTGATTCAAAAGACGAGCCAAAACTAACTACCAACTTGAACAACAATAGGACATTAAAGGAGTTGGCTGCAACTGATTTAAATTCTCAGCCACTTTGCATTGAATTTCCCTATTTAACTGCTGCCTTGAATTAAAATCTAGACTAATACATCTACTACCAACTTTTCGTGGCCTTGCATGAGAAGACCCTCATAAGTATTTTAAGAAATTTCATGTGGTTTGTTCTACCATGAAGCCACAAAGAATAATTGAGGAACAAATTAAGCTAAGGGCCTTTTCGTTCTCACTTGCTGACTCTACAAAGGATTGGTTATACTACTTACCTTCAAGATCAATCAATTCATAGAATGAGATGAAAAGATTATTTCTGAAAAAATACTTCCTTACATCTCGTGCTGCTAATATAAGGAAGGAGATTTGTGGCATTCATCAATTTGATGGAGAATAGTCGTACGAGTATTGGAGCGCTTTAAGAAATTTTGTGCTAGCTGCCACACCACCAAATAAGTGACCAACTTCTAATTCAATATTTCTACAAAGGATTATCTCATATGGATAGAAATATGGTGGATGCAACTAGTGGAGGTACTTTAGTAGACAAAACTCCTGACGAAGCAAGATGAATTATCTCCACCATGGCTACAAATTCTCAACAATTCGGCACACGGGTAGCACCTTCTTTGAAGAAGGTTCATGAGGTGAATATATCTCCATTAGAGTAAAATTTTTTATTTAACTTCTCGTGAGACAATTAGTTGTAGGACAAGCTCAAGTTCAAACCGTCAAGGCGTGTGGTATTTGTTTGACTCAAGGACATGCCACTGATATGTGCCCTACGTTGCAAGAAGAGGATACTACACAACAAACCAATGTAATTGGTAGATTTTCGGGACAGCCACAACATAAACATGACCTTTACTCTAATACATACAATCCGAGTTGGAAGGATCATCCTAATTTTCGCTATGGAAATAATCCCATTTTGAATGGTATCAACCACAAACTGAGGCTTCTAAGTTAGGTATGTCTTTGGAAGATATTGTTAGAGCTCTTGCTACTAACACTCAACAATTTCAGCAGAAAATAAGAGCAAGTATTCATAATTTAGAGGGTCAAATGAATCAATTGGCCATATCTATAAGCAAGCTTGAGGCTCAAACTTTCAAAAAGCTTCCATCTCAACCGATCAATCCTAGAGAGGAGACTAAGACAATGATATTATGGAATGGTAAGAGGTTAAGATGTCTAAGTTGGAAGCGGAAATGGAACCTACAAAGCCACAATTGGAGGAAGAAGTTGAAGTCCAGTCCCTTTTGAAGATAAATTTTGAATCTTTCATTAATATTTCTAAATTTGCTTCTCTACCTTTTCCTAGTAAGTTGAACAAGAATAAAAAGGAAGAACAAGAGAATGAAAAGTGGAGGTAAACATACCGCTGCTAGACGCAATTAGATAAGTTCCTCACTATGCTAAGTTCCTTAAGGAACTGTTCATTAACAAGAAGAATTTGTAAGGGGACGAGAAAATAAGCTTGAGCAAAAACGTAGCTGTAGTGCTCCAAAGGAAGCTACCCCTGAAGTGTAAAGACCCGGGTACATTCACTATACCTTGTGTAATTAGAAGTACTAAAGTGGAACGTGCCATGATAGATTTGGGGGCTTCCATTAATGTGATGCCTTATTCACTCTATTCTTCTTTAAATTTGGGTCCATTGAAAGAAATGCGAGTTATTATCTAACTAGCGGATAAATCTAATGCCTACCCCTTTAGTTGAAGATGTTTTAGTGCAGGTTAAAGAGATGGTGTTTCCTGTCGATTTCTATATCTTAAATATGGAGGACGATCATTCTCCGAATTCCTTCCCAATTATCCTAGGAAGACCTTTCTTGAAAACCGCTAGAACCAAGATTGATATTTATGATGGAACCCTTATTATGGAATTTGATGGGGAGCTTATTAAATTTAATATTTTTTACACTATGAAGTATCATGCTGATAACTATTATGTTTGTTCTATTGATATAATTGATGAGGTTGTGCAGGATATCTTTGAGATTAGTAGTGGAGATCAATTGGAGTCAGTAATCAATGTTGCAAGGAGTTTGTCAATGGAGTAAGGAAATTGAAGAAAATGTGATGGCACTCCACTCCCTTCAACCAGTTGTTGAAAGGTATATGCTTGTTCCACTTGAATTAGAGAATCCTAACACAAAGTTGCTACCCTCTATAGTGTAGGCACCAGTATTGGAATTAAAGTCTTTGCCCAAGCATTTGAAGTATATATACTTAGGGGACAATGAGACATTACTAGTCATCATAGCTAGTGGTTTAACTTCAGTTCAAGAGGATATATTAATTAGAATCTTGAGAGATTACAAGACAGCTATTGGGTGGACTACGACGGATATTCAAGGAATTAGTTCATCTGTTTGTATTCATCGAATTTTGCTTGAAGATGATGCCAAACCAATTAGAGGCGCTCAAAGAAGGCTAAATCCCAACATGATGGAGGTGGTAAAGAAAGAGATTTTGAAGCTAATTTCGGTTGGAATTATTTATCCTATCTCTGATAGTAAATGGGTAACCGGTTCAAATGGTTCCTCAGAAGACGGGTATCATAGTGGTGAGGAATTAAGATAATGAGCTTATTCTGACAAGGGTGTAGAATGGATGGTGTTTTTGTATTGATTACAGCAAGCTGAACACAGTAATAAGGAATGATCATTTTCCACTTCTCTTCATTGATCAAATGTTGAAATGTTTGGCAGGTTGGTCTCATAATTGTTTCTTTGATGGATATTCGAGATCCAATCAAATAGTCATCACACTTAAGGATCAAGAAAAGACAACGTTCACATGTCCATTCGGTACTATTTGCTTAAGAAAAACAAATATATTGTATTCTCTGTTTGCGCAAGCGTGCCACTCTAATATAAATAGAATTTATATAGAGAAAAATAAAATTTTATTATTGAAAGATATGACTCTAAATAGACAACTGTACTAGATTGTAGAGAAAGAACAATCGAGAGGCTCGATAAACTACCTTAAACAAAACTACTTTGTCAAACAGGCTTTCAAATTTACTAAAATCATTAAATATTATAAGCTATGGAATTACTAAACTCTACAGAAGCTACAAGGAAAGCTAGAAAGAAAAGTAATCTATAGGGTTTGATGCGTCAGTGGGGGGTGTCCTTCACGTTGGAATGTCGTCTCCTCTGATAGTCTTCAAGATCAGTAGGTTTAATCTTATGTACACCACAATTTACATAATTGGAGAGATAAAGATAAAATTTGATTGATAACACTTACATACAAAATTAACTCAAGCTAGTTTAACCCAATTTTACTTATAGAATTATCTGTCACATCCTAGTCGTCGTAACAGCCTATTAAAATACATAAATCTGGGAAGAAAAGCACTAAAATATGCTAGGCCATCCCAAACAAATTACCAAAATACCTTGGGCATTCCAGCTAATTCATGTAAACCGTACATACTCGACCAACTATCATGGTCTAGATAAATATTTTACAATTACTAATTTGCCCCTATTTGACCTGGCCAGTCATTCCACTCAAATTCATCCAATCCAACATTCCAATCTAATCCATTTCATCCTAGCTTCCGGCTTATCACTCAAACACTGCAAACCCAAACGAACAAATCACTGCAATCCCAACACTCCAATCTAAAAAATATTTACTCTTATAATTTAAGAAAATATTAGGCTCAAACATTGGCCCCCTCACTTATTATCATAATTTACCAAAAAATAATAATAATAAGTGAGGAAATCCCATACCTTCAAATCTCCATTCCAAAGAGATTCGGCATTAATCTACTGCACTCCAAATAGAATTAATTAAATATATTAACTCTTTATTTCTCCATGCAAAAAATCTACAGCATAAAGCATGAACTGCTGATTCCATTCACATATATGCACAACTCACCAACAAACTAGAAAACTCACCATCAATTCCAATCACGTGGAGAACTCCCATCTTCTTTATAATTTCATGGGTGAACCAATATAATATATAAAATATGTATTTCAATTGCTTCATGCCCCTTTTCTTCCCGTAGCCAAACTTCACAACATTTATTAGCATTAACCATGATGATATAAGCCTCTTCTTCAAAAGTCGCACCTCATAAGTAATTTATGTCGATTGTTAAAAAGACGAAAGACACTAGTTCTTATCATGCATTTAAAAATTGGCCTTCCTTCTCCACTGACTGGGTAGAATGGACTGATAGGTTGGAACCACACTTCAGAACAAACTGGAAAACAACAGGTATAGATAAAGCTATCCAATTATCACGATTGCCTATGCATTGTGATTGAGCTATCCTTACAGCTACAACATGTTTCTGGTCACCAATCACAAATACTTTTAATGTCAGATTTGGGATGATGACACCCACCCTTATGAACATCGAAACTTACACTGGATTGGCCTCCTCTGACACCCTTCTAACCAGCTCACCATCATCACCAGTACCTTCATCTATTCTAGTGTTTCATAAAGATGCCAAAAATTATGGTTAATTCTTAAGGATGAATAAAGGCATAGGTAGTCCTCCCACCAAAGATGAACACATTGTCTTCCTTCTAATGTGGCTCTGCAAGAACATCTTCTGTGTACTGGCTTCAAAGATTAAACTCCAATTTATTGATATTGCCAAGTCTTTAGCCACTGGTAGACCTACATCTTTGTGCCCCTTGGTACTAGCTCATCTATACTGAGTCATTGCCCTTATACTCTAGATGTGGCTCCATGCGCTCTTTCACGAGATCAGTCCACCTATAGTGGAAATGGCTAATGCACTATTTGGACGAAGAATATTACAGGGCCTTGTTATGCACACTACACAAGAATGCTTCATATTCTTTTACAACTGGAAGGATCGTCCTGAGCATGTCTATCACCGATCACTTCTTTCTCGCTATTATAATGACAATAGTTTCTTTACCATTCCTAGTGATGTCCCCCATGGTGATGCTCTAAAACACTTCCTCATCAAGAAATTTCATAGTGTGATGGTGTGTAGGGATCTACCATGCTATGAGATAAGTAACAAGAAGAGCCAATGTAGTGTAGAAGTTTATTTACAGTCCTTTGTAGCATGACAATTCAGGATGTACCAAGCCATACCTCTTCCACCGGTATCTTCATTTAATGGTTTCACCTTTGCTCATCCCATCATCAAGAATGAATATGAATTCCACCAATATACTCATTTATATAAAGAATCTCAAAGCTTGTTTAGGCTTGAAGTTTTGACTGAATCCGCAAACTCCACTTTTCACTTTCACTTTGTCTCATGTTTTCTTGTCTACTAAGATCATCACTAAATATATGAAGCCTTCATATGAGACGACATCCATGGGTATCATTCTAGCTAGTAGAACAATAGCATGTTCAACTAACCATAAGGTTGCGTCTCCTCCGCCTACTGATTCAGGTTCAGGCACACTTCTTCTCATTTCCTTAGGCACTTATTATCATGCCCTAATTAACTCTTTTTTCATGCAGACTCTGATGATGATATTGCAGCCATTTCTTAAGCCATCAAGAAAAAGAGAACAACAACTTCTAATACTGCTGGTGCTGTAAGTCGCAACACCACTTTCTTCAATTCCTCTTTTATTTATACTAATCAATATAATTCCTTATTTAATGCGTGTAATATTCCCCGATCAAACCTTTCCACTGAGGAATATAAAAAGAAAAGGAAGAAATGGTGTTGTCTCTTTCCCAAAAGGTGACTAACATGCCCCTACAACCCATAGCATCATCAATCAATCATCGTTAGCAACCAAGAACTATGATTGTAGTCGACTCGTCTCCTTCTCACACCATCATTCAAGAAGATCCGAGCATGACTAGTCCCTACCAATCTGGACACGACTCTCTCAGTCTCAGTTGACACGAGTGTGGTATGTTATCATTCTAAATTATACTTTCAACCTCAGTTTATCAACTCATCGTATTAATTGACCTTCAATTGTAGGATGTATCACATGAGATTGACCCCCATCCTATAGTTAAAATTGACCTTTCATTGACTGAAATTGAAATGCCATTTAATCCTCATCTCATCATTGAAGACATAACTGAAGCTGAATGTAACTATGATATTGACAATTTTCTCATTGACCACGATTTTGCTCAAAACTCTGATTGTGAAGTTACCCTGACGAATAACTCTGAGGTAAATTTCATTTTTATGCCACATTTTATCATTATTTACCTGCTTTTAACAAGCAGTTTCTTCTTCAGCTTCATACTGCAAAAGTTGTCAAACCGTATGTGTTTGCTGATCTTGAAAACTTTCTCAACCAAAATCCATCTCGTCAAGTCATAAATACTCAGTTGGTTTAAGCAAATAAGAAGAAAATTAATGCAGCAAAAAAGGTCCTACTAGAGATGGTCGGTACATGATTCGACATCATTACTGAAGAAGAGGCACAAAATAATTTTCGCAAGTCCATTGCTATATTTATTGTTACTGGATTCTTCTCTGATAGTATGAGGTCATCTATTTTAAAATTCTTTCACTTTTTAGATGAAGAACTAGCAACTTTCAATAAATTCCATGAGAACATCTTCGATGCTGCGTCACACTGTTCTTCCATGATTTCACTTCCAACATCAATTCAATCCAAAGCATTAGAGTATACTACGGCTTCGGCTAAATTAACCGCCCAAAAACATCTAGTAGAAGAACTAAAAGTCAAATTAACCGAAATCGAGGACATTTGTGGAAATTTGCGGCGTTCCATCCAGTATACCATCGACGAGGCAGACAAGAAGAAAAAACACTACATTGATCTTTTCATTGCATCCAAGAATAGAGGTGAGGTGAGAGTCTAAACTGAAGCAGCCATAACTACACGTCATGTATCTTAGGGCGCTACGAATAACTCCATCATTTCTTACTTTATTGTTTAGTTGTCGTATTTCTTAGCTTTCATATAGTTTTGTAATGACCTTTCTTGATTGAACATCCTTAGTGGCTTTTTAGCCAACCACTTAATATTCAATGTTTTTTTTGTGTTATACATTCGGCTTATGAAAATACAAAATAAAATAACTCATCTAATTTTATTAATAAAATTTGAAATAATGTGGCTAATCAAGCCTACAATTACTACAACAGCCTTGATCAGACTACCCTCTATATGATTAATTATCCACTCTATGAGTCTTCCAACTGGATGGGCAATACTTTTTAAGAAAACAACCATTTATTGGGTTGGAATGTCTCAGACCGTCATCTTTTTCATGCAATTGATATGCCCCTTTATCCACAACTTTCGAAATCAAGTATGGTCCTTTCCAATTGGCGACCACTTTCCAAATTTGGGATCCTTAGAACCAATGGGTAAGACATCCTTCCATACTAAGTCTTCTTCTCCGAAACCCTTATGCTTAACTCGTTTGTTATACATCCTGGCCACGATTGTTTTCTATACGTGCAAGTGATCTAAAGTCGCCAATCTTACCTCATCCAGCTCTTCGGCTTCCTGCACCATTACTTGAGTGTAATCAGCTGGTGAGAGATTATGTTGATGGGCCACCCTTAATGACCTCACTGTAACTTCCATAGAGAGAATCGCATCATGGTCATATGTCAAAGCAAAAGGTGCGTGCCAGTCCCAGATCTTTTTTATGTTCGATAAGCCCATAATGTTTTTGAGAACACATCATACCATTCTCTAGGGTTATCGATGATAATTTTTTCTATGATTCCTTTCAGTACCTTGTTGCTAGCCTCAGCTTGTCCGTTGGCCTGAGTAAAATATGGAGTTGAATGGGTGAACTTGAAGCCATGATCTTTTGTAAAGCGCTGTACTGCATCCCCCGTAAACACTGTTCCCCGATCGGCCATTATAGTTTCTGGAAAGCCGAATCTGTGAATGATGTCCTCTTTTAAAAAAGTAATGACCTCGGCCTGACTTATCATTTTCATTGGAAGTGCCTTCACCTACTTTGTAAAATAATATGTTGAAACAATAATAAATATGTGTTGCTTACTAGAAGGTGGATATATCTTGCCTATCAGATCTATGACTCATCCACAGAATGACCATAGCTTTATGATGGGGTTAAAAGGTATGGTGGGACATGTTGGATAGGGTCATGCCTCTAACATGGTTGACACCCTTTTGCATACTCAATAAAAGTCGTGTCGTCGAATCATCCACCGTATCTTCACTCCAGCCTGGTAAGCACCGTAAATACCTTTATGAACTTCAGCTATGACAAGTACCTAAGCAACAAGTTATCTTGACCTTTCTTATATAGTTCTTTCCCAAATATCACGTAATGTATCGCTCGCATCCTCGTCTTTCGCTCACTAGGTGCATTTGGATTCTCTAAGTACTTGATCAATGGGTATCTCCAATTATTATGATCAACTTCCAAACAATAAATATCAGCTAGAACACCTCTTTCCTATAGGGATGTAAGGGTTCATCTCTTAATATTGATCAACATCTCTTTCAAGTTCTCTGGGATATACACACCCGAAGCTACCTAGGCCATCTTGTTGGCCTCATAATTAAGTTCTCGTGGTACGGGCTGCAATGCCACATCATCAGATCCCTCTAATAGTTGAGTTGCTACGATGCAATATGATGCTAGATTAATATTATTGCAATTATACTTGCCTGTCAACTGATGCAATACAATAAGAGAATCACATATTATTTTAACCGTTGAAACCTTCATCTCTCTCAGAATCTCAAGACCAATAATCAATGCCTCGTACTTCGTTTGGTTGTTGGAGCAATCAAAACCCAACTAGAATGAAAACTGTTTTCCATCCTATCAAAGATTCAATTACAATCCCAATACCTATCGAATCCCGTGTCTGTGATCCATCAAAACTCAACTTCCAAGGACTAATAGAAATTGTAGAAATTTCTGTCGGATCCATTTCTCCTTCAATTTTCAAACATGGATAATCAGCTAAAAAATTGGCTACCACTTTTTGTGGAACATATCCGAAGCTAAACTCCGATAGGACCATACTCCACTTTTCGATCTTTCCCCTTATGATTGCTAATGATACCAGTTTTTGATATTATGAAAACCGTTGTCGGTAGCATATAATGCTTCAATTTGTAGCTGAAAAGAATTATGCCAGACATAACTTCTCAATGGGTGAATTTTTAAGCTCGTTGGCCGTTAAAATTCTATTTAAATAGTAGATGACCTACTCTTTTCCACTCTCATTCTCATGTGCCAGCAAGCTTCCTATAGAATTTTCTATGGCTAAGATGTACAAGATTAACAGTTCATTCCTACGAGAGGGCATTAACACTGGAGGTTTAGTCAAGGACTCCTTTATCTTATTGAAATCCTCTTGATGATGATCTTCCTACCAAAACTTTTCCTGGTTCTTCAATCTGAGAAGATGAAAGAAAGCTTGAATCTTTCCAGATTAATTAGAAATGAATCTTCTGAGAAAGTTGATCTTTTTTATTAAGCTTTGCAATTCTTTTTTATTCTTGGGTGACTGAACCTCTATAATAGCTTGAACTTTGTTCTTATCTAGCTCGATCCCACATTGATGCACTAAGAATCCTAAGAAATTGCTAGCCGATACCCCAAAAGCACATTTCTAGGAATTCATCTTTAGTCCGTGTTTCCTCATTCTCATAATTACTTTTCTGAGATCGAACACATGGTCCTGCCTTTGATCGGATTTGATCACCACATCATTAATATAAACCTCCAAAGAATGCCCTATCATATCATAAAAAATCGCATTCATAGCCCTTTAATAAGTTGCTACTGTGTTCTTTAACCTGAAAGGCATGACAACCCATTCAAAAATTCCAATTGCCTTCGGGCTTCTAAATACCATTTTCTTTACATCTTTTTCAGCGATGAAGATCTGGTTATATTTGGAATGACCATCCATGAATGATAACATTTCATGTTTGGCCGCCCAATCCACAAGAAGGTCATCCATTAGCATTGAATATTCATCTTTTGGCGTTGTTAAATTCACGTTTCTAAAATTCATACACTCTTGTCATTCTTCTTAGTCACAGGAACCACGTTAGAAAGCCAGTCTAGATACTTGTAAAGCCTTTTAAAGCCAGCCTCCAATAGCTTCTCGATTTCATCCTTCACCAATAAGTATATTTCTGGCGACATCCTCCGAGGTGGTTGTTTATATGGCTTAAACCCTTCTAAAATTAGAAGGCGGTGCTCAACCAACCTTCTGTCTAAACCCAGCATTTTGTGATAATTCCATGCAAAACAGTCCTTGAACTCCTTAAGAGTGTCAATTATTTTGGTGTTTAAATCCGATTCCAATAAGCCGCTTAGATACGTTGGCTGAGGTTCCTTTTCTGTCTCTAAATTTATTTCAATAAGTGGGTCTTGAACTTAAGCCTTAGAATCATCCATCTTCAAAGGTATTGGCCGAAGTTCTTCCATCTTTATTTCTTCTTCAGCCATATCTTCCCTTACACATTCGGCCTTATCAATGGCTGAACCAAACCTCAATCTATTCTCCACTAGATAAACAATCGGTTTTTTCTTCAAAGCCTTAATGGCCTCATACTTCTTCTTTATGGGGTTTGTAATCATTAAGTTATTTTTATTTTCGACTGTGATACTTAAGCGGTAACAGGACGATCCAACTCCTCATAAGCTTCTTTAGCTAGTACCTGCAGTATCTCCTGGTCCTTTAAGGTCGTAACCCTTACAAGACGGCTGAACCTAGTGTTTCCAAAAAACTTAATAAAGCCAATATCATCATCATAATATTTGGCCTCAATAGCATTGGTAGTCATCATAAATGGTCTGTTATCCGCTTTGATCAATTCAATTTCTTCATCATTCCAGAATAGCAGAACTTGATGGAGTGAAAAAGGTACACATAAACTGGCATGAATCCAATCTCGGCCTAAAAGAGCATTGTAGTGTGATCTGGACTCCACCACAAAGAAAGTCGTAATCAATGTTTTGCTTTCAACAGTGAGTTCTACTGGTAAAACTCCTCCAACAAAATTGGTTATTGTCAACTCAGTGGGGATTAAATCCTGATTTTCTTTATTAAGCTGTTTCATCATAAAACTTGGTAAGATATTGACGGCGGCACCATTATCCACCAGTACTTGGTTGATAGGTCAGCCATCAATGTGAGCACATACATAAAGTGGCTTGAGATGTTGAACCACATTCCCTGTCAGCTTTTCAAATTTCATCTTCCTTACTCGTTGCAGGCCCACACCTGTATCTTCCTTTACAATCTTAGGTTTGCTGATTCCAACTTCCTCGACATCCCCATCTATTGAGCTTGGCTGATCGGTCGAGCTTTAAAAATCAGTGGTAACATAAATGTATTACATTCGGCTTCATCTAAGGATCCAAACTTAAGTTTAGCCTTCAATTCTTTTATAGGTTCATCTTCTATTATGTCTTCATCCAGAATATCTCCAACCTCCTCAACACTCTGAGGTTCATTCTTCTTTTCTTTTGGAACCCACTTAAACCACTTCTCTCCTTTATAGGTTGGTTTAAAATTTTTCAAGGGATTTGATCGACCCTCCATCCCATATAGGTGTGATTCCAATTCCTATAGCAGTTCATCATCATCACTAGCCAAATATATTCCGCTTGCCACATAATCAGTAGTCTTGGCCTTTGAAGTTTTTGCCAAGGAATCATCATTCTTGGCACTAAGTCTTAGCCAATGGATCATCTGTTCCATCTTCAATCTGTTTCACAGCTGTCATATCATCCTTGGCATTGGAAGTCTCGGCCAATGAATCATTTGTTCCATCTTTTCCACTCCTAATTTATTTTATTCTCGTAATACCCTTTTCTTTTTCTTCGACTTCTCTTTGAGCCGCTACGTGCTCCATTTGAAGCCTCATTTTCTGTATACAAGTAAGAGGACAATAATGTCTTGGTCCCACTTGAAACCATCGTCGAACCTCTTTAACAGGTGGCTTGAAAGTCTTTGTTATCCAATCGCTTCTTTCTGTATATCTGATTGTCAGACGAACATCCTGTTCCTTTAGTTTATCCAAATCCCATCTAGTGGATTTGATAGGATACTAATGATAACTGTCAGGTTTTGAATACTACACAAAATACTCGAACTTTCTAGTTGGTGCACCTAGCAAACCAACTTCATGATCTCCATCCTCGTACCTTTCTCGTAAGATTTGCTAGGAACTTTTTTCAGGTTTTCGGGATACTACACGATGTTGATCATCCCGGGAAAAGGTAACTTGTAAACTAGGATCGGCTTGCACCTCCGTAGGATTACGTTGACTTTTGCATGATCTTGATCACCCCGTAGTCTAGATTTTGATTGATCTTCATGTCGTTGCTTGTGCCTACCTGACCTGAGTCTTGGCTGCACTTGATCAATCGTACTGCCAAGTCTAATGAAAACAGAATTTGTCTTAAGGCTATAAGGGCCATAACCCTCGGATGGTGATTTGAGCGTGGCCTTTCCTTTATCTTTGATGTCCTTTTCTAGCTGTGTCTCGGCCTCTATCTCATGTTTACAGTGTGTGCACAACTACTTCTCCTTATGAAATATTTCTCTTTTTCGTTCTCTGGTCTCTCAAATCGCTAATTACTCTTGTCCATTGATACATTTAAATCCACCATGGGAGATAGTTTTGAAATATTGGTTGTGGTCATGTTCACACCGGCCGCAAGAAAATGGTTATTGTCAACATCCTTTACCTCACTTCCCTTCTCCAAAAACTTCAAAGTTCCTTTTCAATTAACGCTTGAAGAGCGTTCTGAAACTGAATGCAATTTACTTTATCATGACTCCATGAATGATGTCATTTACAATATTGCCTTTTCTTAATCTCCTCAACGGACGGAATCTTATGGTCGTCAGGTAACTTGATCACTTTATTAGCCAGAAGCAAGTCAAATATTTGGTCGGCCTTTGTAATATCAAAAGAAAATATTCTTTCGGGGCCGTCCATTCTTGATTTAGTCTTTTTAGCCAACTGGAATGTCTTCTGGGTTCCCTGTGGCTTGACTAAGGCTCCGAATGTGTATGGCTGTGTGGCCACAGCTTCAACTAATCCAACCTCAACTGCATTTAGGGGTGGGCATCGGGCTGGATTGGTCGGTTTTGGGCCCAAAATATAACCGAATTGATAATTTTTTTTTTTACAAAGTTCAAACCGAATAGGCACGTATTTGGGCCTTACCGAACTAACAATCCAATGCAATTTCAGTGGTTTTGGGTTACTCGGCTTTCGGGTTGGGCATGGCGAGCCCAATTAAATTTATTTTAAGTTTTATAGTTTAAATATTTAAAATTCGGGCCCAAATTCACTTAGTTTCTAATTTTTTAAATGATCTATTAAAATTTATATTTAATAAAAGCTCTTGGTAAAATTTATATGCAAAACTTTTGCATATATTAAAAAAAAAATTTTGATTTAGCTTATATTAAAAAACCCATATTTTATTATTTTAAGGTGACAAAATAATTTATAATGAACCTCAAATTCAATTAAACTTAAAACATTCATTCAACATTTAAATTTAATAATCAGTCATCCATATTAAAACTTAAGAATATAGTCTTTCAAAATTTAATATTATAATCATCTAAATTTTAACATACTCCTAAAATTAAAAATAATAAAACAAACAATAACATAAATTGGACTCCAAACCAAATCAGTCTTCCTAAAATTAATAAAACAAACGGCATGCCAAAGCTCAAGGTAAATTGAGGAAGAAACAAGAGTTGAAGATTAATTTGAAGAACATGAAGAAGTGGAAGAGGATAAACAGCAAACACAACCACCTTGTTAACAATCCTCATTACAATATGCATTCTTCTCCACCTCAACCACTGCATAGTTCAGATCAATTTCCATGAACACTGGTAATATTCCTAGTGTTGCCACAGCGAAGTACAACAAAATAAACAACCCACCAACAAAATAAGCAATAATTAAAAAAGAGTGAGGTGATGAAAGTAATCAAGTGAAAAGAAGGGTACGCACAAAAGCTTAAAAAAAAAAAACCTAATATAAAATTGGAAATGAGGTCAAATCATGGTAAGGAGTTCATATTTGAGGGTACCAGCAAAAGCTAAAACAAGATACTGAGAGAAATAGTAAGCAGATGAACATAAATCAAGAAGAAAGACATTTTTTTTGGACAGAAAACAAATGGCTAAAAAAGCCAATGTGTACGTGGTGGTGGCTTTTGGACAATTCCTTCCTTTGCTTTGCCTTAACTTAATCTTTTCCTTTTTAATTTACTAATTTCATTCACTGTATGAGTGAGGTCCTCCACCAAGACAAAATAGTAGTTTTCATTCAATGTCATTATGCCAACATATGGGTGTGTTGTTAGTTGGTAGGACTTCGATGACTAACTCATTAATACTATATATTAATACTACATATAATCAAGAAAAAAATGAGTATTATAATTAGCAAATATTAAACAATAATATTACCTTAAAACTTGAAAAAATTAATGAGTCATATTGGCTTTAACCGATTCTTTATTTGAGTTCCTTGTTGTTTCCGAAAGCTCTACAAAAAAAAAATGAACAGAAAATCTGAAAAAATAAATAGAATTAAAAGTTGAATAAAATTAGTATTATTACCTGCATCTAAGTTGTCATAATATTCCACATCTTCCATGTAGAATCTATCCATAGTTGGAGAAACTTTGAGCCAATTTTGAGTGCATACTAATGTCTCTACCATCTTAGGGGAAAGGAAACTGCGAAATGGATCAAGAATTCTTCCTCCAGTACTAAAGGCGCTCTCAGAAGCAACAGTAGACACTTGAATTGCAAATATATCCTTTGCAAGTTTGGACAATGTGCGATACTTATTTCCATTAACCCTCCACCAATTAAGGATATCAAAATCCTTATTTTCTATATCTTCTCTAGGTTCCAATAAATATCTTTCCACATCATTTTTTATCTCAATGCGCTCTTTTGCCGCCCTTTTTTTCTTAAACCCCAAAGCAAAATCAAGATTCGAAGAAGAATTGGAAGTAGAAATAGTGCTAGAAGACAAATTCAAAGCATTTGAATTCACATCACTTTCAAAAGCTACTTGACCACCCATTATAACAATCATAAATACACATTAAATCATTCTTGAAGGCCTTGGTCATATTGCTAGCAACTTCTTCATCTTGATAAATAAACCCCAAACAATGTTCAACATAATCCAATTTATATCTTGGATCAAGCATAGTAGCAATCAACAACATTTGATTAATGCTTTCCAACTTACCCCAATATTTATCAAACTTTTTGGCAGCATCTTAGCCATTTCACTCAAAGGGAATCACCACTTAAACTCCAACCTTTCAATTGTGCTAGAAGTGTACATATTTCATGAAGATAAATATGAGAGCTAACATGCAATGATGTACTAAACTTCAAAGTCACATCATAGAAACCACGAAGAAACATCACAAAAATAGATGCATTTTTCCAATCAAAACTTAATGGAGGTCAAATCCTTAACCTACCACTATCCTCTTCCCGAAAATAACTTAAAATAATGTCCATCTTCATCCTCTAACCTTTCAAAAGCCTTCTGGAATTTCAAAGCGGTTTCCAACATTAAATATGTGGAATTCCACCTAGTTGGAACATCCAAAAATACAATAGATTTGCACTCAATCTTTTCATGACTTGCACATTCTTTAAATTTTTGTAACCTAGAAGGAGAAGATTTAACATACTTCACCGCATTCCTAATGCTAACAATTTATTCATGTGCCTCCTTCAACCCCTCACATACAATCAAATTGATTATATGTGCACAACATCTCATGTGCAAGTATTTACCATCCAAAATGCACCCTTTATTGTTCCAATTATTCAACTTCTTTGAAAGATAAGAAATGGCTACACTATTTGCGGATGCATTGTCAACCGTGATAGTAAATACACTTTGAATTCCCCATTCATGCAAACAACATTCAATAACTTTGCCAATGGTATCCCCCTTATGATTTGAAAGCACACAACAATTCAAAATTCGTTTTTGAAGCATCCAATCGGAATCAATGTAGTGGGCCGTGAGAGACATATAGTTAATATTTTGAATTGAAGTCCAAGCATCGGTAGTTAGAGAAACCCTTTGACAATGAACACTAAAGTAGTTTTTCAATTCCAATTTCTCATCCAAATATAATTGATATATGTCTCTAACAATGGTCCTACGTGATGGAGGATCAAATTTAGGACATGCGACACTACAAAAGTGTCTAAACCCCGACCTTCAACAAAGCTAAATGGTAGTTCATCAATACAATCATCTTAGCACATGCAAGTCTACATGCTTCCTTATTAAAGTTGCCTATTGCTAGAAGATTGCTCCCACCACTCTCATTTTGATTTCCAAAAACCAATATTTTTTGTCTCTTATCATCCACTCTACCGGGATACTTCTTACATTGATTAGTTAAATGATTTCTCAAAGTGGTAGTTCCACACCTCTTAGTGTCACATGCATAATCCTTCCCACAATATTTGCATATACACCTAGGGTCATTTGGATCCGAATTTTCCACTTTTGTGAAGTGATTCCACACATCAGAAGCTGTTCTCAAAGGTTTTCTCTTTCCTAATGTTGGTGGACGTGGAGGAAGAGATGTTTTTAAATTTGATGTAGATTGAGTTTCATTGGTAGCTTGACTATCACTTTGACTATGTGCATCCATATTAAAATCTACTAATTTACAAAAAAAAAATACAAACAATTTAAAAAACAGCAAAATATACAAACAATTTAAAAAACAATAAAAAATGCAAACAAATCAAAGTCAGCAAACAACAAAAACAGCAAACAACAAAAATTCAAAAACAATTTAAATATGAAAACAATTTCACTAACCTCAGCAAGTTCAGCACTCCAACTAGAATATTAATTGCTAAAGTAGTAGCCTTCCTTGGAAAGAATCTAAAAATTTAAGAAGAAATAGATGTCAAATGAAAATCCAATAGTAAAGATAAATGTAAAGTGATGTAGAAAAAAGAATAAAAAGATTTACTAAAAGAAACAAAAAGGAACCTCCACTTATTAACTAGTCAATGATTGAAATCCATGTGCATGTTTATCCTAATGCTAATTCGTGAAGTTTATGCACTCCCTTTACTAGTAATTTGTAGTGTTTTAATAAATGGAACCTCCATGGCCCCTTGTTCAAATTCATTCACATTGAGTTGGACAAGATGATTTCAATTGTTTTATATGATTCCATCAAACCAAACATATGAACATCTTCATATAATCAAATCCACAAAATTATATATATATAGTATACTCTAAAATATAGCCACCATGTAATACAAATCAAATTAAACAAGAAAGTAAAAAGCAAACACAAATCTCTCTTATTTTACAAACTGGGGTAGTATAAAAGTTACATGTAGCCTAAGATAATAAATAAAAATGAAACAATGAATAAATAAATAAAAATTAAAAGAATCAGTTTAGAAGAGCCAAGATGAAGAAGGAGGCGCACACATAAGAGCACCTTGCGGACACTATTCCAATTCAAGAAACTTGCAGAGAAAACAAAAGGAAAAAGAAAAAAAAGAAAAAAAAAGCCCAGAAATATTCAAAACACAGAGTACATTGATAAGGATAAAAAAAAAAAAAAAACTCAAGGAAAAGGGATAAGAAATTGGAAAGAAAAGAAAGAGAGCCATGAGGAACTAAAAAGGCATAGGAGCCTGAAAGACAAAGAATTTACATATTAAGAGAAGAAAGCAAAAGAAAGGGAAGCAGAGCGGTGTACGAAGATAAGAAGGGACCAAATGGGTATTGGGACCAAATGGGTATTGCGTTGGTTTCATCCAAAGCAAAGTGAATGAATTTCCTGTAAGAAATCACAGATATTTTTATTGAGGTTCTCTTTTGCTTGCAGACACAAAGTATTTGCTCGTTCTTAGATTTTGAGATCTACAACCTTACCTTTCAATAAAATGGCATCAAACAACAAGTTCCAAAGAGGAGGTTGGGAGGCGATCCTTCAGTGAATGAAGAGCGGCGATGATTTGGGAGATAGACAATCAAGCGGCGATCTATGGTAGAGACCAAAGAGAGAAGGAGGCGGAAGATTTGAGGAAGGGAGTCGGACCAATGCGTAAACCTAAGTTACTAGTATATTTTTTTAATTATTTAATAATTTATCGGTGCGGGTTGGATCGGTGCGAGTTTTACCTCCAACCTGCCAACCGACCCAACCCACCCCTTTTTAGTTTAAAATGGACCCGATTATATCCGAGAATCCAAGAAAATCCGACCCAATCCACACCATACGGGTCGGATTGGTCGGGTTTATCGAGTTCTCGGATATAATGCCCAGCTCTAACTGCACTGTCCTTTGCATGATTCTCTGACTCCACCAAATTTATATCTAAATTTTGATCGTTGTAATATGTTCATTTTAACGAATTTTTACGCCAATATTCTTCATTCAGAATGTCTTAGTACCGAGTGGCCCTCGTGGCTAACTCAAACAAGTCCCCAAACTCCATTCTGACAAACTTTTTCTTAAGTCTATAACTCAAGCCACTTATGGCCAATTTCACGAACTCTTTTTCTGGAACATCCAGATGGCACCGATTTCTGGCTCATTTGAAGCGTGCCAGAAAACTTGTTATCTCACTTTCTTTCTGATACATATGAGAAAGAGTTGTCATCGACACTTCTGGTTCAATTCTATAAAATTGCTCATGAAACTTCCTTTCCATCTCCTGCCATGTGTTGATGTAATTTTCTAGTAAGTTGGTAAAAAGTTTCAGCTTCAAAAAATTATTGGTAGCCACTTCGCCACATTAAATCGTGAAGCGGCTAATATGCTCAATGGTACTTTGATTTTCTTCTCAAGAAAATAATGTGAAGTCAAAATATCTGACATTCCGTGGCAGTTCCATGCATTCGATAGCCTCAGGATAAGGCCTCCTATACATAAGTCGGCAGATATGTCTGTATGTCGGTCTGACTCATTCTTCAATCAAATGATCAATTGCTTCCAGATTTATGAGTTGGTTTTGCCTGCCATTTTGACCAGCGGCATCATCATTCCTCCCATTTTGGCTGTTTAGTCCAGCCATATAAATTTCACTTGGGCCATTCCTTCCATTTGGCCATCGATAAATAACCTTGAAGCGTATCTCTAATCTCGCTTGAAAAGCTTATTTGAATGGGTTAGTAGGCCATGAAATTCTCACGGCTTGTTACCACTAAATTGACTTTCATCATATTTTCCTAGGAGCATTCAATTGATTGATCGACTACACTAATCTTTTCTCTGATTCTAACCACTTGGAGAAAAAGATAAGAATTGATTGATAGCACTTATCATACAAGATTAACTTAGACTAGTTTAATCCAATTTCTCTTATGGAATTATCCTTCATAGCCTAATCATCGTAACAATCTGTTAAAATCCATAAACTTGGGAAGAAAAAAATCAAAATATGTTAGGCCATCCCAAACAAATTACCAAGATACCTTGGCCATTCCAGCTAATTCATGTAAGCCATACATACTCGGCCGACTATCACGGGCTAGACAAATATTTTACAATTACCAATTTACCCCTATTTGACCTAGCCAGTCATTCCACTCCTATTCATCGAATCCAACATTCCAATCTAATACATTTCATCCCAGCTACCAGCTTATCACTCCAAACCACTCAATTCCATCCCAGTGTATCACTCCAACACTCCAAACCCAAACAAACAAATCACTCCAATCTAAAAAATGTTTACTCCCATAATTTGAGAAACTATTAGGCTCAAACAGGCACATTTGCCTACCAGAGAATGCCTTTTGGATTATGTAATACTTCAATGTCATTCCAACGATATATGATGAGTAGTTTCTTTGATTATATTAAAAAATGCATTGAGGTATTTATGGATGATTTCACTATTTTTGGTGATTCTTTTGACGTATGCTTAGATAATTTAGCTAGTGTATTAGATCATTACATTGAGATTAATCTAGTGCTTAATTTTGAAAAATGTCACTTTATGATTGATAGAGGCATTGTTTTGGGACATATAATTTCTAGTAAATGCATTAATATCGATAAGGCTAAAATTGATTTGATTGTGAGCTTACCATATCCCACCAATGTGCGGAAAGTGCGTTCTTTTCTTGGTCATGTAGGTTTTTATAGGAGATTCATTAAGGATTACGAAGAAGAGCTATTACCACTTCATGAGTATTTATATGCTCTCAAAGGTATGCTTCTTTGATATGCTAATTTGGTTAATTATTTAATAACAGAGAATATGTCTTTCAATTTTAGTAAAGTTAGACGAGCTAAACTTAGGAGTGAGGGTAAGTATTACTTTTGGGAAGATCCATATTTGTGGAAATTTTGCTTTGATCAAATTATTAGAAGATGCATACCTGACTCTGAAATACAATCAATTTTAATTTTCTGTCATGATTATGCATGTGGGGGTCATTGTGGTCCTAAACGCATAGCTATGAAAGTATTAGATAATGGATTTTATTGGCCTACTTTATTCTATGACTTTTATATATTTTGCAAATCATGTGCTAAGTGTCAAAAGTTAGGAAGTCATGGTCGAAGGTATGAAATGCCCCAATTTCCAATTCTTATATGTGAAATTTTCGATGTTTGGGGTATTGATTTCATAGGTCCTTTTACTTTTCACATGGTTATATCTATATTCTATTAGGTGTGGATTATGTATTGAAGTGGGTGAGAGCAAAACCTACTAGGACTAATGATTCTAAAATGGTTGTAGGTTTCTTCCAATCTAACATTCTTAGTAGGTTTGGAATTCCAAGGGCACTAATTAGCCATCGAGGAATACATTTTTGTAATAGGGTGGTGGAGGCATTATTGCGGAAGTATAGAATAATTCATAAGACTTCTACAGCCTATCACCCACAAACCAATGGGCAGGCTAAAGTGTCGAATCGTGAGGTCAAATCCATCTTTGAGAAAGTAGTAAATCCGAATCGCAAAGATTGGAGTTTTCGATTGGAAGATATGTTGTGGGCTTATAAAACTGCATACAAGACACTAATTGGCATGTCTCCATATCGATTAGTATTTGGAAAGGCATGTCATCTTCCATTTGAGATTGAACATAGAACATATTCTGTTGTGCGCAAGTGTAATATGGATTTAGATCAAGGAGGTATGCATAGAAAACTTCAATTACAAGAGTTAGAAGAGATTCGTCTTGAAGCTTATGAAAACTCACATATTTATAAGGAAAAGACTAAGCTTTACCATAACAAGCTTGTGTTTCAGAAGACATTTATAGTAGGGCGGCGTGTTCTGCTATATAACTCAAAATTGAAGCTGATGCCTAGTAAGTTACATTCTTATTGGATTGGACCATTTGTTATTACTAATATTCTTTTTCATGGTGTAGTTGAAATTCAAAGTCCGGACAGAGGGAAAGTTTCCAAAGTTAATGGGCACTGGCTAAAGTCTTTCTATGATGGAATTGAAATTCCAGCTCCAGTTGATGTCCACTTACAAAATCCGCCTTCAATTTAATTGCATGATAAGGCTACATCGAGCTAACAATGTTAAACAGCAGTGCTAGGTTGGAGGCAACCCACTATAGTTCATTAAAAAACTCAGTGCTCTATAAGGTGCCTGACTTGGAGCGTGACGAAGCAACTGGAGCTTTCTAGGTTGGGAACGTAGCTAGTAACAGACTACGGGACCAATGTTAGGAGCCTGATATAGCATCTGGCATAGGACCTGAGATTCTTGGATTTGACGAGGTTAAGAGGAACATAAGTCAGGCACTTGCCTATGCACCTGACTAAGCACCTGAGGCTCTTGGGTTTGAGATGTCAGATGGGGTTGGAGGAGGGCATGTCTAGGCAATGTCAGGCATCTGTTATCGTCAAAGCTCCAGACAACGCCGTTTTAATTAAAAAAAACAACACACATAAAAAAATACACATCCCCATCAAAAGATCATGCCTTCCTTATTTGCTACCTTCCTGTTGCTCCTCTTCTTCCTCCTTGGTTCCATTTAATGTCCCCCCCAACAGCAATTCATAATCAGACACTCCAACGGCATTGCATTCGACATTATAATGGGTTTGTTTCTTATTCGCAATTGGTGAACAGTATCACCGTCAGGAGATTGAACAGTACCAACTTCGGCTTTGCTTGATTGTTCCATTTTTCTCACATTTCAGACTTGTTCAACTACAACTTGGTGGATTTTCCTTATAGAGGTTGGGTTTTTCTCTCTTTTACTCTATTCTGCTAGATTTGGTTGTACAAGGTGCATTCTTGCTTGTGCATTTGGTTGTGGGTACTGTGGAATGAGTTTGATGATTTGGGTATTTTTTTTGTGATCGCCATTGAACTTGTCATTTCTTTGTTGAGGACTCGATATGGGTTTTGGATTGTACTTTGTGTTTTAGCTTGTAGATTGAAGGTATTGGTATGCTCATTTATTGTCTATTACGGAATTATGGTTTGGCATTGACACTTTAATGGTAATGGTGGGCATTTCACTTTCAATTTCCCAATTTCTATTAGAATTAGTATTTCCGATCATGCGATTTAGATTGTTGCTCGTATTTTGGATTGTGGAGTTGGTGAGTGTGGTTTCCAGCTAGTATGGGTGGTGATTATTTACAATGGTGTTTCTCCTTTGCTGGTTTCTTACTTTGGATAACCATGAGTCGAATAAGACAGGCAATTCAAGCTGTAAACTATGGTGCTTCCTCTTCTCAAATTTGTCTTGTACATTCGGTTTAGGATCGAGCAGGTTCACTTCTCGAGAGAATGCCCGGTGGTATGAAAAGAAGAAAAGTAATGCCATTATGATTGAAAAGATTGTTTCTGCAGAGATTAATAATAATTATGGTATTCACCATGCTTTTGCTAAGATAGGCTGGGCTCCGGTGCTTAGTTTTGAGGGAAGTTTTATTCTTGTCTTGTTCGTGAGTTTTATGTAAATATTGAAGACAAGGAAGATGTTGTGGTTAATCGAGTGGTGACTTTTATTAAGGGTTGTGAAATTGAGCTTGATCTTGCTACTTTAGCGCACAATCTGGGAGTTAGTGATGAGGGCCCTTCTATTGAGTTCGCAAAGGATGCAGTATTATCTGACCAACAGTACAAGTTACATGAGGCTCTTATTTGACTCTATTATTCTCCAATGAAGAGCGACATCACTAGTGACATGGTGTTTCGCACTCCTAACTTACTCATTCCACAACACTTATTTGTATATTAATATAGCCCCAATGTGCTTCCTAAGGCGAGCAGTTTTAATGAAGTTCGTTGTTCTTATATCTATTTGGTAGATAAGATGTTGAATGGATTGCAGGGAGTTAAGGATGTTTCATTTACCTCAGTGGTTCTTTCCAAGATTCAGAGTACCATTCGGTCCAAGAGAGGAGCAAAGTCATTGTGCTATCCGCTTTTACTTTCCAACATATTTGAGTTCTTTAGGATTGATGTGACCAGCGAAGATATTGCTATGTTTGGCGCTACAGATGTGCTTACTAAGGCTAATCTTTATCGGATGGGCTATATGTGTGTGTGTGGGGTTTGACACAACTTAGTTTGTTATCCTTTGCATACATAAGGGGTTGGATGGCCGCAATGCTCCGAAAGTTTATGCAGATGATGAAGGAGAGCATTTGGAAGTCCCTACTTCTTATGTGCCACTTACTTCGACTGGTGCGACTGTGCATCCTTCTCTAGGTTCTTCAGTTGTTTCTTCTCTGTAGCAAATTGAGGATATTTGCGCTGGGTTGGTGACACTTCAGGACATTATGGAGGCCCAATTACGATGCCAGGACAAGCAGTTTCATATTCGTACAATTCTTGAGCGATTTCCACCACCATATTCTTGATTATGATTTGATTTTTTGCAGGAGAGTACATTTTCTTTCATTTCTTTTCTATTTTTGCTTTGTTGTTTTACACAATGAGGACATTGTGATTTAGGTGGGGGGATGTAGAGTTTAGTTTCATTTTATTTTGTTTTGTGTTTTTTCATTTTCTGTTTAATTATGTTGATGTGCACTGTTTTAATGATTACTTTGTCACTGTTTTATGGAAATATTTATAATGTCTTTCTTTATTACATATCTTAACTATGAAAGTATTTTTATTATGAGTAGAGATTAAGAAAAAATCATATGAAGCACATGCATAGTTAACTAAGTTTGATAACTGTACTCTAAGTGAGCTTTTAAGCCTAATAAAATTTTTGTTATCTTTGTGAGTAATATTCATGTTAGACTTTGTACTCTAGAACTTACCTTGATCTGCTAATTGAGACTATATTGCTATATTCATGCATTAAGATGATGAAGACACTTTTGTTATATTAACCACTTAGCCTAAATAGCCTTTATCTTACCATTCTTTTTCCCATCCTTGTCCCTAGCCCCGTTACAACCAATTGAAGATTTTTAGATTTCTACTTGATTGTATATTAGGTAATGGAGATTGGACTAATTGGCAAGCTTATGGTAGTGCAGTTTCAACATTTAAATTGAGTGTGAGCAGTGCCTATCTAGAAACTTGAGTAACTGGAGAGGATCCTTTTCAATGAGGTTTCACCGAACTAGTGATTTTTATTTTAAGCTAAGTTGACTACTATTAAGATAGATGAGTATTAAATGGCTTCAAATCTGTCGTGTTATTTCATTAGATTGAGTAATTGTATCTCCAGTTATAATCTAAGTACTTGGATGGTTTTGATATTTGAGAAAAGGAATACAAGATTTATGTTTGCTCGGGATGTGTAAAGTTTAAGTGTGAGAGTATTTAATGGATTTCTATTTTATTATTTTTATTTAATTTAATGTATAATTCTTCATGAGCTAATATTGATGTATTTTGCATGCAAGGTTATATTGAATAGATATGAAAACTTAGGTGAAAATCATGAAGAAATGTTCAAGATGGCCAAGTCAGGTGCAAGGCTCCTGACATTGGGTATGACATGCTAACAAGGAAAAACCCATTCTCACGAGCCCAGCACATGTCAGGCAATATAACAGGTCCAATGTCAGGTGTCTGACATGCATTATAGACCTGTACGTGTGCACGAGACTTGCATGAGCAAACCCTAGCGTGTTAGGTACCAAGTCAGGTCCTATGTTAGGCGCCTGACTTAGTGCGGCAAGAAGCAATAACAATTTTATAATTTTTAAGATTTTAAGTTTAAACAAGTAGGATTAGGTTTCCGTTATAAATAGACGTCTTTGCTATGTTTAGAGGGACACAGCAGACATAATATCAATTTTTGGGATTTTTTATTATATCTTTGAAGATTATAAATTGCTAAACTTCTTTTCTCGGGTAGGAGTTTTTGTTATTGATCATTCATGTGTGAGACCTGAATCAACAATTCTCTAATTAATTCAATTGATTCTTTTGTCTATACTCTTCTATGTTATAGTTCAATTTCAATTATTTGTGATGATATTCTGGATCCAATATTATTGCTTGTAATTGAATGCATGCTAAATTAAATCTGACTTGTACTTTGGTTTGATTATTTGTAGCAATTCGGGGAATATAATTTAGATTAAAATTCTGCAACGTTTGTAGGGTCTATCTAATTTTGGCTATCTTTCTTGAGTGTAATGTAATTCTAAATTAATTTGGTTCATATTGATTCTGAATAATTTAAGATTAATAATTAATCACGAACGTTTCTGATTTATTGAACATTAAGGAAAGAATGCAATAGATCGGTTGTACTATCTATTGACGCCAAAGCTAAAGAGTTTATTGATGATTAATTGATTCCTTTTCATCAATGAACACATGCGATTAATAATATTAAATTACTCTGAACCGAGATTTTGTCTAATTGATTATTCATCTTAATTTACCTTGCTTCACTTTATTTAATTGTTGAATTAAAATATTTGCATCTCAAAAACTCCCACTTTATTTCTATTATCTTAATTGGTTAATTAGAATAGAGTTTAGATTGTTTCTTAGACAAGTCCCAATCGATACAATCTGGACTTACCATTACTATGTATTTGGTAATTCTAGTTATTTAATTTTTGTGTATGAAGACAACGCATCAACATTCTTTTGTATTTTTAGGTTCCTAAAATATTTTTTCAAGCCGGAGTAAGGCTTTAACTAGTTTTCAGCAAAAGTATTTGGCTCCATTTGTGGGAATCTATAGTTTCTACAATTCAAAACACAATAGTATTTAAATCTGATGCTTCTTTAGCACCTATACGGGAAGACAAATCACCTTCTTATGGGCCTCGACATTCTCAACTAGTAACCTTGACAAATAATATACCACATGGATATCATACTGCAACACCAACAACATCACGTCTTGCCACCTTCGAAAACATTGTGAGGAATTTTACATAATGCATTGAATAGGTCCTCAAGTATCTTTCTCAAGATACTATTTAGAGGCTCTAGGATCCCCCATAAGGACCTCCAAGGGTAGGTGTGCCTAGCACCCACCAGGTCGCCTACAGTGGCCAAGTTGGTTTATGTAATAACCATTAGGATGGAAAGGTCTTAAGTGCTTCCAACCATATAGATGGAAACAATCGGGAAAACCAAAATGGTGTACAGGTGGGGGTAGATTCGCATTAGGATGCCAAACATACAGTAATTTGTGGTATCCTTAAGAAAGCAATGGATAAAGTGAGAGAAAGGTGCTTGGATAAGGTGCTAAGGGAGAGGATAGCACCCTTTAACAGGGTGTAGGAAGAAATCCAGTAGCTAAAGAAGCAGTTTTATGACATTCAGGCTGGAGGCTCGTCTAAGAACCTGATAGATCTAGATGAGGTCGAGTCACCGTTCACTGAAGAGATTCTACGAGCCCCTCTTCCTCCCAAATTCTTCATGCTACAATTTCAACCTTATGATGAGAGTGGGGACTCGATTGAGCATCTGGAGAGTTATCATACTTGGATGGAGTTGCATGATGCAGCAGGCTCAACCATGTCCAAAGGCTTCCCGTTTATATTTTCTGAAACTGCTTGACAGTGGTATAGGCTACTTAAATCAAGTTATATCTCTTCTTTTTTCCAGTTGAGTCAAGCTTTTGTAATCCACTTCAGAGTTGCAAAGTCAGTAAAAAGGTGAAATCATTCCTCTTTACTATCAAGCTGGGAAGAGATGAAACGTTAAAAGATTATATCACATGTTTTAACATGGAGGCTCTCCGCATAGATGGTTGTAATGATGACTTAATGTTAAGTGCCATGATGGCCGATTTAAAACCAAACAAACTGTTATGGTCACTTGGGAAGAATGATCATAAGGACTTTCAGGAGCTGATATGTTGTGCATATAAATATGCAAGTGCTGAAGCATTAATGAGCTCGAGGAGTGACGAGATGACCAAGTCTGGAGAGAAAAAAAAAAAAGGAGAATCTAAACCAGCAACCTACTAAGCACAAAAGGAATAAGGGTTATTCAAGTAGCAATGTGAAACCACCTAGAGCTCCAGGAGGACGTTCTAGCAATATAGCTACTTCAACTAACCAGGTATTCATGCAGATCTAGGAAGATAACCATTGAAATGGCTAGCAAGAATCAAGACCCCACTAGAAAAAAGGACAGAAGCAAGTATTACCGCTTTCATAAGGACCATGGTCACAACACTGAGGATTGTATAGCCTTGAAAGATGAGATTGAGGCTCTTATCCGCTGGGGCTTCATGAGAACTTTTATAGCAAAAGGACAAAAGTATTGGGACTAGCGGCGAGAGGAAGACATTAAGTATCGGGTGAGAAATGAACAAGGAAATCATGAAATGGGACCTTTTACTGAAATTCAGACGATAATTGGAGGAAATATCAGAAGCTCCAATAAAGTGCTGAAAGTCCATTCTTGGGCAGTAAGGTATCCACCACCCAAGCACTTAAAAAAAGAGGTAAAAGTTGAGCCCTACTTAATAGCATTCACAGATGCAAATTCTAAAGGAGTGTGTAATCCAAATGATAATGCACTAGTGGTGATAACAAATTTGGCCAATTGCATGGTTAGATGAATTATGATGGATAATGGGAGCTCTGTAAACATTCTCTACTATGATGCTTTTAAGCAAGTAGACATTAATAAGAAGAAACTCAACCCGACACTAACCCCTCCATTTGGGTTTGCTAAAGAAAGAGTTATACTAGAAGGAAGCATCACCCTCCTAGTAACTGCAGGAGCTCCACCAGCCCAATCTACGGTTATGGTAAAATTTTTAGTTATTAACCACACTTTTGTGTATAAACAGTTTGAGAGTAGTCAGTTCAACTTACCACCTGGCAATGAAATTTTCAATAGAAAAAGGAACAGACGTAGTTCGAGGATACCAGTATGAACCAAGAAAATGCTACGTCAACAGGCTCAAAGAAAAAGATAAAATAGTGGAAATTGATGATAAAGTAAATATGCAAATGAAATCTTAGGATCCTCAAGTAAGGCACTTGGAGATAGTTATAAAAGACCCAAACTCAAGGCTCGAATAAGATCCAGGAGCTGAACCAAGAATCAAAGGTAAGAGTACCTTGAGCTAAATTTGCGAAAGAACTCAAGAAGGTGGTTATGTCTCCTGAGAGCCCAAAGAAGGTGCTTCAGTTATTACCTAACTCATCTCATTAGTGAGGGTTGTACTTCTCAAATTCTTGAGAAACAATATGGATGTCTTGCATGGTCTCACGAGGATATGTCGAGTATTAACGCAAACATCATTATACATCGGCTTAGTGTTGACCCAAGCTTTAAGTCTGTTTTTCAGAAAAGAAGGACCTTCAATGAAGAGAGATATGCCACAATTGAGGAGGAGAAACTCTCAAGGTTGGATTTATACGGCCATTAAACTACCCAAAGTGGTTGACAAATATGATGTTTTTAAAGAAGATAAACAAAGATTAGAGAGTTTGTGTTAATTTTACAGGCCTTAATAAAGCATGTCCAAAAGATTATTTTCCTTTGCCACAGATTAATAAGCCAGTTGATTCCATTGTAGGTCATAAGGTACTAAGTTTCATGGATGCATAGTCAGCTACAACCAGATTCGAATGCATGAACTTGACCTGGAGGAAACTTTTAGAAAACTATGAAAGTACAAATGAAGCTCAACCTAAAGAAATGTTCATTTAGAGTTGCCTCTAGAAAGTTTCTTGGCTTTACGGTCAACCAAAGAGGAATAGAGGCTAACCCAGACAAAATTAAAGCTGTTATGGAAATGACCGCCCCTCGAAGCATAAAGGATATGTAAAATATCACTAGAAGAGTCATAGCACTCAATAGGTTCATCTCGAGGGCAACAGACAAGTGCCTCTCATTTTTAAAGACGTTACGAGGAGGGAAGCAATTTCAGTGGACTGAAGAATGAGAGCTAGCATTTCAGCAACTCAAAGACTACCTTAGCTTACCTCCTCTCCTTTTTAAGACCCTTATCGGTGATCTTGTATCTGGTAGTCTTGAGTATTACAGTAAGTTCAACACTAGTAAGAGAAGAAGCTAAAGTGGAGCGCCCCATTTACTATATCAGTCATGCGACTGTGGATATGGAAACTCGATACTTAGATATCAAGAAGTTGGCTTTGGCCCAGGTAGTTTCTTATAGAAACTAAGACCCTATTTCCAAGTGCATGCAATAATGGTACCCACAAATCAACCACTAAGATAGGTACTCAGCAAACCAGACTTATCCGAGAGGCTTATTAAGTGGGCAATTGAGATTGGGGAGTTCAATATCAAATATAGACCCAGAATCACCATCAAAGGAAAGACAAGATTTTGTTATGGAGTTTACGTGTAGAGAAACCATCATCTACCTTGATACTAATTTATATCCCTCTTTTTTTTATCAGAATCTGGATTCTATATGTTGATGAGTCTTCTAATACCAATGAAAGTAAAGCAGGATTAGTCATCACTACACCAGAATAAGTAAGGACTAAATATGCCCTTCGTTTTAGCTTTTTAACCTCTAATAACGAAGCTTAGTATAAAGTCTTGCTACCAGAGCTAAGGCTGACAACAGCATTGGGAGAGCAGAAGGTGGTTGTTTACAGTTATTCACAATTAGCTGTAAATCAGGTAACTTCTGTATATCAAACCAAAGAGGAGAAGATGGCAACTTATTTATCCAAAGTCAAACAGAACCTCCAAAATTTTAAAGAATAAAGTATCATCTAGATCTCAAGGTCTGCAAACACCAACGTAGATTCCTTAGCCCGCGTAGCTTTAGCACCAGAAATCAATTTCTGTAAAACCATTCCAATACAGTTCTTACCTCAGCCAAGCATCTTAACAAAAGGAAAGTGAGCATATCCATTTAATACTGCAGACTCATGGATGAGTCCAATTATAAGATATTTAAAGGAGAAAGACCTCCTAGAGGATAAGTTGGAAGTAAAGAAAGTAAGGTGCAAGTCAACAAGATACACATTACTAGATGGGGTACTTTATAAGAGAGGGTTCAGTGCACTCTATCTAAGATGCCTTACCAATGAGGAAGCAGATTATGTGATAAGAGAGATTTATGAAAGCATCTTTAAAAAACCACTCTGACGGAAGGTTGCTAATACATAAAATGATCAGACAAGGATATTACTGGCCTATTATGCATAATGATGCCATGCAGTTTGTTAGAAAATGTGACAAATGTCAGGGTTTCTCCTTCATCCCACATCAACCTCCGACGGAGCTTACTACTGTAAGAAATCTATGGCCCTTTGCTCATAAGGCCACTACCAACATTAAAAAAAGGGCTTAAATTTTCTATTGTAGCATTTGATTACTTTATTAAATAGGTAGAAGCAGAACCACTTGTAACCATCACAGAGTACAAAACTACTAATTTCATATGGAAATCTATTGTTTGAGGTTTGATATCATCCAAACCATACTAACAGATAATGGCAAACAGTTTAACAATGCAAAGTTTTGAAAGTTCTGTTCAACTCTCAGAATTAAAAACACATTCTCCTCATTAGCGCATCCACAAGCTAATGGATATATGGAAGCTATAAATAAGATCATTTTAAGGATAATCTGAAGGTGAAGTTGAAAAAGCTGAAAAGAGCCTGGGTAGAATATATAGGGTGACTACAAGAACTTCAATAGGGCAAACCCCATTCTCCTAAACATATAAGGCAAAGGCAATGATAATTGTTGATGTAGAAATACCCAAATATAGAAGAGCCCACTTCGAGCCAGCACAAAATAAAGAAAATCTTAAAGTAAGCCTAAATTTAATCAAAAGGCTATGGAATAGGACAGAAGTAAGGGTTGCTGCATTCCAACAAAGGGTAGCGAAATACTACAACTCTAAAGTGAAATATCGACACTTTTAGATAGGTAACTTGGTCTTACAAAAAGTAATGATAAATACAAAGGAAGCCGGAGCTAGCCCCCTAGGCCTCAACTGGTAAGGACCTTACAAGGTGACCAGGATCATTCAAAAACCTATCTACTAGAAGACATGACTGGAAGATCACTGTCCCACCCATGGAATACAAAACACCTGTGCAAATACTATCAATGAACCTCATGCCTACTATATGTAAATAGTTTAGGACACCGAGTACATTGTACTTTTTATTTTTATTTCTCTAAAATGAGTACCCTTACTTCCATAGTAAGAAGTTACACTCACAAGCATTGTATGTTCATATTAATAAAAAGATTTTTTGCATCAACAATATAGTTCCTTATCCATATAATGTGAAAAAACAATTAAGGGCAACATACACCCTAACTTTAGGGAAATAACTAGTTGCAATAATATAAGCAAATATAAAAGGAGTCCAAAAAACTCAAAGTAAAAACTTAAAGTTCAATAAACTCTATAACATAATGGAGTCCAAAGGACTTCAACCATAGAGTTCAATAAACTCTATAACATAATGGAGTCTAAAAAACTCTATAGAAATTACTATTTATCTTTTATACTGGTACCTTTTGCACTAGAACTATCTCCCACAAAAGTATCTCCAGCATCAATCCCTATGGTATCGACTTCATACACCCAAAATAAGTCAAGATCAAGATATTTGTGCTCAATCTGTTCAGCTACTGCGCAACCTCAATCTTAACAATTTCGTTAGTCGAAAACTTTAAGCTCTCAAGCTCCTAAGTGGCTTTGACACTCTTCTTCTTTAGCTGTGCCACAATGTCCTTCAATTCCTTGACCTTCTTCATATTCATCTTTTTGACTCTCTCTCGTCAGCCTCCATCTCCTTAATTCTCACTTCTGACCTAGATAGGCTATCTTGCAGTTTTTGAATAGTTTTTTTCTTAAGTTTGACTCGAGCTCACTAATGGTCACCTTCTGATCTATCACTGCTCGTCTCAAGTCAGTGACCTCTAAATGTAGTTGTGCCATAATGGTCTATTGTCTCAGTGCCATATATCTCATCAACAAAAAGAGACAAGGATAAAAAAAAATAAAAATAATAAGAGAGAATGATGATTGGTTTTACCTTCACCCTCAAGGTAGTAAGTAGTGAATCATACAGGTCTAAAAGAATGACCTCCATCTTATTAATCATCATAGGAGAAAGTATTTTTATGGAACACGTGACGAAATATTTCAGCTCAGGAGGTACCGATATAGGGATAGAAGAAAGGAATCCTCAGGGGTCTAAACAACAGAAGAATCTGGAGAAGGTAGCCGAGCGAGGAGAGCAGGTGAACCAAAGCCTAGCAACTAAGTAGCGACCCAAAGGAAGAACTTGTAGGTAGCCTAATAGGGGAATTTGAACCAACTAAGGAGTCTAGTAGTTGAGCAGGGAAAAATCCTGCAACAGGCGCCCTGGAAGTACTAGGAGATGACCCCGTAGGATTGAGAGTTTCGAAGGGAAATGATGATGGGGTCAATAAGGTAAGGACAACTCTAAAAACTTACTTCTCTTGCTCTGGGAGCCTTCTGATCCATCATTCCCCTTCTTCTCGCCTGCCCCGCTCTTCCTTATCTCGCTAAGTTTCTTCTTCAGTCCTTCCATAGTCGTGGTGGGCTGAGTTGAATTTCTTGTACAAGTCAAGAAGGTTAGCTCAACATGCTATTGTATATCATTTCAAAAGAAGAAAATGGTGTTAACCTCACTAAACAAGGTCTCACGAGAGAAATATGTGGCAACTTTCTCCAATAGGATTTTGTAGCTCTTGTCAATCGCTTATTTATTCTTGACAAATTCAATTCAACAATGCAACTCCGAGCTCACCTCTTTGAAACACAGGTTACTTGCAGGACAAGAAGTTTAGTTGAAAAAAAAAAAAGGAAAGAAAAGGAATGCATGTGAAGACCTATGGTCCTATAGTATGAAGGGACTGGAAATGAATAAGGCTTATCAGAAGGAGCTTCTCAATTCTTTTTGGTAGAAAACCATTTACTCTTTCACCCTTCAGCTTTATTGGAGTTATGATCCCCTGCATTTATGTTTTTTCTTTTCCTTAAGGAGATATAATACCATCCATGGGTTTTAAATCTACCTCTTTTAGGATCTTTCTTTAAGTGATACATATACATGAACTCCTTGGCTATCAAGGTAACAACAGACCATATATCTCCATGAATTAGGGTTTAACTGCCTAGGTGCCAATCCTCACTTGTAAAGAATCTCTGAAAACACAGAAAGAAGTGGAAGACGCAACCCATACTCATAGAAAGCAGTATGAAAGACTACTTCCCTAGCTTTAGGTCTACTAGGGTTATCATCTCCACTCGAAACACAACACAAGGGTTGATACTGAAGGGAAGTAAAAGTCTCCTAAATCGCTCTGTTGTATTAATAGAGAACTTGATATCAATAATGGCAAAACCCTTAATACCTTGAGGATCAGCCCTTATATTTTGGCTAAAACCATTTTCACTGTTCATATCTTGTATGAACTTAAAATCACTAGTATCAACCAAATACTCAGCGTAACTACCCATATCCTTATAGACCTCTCTGTCACTGGACGAGCCATCAGATATGCCTATAAAGGAAAGAAGTGTTAGTATAACTAGAAGGAACTCAAAGGAAAATGAAAAAGAACAAAACCAGCAAAGCCTTCTAGTATACCAACACTTTTCCAAATCATATTGACAACATACATAAATAAACCTATATAGAGTTAAGAAAAATAAGTTCACGGGGGGGCACAACCTTAGTGCTTAGAAAAGGCGCGGGCCTTAACGCCTAGAGCAAATCCCAAAGAGCCCAATACAAGCGAGGCCTCAGCGCCCGGGGTGTAGGCCACAGTGCCCTAGCACAAATGCAGCCTTAGAGCCTATTAGGGCATGACCCTAGCTCCTGGTAAGTGGAACTATGGGGCGCAGCCCTTAGGCACACAACACCAGGGCGTAGGACCCCGGGCATGCAGCATCAAGCATACATTATTTAGACACACGACATCCTGGGAGCCTATAGCTCGGGGCTAGCCCATGGGACCACACTATATGAGTGTGCACTACCTAGGCGTGCATGCATAGCCCTAACATGCATTGCTTGGACACACTGCCCTTGGGTTCGTACTGCCTTGGGCACACACTCTTGGGTGTACTGGGTATGCGCAACCCTAGGGTTTCCACAACCTTTATCATATGAATTTATGAAAATTTCTACATTGTTGAAGTATAGATGTGTAATTCTAAAATGCCTATTTCAAACAGGTAACACTCCCTTTTAATCTAAATATTTTTGCTAAAATACATGAAATACTGAAAATTAGAAATAAATGGGAGAAAGAATCACTTGTACCTTTTGTTCTTTGAGTCTTCTATACTGGAGTTTAAGAAACTTTCTGAGTCTTCTATACTGGAGTCTTCTATATTGTAAATGAAGAGGGAGATGATCTTTATATTAGGGTTTTCATAGAGTTTAAATCTTACTAAAATTCAAACTTTCCTATTTTTACTATGTAATTATAAAATAAAGATTACATAACTGGGGGCAAGTGTGATAGGGTTTTTAACTTAAGCCCATTTATAGAAGCCTAATTATTAAACCTAGTGTCCAAGATCAATTCAAGCCTGGATCCTCAAAACCCAGATACATAACCCAGGTATAGAGCCCAATGATCTTCTGTGAACCAGCGCACTCACCCACTATATTAGATTTCATGATGCCATGAAGATAACGACTCCCACATCCACTTACTCATGAGGAGCCTAACTAACCCACACTCTTACCTTCTTTAATGGTTATAAGCAGTGGAGTAGTGGAATGTGGGGTACAAAAAATACCTCACTCTTCTCCTATAAATACTTCAAAGACACCCAGCTCAACTAAGCAACTCTCTGGCCTTATAAAAACTCTATTGTTTTATCTCTAAACTTTGATTACTAACTTGAGCATCGAAGTGTCTTTGGCCAGTACTAAACCAGTGCCCTAAGATTCTAACCTTCTTTTCTATTTTCAGGTTGCCAAAATACTCATTTATCTAGAGTAAGGTTTTAACCAGTTTTTCAACAAAAATACAAAATGTGAAAATTTTGCTTTATATTAAAGGCCACAAGTCATAATATAAAATTGCTAATAAAATATGCCAAAACCACTAACAATATGCTTACAAAAAAAAAAGAAAAATTTATGCATACAAGTTTATTATTATGCATGAAAAAATAACTAGTTGTATATTATTAATGTATGTTATCGACACCCATAGTATTAATAGCATGTTGTAATCCACACCCGTGTATTCTGCTAGTTAGCTTCAATGTACTTTGTTCCTTGTATATAGGATAGTTTGTTTTGTAAATAGCTTATCACCTATAACTACCACGTGTACGGGATTTATTTATATTGTTCCAACTCAATATACAAGTTAAGCCTTTTTTCCATCCTCTGTTTTCCTTACATGATATCAGAGCAAGATTGCTCGCACAAGTTTCCAACATTTTCTACTCCCTTTCTTCTTCCTCATGGCTTCAACTCCTTCTCTTTCCTCCACCTCTGAGACCGGTCCTTGCTTATTAGCACTGAACCTATCTTTGCTAATCACACCTTAGTTATCATAAATGTGGCAACCCAAGCATCTCTCAAACTCACCAATACTACCTACTTCCCTTGGAAGAAACAATTTGATGCCCTCCTTGTAGGCTATGACCTTTATGGTTTTATCGATGGCACCACTCCTTGTCCCCCATCTATGCTACCTGATACCGCCAACTCTCCAAACCCAAACTTTCTGTTCTGGTTTGTCAAGATTCTCTACTACTGAGTGCATTCCTTGCCTCCTTATCCAAAGACATTCATCGGCTTGTCTCCTCTGCTATGACGTCTAAGGATGCTTGGCAGAAGCTGGCACTAACCTTTGCCAAGCTATCTCAGTCTCGCATGCGATGTCTTTGTGAGAAAGTTATCCGGTGTCAAGGTTCTCGCTCCGTGATTGAGTACATGACTGATGTCAAATCTACTGCAGATGAACTTGCCCTTCTTAACCATGCCATTAGTGAGGATGAACTCACCCTCTATCCTCAACGGCCTCTCTAGTGATTATGAAAACATTGCTGCCGCGTTTCGCACTTATGATACTCCAATTTCTTTTGAGGAAATTTATGAAAAGCTCATTGAACATGCCAGCTACAGGAAACGACTTGACGCCCCCTTGATGACTCTTCGCTCACCGCTCATGCCACCACCAAAACTCAAGGCCCTTTTTGGGTTTATAATCAGCGGCCTTTGCAACACCGCCATCCTGGTTCTGATTCTCAACGTTGACCTCCTTTATCACCATTGCACGACCCTACCTTGTCACCACGTCCTTTCCAACCATCGAGCAACTATAAAGGTCGGTGTCAACTTTGTTTCACTTAGGGTCACTCCGCTCACTTCTACCCTCTTCTCCGTCAACAGTGGACGTACACTCCTTAGTAGCACCAATCCTTCTCTCGAGCTCCACCTCCACAAGCCTACCACACTGGCTCCACTAAACTTTCCACCTTCTCTAAATCTTTTCTCTTAACTGATGTTTTGTATGTTCCTCAAATGAAAAGAAACCTTCTCTCAGTCTTTAAATTTTGTCAATCCAACAACACATCAATTGAGTTCTTACCCCACTGTTTCTATGTGAAGGACCTACGAACAGGAGCGGTTCTTCTCAAGGGCCCACTTAATGGAGCTACCTATGAATGGCCAGTGCATGCATTTTCTTCATCATCTCCTCAGGCCTATCCCAGTATATCGACCAGTCTCCAAGAATGGCATCAAAGTCTTGGTCACCCGTCCTCTTCCGTCCTTCAAACCATTATTTCTCATTTTTCTCTTCCTGCTAGTTATCATAGGAAATTTAATTGTGATCCATGTCGTTGTAATAAATCTCGTAAGATTCCCTTTGGTAGTTCTTCTATGTCTAGCTCATAACCTCTTCAGCTTGTGTACTCAGATGTTTGAGGTCCTACAGTGACTTTCTATGATGGCTTTAAATACTATGTTCTGTTTGTGGACCATTTTTCCAAATATATTTGGTTCTTTCCTCTTAAAAATAAATTCGATGTTTCTTCTGTATTTATTACTTTCAAACGTCTAGTTGAAAAATTTTTCCAGCTTCCTCTTATCTTTTTCTACTCTGACAATGGGGGGTGGAGGGGAGTTTCCTAAACTTCAACTTTTCTTCCAACAGCACGGCATCACTCATTTCCTCACAACCCCACACACCCCTCAGCAAAATGGCTATGCCGAGTGGCGACATCGCCAAATTCGTGAAACTGGCATGTCTCTTTTGGCTCACGCTGGCCTACCCCACACCTTCTAGACTTATACCTTCTTTACTGCCACCTATCTTATCAATAGACTCACCACTTTTTTCCATCCTATGTTTTCCTTACAAGAATAGAATATGGTGGTTTATCGCCTTTTAAGTACTGCAACAGCAAATCATTATCATCAAGCATAAGCTGGCTTATGTTCGTCTTCAACGTTTTGTAGCTGCTAACTATGTAATAATAAGAATACAATAAAAAAATAAACAATAAGCATAAATCTTCATAATTAAATTCACCGGATATAACACATAAACTAATTACATGTTTTTCCAATTACCCAAAATAATGGGTCAACACTTGCGAGGGAATGTGCTAGAGTTATTCCTCATCCTCTTTCATATGTAATGTATCGCGCAACAGCTAATATGCGCGCACACCTAATATGCTGTCATGTGATTTAATCAAAGAAAGTAATTAATTAATTGATTCTGAATGTATAAATCTATAAATTATATATTTGAAAAATTAACTTAAAAAAATACTTTAAACACTTCAACCAGCTAGTAGGCATATACAACTCATTAAACCAAGTATTCTCAACTTCAATGGTGTCAAGTTGTATGACATCCTTCATATATGTCTTCAGCCAAATCTTAAGGGTAACTCATCCTCATTAAATAATTCACGTAATGGTTCAAATGGCTAAGACGGCACTACTAACCTCTCAACTTCACTAGAAATTTTTTGCCTCTTTGAATCACCAATAAAAGGTGTTTGTTCCAAGGACCATCTTTTCTAATCCTATTTGATCGTCTTCGTCCTGTCCCTATTTTGGTGTACTTAATAATGCTTGACTTATTACTTCTTCTATTTCATAACTCAATACATTTGATTGACCACCTTCTTTTCGTGATATAACATCTTCATTCTTAATCAATTCTTTTGATAAATTAAAATCTTTTACGGTAATGATGACCTTAATCTCGTTCACTTCTTTTGATCGACCACTTTAGTGTCCTTCACTACCATCTTTATTTGCCTTCAACTCCACTGGTTGATTTTGTTGATTCACATTTGCATTTGTTATTCATGGTTTATGAATTAAACTCTAATTGTTGCATTTACGCCAACAAGTAATACATTAACTTTGTTAGTTTCATTCATAGATTCTTCTCTATAGGATGCCAATCCTTGACTAACAGTTTGAAATTGTTAATCCAACTTATCAAATCTTGAATCTACATACTCTCCAAATTGTTGATTTTGATATTGTTGATCTAGCCTATCAAATCTTGAATCCACACTCTCTCTAAATTGTTGGGGAGCCATATTGAGTCCCTTCATTGATAATATGAAAAAATTGGAAAACTTTTAAATTTATACTTGTTCTCCAAATTTAATTTTTTTAGTGTTCTATACATAGTACTGTAAGTGCCAAATTGATAAACAGCATTGTTCAGTACTATACTAATGCACAACACTATTCTTTTATAAGAAAGTGAAATTATTTTATGCATGCAGTATAATAATAGGATACTACCCAAATAGATTTGTACTCTAATTGATTAAATATTAGATTATTAACTTTAATAAACATACAATTATTAGATCACTATTACCACACCTACCTCATCAATGGTGTGTCTCCACGAGGGTCATTAGAGATAACTTCATAAGCAATGTCATCATTCAAGATTGGCATATCCGTCTCTTGCTTTTTAACATTTACAAAAGTTATATCAGGATCAAGGCAGTTGTAGTAAGCTTCTCCTTTCTCAACTTTTGTTGGATTTATAATTTGAAATAATGGAAACTACATTAATTAGTGAAAATTATATATTATAAATATAACATAATAATCTAAAAGCCTTTGAAAAAAATATAACAAAAGTTTTACATGTTTCTTTCCAAAAATTTGCATTTCAAGGTGTTTATATGACGGCATGAAAGAAGTAGTATAATTCAACATCCTCGATATGTTGATTCTACTTTTTGTAGCAAATACTTCAGCAAAAGACGAGATTGCTTTGCAAGCCCAAACCTATAATTAAGTAAACATAGTACTTTTTTCACATGATTTGAATAAAATTAGATAAGAAATTGTAAAGCAGAAAAAAAGATGAGGAGAGAGAGAAAAATAAAAGGAAGAAAGGAATAACACAGAAAATTTTTTTTAAAAAAATGAGAGGATCATAATGAAGTATTTATTTCACTCATGCTATAGTTTGGATCCTCATGAGATAGAAAAAAATGAAGATGTTCTATGCTTTTTGAAGGAGCAATTGATACAAAATATAGATCACCGTTGTATATTGAGGTGATGCAAAATATTTCATAAAGTGCACCACAATATGAATAAGGGAAACATATTACCTATGGAAGTGGAAGCAAACAAGATGAAAACATTTAGACAACCCCAAATACCAATATAGAAGTTGAGATCCCATCAACTTCGATACAAAACATGCAAGATGTGGCTTACATTCATAGGAAGGATGTTGCGATAGCAGCTTCAGATGAATATGTGGAATTGAACAACACACATGATGTTGGTTTTGATGACGAAGTTGGATTAGATGCGATAGATGAAAATGTACAAGCAAATAGTTTCATAATGAACAATGGTAATGATTTGGATCATGGGGTTAATGTCCAACCAACAACACCATTTGAAGTTCCAATTGTACGAGAAGGATTTTCACCCGCTAATGTTGACTCACATGCAAAACAACATCCGACGTCCCAAGTTGATATATCATCCCAGATTGATAGGGCGTTAAGAGTTGGAGTTGATAGTGGTCCTTCAACATCAAGTGTTATTCCAATTTCAAACACCGATAATGCTTCTTCTTCAACAACCGAAATTAAGGTAGAAACAAATATATAACAATAAGAGAGAGTTGCAACTAAAGTTGGGCATCTATGCATTGGACAAATGCTTTGAATTTAAGGTTAAAAAGTCATGTTCACAAAGATATAAGGTTGGATGTGTGGAGGATAGTTGTCCATGGCGTATCCGTGCAGTCAGAATTGAATGATTGGACTTGTTTTCCATTCAGGTCTTCAAGGAAACACATGAGTGCTCAGCAGTTAAAAATATGATTACTGCACATCGTCAAGAAACTAGTAGACTTATTGGTGAGGAAATCATGCAGAAATATGATGGAATTGCCCTTCAATACAGACCTAAAGAAATCGTCTTCGACATGGAGAAGCAACATGGTATCAAGATAAGTTACGAGAAGGCTTGGAGGGCAAGAGAATTTGCCCTTTAGAGTATAAAAGGTTCTCCAGAGGATTCATACAAACTCTTACCAATGTGGTCTTCAATGTTGGAGGTAAAAAATCCAGGTACATTGACTCGTATTGAGACTGACAGTGGTAATTTCTTTCTTTACTTTTTCATGGCTCTAGGTCAATCCATGGCGAGATTTAATAAATTAAGACCCATTGTAATTGTTGATGGGACACACTTGAAAGGGAAATATAAGGGTACTCTATATGTTGCAGCCTGTTTTGATGGTAATGAGTAAATATATCATTTAGCTTTTGGTATTGGGGATATAGAAAATGAACAATTGTATACATGGTTTTTTTAGAGATTCAAGGAAGCCTATGGCGATGTTCCAGATCTAGTTTTTATTTCTAATAGACATAGAGGTTTGGAAAGGGCGATTTCAAAAGTATATCCGAATGCTCATCTTGGACATTGCATGTACCATCTCTCTTGCAATCTAAAGCAGCATTTTGGCAAAAATAAACATGTGCACATGGCTTTTTATCAAGCAGCGAAAGCTTATTTGTCAGTTGATTTTGACAAGCATATGCAGCAATTGGAGAATATTGATATACGTGATCATCATTATGTTATAGAAGCTAATCCTAAAAGATGGGCTAGATCTCATTTTCCGAGCAGGAGATACAATTTAATGACAACCAACATTGCCGAGTGTCTAAATACGATACTGAGAGATGCTCGGTCACTTCCAATTGTACCGTTACTCGAAAGTATTAGAACTTTGATTCAAGATTGGTTTTATAATCGTCGTAATGAAGCAGAATTAGTGACAACACCGATTACTCCATGGCTTGATAATAAATTAAAAAAAAAAACCTTCAGTCATGTGTCAGGATGGACGTCACACCATTAAACATGTATGAATTCGAAGTTCATGGATCTAATTTCAGGGCAATTGTGAACTTGGAAAACAAAATATGCTCATGTCAAAAGTTTGATATTGATCGTTATCCGTGTGTACACGCTGCGGCTGCTTGTCGATTTCAAACATTTCATGTTATGCATTTTGTTCAGATTATTACACTGTTACAGCATTGAGAGAATGTTATGCGAGCACCATATACCCACTTGATGATCCACATCTATAGCAAGCATAACCGGATATTGCTAACCGTGTTGTGCTAGCTCCAAATGTGCAACGTGCACCAGGTCGACCTAGGACAAACCAAATTCTATCTAGAGGAGAAGATAGACCACACCGCAAGTATAGTCGATGCGGGGGACTTGGTCACAATCGACAATCATGTACTAGTAATGTTCCACTGCATTAACCATTGAATTATTTATTTATTCATTTAACTATTGTATGGATAATGAATTAAAACTATTAATATGATGGAGTGTAGATCGGTGTTGACATCCGTGTGAAATCATGTATTAATACAGACGCTGAGAGTTTTATGTTCCAGGATTGACATTGACATAGTAATACGATCTTACTTGTCTGTGTCATTCCAGGCATATAAAAACTCTCAGCGACTGTCTTCATGCATGATTTCACACGGATTGTCTATATCGATCAACACGCTATCATAATGTATAAGATTATCGGATTTATTTTTACTTATTATTTTTATATAAGGAAGAAAAGGTTAAAATATATATATATATATATATATATATATATATATATATATATATATATATATCGAAACCAATTTAAAATGCCTACTCATCAATAATAGCGATGTCTCGCTACTACGGGCGAGAGTCACATTTTGTTTCACTAAATAGTGTGCTCGCTAATACTAGTAAGATCTCGTTCCTATCGGCGAGACATTTTCCCGAGAGCCAAAATGTGTCTATCGTCTCACCTGTAGTAACGAAGCCTCACTACTATTGGCGAGCACACACAATTAACATTGTTACAGTTGTCTGGCTGATAGTAGCGAGATCTCACTCCTATTGGCGAGACATTTTTCCGAGAGCCAAAATATGCCTATCCTCTCGCCCATAGTAGTGAGGCCTCGCTACTATTGGTGAGCACACACAATTGACATTGTTATAGTTGTCTCGCTAATAATAGTGAGATCTCGCTCCTATCGGCGCGACATTTTCCCAATAGCAAAATGTGCCTCTCGTCTCGCCCGTAATAGCGAGGCCTCACTACTATTGGCAAGCACACACAATTGACATTGTTACAGTCGTCTCGCTGATAGTAGCGAGATCTCGCTACTATCGACGAGACATTTTCCGAGAGCCAAAATGTTCATCTCGCCCGTAGTAGCGAGGTCTTGCTACTATTAGCGAGCATACAATTGACAAAGGTAAAGGTTATTTATGGTCTTGCTGATAGTAGCGAGCTCTCGCTACTATTAGCGAGCACACTCAAAATGTGTACTCTAGCTCGTAAGAGCAAAATCTCGCTAGTAGTAGCAAGAGGGGTGCCTTATATTCACATATTGCATGCAATAATAAGGGTATACATTGATCTCGCACAACCAATAATCTAACAGAAGCATAAAAAATTTGAGTGAAATAAATAAATCTACATGCTAAGTGAATGATGAAAAATGTCAATTGTATACTTTTCTCTAAAGAAAAGTATGTCATCTTGTCCAAAGTCTAAATCCCTCACAACACTCAAAAACTCAATGATCTTTACCATGAATACCGCATAATCACCGCTGACAGTCTATTTTGGACATTTGTCTTTGTCCATACGGCTCATGGTGAATGGTCGAAGATATGTACCCTCTAATTTGAGTTCTGGTCGGTCATCATAAAATCCACCAACATCAAGCAAATATGGAAACAAAACTGATAGGCACTCGACATTGTTACATTGGAACAAATCGTTTGATGTGTATGGAGCCGAGTCGTATAGAGTAATATGTCTACTGAGTAGATCGACCTTTGCTGCGAGCCAATGTTGTCCATTGTTGTTCACTGGGAGATAGACCTACAATTTAATGGACAATTAGAATGTACAGTCAATTGAGGAATAAAAACACCATAGACAATACTATTCAAATAAAACTTACATAATCAACATCCTTCCAAGCACGTGAATGACTAAGTGTATCTCCTAAGACATACATCTGTAAAGTATCATCTATACTATCAGTCCAATCACGAGGCGATATTTTATTCTTCTCATTTGGATGCGTAAGATTATCTTCCTTCACGTAAATAGAGTACCGACCATGCATCGAACTCTAAAACAATTAAAATTCGAACACATTAGTATTACATTACATCCATAATCATAATACAATTCAATTGGATAACTTAAGCTTGCTTACTTATCCAAAACAATACATCTAAAATGACACATTGTTGAGTAAAAAAATGTGGGTAGGCCGCCACTCTTTAGCGTATAAAGAATAGTACTGTATCAACTTCCTATAGGAAAGTTAACAACATCTATCAAGTAAATTATTGAAAATGTAACACAAACTTTAGAAATAATACAAGACTAAGGAGATAAAATATTTTCACTAACTTTATCAAACCACCATTCTCCTGAAGTGACAATGTTCTTGAATACACTTTACTGTATACAGTACATCATGATCTACTTTGCGTGTATCGTCCATGAATTTGTCAAACGCCATACGCTTCCCTCTTTAATAGGCCTAAATGGATTGAAAGTAAGATACATTTGTTCCCTCCCGATGGGTGGAACCGAATCTTGTAGAGGTGTGAATGGAGAATGAAGCATTGTCGACTTCTTAAGAGTCCTACCCACCCGATGTCTTTAAATTTATCTTTTTTGGTTGAGGAGAAATGGCAACCACACTCTACTTTATGTCAGCAGTATCAAACTCATGTAATTGTTTCGATGCATCTGCTGTTGTTGGTTGTTGAACATTATACAATGGAATTTACGTTGTTACTTTCTAATAACAAATAAACGATTCAATTCAAGAAGTTTGATTTTGGGTAACACAAATTTTTATTTGAACATAATATAATATCGATACAATCAAAGCTTATAATTTTTAGTTGTTAACCAAGTTCTATTCATAAATACAAGTAAAAATTGAATCGTGTTATATATACTCAACTAACCTCCTCAACATAAACATGCTGCATTATGACACGAACCATCTTAGTTAGCTCATCTAACTGTTAGCTCGTTAATCTTTTCCAACCGATTCATATCACTGGTTGATGGTGCATTTGGGACCTTAGATGTACCAGCTAACATGGTAGGCTGAGTAGTGAGACTGACTGTTTTGCCATCATCCAACTTATCGCCATTCAAATAGACTGAAGGTGGACTGGAATATGTGCGCTCCATGCCAGAAATATAGAATGTGGTAACCCAATCATGATTCTCCTCCTCCTCAGTGGGCACTAGCATGTTATTTATAGGGTACTATACAGTTTCAAAACAAAACACATTGAATGTTAATTGCATTATTATACAATATTACAACATAATGTAAGAAATTTAATACTTGATGTAAACTTACGTTATCAGTAATGAAGACTCTCGTATACAACTTATCAAAATGTAGTAATCTAGGGAATTCCCAGCAAAGTATTCTAGGGTAATTATTGGGGAAATAATTCTCACAATTCATCAAATTAGGTATGGGAATAGTTTCAAACCCCCAAACCTACAGAACATTAACAAATTGTTTGATTAAAATATCATATTGTCAACATTACAAAAATATAAGAATAACTCCAATATACACAAGTATCTTCAAAGAAAGACAAATAGTACCTGAAATGCAATAGGAAAACCATATAGAGTGTAAGTGTTTGAAACGTTGCTTGAGTTGACAATACGCGAGGCTTGTGACATCGTATGACAATGTCCCCCATGGATAACTCTCACATAATGCATCATCCTCAATGATCTTCAAGTTGGTGTTGTTTATAAGTTTCCTCTTATCACCAGAGAGAAACACATACTCCAACAAGTAAAACATTGCCACCTTGACGTTGTCATCAACTTCACTTTGATTAAATGGGTGGCATGCAAACTTATCTATGAACTCCTTAAGTGGAAGGTCATTGTTTGGACCAAAGTACTTATGTCATAACCGGCTCGTCAACCTACTAGTCTCGTCATAGCTTGGAAGCTTGCCATATTCAGCCCAGTCACCAATGCAAATACTTTGTTGTCAAATCGAACGCCTACACCTCTAAAGTTAAATTCAGCCACCCTCGGATCATCGCATTCCGTTTTTCGTATCAACAAGCTATGGACGACGGTGTTGCAAAATCTAAGTGTTTGGATGTCCAGGAAATGCCCAAAGCACGTGTTTGCAAACTTTTCAACACCACTTTTACCAAGCTTCCGCCGAATAAGCTCGATTACGTGTGACAAATTACCTATATTAGTCACCTTAGTAACACTACATTGTTTCTCTTGTGAGACAATGAATGGTCTATATTTGTGTGCCTGCAAATAACAAATAGAAAGAAAAATTATAGAAAATAACAAAAAATCCCAAAAAGTTGCTATCGGGAAAATTACTCGACCAAATTAGCGAGATCTCGTTACTTTTGGCGAGAAACCACAATTGCTTGCATCAATGCCTTCTTGCCAGAAGTAGCGATAACTCGCTACTATTGGCGAGAAGGAAGTCTTGGTCACTTTACTTCCTTCTCGTTAATTGTAGCAAGCACTCGCTACTTCTAGCGATGCACCCTTCTCACCAATAGTAGCGAGTTCTCGCTAGTATTGGCGATGCATTTTCCAAATAGTTCATTAACTATTTGGAAAATGCATCGCCAATACTAGCGAGAACTCGCTACTATTGGTGAAGAAGGAGTCTTGGTCACTTTACTGCCTTCTTGCGAATTGTAGCGACCACTCGCTACTTTTGGCGATGCATTTTCCAAAGCATAATCAACCATTTGGAAAATGCCTCATCAATACTAGCGAAACCTCACTATTATTGGGGAGAAGACAATTTTGTTCCCTTAACTACTATCTCGTCCATATAGCGAGATCTCACTATGTGTAGCGAGGCATTTTCCCAAGAGCGTCATCAACCAATTGGGAAAATATCTTGTCACCATTAGCGAGATCTCGCTACTATGGTTGAGGACGTAACTAAGGCCTCGCCCGTTATAGCGAGAACTCGCCAATTGTAGTGAGATCATAAGTGGCCAGTGTTCAGTTTTTCCAGGCAAGTTTCGACCATACAATACACACCTACTCCATGCACACCACTCCACATGCACACTCCATTAACTGAGCAATTGTCTGAAATAACTACACCATAAAAATCCAAACTTTAAAATCCAAACTACAACCCTATTCATGAACAAAAAATACAACTTTTCCCACTAAAATTTAACTTTTTGTAAAATATAAATTATATAAGTTAAATGACTTACAAGTTTGGGATTGGTGGATGGGACTTCCACGGCCTAAGTTGATTGAGATGGTCCGTTGTCGGCGATGCTAGATTGGGTAGTGCTCTTTTTCACCATCTTCGTCGTCTTTGCAGGTGGAGTTTTCTTCGTTGATTCAGGTTAATTCTTCGATCTTTTAGATTTGGGAGGACTTTTCCTTCCAACTGCCTTTCTTTTAGGTGCCATTTAAAAAATGTACGGCGACAGCAGTGATGAACTAAAAATGGCGAGAATCAGCAAGAACCAGCGATAAAGACATAGGAAGAGATAGGATGGAAGTTCAAATGCCAAGGATATTTTGGGTAGGGAAATTATCAAGCGCCTATTTTTGAATAAATTATTAAATGTGGTTATTTTCACCATTTTAACTTTTCTCGTGGGCATTTTTAATAATAACTCTTTTTAAAATTATACTATTTTAGTAGGTATTTGACCCAAAACCCATAATTTAAAGTTAATATTTTTCCTAATTAATACATCGAATGTAGAAGTGGTAGTTCCGGCTTAATTACTTTATTTGTCTATATTTATGCCTGGACTTGTAAACAATTTAAACTATGTATGAATTACTAAAAAAAAAAAATTAAGTTGTGTATGTACTTATTAATATAAAAAAATCTCATATTATCCATTTTCATCTAACAGTTGCAACATATAAATTAATTGTATAAATAAAATTAACCACTAAGTCAAAAAATTTGGAAATTTCTTTATCGAGGATTTATTTTGGCATCATCAAACACCAAATAAAAAATTTAGATTTTTTTTACCATCTCATCCTACTTTACCCCATGTGTCAAACATGATTTATATGTATAAAATTATAATAATAATAAATAAATAAATAAATAAATAAATAGATGAATCAATAAATGAAGTATGTGGGATTTGGGGTGTGAAAATGCAAAGGCATTAATTACAAGAAAAAACAAAGGAATATTTCTACATTTAATTTCAATTTCTATTCTAAAAATCTAAATGTATTTTCTAAACATCACACAAATATAATTTTTGAGTTAAAATAAAAATTTTAAGGATGTGTCGAAGGTAATTTTTTCTGGGTATATATATAGAATTACTCTAATAAATAAATCTGTTGTTTTTATTTAAAAATAATTTTCTAAGTTTTCAATTTAACAAAAAAAAAAAAGAAGCAAAGGAAAGAAAAGAAAAAGAAGCCCAACACAAACGTCTTAAAGCGCGGCCCAGTTTTTCAGCCATAAAACCTAGTGGTGAGAACTGAGTCCTTCATTTCATCTCCCGCGGCAGAAGAAAATTCATTGGAGCTTCTCAGCGTGCTTTGAACGGTAAGCTGTTCTCCTCCTCTTTCTGATTTTTGTATTTTTTATTTCTCAATAATTTTTTATTTTCTTAACCTTTTTAAAAATCATTTTGTATATTATACACCAGTATGTGATTCGCTACTTTGTTACCTCAAAGTTTTTTTTTTTTCAATAATCCTGTTTAAAGTAACTTCAAAATTCGAAGTTATGGTTGTTTTCTTATTTTGTTTGGTGGGCATATTTTTTTGCTACGTTTTTTTATTTTATAATATTATGGATATTTAGAAACCCGAAGCCCATCGTCTGTTTGATGAAAAGCCCGAAAGGAGTTCATCTTTTAATGGAATCCAGAATTTATCAACCCGAAGGACTAGAATACTGTTGTGAATGTGATAAAAGAATTTTATCACATCGTCACCATTTTTTTTTTCTGGGTAATGCGTTTTGGCCTTGTTATGTAGGTTAAATCCTGGTTGGGATAGTATTTCAATATTGATATGTTAGTAGCGTGGTGATTGAGATTGTTTCAAGTACGATTATGAACATAATGTGCGTGCCAAAAGAAAAGCAAAGATTTGTATGGGCAAAAATTAGTGGAAATTTTCTTACAAATGCTTGCAAACACACCCCTTAGCTTCTGCTTTTAGTATTGTGCTGAAATGTTTTTACGGGGTCTTCCTTTAATTGTTCTGAAGGTACTCAGACGACCCTTGAACTTGGTTAAACTCTTCTTTTGATTTGTTGAAGAGGCAATGACACAGAAAGTCAAGTACTCCCAGTTTTCGTTATAGTTCATTTGAGCTCATTCCTATGGAATGTGTTTGATTGTAGTTGCTTTTCTGTTGGATGAACTAATGATCATCGAAGTATTTCAATAAGGGAACAAATTTTGATGGTTGTACAGATGTTTGGATGAAAAGTTGAAATAAAAATTTAGCTAAGAGGCAAAATGAAAAGTATAGTTCCTTCTGTTGGTGATGCTGTATGCAGCATCATGTTACCATGGCTTGAAAGTTACTTTACATAGTCTCGATAAAGGACAAATCAATATGATTCTGTAGATATTACTTGTCTGATGATTGACCTTCTATGAATAAACATTGATGTTCATTGTTTTTATTTTTTAATATGTTCTGCATTCATGTCCTCAGATTTTATATCTATTCTTCAAGGACTTGAGACATGGGTGGTCTGCCAGCGGACAATACTTCGTCTACTTTAACTCTCCCAGGGTCACAGCAAGACCAAGGGCCACTTGTCGGTAAGCCTGGACCAGATACAAAGCATGCACCAGACACAAAGCCAAAGAAGAAGATCTGCTGTGCTTGTCCCGAGACTAAGAAGCTCAGAGATGAATGCGTGGTTGAGCACGGTGAAGAAGCTTGCGCAAAATGGATAGAGGTTCATCGCAAGTGCCTTCGTGCAGAAGGATTCAATGTTTGATTCTGTGAGTGATAGTTGAGTTACACAGTTAAATAATTTTACAATTTCAGAATACAAACTTTTACTTTTGGATAAATCATGTCTCAAAAGTAAAAAATAATGTGAGGAAGGACAGCTTCTCTTGGCTGTTAGATAAGATACATTTTTCCATTTCATACTTCCATTTTCAGGAAGGTTTTTTACTTTCTAATTCTGTAAAAGTGAGAATTCTAAGCATATATCTCATTTTATAATTTATTCAATCTGTGTACCGTGTTATCATTCCCATTTATATTTTTTCATTTCATGTGTGAATGAAAAGAGAATTAAGCTAATTACCAGAAAACTGAACAAATGTTTCTCAAATTCATTCCTTCACATTGGAATGCTATGGCTTTGCTTTCTCTGTCAAGTATCTCCACAGATCTTGGTTCAGGTTTCTTTTTCCTTTTTTTTGGAAAACACAGATCTTAGTTTAGTTTTTTTTTTTATGGGTAAATACAGATCATAATGTAGTTGAACCAGTTCTTGGTTGGAGTATGTTTAGGCGCACTGCTTGCTTTCAAATGTTAATCCTGTTGTATGAATGAAATTTCTAAGGGAGAAGCATACAATGGGGTCTCGAAAAGTCAAAATTAATAAGATAAATTTCTCTTCCAGTGGTAGCATAACTTTTTGTCTTTTGAAATGTTTTTGTTTTTTCTTCCTATACCTTGTAAATTGCTATATGTTTAGTACTTTTAAAGAAGGCTTTCTTAGTTGGAGGTATTCATGGGATTTCTGATCATGGCCTCCTTCTTTTGGACATTTTTCTCTGTAAAGAGTGCTCAATCTTCTTATTTAGCATTAATATATTTGGTTTTTAATTAAATACAAAAAAACAAAAATGAAAACCAGAGTATCTATTTTAATGCAAATATTCATTAATTCAAACCACAGACAGGGCCACAGAGATGACCTTTTCTTCACAAATATCCCTATTAGGGAAACACAACCATGCATGCCTGAGAACTCAGTCACAGACACACATATTACGTAGGACTCAAGAACAACAACCAGAAATTTTGGTACCACAGCAAATTATAAATACCAAGTTTTTGACCCACAATCACATTATTATATGACTTCCAAGCATAAGTGTGTATTATATGCTTAATCACCGCATGTGCAGTTCACACAAGCGCAGCTGTCACCGCACCTGCACTTTCCATTGTTGTGCTCGGCTGCTGGAGCATCCACCACAACGGTGTCGATGTAGCTGCAAAAATTAAATAAAATACAGAAACATATTTTGTCTGTTAGGCACAAACTAGTGTGTTACTAATATGTATGAATGTTGAATTAGTGGTTGAAATGAACAAGCATTTACCTTCTCTCAGTCTCAACAATGATCAGGCTGTTTCCCTTCTTGCTGCAAATAATTACACAAAAATATTATTTTTTTTCTTTAGTTTATTGACCAATAGTGATCCATATCCAGATTACATAAGAATATAATAAATAGTTAATTATTTTAACCAACAAAACAAAACCAGTTCATCATTTGTGCACACGCATGTGTATATGAATCATACTTAATATTGCGAGGATGTAAAGCTTGGCTATAGATTGACATCCTCAATAACAACCACGAATATATAAATTTGAAATAAGATAGCTCTCCATGACCATGGAAGAATACTGTCAGAACCATAACATATATATACTTGTATAAGAATAGGCGATTGAGAGAAACATGCACTTACGTGCACTGGCTCTTGTCAGTACAGCTGCAGCCGTCGCACTTGTCCGACATGATGGCTGAGTTGTCAAAAAGGGAGTAGAATACTAAAGAAGAAGTTGATGATATATAGATGAGCTTTTGAATATGGATGTGGGAGTAGTACTGTATATGGTGGTGTATTTATAGGAGGGGGAGGAAGAGAGAGATGGGTATGGAGATATGGGTCGTCAGGGGTAAGGTTTTGGGGTGGGACCTTAGGCATGAGAGGAGCACACGCCTCCCAAGAAGAGTCCAAAAGGAATCTAAATAATGGAGGGGCTCGGCTTCCTATGCTCCACTCATGTCTCTTTTGCACATTGGGACTCTGCATGCATCAATATCTTCTCTCATCTATTTATTACCTTCTTTTTTTTTTATAAATAAAAAAAAAAACTTTAATATAAAAATTATTAATATAGAATTCTATTAGAGAAAATATTAAATTTATGTTAATCCTCTTAATAATTTCTCTTTATTCACATTTAACAAATTTGAAACACCAAGTTAGAAGATTCCCTTTATACATCTTAAATTCTTTATTTTAAATATCAAGTTCAATGACTCTTTATTCAAATAAAATAAAGATACATTAGAGCCAAATCTCATCTATTACATTATAATTAATACATTACAAGTTTCAAACTATACTAATTGATTTTTAAAAAAATTTATAATTTTTATGACATCTCACAAAAATAATTTTTCTTCTCATTAATAATTACAAAAAAATAAAGAAGAAAATATAAAGAGTATTGAACTTAAATAAAATTTTTCACTCTTATACATCAATATCATGAAAATTTATTATATATACTCGGTCAAACTATAATTTTATTATTTTATTCTTTATGCCATCTATTTATTATCATTTTTCTTCTACTCTCTGTCAAACTTCAATATTTTTCTATTTTAATTTTATTCTTTATAAACTTTTTATAATTTTATCCTTCTATTACTTGCCTCTTATGAATATATATATATATATATATATATTCGTTTTCTATAAACTCAGAAAGGCAGTGCATAGATTTGGATTCCAGACGATATCTTGCCAAAATGAAACTCATGCCTAAAGAGAAAGAAAGTTTTATGTTTTGTGCCTCACATTTTTTTTTGTTATTTACTTAATTTACACAACAATAGCAAAATGCCTTCTCCCAAGTGGATAATGTACATACACATGCACGTGAGTTTGTAAATTAATTATAACAAAAAGTTATTTTTATTAACTCAAATAAAATATACGATCGAGTACGTAGGTAGGTAGGTGTAATTTATATTTCATTTTTGATGAATTTCCTTGAAGGCACAAATTAATTCCCTCAAAATTCTGACCATCCAAGTGGCCATGCTAGAACATCATGAACAAAATTTGGGCATCAAATATTGTAGGAGCTAGGTATAGCTTTAAATAGATCTTGCATACATGCACTTAACTTCCCTTGATAATATTACCAAACTCCTACATGCATGCTTTATATTTGTTACAAACTCTTCTCCCTTATATTTGTTAGGTTTGCGTATGTGTGTATAGCATGGTCGGCGCTCATTTTAGCTAAACTTCAACAAATGAAACACTACGAATATGAATGATGAATCATGTGAGAAAAGCTCTTTCTCTTTACGAGACAGTTTTTCGTTTAATACTAGTTTATAATCTTCACCATCAAATGATATATATATATATATATATATATATATATATATATAATTTATGACTTTTTTGCCTCCAACTAAAAGTATATTACATCATTATTTTATAGGATATATGGGCATGTAGTATAAAAAAGCCTATATATATATATATATATATATTATTAATTGAAGTGATTTAAATTAAAACAAAAACTTGCTGGTCTTCTTTGAAGTATATGTTAGTAGCCTAGTAATGCAATGTTTTCAAATATATTTTTGTGAAAGGAATTAAGTAAAGCTTTACATTCTTGTTTAATATATATATATATATATATATATACATATTATTAATTGAGGTGATTTCAATTAAAACAAAAACTTGTTGGTCTTCTGTATATGTTAGTAGCCTAGCTAGTAGTGCAATTGCTTCTCAAAGTTGCCAACTTTGTTTTCAAAGATTTTTGTTAAGGAATTAAGTAGAGCCTTACATTCATGTTTTCGACCTTCTTATCCACACCCTCACATTCAATTATTGTGCTCTATGACTTCACTTTCTCTCTAACACATGCATGTCCAAATTAAAGTTTTATATGATAGTGAAAATATAAAATTTTAAAAACGAGAAGGACTAAAAAGATATATATATATATATATATATTTGAGCATTTGGGCCATATATTAGTAAAGCAAGACAGGTATGAGAAATTAAATTGACGTTTTCTAGACCCTTTTGAATTTCATGGTTGATAATTAAAAAAGTGATGGGTATTTTTAAAAACATGGTCTACATATATTGTACATCTGAAGCAATATTAGTGATGAAGTCAATTGAGATCCCTAGTCCACTAATATTATTATTATTATTATTATTATTATTATTATTATATATATATATATTGAAATTTTTTCTTTAATTCATCATAACTTGGATTCTCTAATATTTTATTCGATTGCAACTTGTGAAAAAAAAAAAAGAAAAAAGAGGATATTTTAGAAAAATTGAAAACACAGAGAAAAAAACTTTATCTTTTCCAATGAGTTTTAAAAAATGCTAATGGTCAGCACTAGTGATTAGAGATTGCAAAACTAAACTTAATCGGTTAATATAATATGAACACGTATAAAATTTTATGAGTGTTCCATACTAGGTCATATTAATAACATGTTAATACAATAAAATCTATTAAGCTAGTGGATTGGTTATGGATTAACCCATTAAAACATGTTAACAATCCGTTAACCCATCAAACAAAAGTATTTTATAGGGGTGGCAACGGGACGGGACAAGGCCGAAGTGCCCCTCCCAGTGCCCCACCCCCTCAGGGATTTTTTCATCTTGTCCCCGCCCCAAACCCTAGTTATGTTGAGGGAGGGCAGGGCTAGGATACCCCATTTATTTCTCTTTCTTTCTTTTTTTTGTTTACTGTAAAACTATATATATATATATATATATATATATATATTAAATCTTAATATAATTATAATATATAAAGTAAAATATATATAATATATATAAGTAGCGGGTTCGAGACAGAAATATTACGCCCCAGTCCTGCCTTAGGCAAATGTATTTTACTTCAGTTCCGCCTTGCTAACCCGGTTAGGTGGGGAATTTCCGCCCCGAATGGGGGCGGATTGAGTTACCAACCCTAGTATTTTAGTCATCCCTACTAGTGATAGATACTGTGATAGATGGCTTATGTGATGGTGAATTTGGTATAAAAACACAAATGGCAATGTAAGTAAATAGTAAATCCAGCGCTCATTATCACCAGCCGGTCCGGCGTGGTACTCATGAGGTTTAGTTATTTTTTTATTTTTGGTAAATGGGTACTCATGAGGTTTAGGATATTAGGAGGGCTTCTTAATCAACTTTGATGATCTTTCAATTTAATTTAATTAAAAATAACCCGAGCTTTTGAATCAAATATAAAGGAGTAGAGTATGAGATTTTTTTTTGGTTAATAATAGAAATATAAGAGTTTTTTGGTGAATTAGAAATATAAGAGTTTGATTGTTTGACTTTATTTATCAATAATAAACTTTTTTCAAAACCCAACTTTTAACATGACATGATAAGGGCTGCCATTTTCCAAATCATTTCAATAGAAAAAATCAATTAATATTTAATTTTTTGAATTTCTCTACTAAGTTTTTTTTTTTATTGAAAATGACATATTTGATTTCTTTCCAAATAAATAAATAAATATGATTGACAAAGAAGCTTTTCCTTTCCAGCTAAAGGTCGTCGATCTTATCTTCAATATATGCAATAAATTCAGCTTTCCATAAATTAACAACCATTAATGGTTGCCATAAAATAGACCTTTCATTTTGTTTTTAAAACAGTTTTATATGATGTTTGGATTGATGAAATAGTAAGGAAAAAAAAAAGAAAATGATTTGATTCCCGAAGGAAGGAAAAAAAAAAAATTTGTTTACGCGTAAATTTTGCCTATCTAGTTTTCCACTCAAAATTGAAAGAAAATAAATGGAAAGGAAAATAATTTTAATAAAACTTGTTAACATTTCAAAATTACTCTTATTAATATTGTATGAAAAACTTTAAAGGGATTTTATATGAGGTTATTTTTATAAACAATATAAATAAGCTTTTTTATTTTTTTATTATTATTTTATTTTACTTTTGTTTCCATTAATAATCATATTATCACAAATACTACCATTTCATTTTCTTTCATTTCCATTCCTTTAATTTTTATTTTTTTTTCTTTTCCTCATTCAATCCAAAGTGAAGAAATTTTTTTTTATTACATTGAATATAAAATAAAATAATTTAATTAATTAATGAGTGAAATTGATTTAGTAATATGCCCCTTATTGAAAATTATTATTATTATTAGTGAAAATTATTAATATTATTATTATATTATAAATTTTTCATAGAGGGCTTGAAAGATGGATTTGGGTATGGCCTTTGGGCCTGATACAGAATAATATGGGCCTAGCCCAATATCTAAATTGAATAACACAGTCCATTAAAATACAAATTAACAACTGTGGCGCATTTACTCTTTTTCTTCTCTTTGCTTATAATTTAGGGTCACCTGATGTGTTTGTTTATAGTATATATATATATATATATATATATATATATTAATTAGACATTAACATGAATCTAGAAACTTTTCACATAGGTGAAAGGAAACAAATTAAACAAGTTTTAATAGGGTGGGTAAAAAAAAAAGGGAAATTAATAATTCCCAAACAAAAATCATTAAAATTATAATTTACAAGAGTAATTTACGTAATTTTGAGTTTCAAAAAGGAAAATATGATATTTTCAAATGAAAAAGAAATAAAATCTGACGTGAGCTTGAGCTTGAAGATGATGAGCATAAATAAATAAATATTATACAATTTTAATTATTATTTTTTTTTTTTTGGCTGCAAAATTCCTTCATTCCTCGTCCTAGTACGTCCTATGCTCGTGTGGGTCGATGATCATTGTAATGGTTGCGATGAAAAGCCAGTGGCCCACCTTATCCAGATTTTAGTAACAATAAAATTTTAATCGAACGGCTCAGACAGTCACACTCCTTGATAGCTCAGTCAACACCCCGCGCGCGCGCGCACACACTCCTATACAGCCAGCCAGCCTACGTAGAATTATAGATAAAAAAATTATAAATATGCACAAAATTTTTTTTATTTTTCTTATGTATAGATGTTATCCATCAATTCAAATTAAAAACTTATAAGTTTTGTAATTTTTATTATGATTTTTTATATTTTTATGATATTTTTGTTAAAATTTTTATGCTAATTTATTCACAATTTGATTAGAATCTTCATAATTTTTAGAAAAATTTTCATAATTACAATTGAAATTTCTATAAAAAATTTTAAAATATCCGTATTAACTATGAAATATAATATTAGTATTTTTTTCTCAAGTTGTAATTATTATATTTATATATGTTCAACGTTTCACATATTGAATAGAGTTTTTTTTTTCTTTTTTTTTTTATATATACAATTTATACATGTGCAAAAACTAAAACTCTTAGTACTTCAACCCCTTTAGGGATACAAGTTCATAATTTCAAACTATTAATAGTAACTCTAGCTCAAGTGATGATATCAATAGATATTCTAGTGGAGTTAGAAGTAGTTATGAATGAGAGTTGTCAATTCAAGAGAGATTGAATCCATTTACTAATGAAGAATATTATATTCATGCAATGCAAGATGAAGATCATGGAGTTAAAGATTCTGGATAAAGAGTTGACGCGATAGGAAAAGACTATACACATAAAGAAAATGGTACTACAACAATTACACATCATGATGAGAATTTTTTTTCATAAATTTTGGATCAATGAGAATTAGAGGTGAATATAACTTTATTCAATAGATGGTTATGTAATATCAGCAAGTAATAATTCATGGATAGATTCTTAAACTCAACCGTCAGGGAACAACAGTTATGCACAGAGCCAACTAATACCATATTCATATCACAATTATCAGCAACAATCACATACAATATCACATCCATATGATTAGCATATTAATAATTACATACAAAACTGTCAATAAGATATGTCATTTGATCAATATTTCTCTCAATACACTAGTGAAAATAAAGATATGGAAGAGAGTGAATATTTTTAACCACAAAAAAATTATAAAAAATAATAATATTTTTTTTATTATCAACGAGTACTATAAATTTTTTAATTATAAAAAATATAAATTGCATTCAATATATATTTTTTAATTTTTTAATTAAATTGATAAAATAATTAATAAATAAATATACTTTAAAATTTTATAAAAAATTTTATATTGTGTTATTAATTTTTATTTTTTTAAAAAAAATTATATTTTTACTGATATTTTATATTTTTATCTTATATATTTCCGTCGGATATTTTCATTCATGTTTAAAGTTTAGTAGGAACCAAAGTCTTTACATCAAACGGTTCAAGATCATTGATGAAACTAGATCATTGTATAGATGAAGAGTAAATTAATCTGCACCGTTGAAGTAGGAATATGCCAAGATTGTAATTTTAGGGTCAAAACGTGTGCTTATTTGAAGAAAGGGACAGTCTATTTTCGTCGTTATCAATGTTGATTTTCTCAATAAAGCCAAAATTAAAAAAAATAATAATTAAAAAAATTCTGAGACTCTCTCTCTCTCTCTCACTCTAAAAGAATGTTTTTCTCCGTGTAACTTTCTCTCCCCACAACACTGAAGAAGAAGAAAAAAAAAATTGTTTTTCATTTGTTTTCTTTAGAAAGCGGACGTAAATCGAAAGCAAATTTTGGAATTCATTTTGGCTCTCGACTCGTCGGCGCAGCTGATAAGTCTTTTCAGGTATTTTCCTTCTCTATGAGCATGAGCTCAAGCCGATCGATGGAGCCGCCGCCGCCGATACCCAATAGCATCTCTCAGATTTCCAAGTCTCTCTCTCGCTTCCTCTTCTTCTTTGTCTTTTTTAAAGCAGTTTTAAAAATTCGCTGTGTGTGGTTTTCTTTTGACTTTTCCCTCATTTTCTTGCTCGCCAAACAGGAAGCGATTGGCCTCAGGACGCACTTCTCGGTTCATGGATTCCGAGGTCTTGGAAATACCGACTCCGATTTCTCGCACTCCTAAAATACTCAGAAATAAAGAGGTTATTAGGGCAATCCTTCCTTTTTGTTTTAACTGATTAATTTATACAATCTTTAACAATTTACGAAACCCAGTCTCTGTAATTTTTTCTCTTCTGTTGGGCTTGATGAATCAGATTCTGAACTTAGTTCTTGAACTAAAGATTTTAGGTTTAATCTGCTAAATTTTTTTCTTTAATTGACGATGGTTCAAAGTACCTGAATTTGATAAGGCTGAGAGACGCTCATTGGGATATATTGGATTTTATTGTATCATCTTGCACGCTTTACAATAGTGGGCATTTGAACTGCATAATTTAACTCTCTTCCTCGATTTTTGTGTTTTTGGCTTAAGGTTATAGTAAAAGCCTTTCAGTCTTTTATTTTATGCTGGTTATATAAATTTTATTGTTTGCGTGAACTGTGTTTTCAAAGTATAGTGGTATTCAAAAGTACGGAAAGATATTGCTGATGAGGCTTTCGACAATTTTGTAGTAATAGTAATCTGTTCATATATTGTACCAACTATGCAAGGACTTATTAATAATCAACTGATATTGTTTTCCCTCTTTTTTCTGTGTTGATTTATTGACAGTGTAGTAGCTGGTCAATAGATGCCTCAGGATAGAATCTTGATCACCTTGGAAGTGAATTAGAATGTGATATCTTTTAGGTTATTATTTTTTTTCATCCCTATTTTTTGTATACATTGTTTGCCTGTTTACACGTTACTAAAGCTTTTAGAACAATTGGTTCAACACTTTAATCTCTCTATTTATCTAAGTTGATCTTGTTTCCCAACAGTTTCCCTTTTTCCTAGTGTTGTGAGGCTGGTGATTCATTTTTATTTATTGGTTTTTGGTGGGGGTGGGGGATGGTTGGTAGAAGAGCACTAATATGGACTTTTTGGTATGAGGAATTGCATTTTGGAAAAAGGGAAGACAAGGGTATACAATGGAGGGCAACAATCAAATTTCTTAAGTTTGGAATTGAATTGAATTGAATTGAGTCTATGAGGTGTTTTATTTAGTTATATTCTAATTTTTTATTTTTTTTTAATCTGTCTACCTATTTAAATTCATTCTCTTTGTATTTTGCAATGTTGTGATGAGTTTGTCCTGATTCATGCCCTTAAATAGTGGATTTTCCTTTCTATATTCTTAAGGTTTGGTTAGAAATCTCTATCTGTTATTCTATATTGTATCAGTAAGTGTGCTTTCTCTCTCCTCTACCCCCCTTTCTAGGTTATTCTGCATGATGTGATAGAAATCGATGATGATGAAGATTGTGATGATGTCATGCTAATTGATGAGAGAGTTGACAGAAATAGGAAAGGAAAAGCGATAAAAACTGATTCTAATGGTTACAATGATCAGGTTCGTGATTACCTATGACGAAAATATATAGTGATTGGTTTCTTTTATCAAATTGTTGCTTTAGTATTCCTGCTCATAATTACTGTCTATTGTTATTTTTTAAAGGAAGCTATCATCAATAATCTTTTCTTAACCTCTGGGGGGGAAGCACCTGGAACAGTGGATGGCATTGAATCTTCTAAGAGTTCTGCCCCTTCGTCACATAACTTTATCAACCTAGATAGTCAAAGTTCTGATCTAAATTATGATGATGATGACTATATTGATCTTTTTTCTGATGATTTTATGGATGTTGATGAATATGCTATCTTGCAAGCACACTTTGATAATGTGGATATTCCTCCGGGAATAGAAGCACCAATCCCTTGGTTTCCAGAAACTCTACAAATTAAGAAGAAGCCAGTTACTGGAAGTAGTTCTGTATGTACCAGGTCTCAAATGCAATCTGGTGTTGGTCTTCATGGGATCAACTCATCTTCATCTTCATGGTCATCAGAGCTTGGTCATTTCAGCAGAAAGTCAATCCCTTTGAGCAATTCAAGCTTTATCCAAATGGATGTAACAAGTCATCCTCCTGGAGCAGATATGTCGTCACCTTTGGTGGTTCCACAATTTTCCCAAAGTAAAAAGAAACCAGCTGCTTTGCAACATAGAGGAGTTGCTTCTAATCTCCCACTTGGAGTAGAATCCTCTAAATCACTGTTGAAACCTTTCCAGTGCAAGAAAAAGCCAGTTTCAAGTAGCTCTACTAATTATAATTCTGTACATCAATTGGATGCAATGAAGCTTCATTCTGAAGTTGAGCCATCTTTTTGGGGATCAATTGTTCCTAATAGTGTAAATAAACAAGTTTCTGCGGGTAGTTTTTATGCTTCAAGTTTCCCTGTACATACAGACACATCAAACCATCCTCCTGGACTGAAACCACCTCCATATTGGTTGCAGGAGCCTTATAAATCCAATATTAAGCCAGGTTTAGTTAACCATACTGCTTATTCAAGTTATCATGATCCATTGACTTATGTATATAATCCTCAAGTTGCAAATATGCCATGGGTTATGGATTATGCCCAAACTCAGAAGGATGCTGGTACTGTTGGTGGCCCAACAAACACTGTTCAAGCATTCTCTAGTATGGATGGAGATGAAATTCTGAGGAAGTTTCAGCTATTTAAAAAATTTGATACCGTTCAAGATCATTCGGACCATCACTATACCAGAAAAGGTTTTTCAACGCAACAGGTGAGTTTCAGATTATGAATTACTTGCTTTATTATCACCTTTAACTTGAAGTCTTTATATTAGAGATTTTTGTCTGCCCTGTTTCTGACAGCCAACAAAGAATTGGGTGAAGAGAATCCATGAGGAGTGGAAGATCCTGGAAAAGGATTTGCCTGGTGAGTTTTTATGGTTTGTTTTTGATGCTTTGTTTTTGTGTTATGAGTTGACAGCGAGATATTTCTATTGCAACCGTACGTTTTTGTAATCCTAAGTAACTGGTTTATAATTGATAGTTTGAACTGATAATAAGGAAAATAGCTATAGAATGGTTGTCAAGACAGCTGTTGTTTGGGTATTACTTCTCCCTATTGTACTACTTTTTATTCACCCCCTCTATTTTTTGTGCTACAGTTTATCGTAGTCATTTTGGCCCTGACACATCTTTTCTTGTCTGCAGATACTATATTTGTCAGGGTCTATGAGTCAAGGATGGATCTTTTGAGAGCTGTGATTGTTGGAGCAGAGGGTACTCCCTACCATGATGGTCTCTTCTTCTTTGATGTTTTCTTCCCTAGTGGGTATCCCACTTCACCACCGGTACGTGATTAATGTTAAAGTGTATGGCGTTTTTGTATCTTCTTACATCACAGTTTTAACGTCTAGGTGCACTTTTATGGCAGCAAGTACACTACCATTCCGGTGGGCTTCGATTAAATCCAAATTTGTATAATTGTGGGAAAGTATGCCTCAGTCTACTTAACACTTGGTCTGGCAGCAAGAATGAAAAGTGGCAACCTGGGAAATCAACCATGCTACAAGTTCTGGTCTCCATACAAGGGCTGATATTGAATCAAAAACCCTATTTCAATGAGCCTGGATTTGCAAGTATGAAAGGCTCAGCAGCTGGTGAGGTTCAGTCCCAGCAGTACAATGAAAGTACACTAATCCTATCTCTAAAGACAATGGGGTACTCAATTAGGAGACCTCCAAAGGTAAAATTCTGAAATCTTGCTTTCTGATTATGTTCTATTTTGATATTGGTATCAGTCATTTGCTTTTACAAGTTGATGTCAAAATTACTGGAAAAATCGCATCATGACTGACTTGCTTTTTTGTGGTTTCCCAGTCATGGTTCCGGTGCATTTATTAATGATTTTACTGAAGAACCCTGCCAAAGAAACGATGTGAATCTGTAAAATTCAATTAAATTGCTAAATGCATTTTCACACACAAACAGAGAGCACATAACCCTGTCAAAAAGATGACTTAAAATTATGGTGTTGATCTATCCTTTACTTTTCTTCCTATGTATGAATTATTGATGCTTTGAGTGCCATGCATCAAGTGGTGTTTGTTTTTCGAATTGTGCAATATTGTTGAATGCTCGATACTTTTTGGGCGTGCAACATCCGACTTTCTGGTGATGGTTTGCTGCAGTATTTTGAGGATTTTGTTAGGGGGCATTTCTTCAACCGTGCAAACGACATTATGGTGGCATGTAAAGCGTACTTGAATGGTGCTCAAGTGGGGTCTCTGGTCAAAGGTGGGGTTCAAGATGTTGATGAGGGTGACAAGAGCTGCTCAAAGTATTTCAAGGACACTTTGGCTGGAGTTTTGCAAATGCTGGTCGCAGATTTTATTCAAATTGGTGTCAAGGACTGAAATTTATTTACCATCTGCAGTAAATGGGAACAAGCCTACAGATAATACGCATCAGGTTGCGAGGTGAAGGTTTTCTCTATGAAGGTTGATTTGTAGAGTTTTGACAAAAATAGTTTTACAGTCTAAGATATCCTACTGAGGTTTATGGTTATCTTTTTGAATATAGTTTAGACTTTCGTTTATGTTGTTTCTGGTCTGGCTAAAGTCCGTGGCCAGCATGGCCTTCGACTAGGGCTCCATTCAAATGATGGGCCCAAAAATTTTTAATATTATTATATATTTTTAAATGAAAAATTATTTGTTATGTAGAAAGTGATAAATGATATTTTATATTTTCTTAGCTATATAGTTGAAATCAATAAGATAAAAAATTTCAATATTTATTTAAGTCTGTTGAGTTGGATAATGTTTGTCAAGAAAATTTAAATCTATCAAAGACTTTTTCCAATTTAGCATTCCCATTTTTTTTTATTATTGTTTTGTTTGAAAGCCGTCCAATATATTTAAAAGCTAAATTCCGGCATCTTGTAGCTTTCACAAGACGGAAATGTCGAGGTCTGTATGTCATTCTTTAATTTCCAAGTCAACAAAGACTAATTTTCCATTGAAGAAGCAAAAACGATGACTTAAAATATATATATATATATATATATATATATATATATATATATATATATTTTTATTTCTTAAAAAAAAGGGAAAATGATAATGCAAGGGTTGATTATAGGCCTCATAACACCTTCAATTCCCTAAAAAAATTGATAATAAAAAAGTTTTAAAAAATGAGGAAATATTTTTGTAAATAATAATAAAAAACAATCCCTTGTTTTATTTAGTTTTAAAATATATGTATTCCTAATCTTTATTCCTTACACACTCATAAAACATACAAATGCGCATAAGGGGTAGGGCCTAGCAGAAAAGTCTTAATAAACCCTTTGGTTTGGATCTTGGTAAGCTGTAGCAAAATAAAAATCTTATTCATTAACAGAATTCTAAGCTAATCAGATATATATCGAGCATTTTCTTTTTATTTTAAAAAAATAATAAAGAAAATACACGAATGCAACTGAGGCTAGAAACAATGTAGGAGCTTTTAAATTATGTTGCTATATTCAGAGTCATTGTCACATTTTTTAGCTTTGAAATTGATGAAAAAGAGCTTGATACTACACACCATCCCTTCTTTATCTTCTCCTCCTCCTTTTTCTTCCATAGACAAGCATTTCATGGCTATCTTCAGGTGCTGCTGGTACAAGCTTCCATGGCTTCCACTTCTCTTCCTTGATTGCATATCAAGTCCCTTACTCAGAACATTATGCTTCAATAATCCCAGAGTCAACCTAAGAAAGCCTGATCCATTTTTACACCACCCTCTCATTTCCCAAATTGCATACTGGGTTTTACAATGGTGGGAGCAATATTCTAACCCAAAACTTGCCCTTTGATCAAACTCCACTCACCTCCATTAACTTTTGTGTTTGGAATGTCCAAGCTATTACTGTCCAAGGTTTGTTTGCACTCACAGGCTATAAGGCACTTCACAAAGTCAGTACTTACTACCATGTACCTGGAAACTACACTTGTAACCATAGTTGGTTGTACTACAACTTGGGCGGCATGTGCGAGAATGAGAAGCGGGCATATTCTCAATCAAAAGGTTCAATTGAGCTATATATGGTTGGATCAAATTATGGTCACTCTGCTTTAGGTAGTTATCATCCAACGACTCTACCTGCTATTCTAAAGCTCTACAATCTCAAGAATTCAACTACAGTTAGCGAATTGATTACTGAAAAATTAAAGAGCTTATCTACTTCAGAGAATGATCCAAACTTTTTTAAACCAATCCATGTTATTTTGCTTCTAAGTATGAATTACAAGTATAGTTTGGTACTTTCTGATAATCAACAAGTTATTATTTTTGGTGATCAAAGATCTTCCTCCTGGTTTGCCACTTGCCTCTTTCCCAACAAACAATTTTTGTTCACTATTCTTGAAGCCGATCAACGTATTCAATTTGAGATATAGCAGCCATTGCAGAACTTTTGCAGCAGCAAAAAGCTGTACTCCTTTCAGTTTGAGGATTAACTATTTGACTGTTGGTGTGTCGTTTAGTAAAATTGAATGTAGGTCATAGTATAATAAACAAAGGCTGCGAGCTCTAATAAAGTTTCCAATCAATGAGGATGAGATTGCCTTGAATCCAAACACAACTTTAGTTGGAGAAGGTATTTGGGATTCGAAGAAGAACCAAGTTTATATTGTTGCTTGTTGATTCCTCAATGTCACCAAGGAAGATTATTTTTTAAATGCTCTGTGATGGAGTTGGGCTATTTTGATGAGATTAGGATTGATATTACTTATCAGAAGCTTCCCATTGAGGTTTCAGGCTTGAAGTACGAGTACACAATAATCAACAAGGCAAAGAAGTTGTGCCAGAGAAAGAAGAAGAAGAAGAGCACAGATGAGGCAACATACCTATATCCATTATCTTGGGACATCTCATTTTTTGAAGGTAGTTCTAAAAGATTAATGGCATGGGGCTACTCTAACCTTCTCTTCATTGACAACAAGCTTTATAATCAATTTTGGCATTCAACACCCCTCTTTATTAACTCATCCTTTGCAAGCACAGTTCCAATAAATGTCAACTACAAAATAGGCATCAATTTGCTTTCTGATGTGGAGTAGTGGGGTTTCTATATTCAACATGTCTTCGATGTCAACTTTGAAAGCGGACATTTCTAGTGAAGGAATCTATGATTATGCAAGAGGAAGGTTGTGCATGACCGACTGCAAAAATTTAAGCCCAAACAATCAATTACCAACAAACAATACTAGCCCTCCAGATTGTGAGATTCATATCAATTTTCAATTCTCGTCGAGGAATTTGAGGAATGGTTCAGGTTATATCAAGGGAAGAATTGAAACCATAAGACATAAATCCGATCCTCTTCATTACAAACCTTTGGATGTATCCTCTTCTGCTTACGAAACAACCATAATAGAAGACCATATCTTGTGGATGGCTGTGGAGATCGTTATGGTTCTTATATAAAAAACACTGGCATGTATTTTTCTGGGTTTACAACACTTTCATCTGATTTGCCTCCATTCATTTCCTTATTCATGCATTCAATTCTAACTTTGGGTTACATGATAGCTCTCATGCTTAACTTTGAATCTCTCTTCATGAAAAGTAGCAATAATCACCAAAACCTCCTACTTGGAAATGGTGGATGGTTTGAAGCTAATGAGGTAATTGTAAGGGTAATGACAATGATAGCTTTCTTGTTGCAATTTTGTTTTCTGCAGTTTACATTGTCAGCAAGATCGTCAACTTCCAATCACAATGGAATCCAAAATGAGTCCTGGGTTGCTGAAAAGGAAGTTATGTTTGTGGCTTTACCATTATATGTTGGAGGGGCATTAATTACCATGTTTGTTACTTGGAGGAAAAGCGATTATGACCGTGTCTTGCTTACATCTTCATTAACAAGTTACTATGAACATCATGTTTGGGATGCATTGAAATCTTACTGTGGTTTGGTTTTGGATGGTTTTCTTTTGCCTCAAATCCTTCTAAACATTTTCAAGAACGCAAGAGAAAATGCTTTGTCTTGCTCCTTCTACATTGGGACAACTTTTGTTCATTTGCTACCACATGCATATGATCTTTACACTACTCAGACCTCCGTAGTTCACTATATTGACATGTTCTATATTTTTGTGAATCATATTTTAGACTTTTACTCAACTGCTTGGGATGTGGTTATCTCTTTTGGAGGTCTGCTTTTTGCTTCAATTGTCTTCTTGCAGCAGAGGTTCGGCAGTCGTTGCATCCTTACTTGTACGTTCTGAGGCCAAAAGGTACCTTATGTTAGGCCAAAAGGTACCCTTAGTAAAGCATGATTCCATATTAGTCCACCATAGAATTGGATGGTTTTTAGCATCATTTTAGACATTTTCCCTACTTCATAAGCATATAAATTTTAAGTTTTGATGTGTGGAATTTCACAGCTATTAATCTCCTCATAGTTTTTTATTTCTCTATAAAATTCCTAAGTGATAGTGCAGATTGAAAAATATAAATTAAAATGCTCATGCATGTGTTTTTTTTTCTTTGTTTATTTTATCAAACTGCAAAATCATTCATATATGCTTAAATTTTTTCAAATTATTTTTAAATTAAAAGTCCATGGGCCTAACTCATCCTAAAAAATCAAAATGTAAGGTGAGGATTGTTTAAGGCTTATATACACTTAATTCTAATTGTGTCTAGGTCATATGGTACTTTTATATCCATATTTCAATAGCTTCCTAGTGCTTACCTAATAGGACTTTTAACAAACACAATGGGAAGCTGAAAGAATGAGTTAAAAGAAAAAGGAAGTGGATTAGACTTTCCTTACCCACCTAAGCATATGCATGTTAACAGTATTACAATCAATAAAATCACATTAACTAGATTGAAGAGCTGAAAAAGATGGCATTAAATTGAATTATTGATAAATGGCAATGTTGGTTTAGCTGTGGGTTCAAGTAATTAAGCTCATGAAAATTTTCTTCATCATTTTAATGCACTCCTAAATTCATAAGGAGTAAAATGTCCACATGACACTCTCTAAACTATATGGTAATGGGGTTTGAGAAGGGAAAAATAATTTATATGTCAATGTTATTATTTTAGATTATTTTTTTCTTTTATTATTTTTGTTAGAAGTTATGTATAGGTGGTAGTGATGGGATCTATAGCACTAAACGGGTGGTCCATTGACAATGTTGTTGTGTTTATCCATTTAGTATAAAGCTAGACACACCGCTAATGCCATAGATTTGGTAGTAGTATGTGTTTGTAGTAAACAAGGACTTACTACCAAGGTATGCATTCTTTTCCAAGTCAACAACGGCTTTTAACATTTTGTGTTCATTACTTTAATTTCTATGGAAAAAAGGGCAAATGAAAAGATCACCTTCAATTTCTCTTAATTTCAAGTCAAGAAAATATGTGGAGTGTGTGTGTATATATATAAATATAATAATAATTTAAGAATGAGTAATAAAAGTTATGTAAAAGAAAAAAAGAGCCTTCATATTACTATAGTCAACGAGTAGTCTAATAAGAATATGAAAATCCCAAATATTTTATTTATAAGATTATAATTGTATATGCCTTCAAGTTCTTCTTCCTCATTTTCTTGCTCCATAGTGAAGCACTAAAATCCATAGCTTTTGGAAACCAGAAAAAATAGAGCAAAAAATGGCTTCCTTCACATTCTCATTTCATCGAATAGGTTTCATACACAAAATAAAGTACAACAGTTCGAATGAAGTCTGATTACTATCTACCACACATAGCACAGTACCTGAAAAAATATGGGCATACATTCAAATACAACCACTCCCATAATTTCAGCAAAAAAGTAAATAATAAATCCCTGAACTTAAGAGTAGTTAGTAAAAATCTTATTACATCAATACTCATCCTTAAGATTTTTGCTAAATACTTCCAGTTTAGACCTGTAAAATTTAAATTTTCCAGTAGCCAAAGCTTTAGCCATGATGTCTGTAACTTGATCTTCAGACTTGCAATGAACCAACTGCACTTCTCCTTCCTTTTCTGCTTGTCTGATGGCATGAAACTTAACATTAATATGTTTAGTTCGGCCATGCTGCACAGGATTCTTAGCAATTACAATAGCTGATTTGTTATCAACTTGAATAATAATAGCACACAATTGAACTTGAGACAAATCAGCTAGCACTTTCCTCAACCAAATGGCTTGGTTAGCAGCAGCTGCAGCAACTATATACCCTGATTGAGTTACTACATCTTGCTTCCTTGAAACCCATGAAAAAAATCCTAAACCAAGAGAAAACACATACCTAGTTGTGCTTTTCATGTCATCAGGACACGCTACCTAGTCACTATCAGAAAAACCTTGCAAATATCCATTCTCATTTGGTGTATACAATATTCCAAAATCATGAGTTCCTTTAACATATCTCAAGACCTTTTAGCAGCTCTTAAATGAACTTGACCAGGTGACTGCATATATCTTGATAAAACACTTGTAGCAAACATTAAATCTGGTTTGGATGATGTTAAATACAAAAGACTTCCCACGAAGCTTCTATAATAACTTGGATCCACTTCATCACCCTTGTCAACCTTTGACAGCTTCTCATTTTGAACTAAAGGTGTAGAAATTGCTTTACTTGTGTCCATATTGAATTTTTTTAAAAGATCAAGTGCATACTTTCTTTGTGAAATGAAAATTCTAGTAGAAGATTGGCTAATTTCCATTCCAAGAAAGTAAGTCATATGACTCAAATCTAACATTTCATACACATTAGACATTTCCTTTTTGAATTCTGAAATCATCCTTGTATTGCTTCCAGTTACCAGCATATCATCTACATATATTGATACAATTAGCATATCACCATTTTCAATTTTTTTCACATAAAGAGTAGCCTCATTTCCACTTTTAGCACATTCAAGCAAATGTGTGTCTACTTTGCTATACTAGGCCTGAGGAACTTGTTTGAGACCATATAAAGCTTTGTGTAGCTTGTAGACTTTGTCTTCCATCCCATGAATATTAAATCCTTCTGGTTGCTTAATGAATAGCTCCTCCTGCACTCACCATTCAAGAATGCTGATTTTACATCAAGATGATACACATCCCATTTAAGTTGAGCAGCCAAAGTAAGAATTAACCTTATTGTTTCATGTCTGGCTATTGGAGCAAAAGTATCACCATAATCAATACCAGCCAGCTGTGAATAACCCTTTACAACCAACCCAGCCTTGTGTTTATAAATTGAACCATCTGGATTTTGTTTTATCCTAAAAATCCATTTTACACCTATTATATTTCTTGATTTAGGTCTGTCCACCAGAGACCATGTTCCATTTTTCTCAATCATATTAATTTCCTCCTTCATGGCAGACTTCCATTCTTCATACTGTGATGCTTCTTCAAAAGAAGATGGTTCCAAAATAGCAAAATTACACCTTTCATATATTTTAGATAATGATTTTGTCTTTATAATATGTGAATCAGGTGACGAATCATCAAAGTCATCTATTTTTGAAACTGAAGTTGAAACAAATAGATTTGGAGAATCTGATTTCATTTCAGTTTGCTGCTCAGTAATTTCATCCTTTGAAATAACTCATTTACTCTAATTCCAATGAGAATCTTCATCAACAACATCTCTACTAACACATAGCTTCTCACTTTGTAGATTGTATATTCTATAACCTTTGGACATTGATGAATATCCTAAGAAAATTCCAACTTCAACCTTTTGATCCAATTTCTTCCTTTTAACAGAGGGCACATTGACATAACAAATTGATCTAAATGTCCTTAAATATTTTGCTGTTGGTTTTATATCTGACCATGCCTCTACTGGTGTTTTTTCCTTCACCTATCTTGTAGGCAACCTGTTTAGTAAATATATTGCTGTGTAAACAGCCTCAGCCTAAAACTTTAGTGGTAATTTTTTATCTGCCAACATACACCTTGCCATTTCTACCACAGTCATATTTTTTCTCTCTGAGATGCCATTTTATTGTGGTGAGTAGCTCACAGTTAATTGATGATTAACACCCATATTAGCACAAAATCGCTCAAATTCATTAGATGTATACTCCTTTCCATTGTTTGACCTCAAAGATTTCAGTTTACAACCACTTTGAGTCTCTACCATAGCCTTGAATATTTTAAAAATTGAAAACACCTCTCCTTTACTTCTCAGAAAATAAACTCATGTCATCCTAGTTAAATCATCAATAAAGAGCATAAAATATTTATTTTGACTTAATGACTCTGTGCTCATTGGTCCACATAAATTAGTGTGAACCAATTCCAATTTCTCCTTAACTCTCCAAATTGAACTAGCAGGAAATGCATGTCTATGCATTTTTCCTAATTGGCATGATCCACACACATCACCACTTACAATAATTTCAGGTAAATCCTTGGTCAAACCATTTGATTGCATAAATTTCAATCCACCAAGATTGAAATGTCCATATCTCTTATGCCAAGTCACAGACTCATCCTTATTTATAAAATTTACATTCTCATTCACAATGTTCCAATTTAAAGGAAATTTTTTATCAATCATTGGAACTTTAACTATCAAGCAGCCATGAGAATTGTAAATACAGCATGATTGACCTTCAAATGACAATGAATAACCATGTGCAATCATCTGTGCTACACTTATTAAATTTTGAGCTAAACAAGGTATATAAAGTACATCATAAATGTATTTAGTACCTTGTTTTGTGTTTACTGCCACAGATCCCTTTCCTTCAGCTTGAACCATTTGACCATTTCCAAGTTTCACCTTTATTTTCACAGATTTGTCTAATTTGTAGAACATTCCTTCATTCTTTAACATATGACTTGTGCATCCACTATCAATGAACCAGGTTTGATCATTGAAATTTTGAGTTTGATGTACAACCATAAACAAATTGTCTATCTCCTTTTCTTGTTCATCTGTGAAATTTGCTTGTTGTGTAAAATGATCCTTTTGTTGACGTCTTCCTTGAAATTGACTTTGCATGATTCTGCAATTTCTTTCTATATGACCAAGCCTTTTACAAAATCTGCATTCAATCTATGGTTTACCCTTATACCAGCAATCCTTCTCCAAATGATTTGTTCTTTGACAAATATTGTATGGTGGAAATTTATCTTTTCTTCTATATTCCATTTGCAGCATAACACATTTTCCTTTGCCTCCCTTCTCTGCTACAGATTTCTTGAAATCCCTCATAATATGCTTCCCTTTTTGTTTTGCCTAAAAAGCTCATTCTGATACTTCGTCTCTAATACTTGTTCTTTGTTCTTGAGCTTGCAATTTACTAATCAATTCAACAACATAAAGAGTTCTAAAATCACAAGATTCTTCAAATAGCAGATATTTGGATTCAAAACTTGCTATCAAGCTTATCATTATTTTTTCTACCACCTTAGCACCATTAATAGCTTCTCCAAACAACCTTATTTTATTCACAAGCTCCAAAAGCTTTGAAGAATATTCTTTAACAATTTCTCCCTCCTTTATCCTAAGCATTTCAAATTACCTTTTAAGAGTCAAAACCTTCATTGCTTTAATTCTGCTGCTTCAAATTCTGCCTTGAGCTTATCCCATACTTCCTTAGGAGAGTCAAATGCCATTATCCTTGTGAAAATTGAATCAGACAAAGTTGAGCAAATGCACGTAAAAGCCCTTGGTTTCTTTGTCTTCATTTCTTCATGTGTTTTAATTTAAGCCATAAATGGATTTGATCCCAGTGGAGGAGGATCCTCTCCAACTTCTACTACCTCCCATAAGTTCAATGCCTTCAGGTATGACTTCATCTTTATCTTTCATATGTGATAGTTCTCATGTGAACATTGAAAGTACAGTCCCTAATAATTTGTTTGAGGCCATTTTATCTCCCTCTTCACTGTTTTAATCCTTTTTGTAACCTCACAGGTCCTTCAAGAAGAGTGCTCTGATACCACTTGTTAGCTTTTGAAAACTAGAAAAAACATAGCAAAAAATGGCTTCCTTCACATTCTCATTTCATCGAATGGGTTTTGTACACAAAATAAGGTATAACAGTTTGAATGAAGTCCGATTACTACCTACCACACATAGCACAGTACCTGAAAAAATATGGGCATACATTCAAATACAACCACTCCCATAATTTCAGCAAAAAAGTAAACAATAAATCCCTGAACTTAAGAGTAGTTAGTAAAAATCTTATTACATCAACAGCTTTTTCAAAATAATCTTCTAATACTACCACCACTTTGAAGATCATGTGGTGCAAACTTCCATGGCTTCTAATTCTGTTCCTTATTCCCACCACCTTTTCTTCAAACTCTATTTCTTCCATGAGTGTTGTAACTTAGATCTCTTACTCTAATCACTATGGTTCATTCATTTCCGAGCCAACCCAAGACAATTTTCCATCACATCAGTCTCTCATTTTTCAATCACTCTGGTTTGTACAAAGGTGGTAGCAATATTCTAAGCTAAGACTCATCCATTGATGCTAATGCCCTAATCATCTCCTTTGAATTTTACCTATGGAGTGTCCAAGCAACTGATCATGTTCAAGGCTTATTCAAAATTAAAGGTTATATGTTATTTAATATAGACACTACTTACTGCCATGTTAGAACCTACTCATACAGCTAGCAGTCTTACTATTCCGAGGGCGACATGTATTATCAAAAGTCGATCAGGTTCATGCTACATGGATTATGGTCTGAATCATTTGGAAAGCTTTGTATGGTTTGTTCGAGTTATGCTTGCTCTAGTGATGTTGCTTTTCTATACCTTCTTGCTATTTTTAAACTATATAATCTCAAGAGCTCAACTACTTTTAGTGGATTGATTATTGGGACAATAGAGAGCTTGTCCGAGAATGATCTAAGCTTTTTGGAACTAGTCTCTATTATGTTGCTTTAAAGGATAAATTACAAGTACACTTTGCTTTCTGATGAACAAGAAGTTAATAATTTTGGGGATTATAGTGATGACCTTCCTTCTGGTTTGCCTATTACTTCTTTCCAAGAAACATTTTTTGCTCACTGTTTTCTAAGACGGTCAGTGTATTCAATCTGAGATCTAGCAGCTATTACAGTTTTGCATCAAAAAATTGTACTCTGTTTGGTTTGGACAGTAACTATTTGCCCAATGTTGCATCATTCAATGAAATTGAGTGTTCACATGACAAACAAAAGTTGTGAGCTATAATTAAGTTTTCCCTTAGTAGAGATGAGGAGCCTTTCAATGCAAACATAACTTTGGTTGGAGAAGGCGTGTGGGTTTTAAAGATGAACCAGCTATATATTGTTGCTTGCAGATTTCTAAACGCTACTAAAAATTCTTATGCTAATGCTCGTGAGGGTGATTGTTCAACAAGATTAAGCTTGAGGTACCAATCAATCTAGAAAATTGTAAATAGTAAGACCATTGTGGGGCAAGTTTGGAGTAACAAAACTAAGACAGAGTTTGGTTACTTTGATAAGATCTGGATTGAAAGTACTTATCATGACCTTCCCATGGAGGTTTCAGGCTTATAGTATGAGCACATGAAAATTGAAAAGACAAGGAAGTTGTGCCATGGAAAGGAGAAGAACAAAGAAGAGGCTATATACCCACATCCATTTTCTCAAGACATGAGTTTTAACCTGTTACTTTTAGAAAGAATTTCTAAAAGATTAATGGTGTGGGGATACTCTAAACCTCTTTTTATTGGAAATTAGGTTTATAATCAGTTTCAGTATCCAACACCTTTCTTCAACTTAATCTTGGAAAATATAGTCCCCATCAATGTCACTACAAAGTAGGCATCACACTGCTTTCTAATACAAAGTTGAGTAATGGGTTTTCTGTATTCAACATGACTTCAAGATCAACTTCAAGTGTGGACATTTCTGCTGAAGGGATGTATGATTATACAATAGGAAAGTTGTGCATGATTGGTTACAGAAATCTAAGCTTAAGAAGTCAATTGCCAATAGATGGTATTGATTCATGGACTATGAGATTCGTGTAGAAATCCAGTTCCCTCCTAGAAATTTTAGGAACAGTTCAAGTTATATTAAGGGAACTATTGAAGGCACAAGAAACAAACCCGATCCTCTTCATTTCAAACCTCTAGACTTATCCTCATCTGCTTATGCAATAATAGTAGTAGACAAACAGGTTTGGAGGATGGATGTGGAGATCATCATGGTTCTTATATCCACCACACTTGCATGTATTTTTCAGGGTCTACGATACTTTCATGTGGAAAGAAAACCTGATTTGCCTCCACTCATGTCCCTCTTTATGCTTTCAATTCTAACTTTGGGCTATATGATACCTCTCATGCTTAACTTTGAAGCTCTATTCATGAAAAATACTAATCACCAAAACCTCCTGCTTAGAAGTGGTGGATGGTTTGAAGCTAATGAGGTAATTGTAAGGGTAATGACAATGATAGTTTTCTTGTTGCAATTTCGTCTTCTACAGCTTACATTGTCAAAAAGATCGTCAACCTTCAATTACAATGGAATCCAAAATGAGTCCTGGGTTGCTGAAAAGGAAGCTATGTTTATGGCTTTACCATTATATGCTGGAGGGGCATTAATTACCATGAAATTCCCAAATGATATTACAGATTGAATGACATATACACATTAAAATACTCAAGAACATGTGATATTAGGGATGTGTTTTTTTCATCCTAACCCCTTTCTACTTGGTCAATGTTAATTCCAACCTCCAATCATTTTGTTATATTTATTTCCAATTTAGTGACCAAATGGAATGTGCTAATTATTTCACTAAGCTCTGTTAATTCATAATTTCTCCATTCGACAATCATATTGATAGAAATTGGATTCAATTGTGACTTGTATTGGTCAACACATAGCTTGTTTAACAAAAAAAAAAAAAGAATAAAAAAATAGTTGTATATAATAATTGACCCACCGTATGGTCGTATTTATCCCTTATAATGACCAAAAGTTTGCTAAATCAAGAATTAAATTGACCGCGTTAGCACCAACTCCTATTGACTTTGATTCTAACTCTAAAACCGTTTTTTCTTTAATTGTTAAAGCTCTCGGAGAGTTGCCCAAATATGGTGAGGCTTTTATGCCTTTTATAGCTCGTCGGAACTTATTAGTGTCGCTAAAAAATGTATAAAGGCTTGTCATCTAGCTCGTTAAAGCTTATAGGTGTGTCACCCAAGCATGTAGAAAGGCTTGTCGTTTAGCTACTTGAGACTTATGAATATCATCCAAGCACGTAGATATGCTGTCATCTTTAATAGTCAAAGAAAATAATAAATGCCTTTGAGATCTTATAGAAAATAGAATTACGAAGACAATATATAATAAAGCATCCAAATTTACTTAAAAATCTTATTGCAAAATAATTTATATAGCTTCCATTAAGAAAGGAAGGCTTGGCAATATAAAATCCACTTACAGATAATAATTTGAATAAGAGTTAATAAAGAATCTGATTGCAAATAGTAGCAATATAATGTGGGTATGATATAGTTGTTAATGTTAACATGTTCGACAAAATATCTTAGCCACCCAGTTTGGAGTGTAATGTAGGATTCTTGCAACCATAATTGTTAAGCAATACATGTATGTACATGCCAGTTTAATTATGACTATCATTAATGTATAAGTAGCATAAAATAACATGTACTAGAGTATACAAGCAAAGAAAAATTACTCAACTCAATTTTTGATCCATGTGTGAGCTTTGACTCCATGAGCATCAATGATGATTAATTGAATTTGTCCTTGTATAATAGCATTCCAGATAATATTGGCTTTGTAGCCTGACCTTAAATCCATGATTTTTACATAAAAATCCTTTGATTATTGAATATGAGCATATCTCAATTTTCCTGCAATAATTTGAGAGTCTTGTTGTGCTTTGTATAAGCTAGCGAACTTGAATTGAATTTCACTTTTAGCATGAAGAAGACAACTTGATATATGCCCAAAACCTACATAGCTCATAACTAGGGGTGTGCAAGTTTACCACACCCGTGGAAACCAACCGACCAATGTGTAACCGATATTTTAAATAATCGCCTATTAGTCGATCAGTTAACCTAAACTGATAGTAAAGACTCGCTTGGTTTTGGTGATGAATTTACAGTACCCACGGTAACTGAAACCGACCAAGTACTAAATTTAATATATATTTTTAATTTTTTTTATTATTTATATAAATAAATTATAACAAGTATTGAATAATACTAATAATTAAAAAATAATAATAATAACAATAATAAGAATAACAGTAATAATAATAATAATAACAATAACAACAACAATAATAATAATAATCAGAAGAAGTTACTTATCAGATAAATAGGTAGAGACATTCCAACTAAATTGATACCCCTCTAACCCTGGACAGAGACATCCTAACAAGGTTGGCACCCCTCCAATCCCATACCGAGCAAGCAATAAACTTTATTAAATTAAAAAAATATACATCAGCTACAATAGTTACAATAGATATGAAAATTTGAAATACAACGACGTATATATAGGTTACACTAGATATAAAAATCAAAAGTGAAACAACGACCGTCACCGGCCTCATTAAAACCTGAAAAGAGAAAAAAACCCCGAATAAAAAAAATCTTAATCTAGGAAAAAGAGTACCAGGATAACAAAAGTACAAGCAAGCTACTTTCTAAACCTATAGTTTTCAAAACCATTAACATTCTTATAATAGATTGAAGAGCAAGAGTCTGGAAGACCCTACCACTACTGAACTGCAGATGAAGAAACAGTAAGCTTTGGTAGAGTATCTGCAACTATATATCCCTCCTTGAAGATATGTGAAACCTGAAAATGAATGTTGGAAACATGATGGAGGCAATTCACCCATCTTGCTTTGTAGGCCCGCGAGCCAGCCACAAGTGATCCCATCTGAAATCTCTAGTATACTCTATGGCAATAATGACAATTAAGAGCTCACTGTCGAAGGCATAACACGAGTCTAAAGGGACTGCAAAACTACCTTTGATGAAGCCCCTACTAGTGATGAAATATCCACCGCATCGGAACCTCGACAACTATCAGCTTCACTATAGGTATTAACCTTTAACCACTAATCATTGAGGGAGACCAAACCATAGGAATAATTTGAGGAGCTCAAGACACAGCACCTGCAACCCTTAGACTTTTAAAGACCAAAAGATCACCAATAGAGTTATGCATTGTCCCTTTTTTAATAGTATTTGCTTCCATAATCGAAGCCCAAATAAAAATCAAAAAGTGAGCTAAAGGAATAAAAATATTACTAAAATGCCCTTGATTTCAAACAAATCAAATAATAGAGAATGCACTCACAGTAGCAGTAGTCTATAAATTGAAGCTCTGAGAGCTCAAGAAAACCGCCATAGCCTTTTGAAAAAGAGAATTCACTGAATTCTATGCATCCAAATTGAGCCTGAAAGAGACCCCCAAACAATCCCAAATGGCAAAAATTATGCAAAAATAGATGGAAAATAGTTTTTGAGTCCTTACCACAAATTATACATTTAGAAGCCATGAGAAATCCCCGCCTAATCAATACGTCGTCGGTAGGAATACAGCCATGGAGAAGGTGCCATGGGAAAATCACATGGGCTGAAAGAATGAAAGTCTTCCATAAGTACTTAACCCAAGGAGAAGGTGCCATGCGAAAATTGGAGGTGAAGCCATCGTAGATAAATGAAAATAAACGTCTCGACAAGAAATGGAGTCAGAGACAGAATGAATCCAAACTCTCTCATCCGGTCTGTCTATCTTAATCACAACCTTCTCAATGCACGTAGTCACCAAAATTTATTCACAGAGTCTGCACCTTACACTTTCGGAAGAAGCATTATGAAATTAGAGTTGAGAACCGGATTAATAGCCTTTGAAAGAAAAAAAAGGATTACAGCGTTTACCATATTAGAATGAATAAAATCCCAACAAGTTTGAAAAAAAGAACCTGGAAAACCATCAGGGCTTGAACCTTCGTCGGGTGCAAGTTGAGCACACCATGTTTAATCTCCTCAGAAGCGGATAAACCGATTAAGAGCAAATTATCATCTATAGTCACTAAGCTCGGGATGATCCCTTTTAAGCTGGAGAAATTAATACCAAGAGTCTCATCATCTGAAAATAAAGATCTGTAATAATTTACGATATGACTCCTAATAATTGCCTCATCTGAAACATTAACCTCTTATATCGATAAAGAAGACAAAAGGCATTGAGATTTAAGACCTGAAGAAACAAGTAAAAGAATTTAGAGTTGTGATCACCCTAATTTAACCATTTAATATGACACTGATCCCGAAAAATAGTTCCTTTGATAGAGCCTCATCAAGCAAAACCTATACAGCAGTCTCCTCGGCTGATTTCTCCTTAGTGAATCCCTCAGTTCCTATAATGGTCTGCACTGAAAGAAGCTTTTCCTGAGCTAAAGTAATTTTAACATGAATATCACCAAAGACATCCTTGTTCCAGCCACAAAGAGCTTGCTTCATCTTTTTCAACTTTGCAATAACTTGATGAAAATAACTACTCGGAACCTCCTCAGCCTAAATTTTTGAATAAAAGATTTGAAATCCTTATTGAGTAGTCATATAGACTGAAAGCGAAAAGGATACAGGCCCACGTTACCAAAGTCAGAAAGACACAATAGCAATAGATGATGATCAGAATGCTACTTGGCTAAAGTATAACAAGCAATGGAATCCCAGACCTTTAAACAAGAATTAAAATATAAAGATCTATTCAATTTTCTTTGAACATACCTGTGGGTCCCACGCCGACCCTAAGTGAAGAAAACTCCATGCGTATTAATAGGTAACAAACTTGTAGCCTCCACTGCCTCCTAAAAGTCAGTACAGGAAGAGGGGATAGGAGGACCACCACCAAACCTCTCATGTGCACCCAAAATGATATTAAAGTCTCTAATAACAGCCCGAGTGATCAATAGAATCAGTAAAATTTTTGAAGGTTGCCCAAAAATTTTTTCGATGCCCTGGAAAAACACTCTCATACACAAAAGAAAGCACCTGCCGACCTCCAACCCTCGGGATATCTATAGAGGTAATTTGATCTTCACTAAGCAAAATGCTAGCATCCTCCAAAGAATGAGAAGCAAAATCCACATTGTAGGCAGAACAGTTGAGTTATTAGCATAAATGAATTCCATATTTAAAGAAGACCAAAAAGAGTTTGGAATCGTATCAAAGCCAACTATAGGCTCCACCAAGCATAATAAAGTGAGGTTATGGTGACAACAAAAATTGTACAGTACCCTTTAGGTATTTGGGTTACCGAAGTCCCTGCAGTTCTAATATAGAATAGTCATTGGTTACCATACTTAAAGGCCCGAGTCGCAGGCTTGATCGATCCTTCTATTGGTTGCTCTTGACGCTTTCTAACATGTTCTACTTTCGTTGATCGACCCGGTTTTCTTTTGACTGTGGTCCATGAATTTTTATCCTTTGTTTCCAAAATAAACTTTTCCTAGGCTACTAAATGTAGGTTTTGTTGTGCCACACTAAGTGCTATAGCTAGGTTGTAAAAAATCATTGTTTTGTCCATATTGTAAAATTTTTTACCCTCAAAGACAAACCCCTCTTAAACTTGAACCTGCCTTCTTGAAAGATCCTAGAACGTCCCACGTTCTACTAGCGGTAACTCATCATTTAAATCATCAAATATGTCAGTCATTTTTATAAGGAACCACACCCATTTCTGAAGAAACTGTTTGAACACCTTTTCTCTTAGTGTTTTCCTGAGTTGAATGAGCCGTCTCTGAATTCGTAGCAATTATCCTAGGGTCAGCCACTGCCGAAGGAGGAGCATATGAACCCAAAACATCTAGCCCGTAGTGATAACTTCGTTCGGTTAATCCATGGAGAAATTTTCTACATGCACTCCTAAAGAATTAGTAAACTGAACTGAGTCCGTTTGAGGTGCAAAACTGGAAGGCTTAGGCTATATATCTAAATACTTTGTTTAGTTTCACCCTTACCTTTTTTGAAAGGTTTGCCACATGAGGAGTCTGTCTGTGTACCATATTACATCTACTCACTAAATGTCCAATACTTTGGCAATTATTGTAAAATTCTGAAAAGTTTTTCAAAAATAATTGGACCTCAATGCATGTGTCTTCGATTTCTAATAATAAGGTTTCCGAAATGAAACCTGCCAAATCCACATCCACAAGAACCCGTGTAAAGTGACCAAAATTGCCTGTCAAAGTTGCATTATCAATTTTCAAAGGAACCCCAATACCTCTCACAAGATCGGATATAATCTAAGAATGCCAATATTCCCAACTCAAATTATAAAATCTCATCCAAACTTGAGCATGCGTAGATTTTTACACCATTGGATTGAAGTTCTTAACCGAAGCTTGTAAACGGACAATCCTCGGTTTCAAATTTAGTGATCCATAAGACCACACTTTTTGGCGATCCTCCATGGAGAATAAAAGATCCTGGAAGTATCCTCGCCCTAAGGAAATTAATTTTCAATTTCCATATACTTTAAAGTTTTAAATATAACTCATCATGCTTCCACAGTTTTTTCTCCTTTGGAGAGCACAACTCTGGCAATCAAAGAAAATTGATAAAAAGTTATGCGTTCTTTATAAACAACGTCATTAACTTGAATTGAAACAAAATTAATAATAATAATAATAATAATAATAATAATAATAATAATAATAATAATCGAAAAGATGTAACTTAGGCTAATAAAGTGGTTAAAAAAGCCACACAGCCAAACCCAAATCACCCAAAAACCTAAGCCAATTTTATTAAAAAGAAAAATAAAAAAGTACAAATAGAAAAGTAAAAAATCAATGAGTAGTGTGTTGAGAAGCCTATGTAAAAGGCTTAGCCAATCCCGCTGTCGATATCTTCAATCTTCTAGCTGTTTCTTATTTCTTTAGTTGGCTTGGTTTTCTTTTAACCATAGTTCATAAATTCTGGTCAGTGGTTTCCGAGATTGACTGTTGCAAAGCCACCAAATTTAAGTTCCACTGCGTTAGGTTAAGTGTACCAGAAGAATCAAACGGAACCAGAACCATGGCCATAGCATTTGATTGTTGACCAACATTGGGCATATCATTGAACTCCTTTGGGGATTTGGAAGTACCCTCACCTTGCAAAGGCGGCCACTCATCTTTAACTCTATCATCTGCATAATCATCAACCTCCTTATTTGAGTTTCCAAAAGCATCTGCCCACGATGTGATTTTATGAGGTACCATACTATGGTAAGATGGAGTTCGAACTCTCTCTTATGCAATTCAAACACTCTTACCCACTTCTATATTGAAGTTAGTCCTGCTAAAAGTAGCACCTAGATCTAAAGCAAATGGACGGGCTTTAATTCCCATTTCTGTATTAATGACAGCCATGCCAAAAGGAACTGTATTTTGCTAATGGGCCATGTCCTCTATATTAGTGGGTGTCACGCCAGTATTCAATACCTCAAATGCATTGGTAGTAGGCACAGAGAGTGTAGTCGATTACACATGTAGGGAAGTTGCATGCTTTGGTTTGTACATCTAAGTCAAATTCGGACCGGAGCCTTATTCTCTTTTTCTTTGCCATGAGATCCAACTTTAGTAAAAGCTTTTCCAATCACCGACTTGCACTTAGCTACTGAGTGGCCAACATTGTGACAAGAAGTACAAAAATTCAAAAACGATTCAAAGTATAATTCCACTTCAATGCATTCATCTGTCATTTCCAATAATAGTTTTTCTACGACAAATCCAACTAAATCCATATCAACTAAAATCCGAACAAAATGACTATAATTCCCTATAAGCATAGAGTTATCTATCCTCAAAGGTATACCATGCCTATAGTGAGGTCCGTAAGTATGCAAGGATACCAAAACTCCCAATTAAAATTATAAAACCTAACCTAAATCTGAGCATTTGTCGATCTCTGAATTGCCGGATTAAAATTTTTTACCCTAACTTGCAACCGAACAATTCTTGGTTTCAAATTCAAGGCTTTATGAGACCATACCCTTTGCCTATCCTCTGCAGAATGTAAAAGAACCCGAAAGTAACCCATTCCAAGAGAAATCAGCTGCTAATTATCTAGCTTCCAAAAACTTTGAAGTTTTAAATGTAAGTCCTCAAACTTCCAAGGTCTGTCCAATTCGGATAGAATTATTTAGGTTATTAAAGAAAACTGACAAAATTGTCATCATTTACATGAACATAGACAAAATTATCTTTACGAGTTAGTATAGTTTGAGGAGCTGAATTTGACTATCCCCCTGATAATAATGAACACAAAGTTGATCCCACCAATCATTGCCTTCTAAAATGGTGCAGCCTGATTAGTGGTACTATTAACTACATTTGTAAAAGAAGGTTACTTTGAGGCACTATACTTGTTATAAACGGTTTCAACCTTACCCCCAGCAATGCCAAATGATTTTACCAGTTTTGTACTACTTGCATTTAAGCCAGTAACCAAATCCAGTCCTAAATCGTTCATAGCTATAGAAGGGTGCATATCTCCTGTTTCCCAAGCCGGATCAAAGGCTATAATTCTCAACAAATTCTAAATACAGCAAGAGTCACAGATTGTACAAAATAAACACCTCAGGACTGACAGAGATTACACCAATTACAATGTGAATCACAAAGTTACAGAAATTAGTATCACAGATTGCAAGCCTAAGGCAACAAATACAAACCCACAACATAATTCAATTGTTTATTAGATTACTCACGGGTTTGGACATGTTTTGGGGTATGAATTTTCCAATTCCAGCTTAAAGGTTAGTGACTGTAACAGCTTAGCAAGAACACTGTTGTTCCAACAGCCAAGTCGAATTCCAATTTAAGCCCAGCTAATTGCAACAACCCAGGGCACACCCAACAGAGCGTCAGATGCAGCTCCTCGAACCTAGCTGCAATGCATGGCAAGACAAAAATCGCAGCTCAACAACGCCTAATGCAATATCGTTCATGATCGAAGGATCTGCAATCAGACTGAAGCTCTAATCCAGTGGTAGCTACAACTGGGCACCAGAGAATGACGACACCGAGTTCCAGTGAACCTGGTGAACAAGCCACGAACCATCTTACAAGCATCTAATTGTGATCCCAACTCCAGCAGACCTTCAATTTCAAATCCACAAACCTATGTCAAAGCCACAAACCACCTTAACAGAACCAAATCGCGATCGACGATGAAGATGCACGGAATCTCTTAGAGAGCGTCCTTCTCTAACCTTTCTCTTCCATCAATCCAATAATAATAATAATAATTGGGAAATATTATTTGTAAGAGAAAGACAGAGACATCCCAACTATGTTAGCACCCATCCAAACCTACTAACCAAACAAGCAAGTAAAATAAAATAAAAACTTAAAATGTCTACGACAAAAGAACAACAAAAGCAACTATTTTAACAAAAAACGATCCTCAAAATAGAAACAAAAAATACAAAAACACAATCTCCAGCTACTTCTTAAATCTATAATTTTCACAGCCATTAACATTTCTAAAATATATAGAGAATAAAAAGCCTGAAGATTCCACCACCACTGTCTTTCCAAAGAAGAAATAGCAAACTTTGAAAGCACATCAGCCCGAATTGCCTTCCCGAAAATTATGAGAAATCCGAAAATTTATGTTGGAAGTATAACAAAGACAATTAACCTATCTTGACTTCAAATCCCATGGTACATCAACCCTCCACTGCTTAAACAAATTAACAACATAGGTAGAATCACACTATAGCCATAAATGCTCCAACTAAACAGGTTAGCATATTCTACAGCAAAAATAACTCCCTAGAGCTCACTTACAAAAGCATTACAAGATCCTAGTAGAACCACAAAATAACCTTTAACAAAACCCTTACTGGTAATAAATTAGCCACCACACCCTCCGAGTCCAAGAAAACCATTAGCTGCCCTATCAATATTAACCTTCAACTAACCACTTGGGGGGAACAATAACAAGAACAATAATAATAAGAACAACACCAACAACAATAATAACAATAGAAAATAAAAAATAACAACACCTATTTTAAGGGAAAAAAAAAAGTAATCCTCAAAATAGGAACCATAATTATAAAATATAAATCCTGCCTACTTCTTAAATCTATAATTTTCACAACCAATAACATTTTTAAAATGCATAAAATAATTAAAAAAAACCAGAAGATTCCATTACCATTGCCTTCCCAAAGAAGGAACTGCAAACTTTGAAAGAGTATCAGCCACCAAATTGTCTTCCCTGAAAATATGAGAAAGCTAAAAATGAATGATGGAAGTATAACAAAGACAATTAACCCATCTTGACTTCAAATCCCATGGCACATCAACCTTCTATTTCTTGAATAAATTAACAACATAAGTAGAATCACACTCTAACCATAAATGCTCCCAACGAAACATCTTTGCATATTCTATAGTAAAAATAAATCCTCAGAGCTCACTCTCAAAGGCATAAGAAGATTCTAGTGGAACCACAAAACAACCTTTAACAAAACCCTTACCAGTAATAAAAAAAAATCTAATAGAAACCAAAAAACCACCACACCTTCCACGCCCAAGACAACCGTTAGCTGTTTCATCAGTATTAACCTTCAACCATCCAGTAGGGGGGAGACCAAATAACATGAGTAACCTTAGAAGCCTTAAGCACTAAACCAACGACCCCTAAATTTCTAAGAACAATCAAGTCACCAATAGTATTAAACATCATACCCTTTTAAATAATATTAGCTTCCCTGATAAAAGCACATATAAAATTCAAAGTACGAGCTAAAGGAATAAAAACATTAGCAACAATAGCAAACCAAAAAGCAATAATAGCAACAATCCATAAATTAAAAACCTAAGAGCTCAAAGAGATGGACATGGCCTTCTGAAAGAAATGATTTACTGACCTCCATACATCCAAAGTAAGTCAAAAACCACTCCAAACAATCCCACACAACAATTGCATAAGGACAACTCAAAAGGAGATAAGTAAGTGGCTCTTAATGTACATGATAAATTCTGCACTGAGAAGCCAATAGAAAATCTCACTTGACTAAGACATCATCAATCGAAATCCTCACAGAAAGAAGACGCCAAGGAAAAATAGAGAGTGAAGGAGGAATAAAATTATGCCATAAATAATTAGTCCACATCGGAGGACAAACCTGATGTAAGAGATGAAAATAAACCTCCCGACAAGAAATATATCCTAAAACTGAATAAATCCAAACACATTCATCCGCCCTATCCAAAGTCACTACCTCATTCTCAATATACCTAACCAGCTGAGAAAAAGCCAATCGAAAACTCATAGGAATGTACAGATTGCACAAGGCACTTTATGGCCTTAAACAAGCTCCTAGAGTCTGGTACAACATAATGAATACCTATTTTGTGCAGCAAAGGTTCAAAACAAGTGAAAATGAACACACTTTATATGTGAAGAGTGATGGAAGCTTGCTAGTTTGTTTATATGTCGATGATTTATTGGTGATAGGTTGTGATTTGCAACAAATATTTAATTTCAAGTATGATATGGAGAAGGAGTTTGCAATGTCAAATTTGGGTTTGATGAAGTATTTTCTTGGTATAAAAGTGTGGTAATACAGTCGTGGTATTTTCTTGTCACAAAAGAAATATGCACTTAACTTGCTAAAAAAAATTCATATGGAAAACTCTAAATCTATTGCAACAATTATTATTCAAAATCAAAAGTTCAAAAGGAAGATGGAGCTGCTAAAGTAGAGTGTTTAGCTTATGAAAGTTTGATTGGAAGTTTGTTGTATTTATGTGCTTCTAGACCTAACATTATGTTTGTTGTGAGTTTTCTTTCCAAATTTATGCATTCTCCTTCTCAGATTCATTTTTCTGTAGTAAATAGGGTATTAAGGCACATCAAAGACACTGCAGATTGTGGAGTTTGGTTTTTTAAAATTGAAGGCAAGTTATACAGACAGTGATTGGGCTAGCAACAAGGATGACATGAAAAGTACATCAGGGTACTTGTTCTCATATGGTTCAGGTCCATTTTCATGGAATTCAAAGAAGCAAGTTGTAGTTGCTCAATCTACAGCTGAAGCTGAATACATCTCTATTGCAGTTGTTGCAAGTTAAGCTTTATGGTTGAGGAAGTTGCTTAATGACTTGAATGAAAGGCAAAAAGAAGCGGCGGTAATTTTTTGTGATAATAAGTATGCAATTTGTATTGCAAAAAAAATCCAATTCAGCATGGAAGAACAAAGGACATTTCAGTCAAGTATCATGCCATAAGGGAAGCTGAAAGAAGTGAAGAAGTGAAACTGATTCATTGCAGCTCAAATGATCAGTTAGCATATATATTGACTAAAGCTTTGCCTAAGAACAAATTTGAAACATTAAGAGAAAGACTTAATGTTTTCAACAAAAGTACCGAGGAGGAATGTTAAATGTGACTCTTTTGTTGTTCTGTTTTTTATATTTGGTTTGCATATTTTGGTTGTTTAGTTTGGTTAATTATTTTTGTTGTATGTTAACTTTAGTTGTTGTTTAATTTCTGGTGTTTGGTAGCTAGAGCATAGGTTGATATGTTATTAGCATGGTATCTGCTGTGTTAGATGCAGGTTAGGTAAAATGTATGATGTTGTAAAATCTTACAACATTTTGTATGAAAAATGAAAAGATGAACTTTTATTGTTGAACCTTTTCCATCTTCTTTTGTGTTTTTCTCTTTTAAAAACTAACATTCTCTTATGTTTCTTCCATTGATGAATTATAAGTGCACTTTGGTTTCTCATTATCAACAAGTTACCAATTTTGAGGTTGAAAATCATGATTTTCCTTTTGCTTTGTCTCGTCTTTCCCAAGAAGTATTTTCTGTTCACTATTTTTCAAGTCAATTAATATATTCAATTTGAGATATAGCAGCCATTGCAGTTTTGCAGTAAACAACTGTACTCCATTTGGTTTGAATGTTAACTATTTGCCTAGTATTATGACGTTCAGTGCAATTGAGTGTTCACAGGATAAACAAAGGTAGCGAGCTCTAATCAAGTTGTCACTTGGTAAAGATTGGAAAGCCTTCAATCCAAACACAAGTTTCTTTGGAGAAGAATTTGGGCAATCAAAGAAGAAGCGGCTTCGTTTTGTTGTTTGTCGATTACTAAACGCCATTGAAATTTCTTATGTTGAAGTTCATGTGCAAGATTGTTCTATAAGATTAAACTTGAGAACTAATCAATCTGGACAATCAAAAATAGTAATATCATTGTGGAGAAAATTTAGAGCAGCAAAACTGTGAGAGAGTTTGGTTACTTTGATGAAATAGGGATTGAAAGTTGTTATGAAAACCTTCCTAAGGAGGTTTCCTACTATGAGAAACCAAGTTGTGCTAGAGAAACAAGTTTCCTGCTAAGAACAAAGAAGGTTATGTATCCCCAGATCCATTTTCTCAAGACATGAGATTTGACATGTTATTTTTTGAAAGAAGTTATAAAAGATCAATAGCATAAGGATATCAAACCCTCTTTTTGTTGGCAACTAGCTTTATACTCAGTATTGGTATTCAAAACCTTTCTTCAAAACAACCTTTGAAAACACTGTTCCAGTCAATATCAGCTACAAAATAGTCATCACACTGCATATTGTTGCAAATTTGAGTAATGGGTATTCTATGTTCAACATGTCTTTAGGGTCAAGTTCAAAAGTGGACATTTTTGCTGAAAGAATCCATGATTATTCAACAGGAAGATTATGCATGATCGGCTATAGAAATCTTGGCTTAAATAGTCAATTACCAACATATAACATTGGCTTTATGAATTGTGAAATTCATATTGAATTCCAATTCTCTCTGAGGAATTCTAATAATAGTTCAGGTTATATCAAGGGAAGCATCCAAAGCATAAGACAAAAATCAAATCCTCTTTCATTTTGAACCTTTGGATTTATCCTTGTCTGCTTACACAACAACCATAGTAGAAGAATCAATTTCAAGGATGGATGTGGAGATCATCTTGGTTCTTATATCCACCACTCTTGCATGTATTTTTCTCGGTTTACAACACTTTCATGTGAAAAGAAATCCTAATTTGCCTCCATTCATGTCCTTCTTCATGCTTTCAATTCTAACTTTGTGCTACGTGATACCTCTCTTGCTTGACTTTGAAGCCCTATTCATGAAAATTAGTACTAATCACCAAAACCTTTTGCTTGGAAATGATGGATGTTTTGAAGCTAATGAGGTAACTGTAACTGTAAAGATAGCTTTCTTGCTGCAATTCCATCTTCTACAGCTTACATGGTCAGCAAGATCCTCGTCCCCTAGCAACAAGGGAATCGAAAATGAGTCATGGATTGTTGAGATTGAAGCTATGTTTGCTGGTTTACCATTATATGCTGGAGGGGCATTACTTACCATGTTTGTTACTTTGAGGAAAAGTAATTATGACCATGTATTGCTTACCTCTTCCTTAACAAGTTACTAGGCACATCGTGTTTGGGACACCTCGAAATCTTATTCTAGTTTGGTTTTAGATGGATTTCTTTTACCTCAAATCCTTCTAAACATTTTCAGGAACTTAAAAGAAAGTTCGCTATCTTGTTTTTTCTACATTGGGACAACTTTTATTCGTCTGCTACCACACACATATGTTATTTACACTGCTCAGACCTTTGCAGTTCATTATATTGACAAGTCCTATATTTTTGTGAACTCTATTTAACTGCTTGGGATGTGGTTATATCTTTAGGAGGTGTCCTTTTCAATTTATTGTCTTCCTGCAGTAGGGGTTTGGAGGTCGTTGCATCCTTCTTTGTAGGTTCAGAGAGTTAGATGTGCACCAGAAGATATCTAATGTTAGGAAAGTATGATTTTCCAAATTGGTCTACCACAGAAAACTGGATGATTCTCGGTATCACATTTGGCTTTTTCTCTACACTGGAAGCATATAAATTTGAAGTTTTTAGATATGGAATTTCATGTCTATCAATGTCTTGCTAGTTGTTTTATAAGTTTCTCAAGTGATATTACAGACTGAAAATGCATACATTTAAGTGCTTAAGAATATGCGTTATGATGTTTGGTTCCCAAATGGAGTGTGCAATGCACAACTGCCAATTATTTGACTAAGCTCTGTACACTTCAAAATTCACCTCTAAAACCATATTGAAATTGGATGCAATTGTGACTATATAGGCAACACTACAGCTTGTTTACAAAACAAATAGCTGAAATTAACTTCGAAACTTTTTCTCTTAAAAATTCTTTCAATTCCAATTTCCAATGGAGGTGACTGATAAAATATAAGATTTTTCAGTGAAATTTTTTCAAAATATTGGGTTAGTGGGCATCTAAGACCCTCTATTGGAACCTACTAGTCCAATTCTAGTAGTCCATAAAATTGAAGATGAGGCTTCAAATCCATGAAAGAGTAATTGGTTTATTTCATAAAGCAAAGCCAGATGACGAACTACGAATTTCCTCTTAATAAAATTAAACTACAAACGACATTCATATAGGCCTACTCCTGTGGGGTTGCTACAAAGTTTGTAGCATTCCTAATTTGTTTTTGTTTTTGTTTTCCTTTTTCTTTTTTGAGGATCTAATTTTGCGTAATTTGTTTTTCATTAAATTGACAAAAGATTTATCTTTGTAGCTGTAGGGTTGGACTAGAGTTGTCTTAGGTGGGCTGGGGACTGCTATTCTAGCCTATGATTCAATCAAATCTATTGTGCAAATTAAAAAAACCAAGTGAGAAAATTCCAACCTCTGCATCAAATATTAATTTGATTTGGATTTAAAAAAAGTTATTTAAACAGAAATGAAATTCATATCTGTGATTATCTGCTCTGAAAGTTTGTGATCTGTTGGTTTTCTGGTCCTTCTCTATATGGTTGATCAAAATCCATTATTCTCATTGACTGGCTACGACAAATAGCAATGCTATATAGAACCAAGTGTTTTAGAGAATTATGCTATAGATTTCAGGACTGTTTGTGTTAAAAGCCATTACAAGTTTTTAAAATTTTGGGACGAAATAAAAAATGAGAATCAATAGAATTACAAAATTACATGATGAGAAAAACATCCTCCAATTAATTATGTAGTATTCCTCCAACAATTTTAATCCTTTTTTTTTCCCTCTCAAAATCTAGCAATTAAATTCTGTAATATTCCTCTACTTATGATTGCTATCAAAAGCATTGGTTAGAAGTTGATTAACTGGTGCATAATTTTCAGCACGAAAATGAAGCCGCCAGAGCATGATTTTGGAGCAATCTTCTGGTGGAATTCCCTTTAATTCAGTCTCATCTTCAAGTACTACTTGTTTCACAAATTTGATTGAATTCTGTTTAAGAGAAAAACAAATAAAGAATATTAGTCATTTTCATTAGTAATAAATAGTCACATAAAGAAGCATGTGTAACATCATCAGCAAATTAAGTACAACTAATTAATTAGTTTTTTTTTTTCTTTTTCCACACAAAGTTTGTTGTCATAATCAATTACAAGACGTAAGGCAGTAAGCTATCGTAAATATAATACTCTCACCTAATTTCTGTACTAATACAAGTCTGCCATAAAGATTATTTTTATTAAATTGTTGAGAGGTTGACCTAACTTTACTGAACCTTACTTTCAATCAAATATTACACATATATTCCTCCATGATGCTCAAAGTGACTTTTAAGCATGAATATGTAGCTTCATAAACATATTATCCAAGTTCTCAAAATTTATATTTGTTTAATACATATATAGTCAAAATTTATACTTATATTATCGGTAATTCAATTTAAACTTTTAAAAAAATTAGAGTATAATTTAACATGATGTCAAAAATCGTTTAGATTATAAAATTATAGGCATATTGTACCTGCGAGGTGCTTTGAAGAGATGAAGTGCGACCCCATCTCTCGGGGTCCCAAAGGATAGAACTGTTGAATCCGAAACTCGAAATGTGAATCAATGGAGGTGAAGATGATGAATCTGTACTTTCATTGTTCATTTTCTTCAAATGCCATCCGATAACTTGGGAAGAATCACATACAGGTCCTTCAATTATCACCTTATTCTTGTTTGGTGAAAGTAGTGCCATTGCCCATGTCCCAAATACCTGCAAATTAAATTATAAATAATATAAACAATTAATATTGACTCAGTAATTTCTTTTCAAGTCTCTCAATAATTATTTCCTGTTGTCTTGTCCATAAGGACTTTGCATAAATAAATTTTCCCTAATAATTTTGGAGAATTTTTTCTTTGATGGTTCTAGTTTTGTTAATTAAATTATTAAATTATTGAATATGAAGTATACTGCTCGTGAAGCACATTAATTAAAACTGGCTATAAAGTAATGATTAATTTAATATATATATATATATATATGATCAATGATATACAGATGGACCAACATATATACTAGGATTCTTTTGACCAATTCTTCAGATCTCAAAGCCAAAACCATATTCTAATAATCTAATATATTTTATTTTTATTTTTCCTTTCCAATTATATATTAATCTACAATATGAAAATACGTAATTGAAATGATCATTGATAGAAATTAAGCAAAGCTCAAGAAACTTTGGCAATTCCAAAACTTTACAGCTAGCAAACCTTATATAATACCTACTCATTTTTCTTACTATCACAAGCTACCAAATCTGTATAATATATACAATCACACACACACACACACACACACACACACACACATATATATATATATATTAGGGAAATACTATAAACTCCAGCTGGGAATGTTATGGATCCCACACTCGTGGGTTTTTTTAATTTTTTTTTTGGCATTTAATATATTTTTAATATATGAGAATTATTTTAATATTAGAAATTTTATTCATTTGAAATTTTAAATTGCTAAAATGGTTTTTTACACTTTAATTTAATTTTAAATTCTTAAGTTGACAAAAATTACATTAATTTTCTTTTCTTTTTTTATTATTTTTATTTCTATAATAATCTAAAACCATATTAAATTTCAAATAAAAATTTTTAAAGAAAAAACTAAATTAAGCTAAAAAAATGCACAGGTGGGCTTTATAACACCTACACCTATTAGAGTTTATAGCATTTCCCCATACATACATACACATATATAATCTAATTTTGCCACTTAAAAACGTTTGTTTCTAGCTACAAATCTTAAAAGTTTATGGCTAAAAATGCTTTAATAACCAAAGAGTTTTGATTCAAGTGAGAAGATTTTATCTCTGTCACAATAAATCGCTATGTATGACAAAAATTGATTATGTACTTTTTTTTCTTGTAGTGCGAGAAAATGTTTTCCATCAATATCTTACTAAAATTTACAAACCCTTTTTCTATTTTTGGGTGAAAGAAATTATTAACTGAGTTAAATTTCATGCATTGTTGAAAAATTAGCTGACAAAAATTGAGGTGAAATTATGTAAGGAAATAAATAATTTTCACATACTCGATTTGTCTGAGCTGCTCAAAGAAAGCAAGATCATAAACATTGGAGAGGCCAGCAAAGTGAACGATCCCACTGAGCTTGTGTTGCTCAATGTGCTTCAACGCAACATTTCTCTGGTGGTCCATTTCAGCCGCCGAGTCTGTGAAATTCTCTTTGAAGACCAAATGCCTATACATAATCCCGGTCTTCCTCAGCACCTCTGAAACCTCATTCGTTTCGCTCTGACCCTCCACCACAATCCACAACAATGGCTGACCAGCCAACCTCAGAGTGTTGGCTAACCTTCTCAAAAGCACACATTGAAACCGATAATCATCTTTCGTGCTCGTCGGGGTCACGATAATTATCAACTTTTTCTCATTTAACTTTGTTACTACTTCTTGTTGTTGATCATTTTCTGATGATAAATTGTTCGCCAAGGAAGCAGCTCTCTCTGGAGCTTGATCAGCGATCAAGCTTCTATTAACAGGACTGCTTGTTGTTTTCTGCTGCAAAATTTCCACAGATTGCGGCGAAAACTGATCTGATTTGTAATTCGACGAATTAGCAACGCGATTAATGTTGGAGAAGATTGAAGATTTATTACCAGTTGGAGCAAAGCCTGTGAAGAACCCCATTAAGAAACAAAGAGAGAAATGGACAATGGCTTTCTTCCATAACTGGACTCTCTTCTTTGCTCTTTCTGTGGATCCCATAACTTTGGAAAATTAAACTCAAAAAGAAAATGGTCAGTTTAATTTTGGCTTAGTTGAATCTGTGTGTGGAAAAGTAATTTAGGGATGTTGTATATAGAAGACTATAGCTATAAGGCATGGAGACTACTAATTTGAATGTTTCATGAGGAGGGTTAGATAGAAAAAGTTTATTTATTTAGGAGAAAATATATGGGAGCTAAATGGTCTATGATTGATACTGCCAAACTCAAAAGAAAGCATATGGGTTTTTTCTGATCTGAGTTTGTTCATGGTCATTGGTGGAGTATTTGTTTTCAGAGAGTTAGTTGTCCCTTAAAGTAAAAGGAAAAGATTGGAAAAAGAATAATAGTGTGTGTGCGTGAGAGATAGAGAGAGAAACTTTGAGTTTGTTGTGTGCACCAAATTGTTGTTGGGATGGAACCCATCAACTAGAAAATATCATAATTAATTAAATACGAACCCCCTTGTAAGGATTCTTTTTGGATTATAGTGTTACCAAAAATAAGATTCAAAAAAATCTGAATATAGGATTTATTTGCCTATGGTATGTAATTCTAATTCGCTATTCCATTTTGGTTTTTATGACTAGAGAAAAAGAAAACAATTCAGAGTTCTTCTATATATAATTGTCAATACATAAAGAAAAATGGTTTGTGGAACAAAAAAAAAAAAAAAAAAGAGAGATAGAAGACAATCAAAACATATTATGATGAATTCTCTCCAATATTTATTATTTTTGCTCTTCATCTTTTTTTTTCTTTTTTTCTTTTTTTTTTTTATGGCTATGTGGTGTGACATTGAAGACATCTGGCAATTGAAAATTTTGGCAGAAAATAATATAAGTGAGTCATAATTAGTAAACAATGGGTGATGCGGACAAGTGAGCTAAGGCCCAAATATATGACATCTATACTCTATTGTAAAAGCTGAAGTAATGTATCATTTGAAATTTTGCATTAGTTAGGGTCCAAATGATACACCAACCCTATTGGAGTTGTTGATGATATTATATGTTATTAAGCATTTATTCAAACTCAAAGAAAATCATTTGTGACAAATTTAGTGGTGCATCCCTTTATCATCATCATGTTGTTTCCACAAATTAATGTTTGCCATGCACTTTCCTAACAATTCAAGGAAACATTGACACTTATTGTTGACCATCATAATATTTTGATTGGAATTTGGAAAATTATTATTACAACAAATTCCCTTTTGATTAGGAAGACAACTATATTAGGAAGCAATATCATGATGCCCTACAAATTTCTCTTTATTATATTATTGTTAGTTGTAACTTTTAACTACCATTTTGTCACATATTAACACTAGCAGCAATTTTGTTTTGCCTGTTTATATGATTGTACGAGTCTCTCCCAAACATTCCAATTCCCTATACAAAAAACAAAAGCAACTGTTTGACATTAAAACCCATATAAGTTTTGGGTCATGAAAAGTAGTTTTGCATATATTTCTTGCTTGGTATTCTGTCTCTGGGCTCTCCTCAAGTTCTCCAAGATTTTTGTAGCTTCAAATCCATTCATTCAGGATACAAACCAACGTTTTGGACCTTAACATTTTTGTCTCTCTCTCTCGGAAAACACTAAGATGGAAAAATAGTACAGAACCCAATTAAGATACAAGCTGGTTTTTTCACTTTTATGCAATAATTTTTTTGCAGCCATGCTTAAAAGCTGCAAACCCCGGTTGCGGCTGTTCTTTGATTGTTGTAAGCTTGGTGTGGGTCGAAGAAATTTACCTGATTTTAGGACTGAAGAGTCATGGGACGATTATATAAGGTCCTTATGCAAGCAAAAACTTTATAGAGAAGCTCTTGAAGCATTTGAGTCCTTGCAAAAGGAAACGGATTTCAGGATAAATCCTAGCACTTATGCTCATTTGATTTGTGCTTGCTCGTTTATAAGATCTCTAGGACATGGTAAGAGGGTTCACAATCATATTATGACGTCGAAAGGTCAAGTGGACCTTATTCTGCAGAATCATATCCTTAATATGTATGGGAAATGTGGGTCATCGAAGGATGCTCTAGAGGTTTTTGACGCAATGCCTCAACGAAATGTGGTTTCTTGGACTTCAATGATATCTGGGTACTCACAGAATGGTCGAGATGATGAAGCCATCAAGTTGTATTTTGACATGCTACGATCACGTCAAATGCCTGATCAATTCACCTTCGGAAGCATATTAAAAGCTTGCTCAGGTCTCAGTGATGAATGTTTGGGGAGGCAGCTGCATGCCCATGTCATTAAATCAGAAAATGGTCGTCACATTATTGCACAAAACGCCCTTATTACAATGTATACGAAGTTTGATCAACTTGCTAATGCATTTGATGTCTTTTCACATATAGGAACTAAAGATTTAATATCTTGGGGTTCGATGATTGCAGGGTTTTCCCAACTTGGTTACGAGTTAGAAGCTTTGCATCATTTTAAGGAACTGTTATGTGAAGGTGCATACCAGCCTAATGAGTTTATTTTCAGCAGTGTTTTCAGTGCTTGTAGTAGCCTCCTTCAGCCAGAATATGGAAGACAGACGCATGGGATATGTATAAAATATGGATTAGGGAGAGATATTTTTGCTGGGTGTTCCCTTTGTGATATGTATGCAAAATGCGGATTCTTGGAGTCTGCCAAAAGAGCCTTTTATAGTATAGATAGGCCAGATTTGGTGTCTTGGAATGCAATTATTTCAGGGTGCGCTAGTTGTGGAGATGCTGATGAAGCCATATCATTCTTTTCTCAGTTGAGGAGTATGGGATTTGTGCCTAATGATGTAACTGTCCTTTCCTTACTTTCTGCTTGTGCAAGCCCTTCAACACTCTATCAGGGTAGGCAGGTCCACTCCTACATTACTAAGATGGGTTTTGATTTGAATGTTCCTGTCTGCAACACTTTAATAACTATGTATGCAAAGTGTTCGGTTCTCTGTGATGCATTTAAAGTATTCGAAGATATAAGAAATAATGCTGACTCTGTTTCTTGGAATGCCATTCTTACGGCATGCATGCACCACTACCAGCCTGGAGAGGTTTTCAAATTGATGAAGCTAATGCTGATCTCTCAAATTAGACCTGATCATGTCACCATAAGTAATGCAGTTGCAGCCTGTGCTGAAATAGCATCTGAAGAGGTGGGGAATCAAGTTCATTGCTTTTCTATAAAAAGTGGGCTTGTGCTCAGTGTTTCTGTGACCAATGGCTTGATTGACATGCATACAAAGTGTGGGTCCCTTGAAAGTGCTCGAAAGCTCTTTGAGTTGATGGAAAATCCTGATGTTGTCACATGGAGTAGTTTAATTATGGGTTATGCTCAATATGGATATGGAGAAGAAGCCATTGAACTCTTTAGAATGATGAGAGATTTGGGCGTCAAGCCAAATCAAGTTACAATTTTAGGGGTCCTTACTGCTTGCAGTCATATTGGACTAGTCGAAGAAGGATGGCGAATCTATAGAGCAATGGAAAAGGAACATGGGATCGTACCAACAAGAGAGCATTGTTCTTGTGTGGTCGACTTGTTAGCGCGTGCTGGATTCTTATACGAAGCAGAGGATTTTATCCACCAAATGGAATTTGATCCTGACATTGTGGTATGGAAGATTCTGCTAGCTGCCTGTAAAACCCACGGGAATGTTGACATAGGAAAACGGGCAGCAGAGAAAATTATAAGAATTGATCCTTCCAATTCTGCTGCTCACGTATTGCTCTGTAGCATACATGCTTCTTCTGGCCGTTGGGGAGATGTTGCTAGATTGAGGAACATGATGAAAGAAAGGGGTATCATGAAAGCTCCAGGTCATAGTTGGATTGAAGTTAAGGGAGGCTTCCATGTGTTTCTGGCCGACGATACTCTACATCCCAAGAGAAGCAAAATATATGAAATGCTAGAGGATTTGTGGTCACAGATGTTGGATGATGGTTGCGATCTACTCGAGGAATAAGCTTCAAGTAACAAAGAAGTTGTGTCAGTCTGTTCAGAAACGAGGACTATGATTCCAGGGTCATACAGAAAAATGCAGCCTAAAAAGAATTTGCATAAGAAAATCTTGATAAAGTGGTAAGTCACTATTCAAAGTTTTCTACCAACTATGTCAGTTTTAATTCCAAGTCTTGATATAGTAAATCAAAATAAAACTTTCCCAGTTGAAGCTCACCAAATTGAAAAATATATCAAATGTTTAGACTTACAGATTAGATAAATTGATCTGTTTCTTTACAATTTTTGACCGAATAGATCACATGCATCCTTCTTGCCATTGAGAACAGACTGAAAACCCAGTTGCATTCTGTTCATGATAATGGGTTGGCATGGGTTTTCTCAGTTGAGAGTCGTGTCATTCTGCTAGACATGAGAAATGTGCTCTTCATGTAATTTGTGATATCTGCATTCAATTATGGTACATGAATTCTTTTTTCTTTCTTTTTTTTTCATTTTTTTTTAGTAAAATTTTTATGAACAAATCATATTTATGAACAAATATGATTGAAAATTGATTTGATTTCTACTTTGCATTTGTAGATACGATTTCTTAGTTGAATCTCGTGGACCCTTCGCTCGTTTCATATGCACATTATAATCTAATGCGAACTCAGCCTGAAAGTAGATACGAACTTGAAAGAATAACATGACCTGTGCAACATTTCCTCCATAGACAAGGCCAAACATGGAAGGGGGCAGACCACTTTAATTGGAATTTGCAGAATTTAGACATAAATGGCTCATTGCAAGTTTGGAAGCAGGTTTTTTTAGCAGTTTTATTTCACCATGTGTCTCATTCTTACTTTCTCTTCCACTACTTCCATTGAATGTCGCTGCTTTTTCTCTTACTCCATTTTCACTTTTTTTTTTTTTGGTCAATGAAATTGCAGAGTATAAGGTCCACAACATGCTCGAGGTTGTGCTGTAACTCTTCTCTATTTCAATAATTGGAACTGTGCTGCAACCAGGAACTTCAATGACTCTCAGAACTACAGTGTTTCCAATGGCTAAAAAATCTTCAACTTCGATGGCTACCACCAAACTAGGATTTATGTGCACCTGTTCAGCTTAATAAAGCACCACAATAGCTTGACCTGAATGGTAAAACTGTATGTATATTCCACTGCCACCTAAATTTAACCAAGTGTGTAATACTTTGAATAGACCAAAGCTTCTCATAAAAATAAATAAAGCACCATGATGGGTAGTGTGAAAATGACATTGATCTCAATGAATGAACGGTAAACATTATTTAAGCATAAAAGGTTGTAAAGAATAATGTAAACTCCCATTCTTTCATGGTTTAAATTTTTTTAAAAAATTTTCAATAAATATTGACTGGCTTGTAAGCCCTAACTCATTCAACAAAAAAATGTTTCGATACATTAGTATCAGTCTCCAAGTTGCACTCAAGAGTATACTTTTACAACTTAAATATATGTAGCTCACAGCCAAAAGAGAAAAATGTAAAAATATAAGCTAGACCTTCATTCAAATATATAAAGCAAATAGATTATGTATGATTTACTACTTTTTTGCTTCCAAATCCTTTCCGTTGGTTGATATTGATTCTCTTTGTGGGCGGTGCTTCTTCCATTTTTGTTTGGGCAACGCCATGATATGAGAAGGAACCTCGCACCCTGATGCTGACATCACATTAGCTATACTTCGCAAAAATAGGATATCTTCCTCTGTGTATAATGTAATTGCTTCTCCACTCCTCCCTGCTCTGCCAGACCGACCTTCATGGAAAATTAGCAAATTTGGTTTCAACAACCACATAAATCAATCCAAATACCAAGTGCAAGCAGGGTTTTTTTTTCCCAAATCGATATGATTTAGACAAAGTAATTGCATAAAACATCTATAAACAAAGTGACAAAACGGAGGTACAACTGTAAATCTTAAGTTCTATTACACAACAAGATATTTGATATATGATAAAGGAGTGCAGTAGAGAAGAGGCTATGAGGAATTGCAAACCTCAAAAACATGTAACAGTGTAAAATATGCCATAATAAACAATAAAATTTTGATTTGTAAGAATTGCAACAATTTTCAAGCTGCAAGTAAGAGAAACAAATGAACAATCTAAGATCACATTATCAATGTTCTTAATTTTTTCTGAAACAACTTTTTATTCAATCATTCCAAATATCACATATATGATTTACTAGCAGTTTGGGAGTGACATACCAATCCTGTGAATGTATGCAGCAGCAGAATCAGGAAAATCGTAGTTAATCACACAGTTGACACCTTTGAAATCCATACCCCGGGCAATAACATCAGTGGCAATCAAAACCCATGTTTTTCCAGCTCTGAAGTCATCAACAGCATTTTCTCGCTGCATTCCATTTGATAGATTAGGACACAAGACTACAATTATTGTTCAAGTAGATAGGATCATAAATACAGCAACTTAAGCACAGAAATGGCAGAACAACTATACAACTTAAGTCTTTACTCTTTACTTGAAACCATTACTCTGAAGTCTAGCTTAGGACACTTCAAGTAGTAGTGATAGTAGTAAAAAAGTCCAACATAAATGAAAGGATGCGCAAGAGAGTATCCAAATTTTAATATTTTCCTCATTTTAACAACAATCATGACCAACCCAATACATAGGCTTGGACAGACAACATTCTTATGCAAATTTTACCATGATCTAACAATTTTTTTATTTTTTTTTCACATTTTGAATTTTTTTCAAATAGGATTGTATCTGTTATGCAAGTTCCAAAAGATCCCTATCAGTGGACAAGAACAGTATTAAATTAGTTAATAGAAATAAGAATAAACATACCTCTGTCTGAGACAAATCAGAATGAAGGACACCAACTCTGATGTTGAAAACTGATAGTTCTGTATAGAGCTCCTTAGCTCGCTCCTTGCTTTGGAGGAAGATTAACACTGGTGGATTTAGACTCTAAGGACAAGTAAAGATAAAACAAAATCAACGATTTGGTAAGAAAAACAAACTGCTCAAATTAGACATACTAGAAATGAACTAATATATGACATATAACAATATTACATTACCAACAGGCATCTCAAACCATTTAACCTAATGCAATTTTTTTTTTTTTTTAGGTCAGATCTAACCTAATGGAATTCATGGAGCACTGACAGCATCGCACAATCACTAATAACTGAGTCCTCTCATAATTAATCACAGACAAGCCCCACTTTTTATTAGATTGGCTCCCTGGCCTCTATCCATATTGCCTCGAGTTGTGAGAAAAACAAGCTTTCAAACTTATGCAAACTGAGGAAATAGTGAAAAAGAAGCTTTTTATCATGCAGATATTAGCAGCATACCTCTTGAAAGCTTTGACGAAGTGCTAGAAGTTTCCCTTCTTCACTTCCAGCAAAAATCAACTTTTGCTTGACAGTATCAGAAGCAGTATTCCTGTTTTGAAACCAAAATGATGCTTGTCAACTTAAACACCAAAATTCAACGCACATCAACCTCTGGTTTTGTATCAAAGTAATATCAAACTTACTTCCTGCCAACAATAACTCGAACAGCATCATACATTATTGTACGTGCAAGCTCCTCAACATAATCAGGTAAAGTAGCACTAAACAGTGAGCGTATGATTGAAGGATTTGAGCATGCTTTTACTACTGAATCAATCTGCTTTATTAAGCCAACCTCAAATAGCTTATCAGATTCATCCAAGACGAGATACTCAACCCTGCATGACAGGAAAACTTGTGATGCAACTCACATTAAATGCTTATTTATTTTCCTTCAAACACTAACAGTTATTCAAATTGACATTTTGCAACTTCTGACCATTCTATTATCATGTGAGATGCGCACATTATAAACAAGCACCAAATTTTGAGTGATATCAAACACATACAAATATACACAGTTTTTTGTTACCACTTTTCTGTTAGCTGATATAAAAATTAATCAATACAGGAAATTATATGGCTCATTATGTTTCTGCCCACATAAGTAAATTTGTAGTTTATGAAAAAAATTAATATTTATCTGGCTACCCACCTGCTTAAATCCATCTTCTTTTTCCGCACCGCCAATCGTAGCCGTAGTGGAGTGGATATGAGTATATCACAATAAAATTTTGATAAATCAGCCTTTCTTACAATCTGTTTCGTCATTAACTTAACACGGAATTGGTATCCTTTAGCCATTTTTTTGCACTCTCTGGTCGTCTGAGCTGCTAATTCACGTGTAGGACAAAGGATAACAGCTCTGATGCCATCTTTAGATGCATGCTGGTTACATGGAAAAACAAAATTAGCGTAACACAAGAATCGGCTTGTGGAAACAGTTCAATTAAGTGATATTATTACCTTAAGCTTCATAAGCATAGGGAAAACAAAAGCCAAGGTTTTTCCAGATCCAGTTGGAGCACAAGCAAAGCATTCTCGCCCCTGAGACAAAATGATATAAGACAATAGCTTTGAATATAGATAATGATGGGAACAGAATTGTTGTCACTTTCAACTCATAATGTTCTTGAAACTCAACAAAAACAAGCACAAAGTAAAATAGCATAAGCAAATATAGCATAAATAGATCATACAGATAAGAGGACAGGCATAGACTGCCTTTGGATTGGCGTTGGTTCCTTAAATCCAAGTGCTTCTAAATTGTGTAATAATTTTGGCTCACATCCATATCTGTATGAACAATCCAGACAAAAGGTTCACTCACAGTCACAATAGTAGGAGACAATCAAAATTATACAATTTAATTGGAACAATAATCAAATAACATACATATCAGACAAATTCCTATAATAATGTAAACTAGCTCAATGCAAATTTGTACACTGGCAAAAGAGTTTCTCAAGTCATTCTAAACATGCAACAAATCCAGACATTTATAGCATAGCTGAATGATATTAAATTAAAGAAATTAAATTTCAAAATATACCTAGAGCTTAACTCTGCAAAATTCTGAAGTGGGGAGGGGATATCATTCCCAGACACATGGATATTGAGCTTCTTCCGAAAAAGTGCATCCCGCTAACCGAAAGAAGAAAATTGTATAAATGTTAAGAAGAAAACAAAAGCATTATTTCAAAAAAGAACAACATGAAGGCAACTAGGAGCATTACCTCAAGTTGCCTATAGAATTCCCTTTTCTTCTTGGAGGCCCTTTTTTCAGCTTTCTCATTCTCAACATTCATTATGTATGATTCTGATTTCGAACTCCTAAATACGTTGAATCCCTCTACGGTTTCTTCTTTCAGCAAAGACAAAATCCAATTTAGATTTAAAAAAAAAGAAGAAGAAGAAGAAGAAGGGAAAGAAAGGAGAGTTACCAGAGACCACTCTCTTCCGCTTCCTGGCAGGCACTTTCTCCTCCTTCTCTATCTCCTCCTTTTCCTCTGCTTCAGATTTTGCACTTTCTACCAAACTCAAATCCTCAACCAATTTATCACTTATTTTTTTCTCCTAAACAATAGTCAAAGTATATATTAGTAACAAAAAAATAAAAATAAAAAATCAAACAATTACCCAAAGCCCTGAACTTTCTAGGGAACCAAACAGAGAATAATAGGAAACAGCATACCTCGAACCTGGAAAAGTCGTTGGCGAACTTCTTCCTATCAAAATGTAGGCCAGAGAACAAAAAAGAAGAGTCATTTTTCATCGTTGAACAAAATGAAGCGTATGATGTCTCTGGGCAGTTCAAAGATGAATCATACACACCAAGGTTTTTCGTTAAACCCTACGTCTCGGAAAGCCCTCGGCGTTAGAATTTCTATGCCGCTGTGTTTTTTTTTATTCCTTCTTTTTTTAAAACAAAAAATACAACTTATTTAAAGACGGATGACAAATTTTTTTAGAGTTTTATTAAACTCACCGTTCATCTTTTGCATATTTTTTTTTATTGAGTTTTACACTTTTCAAAATATATAAATCAATCCTGAAATTTTGGTTGAAAAAAAAATTCAGCATAGAAATCATCGTCCTTTGATAATTTATTTGGGTCTTCAGAACAAAATTGTGTTTGGCTAAGATTCAGAGCATGTTTAGAACTATTTTTTTTAATAAAAAAGTATTTTTTTTATAATAAAATCAGTTTGAAATATATTTGATTGAAAAATTATAAAGTACTTTTTTTATAAAAAAAATATTTTTAAATATTTTTTTTAAAAGTATTTAATAGATGCTTTTATAAAAAATACTTTTAAAAAAATATCATTTACATAAATAGTTTTAAACGTGCCCTTGCATCAACAATGCCATCATCAATATGTATTTTGAACCCAAGAAAAAAAATATATATATATATATACACACACATAGGTATATAATATCTCTTTTTTTGTACAAACAATGAACTTTAGTTATAATATTACCAAAAATAAAATAAATTTCAGTTATAAATTATGTTAACTTTAACAAATTCATATATATAGTCTATCTCAAGACAAAGACTTTTATAATTCGGTCCTTAATCATACCATTGATTCAAAGATAAACATTAATCCAACCCAAATATATAAATTCAATGGTCATTGCTAAAAATCTGATTATAAATCTGAAATTCCCTCTTTCTTTATGCATATATATATATATATATATATATATAGTACATTAACTTTTATCAAAATTATGGTCGAATATACAGTAGTGTTCAGATGCCCAAGTCCTGGTCTCAATTCCCATATGGATCCTCAGGAGTGGAACACTAGAAATTTGATTCTTTATTGCAGGCAAACTCTGAGGATGGACTTTGAAGTGGAATAAGAGTTGAGAGAGGCTCCAATTGTATAACTGATAAGGCAGCCAAATTTACTTTTGTTGATTCTTCTCTTTTTTTGTTTTGTCTCGATGATTTAAGTAGCAATGTTTTTCCTGTTAGTAAATACTGAATTTTAGACAAGCGTAAACAAAGAAAATACATGTAAATTCTCTCTCGTCAATGAGAGCTAAGAGCTTATAAACTAGTTCTCAGTCAGTTTTAAAGCTTTTCTTCTCCGGCGAAGGTCCGACTTAATAGCTTTTCCTTCAGACAATAGAGTCTAAGCTCTCTAAGGCATCCAGCCTACGGGACACCTTAAGTGCATTAACTCTGGAGTCAAAAGAGACGGAGGCGGCTAGGTTAACAGAGAAGGTGCTAGTGGAAAGTTGCTTTCAGCTAGAGTTTTTAAGAGGTTTACTCTATCGGATATAGTCAAGCAATCTTGGCAGTTGAAAAGCAGAGTTCAAATTGAGAATATTAAAGAAAACATTTTCAAGTTTAGCTTTATTGATAAGTCCGAGAGAGACAAAGTGTTGAAAAGCGCCCTTGGTCGATGGATGGTATACACCTGATTCTAAAGGAATAGCCTTTGAAGAAAGCGCTGGAAGATGTCCAGTTTGATTCAAGTATGTTTTTCATGCAAATCCATGGACTCCTTCCCAAACACTTACACCCGGGGCGGCATTAACGATAGGAAGGAAGGTTGGAGGTCTCCATGAGGCCTCTGTTAAAAGAAAAATAGTAGTTGCTCAGCGGTACCTTAGGGTGCGTATAAATATCCAAGTTAAGAACCCTCTTCTTACTGGTTTCTTCCAAGCTCAGGAGGAAGGGAAGGAAATGTGGATACAATTCAAGTTCAAAAGGTTGCCTGATTTTTGTTTCAAATGTGATATAATTGATCATGTTACTGGCTGATGTAAATTTGTCGAGCCTGCTACGGTGAAGAGTGCTCTTGGTGTGGTGTCCAAGTTGTATGGGCCATGGCTTTACACGGGGGTTGTCGGTGGTATAACCTTCGCCAATTTGAATATCTTTAATGACTCAAGTGTGAAAGTGATAACTAATGTGGATGCATTCATCTTGACTAAGACAGACCCTGAAAAGAAAAAGCTGCCAAAGGGAAAGGAAGCTGGTGTGGAGCTAGAAAAGTCAACGGCTCAGGAACAGCTGGATGGAACAAAACAAGTGGATCTGAATTGCTTCTAAAGTATCAGAAATATGTGTCCCGAAGTGGAAGCTTTGAGACGTACGATTAAAGAAAACTTCAAAGATGAGGATATTGACTTTCAAAGTCTGGTTCTAAACAAAGTCAGAAAAGAGTAGTACAACTTGACTAAACTGAGCCTATAGGCGAGACAAAGGGTTAAGTTAATCGCAGTTGCAAAGAAAAATCATAGGGGGGGACTTTTAAATCTTATCTGAAAGGGCTGGAGAGTGAGATAGCAGAATGGTTGCGAATTGTACCGGGGAACATAAGGCCGACTTTTGGGCTTGAGAGACCCATATGTAATGGATCCGGACGCAAGAAAAGGGAGGCTTTTTTACTACTAGAAGGGTCTTATCGGGAAGGACTGCAGGCCTTTGAGTGTGAGGGTCAGGTGATGGGCCGAGTGATTAATAAGAGACATGGAATGGTGCAGATGGGTGAAGCCAGTTTGGTTATAGACTTATTAGGCCCAGTGGAGCTAGAGTATGCTCGGGAGACTGATGGCTCCAATGCGAATAAAGGGCTCAATGACGTGGAAGAGTTTCAAAATCTTCAGCTTACAGAGGTGGAGGCGCAATCCCATGATTGTAGTTCTTTCTTGAAATTCAACCCGGAAGACAATTCTCGTTATAGGACCCAGCTTCGACAGAAGAACCAGTGATCACGCATCCAGGCAACTGGCGAGAATTGCTCTCCGGATAGGGAAGCTAGGGATGTTACTAACGTCACAAGCAGTAGCCATCAAAGAGGAAGGCCAATCAGGAAATCAACGCCTAGGAGGAGTAGGTTGGAAGAGGAGGAGGATTTTCAAAGGGCCGAGGAGGCGGGCCTAATCAAGCCCCCTCTCATCTTTGAACATTTTGTCTTGGAACTGTAAGGGCTTAGGAAGGTATGAGGTCGTGCTTTATTTGAAGGCTTTGGTTAGTAAATGGAGACCTTCCTGTGTGTTCCTTTCAGAAACAAAAAGTTCTGCTACCTATATGGAGAAGATATGTCGTAAATTGAAATTTGAATAAGGTGAGTTCGTGGAAGCTGAAAGTTGTTCGGGTAGGTTAGCAGTTCTGTGGAATTTGGATATCAATTTGAAGATTATTTGGAAGTCGTTTAATCTGATTGCTACTGAAGTAGGTAGTAGGGATAGGTCTATTTGCTGGGACTGCTACTGCTGTTATGGGCCACCAAGGTATAAGGAAAAGAGTCCTTTTTAGAGTTCTATGAAATAGGTTGTGATAGAAAGTAGTAAGCCATGGCTTATGTTTGGGGATTTGAATGAAATTGTCGATGGATCGGAGAAATTTGGAGGACGATGCATTCAAGGTAGAAAACTTTTTCTTAAAGATTACTTGTACTCTATTGGAGGTCTTGATCTGGGTTTTGTAGGGTGGCATTTTACATGGATCAATAAATAAAAAAGACTAATCAAAGAAAGATTGGACAGAGCGATGGCCAATCTAGATTGGATCCGGATGTTTGCTAATTGCTTGTGATGAATCTAGATATTTCGGAATTTGATCACGCCCCTATCGTAATTAGAACTAGCAAGAATAAAGAGAGAGGTCATTACCCTTTCAGATTTTTGGAAGCTTGGACCTTTGATAGGGGAAGTGATGAGGTGGTTAAAGGAGCGTGGTCTGACGCCTCCAGGGGAGGCTCTGAATCTTGGAAGGTGAGCACTAAATTATTTTCTACTGCTAAAGCCTTACAGTTGTGGAATAAGAACCATTTTAGATAGGTTCATAATCAAATTCATAGTTTAGAAGAGGAGCTTAAGTTATTATAAATCAGAGAGGATGCGGGGGAGGAAGTTAATACTGCGAGACAAAATAGTATTATGAAAGAGCTTCGCATTCAAAGAGCTAGGCAAGAGTCTATTTATAAGCAAAAATCAATGGAGTTATGGCTGGCCCAAGTGGACATAAACACTAAGTTCTTTCATGCTAGTATTATAATTCGACGGAAAAGAAACATAATAAATGTTATCAAGGGGAAGGATGGTTGGTTAACAAGCAGAGAAGAAATAAGAAAGTACTTTATGAAGGAGTTTGCTAACCTCTATGAGTCTGACATCTCGCCCCTTCCAGACCGTCTTCATGAACTTATTGAGCTATGTATCTCAGTTGAGGACAATGCTACTATTCTTGCTATTCCGTCTGCGGAGGAGATAAGAAAAACAATTTGGGATATGCACACCCTTAAGAGTCCGGGACCGGATGGCTTCCCTGGATGCTTTTATAGGAAGTACTGGAATAGCGTAGGAAGCTAGGTAGTGTGATTTGTTCAGGAATGTTTCTTGAATGAAAGAGTGTTAGCGCATGTTAATAAGACTTTGATTGTTTTAATACCGAAAGTGAAAGACGCCTCCAATTTTAATCAGTTTCGACCGATCAGCTTGTGTAATTTTTCATACAAGATAATATCCAAAATCCTCATATCCAGATTAAGACATTTCTTGGGTGATATGATTTCTCTGAATCAAGGTGTGTTCTTGACAGACAGGTGGATTGCTGAGAGCATTATCGTAGCTCAAGAGTTAGTCCACACAGTTAAAAGGCACAGGAGGAGGAATGGACTCATGCTGGTGAAAATTAACTTGAGGAAAGCCTATGATCGCCTAGAGTGGAGCTTCTTGGATGTAGTTTTAGGAGCATTGGGTTTCTTGAACAAGTTTTGGAACCTAGTTCTAAGTTGTATGAGCTCGGTTAATTATAAGTTGCTTCTCAATGACAATTTGAGTGGAGGGTTTGTTCCTGCTCATGGATTAAAACAAAGGGATCCTATATCTCCTTACCTGTTCATATTACGTATCGAACTTTTTTCCAGGTTGTTGCAGCAGCAGGAGAGAACTGTGAGCATTTAGGGCATTAAAATCAGCAGAAGAGCTCCAGTTGTTTCTCACTTGCTATATGCTGATAATATTTTGGTGGCGTGCAAAGCTAACAAAGCTAATGCGAATGCTCTTCATCACATTTTGAATTTGTTTGGGAAGTGGTCCGGTTTACAGGCCAATGCATAAAAGTTCAATATTTTCTTCTCACCTAGTACGGAGCGGGTCACAAGAAGGAGGGTGAAATCTATTCTTGGCTTTAAGGAAATGAGGTCTGAAGCTATTTATCTGGGAAACTCCTTAATTCATTCTCATAAGAGGACTAAGGATTATGAAGGAATAAAGGAGAGGATGCATATGCAGTTGGAGAGCTAGCAAAGTCATTTACTATCAAAGGCAGGAAAGGCCACACTATTGAAATCTATAGTCCAACCTATTCCTCTGTATTCAATGTCCACCTTTAAGTGGCCTACTGAGACTTGTAAGACTCTGGACTCTTTGGTTAGAAGATTCTTGTGGGGTATAGATCTCGATAAGAAGAGATTTTTTGCTTTAGGGGCTTGGAGTGATATGTGCATTCTGAAAGAGGTGGCTTGGGGTTTCTGAAGTTCAGGGATATAAATATTACACTCCTAGCTAAGTTAGGTTGGAAAGTAGCCAAATGTGAGAATAGTTTCTGAGTGCGGTTATTCACTGCTAAATACTTGCACTCTAGTTCTTTCTTGAGCTGCAAACCCAGAAAACGAGACTCAATAGTGTGGCGTAGGCTTCTTGAGACGAGAGTTGTGATCCGAAGCAATGCTTTTACAAACTTGGAGACAGCTTAATTAATCCATGGAGGGACCCATAAATCCCCTGGATTCGGAATTTTGTACCCAGAACACATGTTGATCCAGAAGAGTATGGCATTCACAGGGTCACAAACCTGAGGTGTGGAGATGGTAGTGACTGGAATATGGAACTAATTGAAAGTATCTGTGACCGGGAGTCTGTTGAAGCATTTTTGAAGGTAGATTGGGCTTATCACAATCATTCGGATAGACTATTGTGGTTGAAAAATTCTGCTGGAAAATTCTCGGTTCAAAGCTGCTATAAAGGTCTAATGAAAGAAAGGTTGGGGACTGAGTTTGATCCAATTTGGAAGCAGTGATGGCAGTTTAAGCTTCATGAAAGATTGAAGATCCACCTTTGGAGACTGCTTGTTGGGGCCCTCCCTACCAGAGGCAGTCACCAACAGAGTGGGCTCAGGGGAGGTGGATTGTCCAGTTTGTGGTTTGGAGTTGGAGACAAGTCTTCATATTTTCTCAAGTAATGTCCCCTAATCTGTGCGGTTGCTTTTGGGAGTAAATGGGGAGGCCGGCTAGATGCATGGCCTTGTGAGACTATCTATCAAGTAGGTAACAGGAAACCTGGAATCACTGAAGCTAGGGTTTGACAAAGATGAGTTCCAAAATTATTGGGTGGCTCTCTTTTATGTTATTTGGGCTGCAAGATGCAATCAATTTGATATTGTCAAGATTATAGCTTGGTTCGAAGTTTTAGTTGTTGAGTTCTCCTCGACAAGAGTGGAAGCTGAAACTGGAAGTCCCAGGACCAGTCACTTTTCTGGTTTAGATAGGTGGGCTCCCCCTCCGACAGGATGGATCAAGGTTAATGTGGATATTGCCTATAATCCTTCAGGTTCGACTGCTGCAATGGTGGTGAGAGATGATGTTGGCAAACTTTTGTTTTTGTCCTCTGTGATGCTGTCTAGCCATTCCCCCTTTGAAGCTGAGCTTGATGCTCTTCATTGGGCGTCTGAATTCGCGGAAAGAGGCAGCTGGACTAACGTGGTCTGGGAGCTAGACGCTTTGGAAGTGTTCAAGGAAATTGAGAGTTTGAACAAACCTCTTTGCTGGCATGGTTGTCATAGGGTTTTGAATATTAGAGAGATTTTCTAGATTTGTTTGGAATCTGTGTTGAAACAATAGACGTAATGTGATAGCTGATGTTGCAACTAAGGAAACTTTAGCCTCTGATAGTTGTTTTGAGGTGGATGAGTTCTCCATGGAGAAGCTCCCACCTAGTTTGCTTGTTTCTATCCTTGCAGATCAGGAGTATGCGGGTTTGTAGCCCTCTGGGTTTGTTTTGTGCTCTAACGCAGTTTGTTTTTAACAAAAAAAAAATATTTTTCCCGTCAGCCACTGTCAACACAATTCCTCAGGTCTTGTGGTGTAAGCCTTGTTGGGCTTTTCTTTTTTTTTTTTTTTTTTATGCTCAATGCAAGTTTTATTCAGCAAAACAAATCAATTAACCCTAGTCCTATAGGCCCCCAAAAGAGCGTCGACAATGAATTTCATCTTCATCTTATTGACATCACGATAAACACCAATTCAAAGTTTTTTTTTTTTTTCTTTCTTTCTTTTGTTTTCCGTTTCTCAGCATCCAAACGGTAGAAAGAAAACAATCATATAAAGATGAACCCAGAATTTAGAAAATAAAATCGTGTGCAACTTTCAAGGATTCAACTAGAAACTGCATTCAAAATTTACAACTCTACCAAGTATACATTTTCTCACAACAGAAAACACAGTCAACCCAAATCAGACAATGGTTGGCTTGCACGAAAATTTGACGGTTAATTGCATAAAGTGGCGGTGTGATACAGTGGATGGAAAACCATTAGAGATTTCATGAATTCTCTGGCCTATTCATCAAGCCCATAATCCTCCCCAAAGTACTTATCCACAAGACCATTTGCCATATTTCTCAGGTCTTCATTTTCATGAAACTGAAATCTTTCCATAGCATCAATACCATCCACTTGTTCAACCAGCTTCGCCCCCTCTCCATTTGGCATTCCCCTCAAAACCTGCATTTTCACACCAAAAAAAAAATATATAGAACATCACTATGAATTGCATGAAAATAGTCCAGAGTTTTAACTCAAAACTACAAATTCGCATAGATGATCTGTATTTGCTTACCAGTTCCATGAATTGAAGTCCTAGCTTTGCAGCTTCAGTATCCGCAGACCTAACCAAATCAGTAAAGCCAGCAAGGCATCCTTTACGAACAAGTGAAATCAAGTGATCCAACATCAGATTTGGCCTTCCGTCGCCATCTGCTGGGGCAACACAGAGGTTTCCCAATACATACGCTACTTCCTTTCTGATATCAAATGGCGCAATAGATAGAAGACGCAACATCAATGGAACAGCATCGCTTGAATAAATTAACTGCTTGTGCTCTACAGAACCAGCAGCTATATTAGAGAGCACCCAAGCCGCTTCCTACATTAATAATCAAGCTTTACATGAGCAAGGATTGAAATAATCATATCAAAACAACAAGGAGAAGCCGACTTACCTTCTTCAGGACTCGGTGTTCACTCTTCAAACATTTCACAAGGACTCCTACGACATTATCTGCAGAGATTAAATAATTATAATCAGTATGTTCATAGTATTAGATCAGGTTGCAACATTTCTCTCAGAGGAACTCACTTGCCTGTAATTTCATGTCCTGGAACAAGAATAGCATTAGTTGTGTGCAAATCACCAGCAACGAGATTACCTAAACTTCGCAGAACCTTGATGGAATACCATATATCAATACAATCCATGGATTGGATATCTCAAAATTCATGGAAACAACAAAAGATTCATTTTAACTGATACATTAGATAGTCTATTATCCTTGATTTACCTTGAGTAATCATATATAACATGAAGAATATTAATTGTTATAAATTCATATACTTGACAAATCTAAAGAGGCGTACATGACTCAGGAAAAGATAGGGTCATCTATAAGCATAAATGTTTTCTTTCTTCTTCTTCTCTTTTTTTTTCCTTTTTTTTTTTTTTTCTTTTGTGGCATATTACCGGAATGAGCAATTGCAAACTGTTTGACGTTGCCAATCTTTCCACAAGCAGTTGAAGGACATCACTCTTCACTAACATACTGGTAGCAACATTTGAAAGGGCAGAGAGATACACAACAACCCATGCTACCTCAGTTGCCAACTCGTCATCCCTAAGTTCAGAAGGGAGTTTAATATTCTTCAATTTCTTCTGTCTTATAACAAAAGGATAAATCTACTATATCCATGTGACTAAAAATGACAAGAAAAAAAATAAAAATCAAGGCAATATAAAAATTATACAGTAAATAAACACTAATGAGCTGAATAAAATAAATTATTATTCAACAGTTATGCTTATCTGCTTACGCTTTTCTCAAGTGTCGAATAATTGCGTCCAATACGCCATCAACTCTAATAAGGTCTGTTGCTGCCTTAGAATCTGGCCCCTATGTTCAAGCAAACTGATGTTATTTTGTAATTGGGGAAAAAAATAATAAAAAAAAGAAGCCCCAGCTCGCCTGCATACCAACTCACACATCCAGGACAAACACAGAAGCATGATAATTTATTCAAAATTCATATATTGAAGAAATATAAGCCGTTTTAATACCCCCAGGCATTAGAAAGCCTTTTTACAAACATTAACTAGCAGTAAAAATCACATGTAATGTCATAGTCAAATCACTTAATAAGAATGGAGGCAAGGAGTTCAGGCAAAAAGGTCATTGCATTCATAAAAGAAGTGCAACCAGTATAAAATTTGTTAGCAAGAAAATTCTTCTTGAATGAAGGATTTAGCACCTTGATTAGGTTTGACAGTGCCCAAGCAGCTGTTCTCACCGTAGAACCTTTATTTGGAAGCATCATTCTTGCTAGAGATGGTAAAGCCCCTTGAGATAGCAAAACATTTCTCAGCTCCTCTCCTTCACCAGCAACATTTCCCAATGCCCAGGCACACTGCTCAGCAACAGGCAAGGAACTTTTTTCTGTAAATGTACATAATTATATTGCAAAGCCAAAAATAGAAAATTGTCAAAAACAGTTAACCCAATTAATCAAAAAAAGAAGATCCAGAAAAAATGTAAAGAACATATTATGTATGATACAATAGCAATTTATAAAGGAAAAGAAATTTTTTAAAGAAAAAGAAGAGGGAGAGGAATATCTTGTGTTTTCTGCAATAATATAGGTCCAATCACTTAGGATATGACATCAGACGGTTGATATCAACCAATAGCATTTGTAAAATATACATATATACAATTGAACTCTTGGAATTGTATATAAAAACTAAATAAAAAGACTTAAGCCATAAAATTGTAGAACTTCCACCAACCAATCTAGCAGGAATTATTTCTGGAACCACATTGAAAAAGGGAACTGGGAAATTGTACCAATACACAACAGGTTTTACCACGCAAACACGTACCCAAACAAATTATGAAAATATTTATAAAGTATAAATAAGCCCCAATAAGGTTAACGAGCATGCACAAACACACAAACATAATATAAAAACAAGCTAAAAAAGTACAAATATGTTCTGGCAAGATGATAATATTTAAATCCTCAAAAGGTATACTATAATTTCTTTACTTTCATATATTTTATAAACTAGTAAAAATATTATCTTCTTCTTCATTAGGGACAAGGGGGGATTTGGAAGGAATTATATTCTAGAAGGAAAAGTCTAATTGGGGATATGTCTCACATACATAATTATTAAAGAACAATAATTCCTAAAAGCTCAAGGTTTTGGATTGATAGTAACTTAACATTCTAATAAAGATAAGGATGTCATATTAATTTGAATTCAAATCTAGGTAATCCCCATTTTCTAGTAATTTATACCCCAGCTTGCTTTGTTTCTCTTTACAGAAAAGGCTTACAAGTGAGAGGGATTGGAGAGTGTTTATTTTGTGTTGTCCTTGACTAGATATGTATAGTTAGTTTCATTTGTACCTACAATAAAACCTATTCAATATAAAAGCAAGGTTTGCTTTTCCTTTAAGCATATGGACATAATGACCAACCTCAACAAAGCAAAAGGTAGAGAAGAGTCAATCTATAACACATTATTTCTTATGAATTAATCGCATCTCTGAAAAATAAGGGAAATAGTAAAATTCAAACGTTTTTTTTATCTTCCTCCATTATAAATGGTAGTTTAAAGTCAAAAGCAGTACTTTACAACCGCTTGGATAACATTTAACTCCTTCCATTGAACAGGTTAATAAAATATATTTTTTCTTTTTTTTTTTTGCTAAAAAATAAAATAAAATAAATCTGTAACTAAAAACCTATCATCAAAAACTTTATAAGCAAAAAAAAAAAACTCCTCCAAAATAAAAAAGGGATGCACTGGAGTCAAGAGATAACAACCTCCAATATGAGCTATAAGCAATGGCAAAGCAGGCAACAAAGCTTTTGTTTCATCAGGTTTTCCTGCTGCTATGTTTGTAAGGCACCAAGCAGCCTCAAGCAACTACAAAATAATACACAAAAGATAAATAATTAGAAAAAAATTTTATTTTTAAGGAGTTTACTAATTCTAGTTGGTCTGACAAACATATCCAGACTTGACTTACAAAAACCACTGAGCACATAGAAAAATTGATTTGACTTATAAGAACTCAACCAGTGGATGATTAGAACCCAAAAGAGAGCAATATCCAAACCTTCCTCCTTTTATTTAGCCTACTTAACCACCTTTATGTGCTGATGTAAAATTTACATGCAAATTATCAAACCTGTTCATCGGGAGAACCAAATGAGAGACACTGCACAAGTATAGGTACTGCTCCAGCTTTGAAAGCAGCTTCAGCAGGAGGGAACTCAGATCTTGATAATAAACACCTCAATTCACGAAGTGCAGTCACCCTCTTCTGTAATGCACCTTTCCCCCTATGAGTAAACAGTGAAAAGTGATTAAACCAAAAACTTCCTAGGAATGAACAATCATCAAGCAACATAGATGACATACTACCATGATTTCTAGGTAAAATGAGCTTAGAACAAGAATTTAAGGTATTATACATTACTATAATCAATTTGAACATACAAGCTAAGAAAACGAGCCCACTCTTTATCACTGCATCAACGTTCCTACTTCCAAACGAGTAAGAGCCTTTCATCTCCACAAAACAGGCTAAACTAGGAATTTGTTTAGAGCAAGGAAACTATAAATGGGAGCCCCTAATTCATAAGAGGAAGCTTAAACATCTACTTCCATCATGCCAAAGACATTTTTCTTTTTAATGAATATTATGCCAAAAGCATGGTTGCATGAAAGCATAGAACAAAAATAAGCAAAAACCAATTACATGAATATAGGTACAGTTTTCTACAAGGCAACCAAGCAAGACAAACCATACAGTGATTAGTATATTCAATTTCAAGAGAAGCCACTTTTCACCACACAGCTATACGTCTAGAACTCCAGATTCTTTTCATCCCACTATTATGATACCAAATGCCAATGGTTAAACCATCACTTAGAAGATACTCATATTCATATTAAGAAGGAAATCAACCATTATCCTGGCAGTTTTATATAAAACATCAGGATGGACATACTGATATGCAACTGCAAATTTTAACTCTTCCACTGCAGAAGAAGTTTGGGCTTCCAAAATCGATTGCTCTTCCTCAATCATCATTTCATTTTCAAGGGGATCATCATTATCACCACTTGTCCCCACTCTGCAGAGCCGCTTTGCACGCACCAATGATTCTCGCCTTTCTTTTCGCACTGTCACTGCATGTTGACGCCTTCGATGTGCCGCAGCATTGCCAACTACACATCACACGCCATATTAGCATTCAATAATTTATTGAATTATAAAAAAAAATGAAAAATAAATAAATACCATAAAATTCACGTTATGCCCATTTGGTTCAAATATAAAAAAGAGAAGTAAACGCAAGCAAATTCACCTGCTTTTTATCTTGAAATACAAAACGTTGTTTTTGGCAGCTGAAAATTGGAAAAACAATTCATTGAATTAATTCATTCAGAGGACCCCAAAACACACAAATACTCCACTGTGCCTCTTCTAATTGTACACTCACAGTCAACCCACATGTAGTAGAAACACATGCAAGTGAAACTAAATACCTCTGTCCCTTTCTCCAATTTAAATCACTTTATAGTTCATTCGGTTCAATTCCATATTTAAAAAATAAAAAATAAAAAAAAAATCAATGCGGCAGTAATAAAAAGACACAAGTGCCCAAGAACCCTTTATACTTTCCCCAATTTTCTCGGCAACCAAACATAGAGTAAACAGCGATTAAGCTAAAATAAAACGACATGAAAGCTGCAGAAGAAAACAATGACACAAGAAAAACACCTGATGACTTGATAGGGTCTCTTCTATGAGAAGGGAAGCCATCATCAGCCATTAGAGAGGCCAAGAAAAAGCTCCAAGCAGAGAAATGTGCGAGGGAGGGTTTTGAAAAGGGAACCAAGCGAGGTTAGAATTTAGGACCCATTTAACGCGGGCGAACGTGAATTTTCGCCGCCTTTTGATTACTCATTTCTTGTGCTCTTTCACAAATTTCAAAATGGCTCCCCTCAAGTTTTTGGATATATCACTGTTGACCCTCTTTTTCCAGGTTTGGGATTTTTCTTTTTTTGTATTATTTTGTAAGAAACGGAGTGGAGTGATATTCGGTTTTTTTTTTTTGGTAATGGAGTGATATTGGGTTGGTTCTTATCTTTTACTATCATTTTAAAAACTAAAATAAAACATTATTTCATTTCAGCAGAGAAAAAAAAGAAATAGGTATATGGGTTTGGTCTAGGGAACCTATAAATCCTAATAAGGTCATAGTTGTATTTAGCAATTAAACAAGAAATAGTTAATTAGCTCAAAAATAGATAAAAATAAGCCTATTAGTTTTTATAAGAGCATTGGTGAATTGGAAGGATCATGATTTATAATCTTTAATTTTAAAGCTCAGTCGTTCATTCAATATCTAATACATATAAAAAAAAACCACCTCACTTTATATTTTAATTAAATTATTATTTTTAATCTAATTAAAGTTTTGTATTTGTTTTTGCTTATAATATTTTAGAAAGAAAAAAAATACTATTTGTTTAATTATAACGAACAAAAAAAACGTTGGTGTTTTGGTGTTTATTTGTTTGTATATATGCATTTTTCTTTTTTTGTCACTATTTGTTCTGACAGTATATATATATATATATATATTAGTTATTTACTTAGAAAATAATGGTACATTTTATACGAATTATTTATTACAAAAGTTATAAAATAATTTTTATAGAGAAAAATTCTTTTGATATATATATCTATCATTATATATAAAGCGCGGTTCTAGTCCAAGGCACAGCAAGTTTCGTTGTTTTTCATCCTCGCTATTTTGTCGTTTTGTTCCCTTTTTTTTGTTATTTTTTTTTAATTGCATCTTCAAAACAACGTCGTTTTGAAGATGCAATTAAAAATAACAAAAAAGTCGTTGAAGATGCAAAAAAAATAACAAAAAAGGTCGTTTTGAAGATGCAATTAGAAAAAAAAAATAACAAAAAAAAGGGTCGTTTTGAAGATGCAATTAGAAAAAAAAAATAACAAAAAAAAGGGAACAAACGAACACCCACAGGGTCCCGGTCAGTCTAACGCCTCCAGGGCTCCAGTCCCTTCCAGGGATATTGTCCCCGATTTAGCCAGCACGACCATGAGGTATGAGGTGCACTTTCGGTAGGTCACCCGTCCAGGATTCTCCCACTGCGCTTAACTTTGAAGTTCCTCCCCACAAACGCTCAAAAGGCCCGGTTTGTATTAAGGAACCTCTATCCTATTATACCTTTCCTCCACCACCGATGGATTTGGACAGGTAGTATGTCGATGCCTCTCGCCCGCCACTCGTGTCGTCACAATCCACCCCAGAGCCGGCGCCCCGTCAAACACTTCCATTTGGTACAAACTCGATACCACTGTAACACCTTCTGGTCCGGTCAGTCTAGCGCTTCCACTGGCTGTCTCTTTCCAACCGATATTGTCCCCGATTTAGCACCGCACGACCAAGCGGTATGGGATTTTGTCGGACTTCCGGAGGTCACCCATCCAGGATTACTCCCAGGCACGCTTAACTTTGGAGTTCCTCTGAACCCCTAGCAAAGCTCTAAAAAGGCCTCGGTTTTATTAAGGAACCATCTATCTATTAAACCTTTCTCCACCACCCGTAGATGTGGTGGACACCGTAGCCGATGCCTCCACCCGCCCCACTCGGTCGTCACAATCCACCCCAGAGCGGCGTCCTGTTCATCTCCTCCGGTACAGTGATACCACACACCCCACCCTGCCCGGTCAGTCTAACTCCAGGCTCCGGTCCCTTCCAACCAGATATCCCGATTTAGTGGTCCCTTTCCAACCGATATTGTCCCGATTTAGCCACGACGACCAACGGTATGGGATTTTGTCGGACTTCGGAGGTCACCCATCTAGGATTACTCCCACCTGGAGACGCTTAACTTTGGAGTTCCTACTGAACCCGCCAGCCTCGAAAAGGCCTCGGTTTGTATTAAGGAATCCTCTATCTATTAAACCTTCCTCCACCACCCGGCGATGTGGATGGACACCGTAGCATGCCTCTCGCGCCTTCCACTCAAGTCGTCCACGCTATTTTGTCGTTTGTTCCCTTTTTTGTTATTTTTCTAATTGCATCTTCAAAGCGGCGTCGTTTTGAAACTTCTTTGAATTTTTGCTATTTTTCCTGGTCCGCGTGGAGGGTGGGAGTTGGTGTAGTAAAAAGTTGTATCTTTTTTGGATTTTTTTATTTATTTTGGGTTTGTTGCTTTGGAAGTAGGTGGGAAATGGTTGGTAATCTACCACCACATCAATGGTAAGACACCAACAGTAAGCAATGGTGAAATTAGGCATTGAATGCAACAAAAGGAATCTACTTTGAAATATGTGCTTTTTTTTCTGTAAACTGATTCGAAACTAATGGTGATGGCTTTTTTTACATTTATTTTTTATATAAAGTGACAAGAACTGAATGTTCCACTAAGTGTTCAATATTGGTGCCCCCACCACATCAATAGTAGCTCATCAACAATACATCATTGTAGAATTAAACCTCGCATCCAACAAAAAGCAAATACTAAATATTTTTGGACTGTAAAAATATAAGTTAGAGAGTGTGAATGTTCGTTACCTGGCCATGCAAGCTGGTTAGCCTCCCTTCACACCCCACTTCTCCATCGCCATTCCCTTTCTCTGTCTATATTTATGTATAAATTTTGTTTTTTATCTTTTCTTTTTTTATGTTTGGAATTATTTTTTTTTAATGTTTGGAATTATGGTTTTTTTTTTATTTTAGTGTTGGAATCAAGTTGATGTTTGTTGTGTTTTTGGTGAAATTTTTAAATTTTTGCTCTAATTATCCGGTAAATATCTTTTAATTTGTTCACATATATTTTTTTTGTATTGTTGTTGCATTTTCAAGTAAGATATTAATTGATTTATAAATGAAAATAAACTTGATTTGGAATTTTATTGGTTCAAATAATGAAAAAAAATAAAAAAATAAAAAAAACAAAATATGATGAAAATTGAACTGTTGGTGCCCCACCAATATTTTGATGGTGGGGGCACCAACGGTTGTAGCGATGAGGCTTTGCAAAAAAACAAAATAAAATAAAAATAAAAATAAACTGTTGTGTGGGGCTTATGTACGAGGAAACAAAAGAAAATAATAATAACAATAAAAATAAGCCCCATCATCACCCTCAATCGTCGGTAACCCACCACCACAACGTTGGTGGGGCACCGACGGTTAAACCTTTTTGTCTTTGTTAAGGTGAGTGGGAGTGAATGCAATAGAAAGCAGTCTCTGTTTTGCTACCTACTCCGAGTCTGTATCGCGTAAATGCTTCGGTAGCTTTTTGTCTGAACTTTCTTTTTTTTTATCTCGTTCTCTCTATCTATGTCGGGAATGGGTATTAGCGCAGCCACACTACAAATTTATTCCATTTGGCTATAAATAGTCTTTGTCAATCTGGGTTTTCTCCATTGCAGTACCTTTTTTTAATCATTAACAACAGATGCGCTGTTTAGCAAAGTTAGACGAAACCAGAAGATGAGCCATACACAGTCTAATATGAGTTCTGTTTGTTTCTTCACCTCCTTTCATTGTGTTAACTTCTAAATGTTGATTGCTATCACCTCAAGAAATTCTTTATTTGCATATTTCGTTGAAGTTTAGACAACTTGCTCATCTGATTTTCCTTTCAATGATAAGATAGTGATTTTTAAACAATTTATTAGGCAAAAGGATTTCTTTTTTCCATGAAAGTTTTGTCCTTTTTTCATTTTTTGGAGTTCTAAAGGATTTTGGTTTTGGTTAAAGCTATATCTTTAAACTTGCATGGTTTCTGAGAGGTGACTTTTTGCAGTACAAACTTCAGGTAGTAGAACTGCTAGGAGGACATTTGATTTCGGAAGGACCCATGTGGTGAAGCCCGAAGGGAAACATCAAGCAACAACAGTCTGGTTACATGGACTCAGTGATAATGGCTTAGGGTATTATTCCCATTTTTCTCATTGAAATGGTTGATATATTGTGCTCTACTGATCTTGTTAGTTTTATTTTTTCTCTACGTAAAGAAAAAAAATTATCATTAAAACCCGTGTATGCAATCAGAAATACTTCACAATTTACCTCAAGTAGAAACTTGAATGGCATCTTATGAAGCAAGTCTTTATTGAGCTGTTAATGACAACAGTCTTCATAACTCTGTGCATCTTGGGATTGAAGTACTCAAGCTTGATCATGTAAAAGAGAACCAAAATATTATTTGGTAAACTTTATTACGAAGAGCGTAGTTAAGAATTCACAAACTTGATAAACTCTGGCTTTGATATTTTGTTATCAATAGTTGATGCCATTTTGTTATCTATACCATTTATTTTGTATTTAAGTACGTGTCCTGTATTGGAAGGGTGGACTTTTTACCTTTGAAAGACAAGAAAATGAAAGTGTATGAGACTGTCAACATCTTGGCATGCTCTATAATGGCGGGTCCATGTTATATACTTTTCCATGTTGAGCTTCCTTTGATTTATATTCTCATTTGATAAAATTAGAATTAGACAGGAGAGGGCAGTGCTCGGTGAATTAATATAATTTATTTTTTGCGCCCTTTCTAATTCTTATCTGATTGTATTGTACAATTGTTCCTTTCATGTACATATGTTGCTGCATGATTATGAAAAATATTAAACTGTTGGCATATAATTGCATATCAAAAATAAAAGTCAGTGTAGTTTTGTTTACAAATACCTATGCAAGTAATGCACTTGAAATCAAATCTTTCATATGTTTCTTTCTGCAGAAAAAGCTAGATTTTAAACTTGAAATTATCGGCGGTGACATATCATCAATCCCAGCAATTTCTGATGCTATTGAGGAATGCCATTGTAATATCACCTTTTGTTACTATTTAAATTTCTTTTTTTTTTCTTTTGAACTTATATAAATATATGTTTATTTTAAGATATAATATAAAACACGTGAGAAAAAAATGAATTAAAAGGGAAAACGAGTGTTGGTACCTCACTATCAATGTGGTGGTAGGGCACCAACAGTTGATATATATATATATTTTTTTGCTATTGCAACTATCGGTGGCCTACTGCTGCTTTTTTTTGTTGCACTACATATCGTTGGTGGCTCACCATCGATATGGTGGTGGGGCACCAATGATTGATTTTTTTTTCCAGCTAATCATACTATTAGGAGTGCTATTGTAATATCGTCTTTTGTTACTATTTAAATTACTTTTCTTTTCTTTTTTGAACTTATATAAATTAAAATAAAATACGTGAGAAAAAAAAAACCAAAATGGAAAACAAGTGTTGGTGCCCCACCATTGATGTAGTGGTAGGGCACCAACAGTTGATATTTTTTTTTGTTTGCTATTGCAACTATCAATGGCCTTACTGCTACTTTTTTTTATTACACTACTTATCGTTGGTGGCTCACCATCGATGTGGTGGTGGGGCACCAATGGTTGATTGTTTTTTTTTTATTTTTTGTTTCAACTGAAGGCTAATCATACTATTAGGAGTGCTATTGTAATATCACTTTTTGTTACTATTTAAATTTCTTTTTTTTTCTTTTGAACTTATATAAATGTATGCTTATTTTAATATATAATATAAAATACATGAGAAAAAAAATAAATCAAAAAAGGGAAACAAATGTTGGTGCCCCACCACCGATGTGGTGGATTGTTTTTTTTTTTTTTAATTTCCTAATTGTTCATGCATGCTATTACAATTTAAGCAACATAATCAAATGGTAATGACTATTTTTTTTGTTGGTAATGCTTATTGCAATTGATTTGTTGGATGTAAGTTGTTTTTTTTTTTTAATTTAATTTTTTCTTTAAAATAAATTATTTGTAGATGTTTTAATATTTTATATTTTTTTTTAGGATATTGAATTGTATATGATGGATAAAAAATAATTTGAATATTGGATATGAAGATTATGATTAACAGAGTGTTGGTGCCCCACCACCATGGCGTTGGTGCCCCACCACCATGGCATTGGTGGCCCACCAGTTCATTGGCCAGGCCGTTGGTGCCTCACCACCAGCCATTAAAGTTGCCAATTTAATTAACTATTTTATACACATCATTAATAATTATTGCCAAAAGAGAAGTAGAATTATCAAATTCTTTTTTAAATCAATAAAATTTAAAATATTAAATAAAATAATTATATTTAATAAAAAATATCAAAAAAATGAATCAAAATTTCAATTAATATTTTTGAAAACCACCTGCAAAGCAGGTGGCATGATCTAGTATATATATATATATATATATATATATATATATATATATATATATACAGAACTACTATAAAATGTAATATCACGCGCGTTAAAAGACGTCTGCTGTTATAAAATTTACGAAGCCATTTAAATCGTTTAAATGAACTGTTTTAGTGATCAAAATAAATAAAATGCACCCTTCAGTTAAACTACCGATCGCCTCAACAGTTTGGGTGAGAAATGCATTCCCTCTACAAATGAAATGCACCTCTTGCCGAGGGGTGCATTCAATTTGTTTTGATTACTAAAACGATTCATTTAAATGATTTTTTAAATGGCTCTATAAATTTAATAACAACACGTGTTCTTTAACGTGCGTGATATCACATTTTATAGCAATTATATATATATATATATATGTTATTTTAATAAATATGAATTAATTAAAATATATAATTTAATTAGTTAAATAGGATGTAACAAAACAAAATTTTAATTACATTACAAAAAATTAAATAAAATAATATAGTGATGTGACATGTTTATAAATGGTGATGTGAAAAAATAAAATTTTAATTAGATTAAAGAAAAAATAAATTAAATGATTGAGTGTGTGGTTTGTTTATATCCATTAGAGAATCTCTAATGAATGTCAAAAGTGATTGACAATGCACATATTTTTTTGCATTGTAACAATAATGTTATCTTGATGCCAAATAATAGTAATATCATTTTTTATTTCAAATTTGACATAAGAAATGACATTATCCTTTAAGAGATTGTATAAAATGGGGTGGACCAACTTTTAAAGCAAAATTATATAATTATTCTTAAATTGCTATATCTTTTAATATAGGATCAAGATCCTCTCTGTAACATCCCATATTTAGTGTGACCAAATTAGTTAGTGGAGTTAGAGTTGACTTTTGTTATGTGTCATTTTTGGCTTTCACTTTAGTACCGTTGTGTAGAGCTCGTCGATACGAATTCGTAAACTAAAAGCATGTACATATCAAAATTACGGTTTGGAAGTTATAATCAGCGGAAGACAGTGGCAAAATTATAAATATTTTAAAATCAATTTATTAAAAGTCCTTTTCTTCTTTCTTCTTCTTCCCAGCAGCTATCTTTCTCTCTCTTCACTCCCTCTCTTTCACTACACCGCTGGAGTCAGCAGTTGCTGCACCGGCTTCGCTCATAGTCTAAGGTGGGTGTTTTCCTATTGCTTTTTACTTTTCAAATCCGATTTCAAGCTTATTTTCTTCTAAAAACGCTTCCTTTTGTAGGAAATCACGAAACCCTCTTTAAGCCATCGCTTTCCGATCATTTTCTGGCCACATCGGTCATTACCGACCAAGTTGAAGGTAAATTCTCGAACCTTATCTTGTGGGCTTCTATTTGGTATATAATACGTCAATTTTAGTTGAGATTTGTGAAAATTCAATTTTGAAAATTTAGGGTATTTTAAAAACTGTATATTTTGGGCATCAATTAAGGTGAAAGAACTCAAATTTGGCTGAATTGGGGCATCTAATAAATTATGGAAGCTAGATTGAGGTTCAATTTTGGTAATTGATGAATATTTTGGAAAAGCCCTAATTTTGGAGGTTAAAGGTATTTCAAGATTTTGGTGAATTAAATCATATAAGCTATGTTTTGGATTAATTGATGGTAGTAAAAAGCTTCTAAGTTTAATTAAGGGATAATTGGAGATAGTCTAAGTGTGAGTTGATAAATTGGGCAATACCTCAATTGTTCATGAAGTGGGTGTTGGGGTGAAATTATACAATTAAACTGCTTAGACTTGAGTAAGTGAATTTATGTGTTGGGAATGTTGATAATGTGTGTTTTGTTATTATTTAGGCCCCGTGATTGGAGTGGATATTAGAACAGACACACCTGCGGATTAACAATGATCTTACTTGTGAGTGGATCTAGTTTATTATTAAATCATTGCATTTTCTACATTGTTTTAAGTTATGATATATATATATATATATATATATATAAGTACTATTTTAAAAATAGTTATTCTCTTTTTAAATTGAGACAATGAGATTTGTATTATTACTCCTGAGTATTTATATAGAATATCAGTATTTTGGGGGGTTAAATGATATATATACATATACTTATATAAATATTTTTTGTGGATAATGTATTTTTGTTGAGTTTTGGAGTACACCACAGTTAAGCCTGACACAATTGACTATTATGGATAGCATGTATTCCGTCACCGTCACGCGTGATTATGGTTGGACAATGATCCCCTTCTATTACACCTTAGGACACCAAGGGTAGTATGATAGGTTCTCATTTCCCCTTTGTGGTTGTTAGATGATAAGTGGCGTACAAGTTTATTTATGTATATTTTATAGATTGGTGGATAAATTAATTTACTATTTATTATTCATGTACTTATCTATTTTCAAATGAAGTAATTAATTTTTTGTAAATTTCTAAATCCACTCACCGAGCTTGTCTCATTATAGTTTATTTTAATTTTTCTTGAAGATCTACTAAGTCCTACTGAGAAATGGTCGTCTCACACAACTGGCTACACCATCATTTCCTTTTCTTTCTTTTTTCCTGAGGACTCTCGTTGTTTAAATGTAAAATTTATTCACTTTCTATTCTTGTTTGTTTTTAAGATATGTGTATTGCTTCCGATATTTCATCTATTTTTATTAATTGGCTCTGAGAAAAACCCAAGTTGGTACTAATTGTATTTATTTGAAACTATTGAATCTCCTTAAATTTTATGTGTGTATCTTGAGATTATATATTGTGGGATCTCCAGTGGTAGTTGTTGTGGCCACTGGACATTATTTTTATATGTTTTCAGCACAAGTACAAATTGGGTTAATCCAAGTTTTAGGGAAGGTTCTGCCAAAATTTTTATAGAATTTTATGAAATTTTTCTTAGACATGGCTCATCTCGGGTACAGTTCTATCATGTTGGTATCAAAGCCTAGGTTTATTTACTGCAGACACACACAACATATGCAATGCTATTGATTCATGATCTCTTCTTGTTTGATATTTTTGCCTTCTATCTTGTGTAATTTCTAATTTATTTACATGTCGTATTAAACTTCCTTTTTTTTTGTATAATTGGTGATGCCTCCTAAATGTGGACATAGAAGGACCATAAATCCTTCAGGGTCAGCAGATAGTGCAACTGATTCAACCCCTGAGAATGATGTTCTTGAGCGCCTCGTTGAGACTTTAAGTATGGGTACTTAGTCTAGACCTTTGGTTAAACAAGCTATAAGGTTGGGTGCAACAACTTTTGATGGTATTACAAACCCTGCAGAGGTATTGTCTTGGTTAGCTGAGACAGAGAAGATTCTTCATAAAAGGATGCAATGTCCTGATGTGGATAAAATAAGAATAACAGGGTTTCTTTTAGGTGGAGAAGCTCGTAGGTGGTGGCTTGATGAGAGAAGCATGAGGAAACATACTTTGGAGAGTTTTAAGGCTGCTTTTGATGCTTATTTTTGCCCAAAGACATTCAAGGAATCAAAAGGGTTAAATTTGAAAAGCTGGTATAAGGAAGCATGTTAGTGACAGAATATGAGAAGAAATTTATGAAATTAGTTAAATATTGTCTATATTTAATTCCTGATAATGAGAAAAGGAAGAGAAGATTCTTAGATGGGCTAAGTGATATGATTGCTACGAGTATTTCTGGAGCTGCACATCCTATATATTAGTCTTTGAGGGGTGCAGCATTGGATGTAGAGAGATTGAGAATCATGTGTGGATCAAGACACCGCCTATTTGAGGCTACCTCTTTTGGTAGTTAAGGGTCTTCAAAAAGAGGAAGTTATCATTTGGGTTCTTCTAGCAGTGAAAGATTTGGAGGGAGCATGCCTAATCCTAGTGCTCAGTCTGGCCATAGGAGTAACCGTGATGCAAGATATAGTCAATCATCTATAGGTGCTAGTAGTAGTGCTTATCGGAGGCCACAGTCCAAGGGCAAACCCCGGTTTTCTTATAATACATGTACCAGGTTTCATAATAGACCGTGTTAGCGGGGTGAGAAATATTTTCATTATGGTCAGCCTAGACATTATAGGAAGGAGTGTCCTCTTTTCATTCATGATAGTACGGAGACTTTGGAGTTTGGTTCCTAAGCATCTAGATAAGGTTCTCGCTCTCAGCAGTCTAGTGGTTTTCGAGAGCAAGGTACTCAGTTTGGTCAGGTAATGCATCTTCTAGTCGAGTACAGTGTTTATCTGCAGGTAGCTGTGACAGTAGGCATGGACGACCATCTGGTCAAAGTAGAGTCTTTGCTATGACTCAACAGGATGCTCAGGCTACTCCGGATATGATGACAGTCACATTGTCTATTTTTATTGAGATGTTTGTGTTCTTATGGACCCTGAGGCTACGCATTCCTTTATATCACATATTTTTGTTACACAATCGGGGTTACAACTTGTACTTCTAGATCTGGAATTATAGGTTCTCACACCTACTGGAGAATCTTTATGGCCTACACAGATATTGAAAAAATATATTTTCTTTATTGGAGAGTTGGTGATCGAGGCAGATTTAATTTTAATAGATCTTGAAGGATTAGACGTTATTTTGGGATGAACTTCCTTGCAACAAATCATACTTCCATGAATTATTTTTGTAAAGAAGTTACCTTTAGATTACCAGGGTTGCCTGAGAAAATATTTTATGGTGAGCGTAGAACTACTCCTGCATGTTTGATTTAAGCCTTCAAAGCTCGTCGTTTATTAAGTAAAGATTGTGCAGGATATTTGGTTCATGTAGTGGACATTCAGGTTGGACAAGTAAGGGTTGAAAATATTTTTGTAGTAAAAGATTTTTCAGATATGTTTCCAAATAACCTTCTGGGATTACCTCCCAAAAGAGAACTAGACTTTGCTATTGATATGATTCCTAACACAAATCCTATTTCTTTACCGGCTTATAGGATGGCTCTAGCAGAGTTGAAATAATTAAAAATTCACTTGCAAGAATTAGTATATAAAGGTTTTGTACGACCTAGTGTGCCACCTTGGAGTGCACCGATACTTTTTTTCAAGAAGAATGATGAATTTTTGAAGTTGTGCATATATTATCACCAACTACACAAGGTAGCTATTCAAAATAAATATTCATTGCTACGCATTGATGACTTATTTGATCAACTATAGGGTGCCAAAGTTTTCTCCAAGATTGATTTAAGGTTGGGATATCATCAGTTGAGGATTAAAGAGTCTGATATTCTCAAAACAACATTCCGAACTTGATATAGTCATTATGAATTCTTGGTCATATTTTTTTTGACTTATAAATACTCCTGCAACATTTATGAATCTTATGAATCGAGTTTTTCGTCCATTTTTGAATTAGTTTGTAATTGTGTTTATTGATGACATATTAGTTTATTCTAAAAGTGAGGCGAATCATGAAATGCATTTGAGTTGGGTGAATCTTAAGGGAAAATCAGCTTTATGTCAAGCTTAGTAAGCGTGAATTTTGGTTAGACATGGTTGTCTTTTTGGGACATGTAATTTTTGCAAAAAGCATTTTTGAAGATCCGCTGGAAATGAACTTCTAGTGTCACTGAAGTGCACAGTTTTATTGGTTTAGCAAGTTATTATTGTCATTTTGTTGAAGGTTTTTTGAAAATAGCATCACCACTTCATTACTTGACCATAAAAGGAGTTAAGTTTGAATAAGATCACAAGTGTGAGCAAAGGTTTTAAGAACTTAAGCAAAGACTAATTTCAACACCAGTTTTAACTATTCCTAATGGTAATGAAAGTTTTGTGATATTCAATGATATTTCTCATTAAGGATTGGGTTGTCTTTTAATGCAGCATGAGAAAGTAGTTGCCTACGCTTCTTGACAACTCAAGAGCCATGAATTAAATTACTCTACTTATGATTTAGAACTTGCAACAGTAATTTTTATTTTTAAGATTTGAAGACACTATCTTTATGGTGCAACTTGTCGGATTTTTACTGACCATAAAAGTCTTAAGTATATTTTTACTCAGAATGAGGTGAATTTAAAATAGAGAAAATGGATGAAGTTACTTAAGAATTATGATTGCACTATTGATTATCATCCAGGTAAAGCAAATGTGGTTGTTGATGCTCTAAGTAGAAAGGCTGCAGGTTCCTTATCCTATGTGCAAGCGATCCGCTTACCTCTAATAATTGAGTTAAGGAAGATAGGGATAGAGTTGGACATGGATTACTCTGGAGCTATTTTGGCTAGTTTTGAAGTTTGACCTATACTTATCGATCGAATTCGGGAAGTGCAATTTTTCGATCCTCAATTGATAAATGTTAGAAGTGAGGTGGATTTAGGGCAGAGGGTGAATTTTTATATTAGAGAGGATGAAGCTTTAGTTATGGGTACTAGATTATGTATTTCTGCTAATGAAGAACTTAAGAAGGAGATTCTTAATGAAGCATATAATTCGGTGTATACTATGCATCCTGATAGTATTAAAATATATCGTACCTTACATGATTATTATTGGTGTCCAGAGATAAAAAAGGAGATTGTTGAGTTTGTATCTAGGTATTTTATCTATCAACAAGTTAAAACAGAGAGACATAAACCTTCAGGACTGCTGCAACCTTTACCTATTCCTGAATAGAAATGGGAACATATTACTATGGACTTTTTATTTAAACTTCTTCATACTCAAAAGAGATGTGATGCTGTTTAGGTGATTATGGATCGACTTACTAAGTCTACGCACTTTTATCGGTCAAAAAAACTTTTTCACTTCAAAGGTTTACTGAATTATTCGTGGAGGAAATTATAAGGTTGCATGGAGTGCCTGTTTCTAATAAAGATTCAAAATTTACCTCTCGATTTTATAGGAGTTTGCAAGAAGACTTGGGTACTAAATTGAACTTTAATATAACTTTTCATCCTCAAACAGATGGACAATCAGAGAGGACAATTTAAATTTTAGAAGATATACTAAGATCATGTGTTTTACAATTCAAAGGTAATTGGGATTCCCACCTTTCATTGATTGAGTTTACCTGTACTAATAGCTATCATTCGAGTATAGGTATGGCTCCATTTGAAGCTTTGTATGGAAGACATTATAGAACACCTCTATGTTGGGATGAGGTTGGTGAAAGGAAACTTATAGGTCTTGAATTTGTTTAGTTGACTGTAAAAAAAAGTGAAAATTTGCAATAGATTGAAAACAACTCAAGACAGACAGAAGAACTACGCAAATAATCGAAGAAAATATCTTGAATTTTATGTGGGAGACTAGGTATTCTTAAAACTGTCTCTTTGGAAAAGAGTAGTAAGGTTTGGGGAGAAAGGGAAGTTAAGTCCCATATATCGGATCTTTTGAGATCATTAAGAGGATAGGTCCAGCAACTTATAAACTTGGCTTACCAATGGAACTTTACGAATTCATGATATCTTCTATGTGTCAATGTTATGAAAATACATCTTTGATTCATCTCACATATTAGAAGTACATCAATCGAGATAAGGGAAGATTTGACTTATGAAGAACAACCGGTCCAAATGCTTGATCGGAGATATTAAGTGATTCATAATAAAACCATATCGTTTGTAAAGGTCTTATGGAAGAATCATTCAATGAAAGAAGCTACTTAGGAATTTGAGCAGCAAATGAGAGCATAATACCCACATCTTTTTTCTTATTAAGGTATGAATTTCGCGAATGAAATTTACTTTAAGGGGGTAGACTGTAACAAACCATACTTAGTTTGACCAAATTAATCAGTGGAATTAGAATTAGTTTTTGCCACGTGTCATTTTTTACTTTGACTTTAGTACCGTTGTGTAGAGCTCGTCGATACGAGTTCGTAGACTAGCAACATGTACAAATCGAAGTTACAGTTTGGAAGTTATGATCAACAGAAAACAGTGACAAAATCATAAATATTTTGAAAAATCAATTTATTAAAAGTCTTTTTCTTCTTTCTTCTTCTTCCCAGCAACCATCTCTCTCTCTCTCTTCTCTCCCTGTATCTAATTACGCCGTTGGAATCAGTAGCTACCGCGCCGCCTTCGCTCATCGTCGGACCACACGCGCCACACTAGCCAACTTGCCAACCGCCGATGTGTCTCCCCTACCCGGTCATGCGCCAAGCTACCGTCGATAAGCCCTCATATCCGGTCAAGAACCCGAGACATTTTTTCCATTATTCGCCAAATTCCGGCGAGTTTTTTGGCTTAAGGTGAGTGTTTTTCCATTGTTTTTTACCTCCTAGATCTTATTCCAATCTTATTTTCTTCTAAAAACGCTTCCTTTTGTAGGAAATCACAAAACCCTCTTTGAGCCACCACTTTCCGATCATTTTTGGCCACCTCGATCATCACCCAACCAAGTTGAGGTAAATTCTCGATCCTTTACTTGTGGGCTTCTATTTGGTATATAATACGTCAATTTTGGTTGAGATTTGTGAAAATTTAATTTTTAAAAATTTAAGGTATTTTAAAAATTATACATTTTGTGCATCAATTAAGGTGAAAAAAGTCAAATTTGGCTGAATTGGGGCATCTAATAAATTATGGAAGCTAGATTGAGGTTCAATTTTGGTAATTGACGAATATTTGGAAAAGCCCAAATTTTGGAGGTTAAGGGTAATTCAGGATTTTGGTGAATTAAATTATATAAGTTGTGTTTTGGATTAATTGATGGTAGTAAGAAGCTTCTAAGTTTAATTAAGGGATAATTAGAGATAGTCTAAGTGTGGGTTGATAAATTGGGCAATACCCCAATTGTTCATGAAATGGGTGTTAAGGTGAAATTGTACAATTAAACTGCTTAGACTTGGGTAAGTAAATTTATGTGTTGGGAAGGTTGATAATGTGTGTTTTGTTATTATTTAGGCCCTGTGATTGAAGTGGATACTGGAACAAACACACTTGTAGATCATTAGTGATCTTACTTGTGAGTGGATCTGATTTATTATTAAATCATTGCATTTTCTACATTATTTTAAGTTATGATATATATATATATATATATATATATATATATGTACCATATTAGAAATAGTTATTCTCATTTTAAATTGAGACAATGGGATTCGTATTATTACTCTTGAGTATTTATATAAAATGTCAGTATTTGGGAGGGTTTAAATGATATATATATATATATATATGCTTATATAAATATTTTCTGTGGATAATATATTTTTCTTGAGTTTTGAAGTATGCCACGGTTCAACATGACACAATTGACTATTATGGATAGCATGTATTTTGTCATCGTCACGCGTGATTGTGGTTGGATGATGATCCCCCTCTATTACGCCTTAGGATACGAAGGGTAGTATGACAGGTTCTCATTTCCCCCCTTGTGGTTGTTGGATGATAAGTGGTGTACAAGTTTGTTTATGTATATTTTATGGATTGGTGGATAAATTAATTTATTGTTTATTATTTATGTACTTATCTATTTTCATATGAAGTAATTCTTAATTTTTTGTAAATTTCTAGATCCACTCACTGAGCTTGTCTCATTATAGTTTATGTTTATTTTTCTTGGAGATCTACTAGGTCCTACTGAGAAGTGGTTGTCTCACACAACTGGCATCACCATGATTTCTTATTTTCTTTTCTGAAGACTCTCATTGTTTGAATGTAAAACTTATTTACTTTCTATTCTTGTTTGTTTTTAAGATATGTGTATTGCTTCCGACATTTCATCTATTTCTATTTGTTGGCTCTGAGAATAACCTAAGTCGGTACTAAGTGTATTTATTTGGAACTCTTGAATCTCCTTGAATTTTATGTGTGTATCTTGATATTAGATGTTGTAGAATCTCCAGTGGCATTTGTTGTGATAACTGGATATTATTTTTATACATTTTCAATAGAGGTACAAATTGGGTTAGTCCAAGTTTTAGGAAAGGTTTTGTCGAAGGTTTTATAGAATTTGGTGAAATTTTCCCTAGATGGGGTCCATCCGGATATGGTCATGTCACTTTCCTTGTCTTAATTCTCCATTTAATAGTTATAAACATGTAACCTCACTCTATCCTCTTATTTAATTTTTTGGGTATTTACCCTAAATGTCCACATGGATAATAATTTGGTCCAAAATACCCACTCATCCATGATTCTATCAAAGACACTCATATATTTGTTGTGATCACTACTTTAACTTGTTCTTCACTGATAAGTCTTCATTTTTTTATCTTTATTTAATTTAATGAGTAATTTTTGCGTGTTTTAATTTCTAGAACTGAGATAATGTTGATATATATTTTGCATGCAAGATTACTCAAAGAGATATGAAATATTTAGTTGAAAATCATGAAGAAAACTATCATATCAGGTTCAATGACAGGCTCGACATGCTATTAAAGAGAGGTTTAACACTCACAAACCCCATCACATGTTAGGCTCCAAGTCAAGTTTAATGTCAGATGTTGGCATGCATTGTAGAAGTGTATGTGCGCACTAGAATTGGGCGAGCAAACCCATAGGAGTCAAGTACCAAGTTAGGTTCTTTGTCAGGCGCCTAACTTGGTACAACAATGATAATTTTGTAATTTTAAAGTTTTAAGTTTTAACTAGTAAGGTTAGGATTTTATTATAAATAGATGTATTTTTAAGTTTAGAGGGACGATGATAAATATAACAACAACTGATTGTTGAATTGTGCTATGAAGATTATGAGTTGCTAAATTTCTTTTCTCGAGTAGAAGTCAATTTTTATTATTAATTATTCATGTGTGAGACCTGAGTTTACAATTCTTCAATTAATTCAATTAATTCTTTCATCTATATTCTACTATATTCTTGATTACTTTCAATTATCTATAATAATATTTTGGTACTAATATTATTGTTTATAATTGGATGCATGCTAAATTAGATCTAAGTCCTATTTGGTTCTAATTATCTGTAGTAATGTGAAGATTATAGTTTAGATTAAAATTCTGTAATGCTTGTAGGGTTTGTCTAATTTTGGCTATTTTTTTATATCGCAATGCAATTATAGATTAATTTGGTTCATGTTGACTCGGAATAATTTAGGATTAGGAATTACTTACAAACATTTATGGGTTGTTCAACACTAAGGAAAGATTGCTGTAGATTGGTCATCCCATTTATCGATGTCAAAGTTAAAGGATTAATTGATAATTGATTTGATTCTTTTTGTCAATAAATACATGTAATTAATAATACTAAATTCCTTCAAACTGAGATTGTGTTTACTCTTTTCTATTTAACTTGTGTACTTATTTAAAATATTTGTATCTCAAAAACTCCCCTTTTATTTTTATTGTTTTAATTGATTGATTAGAATAGAATAAGATTGTCTGTTAGACCAGTCATTGTGGGTTCAACTTGAACTTGCCATTACTATGTGTTTGATAATTTTAGTTATTTAGTTTTGGTGTAAGATGACAAAGCATCATTCACCTATTTTTTTCTCTTTCTTTTTTTTCTTAAATTTCTCATCCAAAGGTACCTCATATGGAACTACAAGTATTATTACTGAAAGATCTGCGTTCAAGTTTTTGAATTTGACCTACCACTCCTAACAACTACCACATATCTTTATAAAAGAACTAAACAATTTACCTATATTTTTCATATTTATATGTTTATTTTGGTTTTCAATGTTTGATCTTTATATGTTTTAAGTAGATTTAGAGTATTATATCATTAAACAATATTATTATGACAAAAATTATGTGAAAACTTGCAATTTCACTCGTCTCTTACTATTCATAAAAAATTACAGAAATCTCGCCAGTATGCTATCGAGTATACTCATGAATGCATTTTGCTTGCCTATGCTAGCAAGTCTCGCTCATATACTAGCAAGTCTTGTCATTAGACATTGAGTATGCCTTGACGCTACATAGGCTCTTTAGATTTCTACTCGTCGTCTGGAGGCGATACTTGCTATCAGATGATGAGTACAATTGAAGATAACCTTATACTATAATATGGCCTACTCACTACTTGGTATGGAGTTTCATCACAAGGTGCTAAGTAAAACCTAATGTAATATGGGCTTTCGATATTGCTATCTAATCCAAATATTTTTATAGTTTTATAATATAATTGATCTAATTTATATCGTGCCGGTTTGTACTATGGATGAAACATTTGATCATATTCAACAAAATACAATGAATTTTACATTAGGAATGACATGTTGTACTTTGTTATAAATTGGACCTTATTGAGATTAAAAACAATGGAGATGTGAAGTGTTTCTTTATAGAGAATTTTTATGTGGATACAATCATATATTTCCATTATTTATTGAGGTTGAAGAGTCGAGATGTTACATTTCTAATTTATATCTCTATTATTATTTATGTTAGTGGGTTGTATAGTGTATGAGGACATATGAACATAATTTTTTTTTTTTGGGATATATTTCATTGGGTCATCTAAGATCACACAATAATATGCTTTATATAGGAGCATTTTATGATTAATAAAGATATATGCATAGATTTTTAAAAATCTAGGCATGACAAAGACAAATGAATTTTGTATCTATTTAAATTGGTCTATGAGGATACATGATACATTTGTCTTTGTTACTGCTCAAATTGTAAAAACTTTATATTTTTGTCTTTATTTATTATTTGTCTTTGTTACTATCCAAATTGTAAAAATTTTATATCTTTGTCTTTATTGATTAATTCTATAAAATGATAAACCATAACATGAACCTATATAAAAATATTTTGTAAACCGTGTGTCTTTTAATATTACAATTGTCCATTTTTTAAATGTAAAAACTTTAAGATATTGATTATAGTTTATTATTCCCTACTATGTAATGGAAGTTATCTCAATTAAATTGACTAGATCTCATTTCCCAGGTAATAGATACAATATAATGACAACTAATATTGCGGAGTGCATTAATATAATATTAAGAGATGTTACATAACTTTCTATCATATCATTGTTTGAAAGTATAAAGACTCTAATCTAGGGGTGATTTTATGATTGACATAATCAGGCGGTACCCTGTATGATACTTATGACACCATGGTTGGAAATTAGACTTAAAAAGTTACTTGACATATATGCGACTTTGGATGTGACAACTTTCTATCATACTTATTGTTTAAGTATACCAAAGTTTTAGATGATGAAAGTCTTGTTGAACTTGATTTGTATTAAAATGTAATAATAAAAAAGAAAAAAAAATTATATGTAATATAATATAGTTGACTATACAATTAAACGATGATAAAAATTTTGCTGCATATTTCTCACGGAAAAACTGTATGTCATCCTGTTTGTAATTAAACTTCCTACTCGTACTCAATGCACTTAAATGAATGTCCGTAAGTTGTTGTACCTGTATATAAATGTTATTAATATATAACTTAATACAATTATTTAGAAAGTTAAAAAGAAAAATTTATAAAACATTAAATTACACTTATATATGTCCCCCAAAAGATGAAATAAGTATTAAATAAATAAATATATAATACAATTATTGAGAAAGTAAAAAAAAAATTAACAAAACATATACTTGCACTAATATGTATTCTTAAACTTAAAATTATTAATTTTAAAATTTAATATAAGTATGGAGAAAGTTAAATATATATATATATATATAATAAAATTACATTTAACAAAATAATAAAATAAAATTATACTTACTCGCCACTAATATAAACTGGTGGGGACTACATATATAATAGTGGTGAATAGCTTACTGAGTAACTTACTCACCACCTGGTGGTGAGTAAATTTTTAGAGAGCCCATAAAGTTTGGAGCTAGTCTCGCCACCTTGTGGTTAGTAAATCAGACAACACATTCAATAAGGGCTGCTTACTCATTACGTTCTGGTAAGTCTCGGTGGCGAGTAAACTCCATTGAACATGTTTCTTACTCACTAGTAGGTACTCACTGCTAGATAGCAAGACTTGTCACCATATAGTATGCCCCTATTGTGATAGTTTATACTCATGGTAACAAGATAAAATAGCAAGTAAATTGATAGTGCAAATTTCCAGACAAATTTAAATAAAAAATTTCATAAAAATTATGAAGACAAAATAAAAATCAAATTTTTAGTTCATATAGTTATAACTCAACATCAAAATTACAAAAATAACTTGTAATTCAACCAATTTTAAAAAAAAAATTCAACAATAATGAATTAAAGTTTTCTCTTGACCAAATACACAACCATAAACCAAAATGAGTAAAAATCACATTTTTATAAATAAAATAAAATAAAATAAAAAAATCCTAAAAAATGATAAGTACTTACCTTTTGGGAATTTGAGGTCGAGGGAACATCGACGGACATAACTTTATTGGGTGCTCATTAATAGCTATATTTGCAATGGAGGTGGCACAGAACTCTCTTTTTGTATAGGAGAGTTAGTTTTTCTTCTCTTAAATTTGTATTGTTCTCGTATTTTTTTTGTATTGGTTTTCTTCTTGTTGATGTGCCTTTTTCTTAGAAGTCATTTGGAGTATCGACGACATTGATGATAAAAAAGAAGAAGATTGTAGAGAGATGGTAAGAAAACAGAGAGATGAGTCATGGATAGAAGAGAGAGAAATAATAAAGTTTTAAATAAGGGTATTTTAGATTAAAAAAAGAATAATATAATTTTAACATAATTATGGATGAGTGGGTATTTTTGACCAAATTATTGCCCATGTGGGCATTTAGGGTAATAACCTTAATTTTTTTTTCATTTAATATTTGTTTTGCTACATTATCATTTAACTAATTAAACATGTGTAATTTGGTAAAATGCCCACGTGCTTAATAATTATTGTAAAAATAATGATGCTTTAATAATCTTTTGAAAAATACCCACCATTATCGAAAATACCCTTAAACCCGAATACTCACAACTGTAATATTATTTTTCTTATTTTTTTTTTACCTTTTTTTTCTTCATTTTCTACTTTTATGATTTTCATTAATTTTTTGTCATATTTTTTTTTTATAAAACTACATTAATTTATGAGCATTTTGGTTTTTTAATCAAGTAATTTTATTAAATATTGAATGAGATATGATTTTATAAGTTTTTAAACTATCCATATTTTATTATTCTTCCTTATATTTTTGTTTCCTTTTGTCTTTCTTGTCTACTCCTATGTTTTTTTTTAATTATTTTAGCATAGATATATATATACATATATATATATATATTTTATAAAACTATATTATATTATAGGCATTTTAATTTTTCAATCAAGTCATTTCAATAATAATTGAAGGAGATATAATTTTTACAACTTTGTTAATTTTTCTAAAATATTTGTAACTTACTCATTTTCGACAAATCTCACCAAAAATTAGCAAGAAAAGTGTATTGATATTTGTTTGCCTATGAAACTATTATATTATCGCTATTCTCACTATTTAATAGCGGGACTTGTTATCTCATAGCGAGACTATGATGAGTAAAATTCTATTCAATATTCTCACCAACTGATAGCGAGTCTCACTATCCTATGGAGAGTAAAATTCTAGAGAAGTTTGACAATTCACAAAGAAATTTTCTCATCATCTAATGGAGGGTATTTGTTTCACTGAAACCCAAATTTGAATGCTTGAACCCAAAAATATATGAATATAGGAGATTTTGACTCAACACGATTTGAAAAAAAGAGAAAAACAAAGTTGAAAGAAAAGATAGAAGAAAAGAAGTTGTTTACGTAAGAAGAGAAAAGCACATGAGAGAAGAGATGGATGAAGGGTTTGTGAGTATTCTAAATGATGGGGGTATTTCTGAAAGTCGATGTGCTATTAGATTATATTTAAGTAATTATGTAATTGTATTATTATTCTAATTAATAAATAATTTATCATAAAAAATAGTATTTTTATTACTATCAATGAATGTTATATGTCTCTTGATTATGAGAAACATGATTTACATCTAATGTTTTTAAAATTTTTATCGTTAAATTAATAAAGTAGTTAACACATAATTATATCTTGAAGTTTCATTAAAAAAATTTATATTTTTTTTTATCAATTTCCATAATTTCTTTTAAAGTTTTATCGACATTGATATTTCCACCAATATTTTTATATTTTTAACTTTGATATTTCCATCGATACCGATACTTTAAACTATGGGCATATCTAATTGAATTTTTGAGTTTAAGTTATTGCCACTGGAACTCTCTGTCCAGTGTAACACCGGATTGAAGACTAAACACTTAACAAGTTTACATTTAATTCCCTCTTCCTAAACTAGAGGGTCAGATTGAAGTTGAATACTTGGCGGAAACACCAAAGTCCCTCTTATTGAACCAAAGCGCCCAATTAAAAATTGGATTCACAATTGGATCGAAGATTGGGCATAGTGCATTTCATGCCTAAGTCCATTTTCGTGAACCAGAGCCTCAAATTAAAGATTGGGCTTCACCGTTGGATCAGAGACTAAGCACATAATGTGTTTCATGTTGTCCTTCTTCCTAAATTAGAGTGTTGATCGAAGACTTGATTAAACTTATTGCATTATGTGCCTAAAGACCATCTTCGTGAAGCAAGCCACTAGAGTAAAGACTTGGTCACACAATGCACCACGTACCTAATGACTATCTTCCCAAAGAAAGCTATCGGATTGAAGATTAGGTTGCTTAATCGAACTATCGGATAAATAATTAGGTTGCAATTTTTATCTGCCCCACTTGCCTAAGCAAGTTGTCTTTTTAGCCAAATAAACACTATTGGAGCAAAGAGTGGATAGCGGTTAGTACGGTCTAGGCAAGAAATTCTTCATCCTGTACCATCCATCAAATAAAAGTATGTCATAGTATGTTGCATGCCTAAAGGACTACATTGTTGAATCGAGCTACTGGATATATGATTGGGTTGCTTTAAATAGACGAGGATTGCTCTTTTAAGAAGTACCCTCTTCAAAAGGCACAAATAACAACAAATTATCATTGCAACTTTTATTTTTTTGCGGATTCACTTATTTAATCTCCACTTATTGTAATGTGTAGTCTTCAAGTATAAGAGGCTTTGTCACTAATTGTGGATTAGTAAATACATCCGGTACCACCAGACATCAAACGGTATGGGATTCTATTAGACTTCCCAGGAGGTCACCTATATTGGTACTACTCACACTGGAGCACGTTTAATTTTGGAGTTTTTACGAACCCCTTAACCAAACGTTCTGAAAAGGCATCGGTTGTTATGAAGGAACCCTTTTTCCGTTTAGACATATCTTTAAGGACTCAGACGATGTGAGGTTGGATACCAGGTAGTTGCCAATTTCTCCCACACCCGCCCACACAGGTCGTCACAATATAATTTTCAAAACCAAGTATATAATTTTGAGAACTTCAAGTTCAATCTTCATTTGTATGGGAATCTAAATAATTCAACTGGCTTCCTTTCAGAAAATTTCATGGCATTCATTCTTAAGTTTCAAGTTTTTTCCCAATAATGCCTAAAAATGTTCGTCATCATAAATAGAATGAACAAATGAGCAGTAAACAAGTCACTCTTCAAGGTACATAATACTCAATACAAATTTATTGCCCATATTGATTGAATGCCAATTTAATCACACTAAGACAAGCTGAATAGAGAATATTCTGATAAATCAAATGTCCCCAAACTATAAAGAATAATTTCACATTTATAATCAATGGTCTAGGTAGCAACTACAGGTTCTTAATCAAATATTCAACTAAACCATTATGTAAACAAATATTGAGCATATGATGCTCAATGTTAATACTAATAGCCAAACATTTTTCATTGAAGGCTCAAGACGTAAAATCACCAACATTACTTAATATGATTAACTAGATCTGATAATTTGGGAATGATGTGCCAATAGACAATAGGTTCACATATATCTTTAACATTGAAGCACTAATTATTTAAGTATAATAATATCATTAGATCACATAATAGGTAGATCGGCCAATAAATGTCATATTGAATTCAGAGCAAAAATATAAGGGACTTTACACCTATATAAGTATGAGATAATCATACAATCAATTTACTTTCGACGGTCGCATCACATACAAAATTAGTGAAGAAAGAAGAATTCACGATATCTTAAATGATAATCAACTGAGTTTCAACAATTCAATGCATTATATTGTACCCATATAACTCAAAATAGTCATGTTATAATTAAAATAAAGTTGGGTTCGTGAACTTTAGGTTCATTGTAACATATATATTTGTCATTTGAATACTATACAATCCTAGAAAAATGAAGATAACTTTTAAATAATTTGCTTAAGGCAACTAACCTTACGGTTTATATACAAATATTTTTTCTTCCATCTCATAATACAAATTTCAATCACTTGCTTATGCAAAATAACTATATGGATTAAACAATGTTTCCTTCATATTTTCTAGAATGCATAAAATATTTTTTCTTAAGAATACCATAAGTTAGCATTGTTTGCAAAATAAATTACCATTATTTTCATTAAGTTTCATCCTTTCATTCAAAAGAACATAGTGCACTAATAAAATAAACAATGCAAAATCAAAAGCAACTTGTATATAAATTTACATGAAAAAACATACAATAAATCACAAAGTTGATAAATAAAAATTCACAGGCTTCAAGTTTCATGCTTAACTTTAGATTTTGGGCAATTTCTAATCACAAAATTATTCATATCAAGTATAATGGTACAACAAAATTGAGCCTAAAATATTTGTTCATACAATATATATAAGGACAAATTGGATTCAAACCAATCAAGCTACTTGTTGTGGAATAAACAAATATATTATATCAGTCATTTTGTCAATTGTTTGTCCTCCCTTTGTTTCTGATGGCAGAACTATCACGTTATGTTTTGTTAATTGGAAGATTGAATGAGTGATTGATGGGCATATTGAACAACAAGCACTAAGAGTTAGAATAGAAAGTAGACAAAAAAAAGTTCACCTGCCATAGTGGATCTTAGTTCATATTTATCATATATGAAATGTACTATAGAATCTTATGAATCACGCACGATACACTTTCTATATCTCCCCCATCTATAAGGTGAATAGCTTAGCTCACAGTACAACACCGTGTTCGCCACCACAAGAGCTGGTGCATTTGTCTTACCTTAATAGGGCCGAAAAGTATGACCATTCGATTAGAACACCCCATACCTCATGACACGCTCTATATGACATTTCCTTTTATAAAGTTAGTATAACTTCTAACCAAAAGATTCATTCTTTACAAATCAAGTACCTTTCAAAGAGTGCATTTGAGTGACCTTTAAGTCATAACTTTTCAAAATAGGCTTTAGGTGTTTGCACAATTGAGCATTTACCCTTTGTAAAGTCGCTTCATGATTTGTCCACTATTATCTTTTCTCACCTTTTATTATTTAATTGATCACTTATATTATTTCACCAAATTGCCATCCCAAACCTATAACTCCTATGATATTGTGCAATATTTATTTTAAGCACATGCGCAAATTGAATAGGTTGAGCAATATGGCTTATCATCAATAATTCATTGTACTTTTTAACTACTAGTAAAAATAGAAATAGTCACACACTACTACTAGAGTATCAAGTATCATTCTTGACCACAAACAGACCATAAAATAATTATGAATGTTTGCCATAATTCTTAAACTTGTACTACTAAAGTACTTGGTAATTGGCAATAAATGTGAAGAGTATTTTCTTTAACACCTCTTTATTGGTGATCTTCTATCCATGTATTTAAAATTAAATAAAATTCAATACATAGTATAATAAAATTCTACTGCAGATTTAATACAAATCATTAATCTTGAGGTAAACAATGAATTATGGTGATTGGAATTAAATCTTTCAGGGATTGTCACAAGATAATGGTACTTTCTTAGTTAATACTATATATCATTAGAAATATTTTGGACACCGAATTTAATTAACCACTAAACTTGCTTGACTTCAGATGTATTTATACATCAAGCACTAAAATTTAATAACTTCTTCTAGAATATCTAATTTTTCAAACTCATTATTTATTATGTCTGTCATTATTACTATCCACAAAAATAATACAATTAAAAGATAGTATGTTGAATTAACTTTAGGTGATTCATACTAGATGTCATGCATAAGCAGTAATAATTGTGTATAATTGAAATATACTCATCAACAGGTTATATAAATATTTTTCATAATTTTAAGATGAATCTAAATATATTTTTGTAATTTTATGTTTTATAAATATATATTTTCCAAAACAAAACTATAACATACTAGAGCTTCACGAATTTTATCTCCACAATAGGTGGATGAAATCATCCAAAAATTTTATCGTATATGAATAAACAACCAAAAAAATTGGTAATCAATTTGAAATATAATAACTCATAAAACAAAATTGGGAATTTAACATAATCAAAATAGAAAACAAATTTTGTTTGGATTGTCAAAATGTGTTCACAAGCTAATGGGTTGAAATGATAGAATTTTCTCATTCAATGCCATCCACCTATAGTTTTCATGGATATATGCTTTTATAGTTTTTTTTTGGATTAGAAACTCATATTGATTAAGTATTGTAAACTAAATGTGAAAGAAAGAGAAAGAGAGAATAAAGAGGAAAAATGAATCTTACTATTTAGTACTCTAATCACTCCTTATAAAGATTAAAAAAAATATAGGGTTTAGTAATATGCATAGCAATAGAAAATTTTGAACTTTTTACTCAATACTAATAAAATCTCTTCTAATATGAACTCAACATTCTTTCGGTAACGTCCCCATAGTATAACCCATATTTTATAAAATACTTAACATTTTTGTACCAATGTCAATTCAATTATTTTTGCTTATGAGTAATTAATTTTTTTTACTATTAAAAACCAAAATAGAAAAATTAAATTAAATGGAAAATAAATTTTTTCTATTGGTTTTAATATTAACTTTGTTTGAAAAATGATAAAAAAAAAATCTTTAATTTTCACCCAAGTTGCTTCACCATCTTATTTTACAAATTTATTAATTAATTATTATTAAATAAACAAATAAAGGTGCAAAAGGAAAAAAAGACCATCTCCTTGTTTAATAGTGTTTTCCATTTTTAATTATTTTTTATTATGTTATATTAGCTCATGTGTGGATTAATCAAAATAAATATTTAATTAGTTAAATGATGATTTGACAAAATAAAAATATTGAAAAATTAAATAAAATGATTAAGTCAGATGACATATTTATAGTTATCTTGGATGTTGAATGGAGAGTTGATATTTAAAGTTAGGGAGAGACAATAAAGGAAAAAAATAAAGAGAAGATTGTGATACTTTAATATGATTATTTGAGTGGTATGCCAACTTTTAAAATTAATATTTTACTATTATATTAGAGAATAAATCTCAATATTAAAATTTAAAAATGATAATATTATTATAGTATTTTTGCTAAAAATATGCTTGGATGAAATTTAAAATTAAAGAGAAAAAAAAAAAAAACAACACACTGATCCGAATAAAAATAACAAGGCAAGGAGGGAGGGCCATGGCAACTATCCTTGTGTTTTGTCTTATTGGACAATTGGAATTCCTGTCCATACCTCATTCTCTACTTCAAACGACGTGAGGCAAGATCCAATTCTTTATAAGCACTTATTAACAAGTTTTGTTAACTTTAATTAACATTTAAATTAAATAAATTACATATAATTTTTTTTAATAAATTATATATATATATTTTTTAAAAAAATTATAAATAAAGGATTGTTAAATGGACTCTAAGATAATGAATTTAATTAACTTTCCTTAAGTTAAATCTTAAAATCTTCGTGATGAAGATTTTAATCCATTGGCAATGATTAAATCAATAAGTCAAACTAGTAATATTTGTAAGCATAAACTATATTAGTAAATTATACAGAATACGTGAATATTTTTAATAATGTGTCACATATCTTTTAACAAGATGTATTAAAAAAAAAACGAATTTAATTTAAAATCGAACATTCAACTCAAACCAATATTATGAAGATGATAAAAAAAGCTTAACAAAAGCTTTTTCTTTTAAGATGTTTGATTATACAAATTGTTAAATTGTATTTAATTTTCTTTGTGAAACGCCTAATAATTATTTATTGAAAATTTATTTTTATAACAGAAACACTTTCTATAAAAATTTTGCTAATCCTCATTGATGCAGAGGAAATTAAACGAAAAACAATAATAATTAATATTTTTATTATTTTTAAAAAAATATTTAACACTTTGTAGCGGACATGAATATAGAGTCGATACGCACAGCAGCGCTTTCATCAAGAACTTCCACGTGTTGCCAAATCCGTGGCCGTTCTTTCCACCCATTGGCATTCTAAAACTTTCTCAGAAAGCATTTTCTGGAGAAACAAACACCATAGGCTCGAATCATTCTCGTCATTTTCTCTCTACCGGTGTACCGCAACGATCGCGTAACTATTTATCCCCTACCCATTTTTCAGACAATCAGATTCGCTCGCACCCATTTTTTTCCAATTGCTATTTGGTAAAAAAAAGAAAAAAAAAATCATAACCCAGATCCGATCTGGCGCCACCACTCGTAAAATGTTAGCATTTTGACTCCCGAAAATCAAGCTCAAATTTTCTCGGCTTTTTCTCTCTGCTTCTGTCTATCTCCTTCTAACTACACACCATGGCTACGCCACCGCTTAAAGCTGTGACTTTGACCCACGTCCGGTACCAGAAGGGAGACCAACTTGGTCACTTTCTGGCATGGGTCTCTTTAGTCCCTGTATTCATCAGCCTCGGTGGATTTGTCTCGCACTTCTTGTTTCGCCGCGAACTCCAGGGCATGTTCTTCGCACTGGGCCTGCTAATTTCGCAATTCATCAACGAGCTAATTAAGAAATCAGTCCAACAAGCTCGTCCCGAGACTTGTGCATTGCTTGAAATGTGCGATTCCCATGGATGGCCTTCGAGCCATTCCCAGTATATGTTTTTCTTCGCCGTATACTACTCCCTCTTGGCGTGTAAGGGGATTGGGTTATGGAAGCCGAGGAACAATTTGATTGTGAATTTTCTGCACTGGTCTTTGGCGTTCCTCACTACGTATTCCAGGGTTTATTTGGGGTACCACACCATTGCTCAGGTGTTTGCTGGTGCTACTCTGGGGACTTTCCTTGGCGCACTGTGGTTTTGGGTGGTCAATTCTGTGCTTTTTAGTTATTTTCCGGCCATTGAAGAGAGCTGGCTTGGTCGAAAATTTTATATCAAGGATACTTCTCACATACCCAATGTGTTAAAGTTCGAATACGAAAATGCGAGAGCTGCCAGGAAAAATATGGTCTCCAAGTCCAGCTGACTGATGAAATTTCATCTTGGTATTTCTACATTGTGCTAATTAATGTTTCTAAAATGTCCCATTGAAGATTAAATTTTGATTGAGACTAGTTAGGTGTTTGGTGTTGATTTAGATTTGGATTCTATTTAAGTAGATTTTGTTTTTTCTATTTTTGGTGAATTAAGTAGATTTTGTTTGTTATGGTCTTTAGCTTATCTTTGTAATATCTTACATAAGAGGCTTAAGTCTTATCTTGTTATATCACTGAGTCTTAAATGCTATAGGAAAGGGAATTTTAATAGGCTATAGAACATAGTAGGAATGTAATGAACTATAGGAAGGAGAGGAAACAGATTAGAGGGTTATTGCATTCCAGTGAAATTACAGATTCGGCTTGGCTTCTGTTTGTTTGTATTGTGAAAGGTTTCTTTGGAATGTTTCCTCTGAAATCTTCCTCTATACTTGTTTATTCAGCTAAAAAGTTTTGAAGGTCTTTATTGCTTTGTGGAAGTTCGGAGATAGAACAAATTATGGAATATTTTACATATAGTATGATAGAACTATTTAGGTCGTTTTGAGAACTCATATTATGACCTAAAACTGAAATGACATTATACATGTGGAATCATTATTTGATTGCTTATTATAAAACTTGTAGTATCTCTTTTTTATTGTAGGTCTCTTTGCTTGTAATCTTCCTTTGAGTATTATTCTAGAAAAATTATTTCTAGTGTATCCCCTTTTATTATTAAAATATTCGTGATGGAAGCAGTTCGTTAAGTTGTTTTTACTGGTTTAGTTCTTCATCAGTGAGGAATACAAGAAAAGTAATGATGTGTGTGTCAGGTATTCAATTTCAATTAACTGGAGTTGCAGCAAGATGAAAAGGTCAATAGATTAAGGGAAAAGAAACTGAGCCATAACACTTGAAGGTAGTACCAAGGCCAATAGATTAAGGAAAAAGAACTGAGCCATAACTTTAAAGGTGGTGCCTTTTATATCCTGTCACACTCTAATTATATAGAACTGCCATATTTCTTCTTTATATTTTTGTTATTTGAAATTGGACCTGTGAGTTTTTCCATGATTTGTCTTTTCATGTGGTAAGAAATGCCATTTTGAACAACTTTAGCATTAGATTGCCTGTGAAAGGTAGAATGAAATCCTTGTTTATCAGAATAGATAATGTAAGGTGTATCTTGGTCTTTGTTGATGCATAATCATTTGGCCCAAATGACCAGACTTTTCCTTTTGCCTTGCCTCTCTTCTTGTGAACATTCTAAACATTTCTTTTCATGTAGATTGATGCTTTGAATCATACCTGAATTGATTTATCTTGTTCCATTTGAACTTGCTCTCAAATATTTAAATCTGTGGCTCGCTGTAAAGTTTCATAGCTGGTTCTGAGACCCTCCCTGTACTCCCCCTTCAAAGCATGCTTTGGACCGGGTTCATGTAGTAAAATAATTCCATCAAGATTTGATGGTTCGCTTAAAGTTTGAGCATTATATTTCCAGGGCATTTTTGTGTGGGTATTAGTTTGACAGCCATTGCCAATGGCTGGTCTTATGTAATTAGCCAACTTCTATCATCAAGTTGACATTTTTTGAAATTTGATTTCTTTCGGCATTAACAGTGTATATTTCTGAGCTATTTTGCTTGTTTCCATCTCACAAAAGAGCGGAACTTACAGATTTACAGTAGGTAGCTTACAGATTTTAAAATAGAATCTTGAATTGTGGCAGTGAGAATTAATAATGGCTTGATATCTGTTTATTTACTTGTAACCAACATCAAGTAGATTGGATAATGTATTGTCTTTTTTCAGTTGGATTGGAAGTCTTAATTTTCAACTTCAAATCCTGTGGACAACAAGTGAACTGTCTTTGTTTTTATTAGAACCTTTTAAAAATGACAATATGTTCCAAAAGTCCCTTTTATTTCAAGTTTCTATGAATTGAAAGGCTGCATTGTCAATACTCATCTTAATTCTGTTTGTTTGCTCTCTTGTCTCTCACTTTGTTCAAATGCACATTTGTGCATTAAGCCCTATGGTACTTACTACTACCCAATGTAAATTCTCTTCCTTTTGAATTTGCAGGTAAATTGCTTTCAAAAATTCCTGTTGATTCAACTTGTGCTGGTGTCATTACAAATGGAAACTCATTTTATATGGAAAGCCACCTTAAAAGATCCAGTTGCTGGAGTTTTAGATTGCTGCTCTATGTTAGTGAAAGAGCTTTATAGTTGTGATAATTTAAGTTCTACAGCTCTGCATAGAGCTGTTATAGAAAAAGATAGACATTAACACTTCATGTAGAAACTTCAATATTTTACCTTGTTTTAAGGCCAGTTTGCTAGGTCCAACATCTATTTACACTTGCACATCAATATGATTTTGCAGTAGTACTCAACCAGCAAAATTCAACTTTGCCATTTCCTGAGTACCCAAATGTTGATTAATTTGCTTAAAATCAAATTTGCTTAGGTAGTGTTTTAGTAGTTGATTGTGTGGAATTGTTGATGATTAAGCCAAATCTTTTATGGGACATTAAGCTCATGTCTATAAATCCTTTTCAACAGTTAAAATACTCTAATTTCAATTTATTAAAAGGACATTTTGGTCATGAAAATTGCTAAAAAATCAGTTATTAAGATAACCAGATGAAAATGCACTTCAAAAACCAAATTAGTCAGGAGGAATTCTTTCTATTGTGTTATTATAAGTGCAGCAAAATATTAAGAAGCATATAACTAGATCAAACTAAAGATCTAAAAGATAATTTTGATTTATATGTCATTTCATTATTTACACAACAAATTAAACAAAGTTTGACAATTTTGAAATTTGATTTTGTTTTCTAAAGTTTTAATATTAACATAATTTTCGGACAATCAATTAAAATTTTCTCTAGATATAAAAGCTGATGCCTTTTGATGATTTATTAAGAGCTATGTTAGTTCAGTTCGTTGTAGTATTCTTCTCAATGGCAGTACATACCAGGAATTCTCCAACAGGGGTTTTAAACAAGGTGACCCCCTTTCGCTTTTCTTTTTATTCTTTGCTATGAAGTGTTTTCCAAGATACTTTTTAAAGAGGAATCAGATAAAAAATTTTATGGTATCAAAATCAGCCAATGTGCTCCATGAAGGAATGGTATTAGTGGAAGCAATTATATATGATTAAAATAGACAAAAAAATCATTATTCTCCGAAAGGAGAGTTATCTCTAGATATGTAGATTCACAATAATCTTTTTTATATCAGCAATTAACACCGTCAAATTAGCAAATAAAATCGTCAAACCTTCCAGACTATTCTTAAAGTGGTAGAACTGTTTGTGGGCACTAATGATCTCTTGTTAGAATTTCATGAACACTAGGTAAATTATGAATTGATGTATTCCTAGCACTATTAAGCTCGGCAAATATGATGGTTGGAGGCTTCACTTTGTAATTCTCCTGTTTTATTTATTTATTTATTTTATTTTTGGGCTTAATGCTATTTTATTCAAAAAAAAAAAATGATGTATTCTCAATTTTTCTCTTCTCTATATCCTTTAAAACATGTATTTTTTTTTCTCTGATTGGGAAGCAGTAAAAAGCCTTAGGGTTATCTGTTGGTAAAATATTAAAGCCTTATCTATTGTCTGTTTTAAAAGCGTATAAACAAAATATGCAAGATTTAAAAATAAAATCTTTAATTAAAAATCAAATAAATATCTTTAAATTAAATGAAAGAATCAAAATACAAAAATAATTATCTCATAATTATACATTAGAGAATATAAGTGAGATCCAAGAGTATAAGCCCAAAGAACATGTAACTCAATTATTATGTTCTAAAATCTCATAGTTTAGATATGAGCTTTACCACTTATTCTAAGCTTGCCTGAAAATTCAACTGTTATTATTAATAAAAGTTTTTTTATAATTGTCAAGCAATTATCTAATCCAGTGCTACTTCACTATTAATTAATTATTCTCTTGATTTAATAGTTTATCTAATGAATCAAATGCACTTGCCAGTGACTTCATTTACATCCGAGTATCAAAATATATTAAGAGGATATTTCATACAATTTAATTTTGTTTATTTCATAGATACTACCAATTAAATAATCATATCACCAAATAATCAAAGTATTGATCATAAAATAGACCTCATTTATTGACAACTTAAAGAATATCTATAATATACTTAAATTTGAGAGAAAAATAATAATCAAATAATACTCAAATTTAATTCTCTTCATAGAAATTTAACTTTAATTATATTTTATTTTGATCTTATTAATGCAAATATAATCTGCACTAATATTTTATAATAACTAAGATAGATTATCTCATAAAATATTGCAGTCCAAATAAAGTGTTCAACAAATGTGATCTTATTTATTATCTAAGGAGAATATGTTTGACCTTCTCTAAGATTTGACTTAAATATAAGTATACCCTAGCAACATTATTTTTTGCTTGTAACCTTGACGAACGTAAAAGTTAACAGTCAAAAGGATAATTCTGTCAATGCATTTAAACCTTTTAATTAAACAAATACTACATCACATGAGGACGTCAAAACAACACTATAAATGAAACCCTTCTCTCTCATCCTCTTCACTATAAAAAAATATAAATTTTATTATTAATTTATTAAATTTTTCTTTTTCTCTCTCTTCTCTCTGGTCCTCATTCGCTCTCCTACCATTGTTGTCATCATCATCTTCTTCTTTCTCCATAAAATCAACAACCAACAAGTAGGAAAATTATGATTCTACAAGTTTTTTACTTGGAAACAAAATTTTGAGATAAATTTTGTAAAATTGAAAATCCTATTGTTCATGATAGAATTTTCTCCACCACAAACCGTCATGCACTCCACTATTGATTTTTAAAATAAAGGAAACGTGAAGCTTTTAAGGGCACCGATGTGGTACCGGCCAAAGGGACTTGGACGCTCAAGTCAGTTCTGTTATGAGTATAGAGAATCAACTTTAGGCTTTGAATGCTAAAATAATGTTAGAGTGCGTACCTTTACTATGGGGTGATAATGGGATATTTATAGTTTGGTTTTACGTTTCCCACTAGGGTAGGAATAGAAAACCTTAGTCGTCCTGATTTAAGATAAGTTCCCATGTTAGCTTATCCTAGATTTGAAAAGTGAAATAAAAGAAAGAATCAAGCATTAACTACTGAATGAACTTTTCTATATGGAACTTTCCTCAACACTTACTACATTTAAGTTAAAAAATACCATTTCGAACTAGGTCGTTGCTCATCTCTCTTCATGTCCGAGGCAAGACTTTCCAAGATAAACACTGATGTCCCTTCCGAAGGATTCTTATTCGTCTGAGCCGAGCCACTATTTGGACCTCTGTTCGGTTGGTTCGGCTCTGATAGGCTAGTGCAATGAGTTTGATCATTCTTCCACCTTAGGCCCTGATGGGCTAACCCGGTTTTCCACCTTGAGCTTTGTTGGCCCAGCCCGGTGGAAATTTTATCCATACAATTAGCCCCCCAGTCGCCATGACAATGGACTTAGCAAGATTGCTTGGTTACTATTCACTTGTCCATCTGCCTCTTCAAATTTTGAAAACCAAACGACCGACCCACTGACACACAATTGCTAAAACATCTTACGATGTAACAATAGTGTGATGTGAGTGATGTGCTGAAGTTGAAAAACCATGCTTCATCACGACTATTAATTCAAATTTCAACTTCTGATCACAATCATTCGTTGCTAGGGTTATAATCTTCGTTTAAACCTTTTAGTTTCACTTTTCACCCATCGTTCTTTAGAAGCCCCTCTATATTATGTTTCCGCCATTTCCACTGCATTGTTCTTGTCTCCAGACTACTTTTCGATTAGCAAGTCTCCAGTTTGGTCCCCCTTTTATGATCGTAAGAAGTTTCCGACCATAGTGGAGTAATTTTCCATCCGTTCGATCCATATTCAAGCGAGAGCACCAAGGTCCCTATCTGTTCTTTGCTTGTTCATCTTCTCCAGCCAAATTCTTTACTTCGGCGAACACTCGAGGTTAGGTTTAAATCTTTCCTCCCCTTTTAAATTCATGTATTTTGTGTTTCCCACCAAAATGTCTTCAGAAGAGTCCTATGCCCCTCTAGAACTCTACTGAGTGTACTATGACCCCTCTTTTACTTCCACTCCATCTTTTGCCTCTGTTGGCTCGTCCGTTAGGGTTGTGGAACCAGACCACATAGCCAAACAGAACCTTGTACCCTATGCTGAGCCCAATGTTAGGAAAGTTGATCCGGACGAACATAGGTCCAGGTGCTTCCTTGAACACCCCGTTCTGATCAAAACTGATATACGTTCAATCTTCAAACTCGAAGATGTGTCGTACCTCAAAGAGAGGTACGGATTTCCTAACGATGCCGAACTATCCACTCCTAGAGAAAGAGAAATAGCTGATTCCGTTCATGATTGATGGATTTGTTTCTACGAGATAGCCTTCAAAATAAAATTGAGGCTCCCATTTTACCCCATCATTGATATGGTGCTGGATTAGATCAACCTTACTCCCGGGCATCTTATACCGAACGGTTGGTTCTACCTCTCAAGACTCATAGTCATTTCAGAAAAGTATGGGCAGGAAATCATCATGCCCATCTTTTTGTACTTCTTTTAGTTGAAACTGGGCGAAGAGGGTAGATACCACCTCACACTCGGAGATTAACTAATCTTCTAACAGATGCACCAACCAGCGACAAAAACTGAAAAGATCGATACTTCTTTATTAAGAGAGGAGGTTTGTTCGATCCAGTTGGTTTGCCTGACTACTCCATTTGTTTGGCATGGACTGAAAGAGGTATTTGATTAAACATTCTGCTGAAATTCTGCTCTGTTGCTTTCGCAAGATCCAAACTGATTTTCCCTTGCGCAACCCTGAATATCAGCTCAAGATAACCAATGAGTGCTGAGCAAAATAGGGTAATTGATGTCCTCCAAAGAATAAAGGAGAAAAGCCTCAGAAGAGTATTTCTACTTAGTTGGGTATTGGCCAACGAAATGTCAAGCTCTCGAAATAGGTCCTTCAGAGTAACAAGCCGAGCTTATCCCTGAAGGTATCCCTCTTCCTATTCTTGAAGTTCCTTGCACACACGTTCTTGTTGTCTTAGGTTGTCGTACTGCAAACCTACTGACCTTTTGTGGGCTTCATTTTCAGCAGTTGATATGAGAAAGATGAAAGTGAGGATTCCAACCAATGTAGAATTAGCTGAGAAGGAGAGGAAGAAGAAAGAAAAGGTTGCTCAAAAGGCTGGCCAAACATCCGCGAACAAGGAACCTGAACTAACCCAGGGGCAAGGTTTTGTTCAACAAAACTTGCCATTTGCCACTCATGTGGAAAAAATCCCTACTTAAGAAGAAACAGTGGTGTTAGAGCCCCCCACCTGCTAGTGAGGATATGGGCAAAGCCCCCAAACCCCCTAGAAAGCTTTGGTGCTTGAGGATAACTCCTTTATTCGTTCCAACCCCCAACATGCGACTTTGATGGTGAGCAGCTTGATGACTTGATACTACTGAGTCGACCTCAAGAGCATGTCTTATGAGGAAAAAAGCCATGAAACCGAGAAAAATGCTCTCAAGGTACATCCGCACCGAAACACTTGCCTTCACTTTCTTACAACTTGTCATTAACTCCTCGTGTTTCCATATAGTTGGCCTAAAGCTGTCGATTCCTCTTTAAAGATTGGTATAAAGCAAACAGTGCCTTTAGGAAGAAAACGGCCGTGCTTGGTAGCTTCACAGTGACAAATAAATTGTTGGAAGAAGAGGTTCTATGCCTTAAACAGATCGTAGTTGATGCTACTAGCAGAGCCGAGTAGCTCAAGAAAAGATGGTCTAAAGTTAACCTAAAGTTGATTGAACGGAAAAAGAATTGGAATCCCTAAGGTCAGACTTTTCAAACGTTGCTTTGAAAGGGACGAGCTACATACCGAAGTCTCGACCTGGCCACTCATGAAGAAAGTTGTCTACCGTAAAGCGGTTGAGGACGCCTTTCTTCAGGCAAGAAAGGAAATGATCTGCTGGTTTAAGGCCGGAGAGACCAATTGGCCTACTTTTGAACCGAGTAAAGATGAAGGTGATGGCGAGCCTAATGAGATCTCCTCAGGGGAAGATGAACCTGAAGAAGATGCCGTGGGTGAGCGGAACAATGATAACCTCCCAAGGATCCTCCTCTAGCCCTTGAAAAGACCCATTCTCACACCAGAGACTCCTTTATTGAGGCCATGCAAGTGGTTAGATCTGAGAGGGCAGGACCAAATGCAAATGCTGAAGAAGTGACCTCTGCTGCCCAGCTGAACTAAGGGGAACTTTGCTAATTTAATTTCGCTGCTTCGTCTTCACTATTTTATTTTGCAATCTTTTCATTTCCTGTAACTTTTCATTTCTTGTAATTTTTATTATGAAATGAAATTCCAACTTTTAATTCATCTTGTTGTACACTTTAAAATACTTTCGTAATTATCCAAGTACATTGTAATGTTTGAGCCGAACTAACAATTCAATTGTGATTGACTAAGTTGTGTGCTAACAACTCAACTAACCTAATACTTTATTGATCTAAATAAAGAGATAAAAAAAGAAATGCAAACGCATTGTACATTGTATTTCCTTTCTAATGATAGTAATGGTGCAGATGAATCGAACTCTAGCTCGGGCCACTTTTATGCCTAGAAATAATCAATGTCAGTAGGGCCTTCTGGGGATGAGCTTTCCATCGTTCAATTCTTGGTGTTCTGAAAGACTTTGCAACACAAAATCTCCAACCCTGAACTTGCGAGGATGAACCTTAGTGTTGTCTTACCGAGCAATATGTTGTTGGTACACTGCCATTTGCACCAAGGCTTTTTCCTCAATTCTTCTAAGTTGTCTAGTGATCTTTGCCTTAGCTCGTCATTGTCAACGTGTTCAGTGAGGGTAACTCGAAATGTTGGAATGACTACTTCTGCAAATATTACAACTTTCGTTCCATAAACTAAAGTGAAAGAAGTCTCTCCCGTTGCACTATGTGGTGTAGTTCGGCTTACCCAGAGTACTCTTGGCAACTCGTCTGGCCATTTTCCCTTAGCTTGTTCCAATCGCTTCTTCAAATTTGTTACGATGGTTTTGTTTGTAGATTCAGCTTGGCCATTGGCTTGAGGATGTCGAGGTGAGGAAAAATTTCATGGTGATCTTCCACTCGCGTAGTTACGTGTAGTCGGTTGGCTGAGATTCATTATTTATCACGCACCGGGCCGTATTGGCATATGATATTTTTCCATATGAGCCGAACCACATCTTTATCCTTGATCTGAGAATAGACTTAAGCTTCAACCCATTTATTGAAATAGTCGGTTGCCACGAGGATAAACCATTTCTGAGTTGTGGCCAATGAAAAAGTTCCCACAATGTCCAGACCCCACTGTATGAATGGCCACGGGCTTGTCAAATTTGTCAGCTCTTCACGTGGCAAATAGGGAATCGTAGTGAAACGTTGATATTTATCACAATGATGGGAGTAATCAGCAGCATCTTTGTGCATGATTGGCCAGTAATACCCCTGCGACATAGCTTTGTGCGGCAGCATTCTTCCGCCCAAATGATTGCCACGATGCCCCTCATAAATTTCAGTAGGACTTGATTTGACTCTTTTTCATTCAAGCACCTCAACAATGGGCTAGTGAATGTTCTCCTATACAACTTCCCATCTGTCATTGAATACCGAGCTGAGATTAGCCTTAGTTTCCGAGCCTCTAATTTGTCTGGAGGAATAATTCCCGAAATGAGGTAGTCTATTATTAGACTCATCTATCTAAGTTCTTCTTCATGATCTATATTCATAGCTGCCTCGCTTTCCTCTGTTGTGAAGCCTACGACTCTTGGCTTGGATAGGAACTCTAGGAGTATAGTTCTACGCTCTTATCCTTTTACCACTGCTCCCAGAGTAGTTTGTGCGTCAACTTAGGTATTTTCAGTCCTTGACTTGACAATTGTTGTAACTTGAAATAACTGAATTGTTGAGTGAGCTTCTTTACTAATGTGAGATAGGAGATCATCTTCTTGTCCTTAGTCGAATAATCTCCATTGACCTGACTTACTATCAATTGAGAATCACTGTAAACTAGCAACCTCTGTGCCCCCGCTGTTTGAGCCAATTCCATGCCTACCAATAACTCCTCATATTCTGCTTCATTGTTTGACACAGGGAAACCAAAATGGAAAACCTGTTCCAGAATTAACCCATCCGGATCTTCTAGTATTACTCTAGCTCCTGCTCCATGCCAATCAAAGAGCCATCGACAAATAATTTCCAAATTGGCTCGGATACTGTATCCAGGGACGTTCCATTTGATGATTCTGCTTGGGCAGATGTATGTCCAGCAGTGATAGTCTTGCTTGGCTCCTCCAGATGATCTACGTCATCACTTGCACTTGTTAACTCAGCTTTCCCTATGAATTTGGCCATAAAGTCCGCCATCATTTGAGATTTAATTGTTGTTCGACTGGTACTCTATTTCATACTCCCCTAGCTCAATAGCCCATTGCACCATCCTTCTTATTATGTCTGGGCTATGAAGGACATCTCTTAAAAGGTATGAGGTCACCATAATAACCTTGTGGCATTGAAAGTAAGGCCTCAACTTCTTAGACGAGACGAGCAAAGCCAATACTAACTTTTCAATAAAGGAGTACCGAGTTTCTGTATTTACTAGTGCTTGACTGATGTAGTAGATAGGTTGTTGCTCTCTTCCTTCAGTCCAAATAAGCACAGAGCTGACAGCGTGATCCGGGATTGAAAGGTACAAATACAGTGGCTCCCTAGGCTTTGGCTTGGAAACTATAGGGGGAGAAGTTAAATACATTTTCAGCAGTTAGAATGCTTGCTCACACTCCTCAGTCCATTTGAAATTTTTATTCCCCTTTAAGGTTTGGAAGAACGAGACATAGTGATTGGATGATCTTGAGATGAACCGGTTTAAATTCGCTATTCTTTTATTCAACCTTTGCACTCCTCCCTTGGAGAATGTATGTCTAACAGAGCCTTTATTTGGTTAAGATTAGCCTCGATTCCCCTTTGCATAACCAAATAACCCAAAAACTGTCCAGAGTGAGTCCGAACGTGCACTTGATGGGACTTAACTTCATCTTGTGTGTGTCTAATACCTTAAAAGCCAGAATAAAATGTTGGACATGATTTGCTACACAAACGGACTTCATTAACATATATCAATGCATATTTCTATAGTTGAGCCGAGGAGTGCCGTAAACATTTTGTTCACCAATCGTTGATAGGTGGACCTTGCATTCATCAATCTAAATGGCATTACCTTGTAGTAATAAATTCCCTTTTTGTCATGAATGCTGTTTTCTCTTGATCATCTGGGTGCATCATGATTTGGTTGTAACCTAAGTAGGCGTCCATGAAGCTCAGCAATTGATGGCTAGCAGTAGAATCCACCATCATGTCAATCTTTGGTAAGGGGAAACTGTCATTTGGACATGCTTTGTTCAGGTCGATAAAGTCAATGCACACTCAGGGTAGTGCATCTCCTTGACAAACCCATCCTTCAGCAGTTTATCAATCTCCTCATTGATGACCTTATTCCTTTCTGGTGCAAACTTCCTCTTCTTATCGAACTAGTTTGTTAGTGGGGTCCATGTTTAGCTTGTGAGAAATAACCCTTGGATCTATTCCCATCATGTTATCCTTAGACCAAGCAAAAGTACTACGATGATCTTTCAGAAATTGAATCAGGCAAAGCCAAACCTCTGGATCCATTTGAGTTCTAATTTTTGTCGTGCGATTGGGGTGGTTCGGATCCAGTTGTGCATCTTCCAAATCCTCTAAGGCATTCATCTTATCAATTGCGCCACCCCTGACCTCTGTAATTGCTATTTATTTTTTCCATCAACGACCTTTATGTAGCAAATCTGAGTCGTGGATTGATCACCTTACACTTCCTCCACCCCGCTACTGGATGGGAACTTGACCTTTAATGATAGGTGGATGGAATGGCCTTTATTGAATGGTCAGCCATGGCCTTCCCAAAATCATGTTATAAGCGGAAGGGGTATCTACTACCATCATCTCCACCATTTGGGTCACTTTTTTTGCTGTGACTTGGAAGGTGAGTCTCCCTTTGGCTAAGCTTTCATTTCCATCATGCCCAACTAGGGTGGCTCTAGTGGGTTGTATTGCGGAGGGACTAATCCCTATCTTTTACAATGTGTTTGAGAAAATGATATCTGTCGAGCTTTCATTGTCCACCAATATGCATTTGATGGTACAGTTTTCCACATCTAGCATGACCACCAAAGCATCATCATAGGGGTACAACACCCCAATGATGTCCTCAACTGTAAAGGCGATAGTTGATTCGTCATTCCGAGTTGAAGAAACATGTGCTATAGGTTGCCGATCATAGTCTCCATTGTCTTCCCTGTGCTCGCCCCACATGCTACTCCCCCGTGAATGGAATGAATAATTTTTCAAACCTCCACTTCGTTGTTTGTTCGTTAAGGAGTCTTTTTCTTTAGGGATTCATCCCTTTATCTATCTGAGCCCCATTTGTTTGGCTTTGAGACAATAACTCTTCTATTTTCACGTTTGAAGGCTCGGCAGTCCTTTGTGGTGTGGCCACGCTTCCTATGAAATGCACACCATTAGGAGTTGTCTTTGTTCTTTAGGTCCAAATTCATGGGTTGCGGCCACTGCACCTCATGAATTCTTTCCATGTGCTTGATCAGTAGGGTGGGAGAAACTACCAGCCCAAATTTCCTTAACTGGTCCCTTGGGGTTTGTATTGCTCCTCCCGCTTGTGATCTTTGTATCATTTGGATTCTCTGTATATTCGGTCAGAGCGTTGTGTGTTTGAGCATACTATCCTTCGGTCTCATTCTACGATTTCACTTTGCCGAGCCTTAATACTCGGCTCGGCTCAAGCTACTCCTACATGTATGGATATGATTTATCCATCCTTAACTGCTCTTTACATGTTTAGCTCAGTTTCTTTTTCTAACACCACAAAACTCTGGGCCTTTTATAAGGTGTCTAGCAAATTCCTTGTTGCTGCACCCTAAATATATCATCTAGATCCCTTTCGGTATTCGTGACTAGATGGAAACTGGGTCATGAATTGCTGCAGCAGTTCGTGAAACAACCTTATACTCCGCGATGGTATGTGACTGAAAAAAGTAATGCTGGCCCTTTCAAGCTTGAGGTAAATACTTTGCACATCACTGCATCCCTATTGTTATAGAATGCAAGTTGGTATCATAGCCTACCTAAAGTGGATTATGTGATATCTTGGGTCGGAGCTTACACCACACAATGTAAATTTCAGTGTAGAAAAGCCCGCAGGGGTATTGATCAGGGTAATCTTATCCACAAAGGTGTGTCTGGTATCTCATCATACCAGTCATTCGTCCGTCCTTCCTATCGAACCAAGTCGATTCGCTTGGATCTAGCATTGCGATAGGCATCCCTACACCCTATCTTAGGCTGATGCTAGCCCCCAGCAACCCTTTCCCTTTTGGGGATATGCTTGTCTATCGAGTGAGAATCTCAACTAGATTCGTAATCCCATGGTAATCTCCGAGAACGACCGCCATTATCACCATAATTTCTCTTGTTTGATCTGCTTCTTCTTCCGCCTCTATTGGAGAGTTCCCGAGGCTGGGTACCTCAACCTCTTGTTTTCTAGGGTGGATTTGTTTTCCCCAATGCTGAAGGTGTTCGAACAACATTGCATGCCTCTAACAATTGCTTGTTGATATGCTCTTGTGCGTTGTTATGTTGTGGCTGAGCCCTTGTTGATTGGACCAACTCTTCCATTTATGCCAAAAGCTGTTCGATTCAAGTGTTCGTCGTAATTGCACCGCTACCAGTAGCTGATGCTCTTGTGGTGTTTGCTTGGAGAGGTGTTGATTCGTCCTCCTGCCGTTCATGTATCACGACCATGGAAGACAAATTCGGACGTTCGGATGCCATAAATAACTGTTTCAAGGTTGTTGGAAATAGGCCTACGATGGTCTATGTGCCAAAACTCAGCCACAAGCCCTTCTTCTAGTACCAAACTATTTATGATAGAATTTGCTCCGCTACAAACCATGGTGCACTTCACCACTAATCTATAAAACAAAGAAAGTATGAAGCTTTTTAGGGCACTGGTGTGGTACCGACCAAAGGGATTCCGACGCTCAAGTCAGTTTTGTTATGAGTATAGAGATTGGCTTTGGACTTTGAATGCTAAAACAGCGTTAGAGTGCGTACCTTTGCTATAGGATGACAGTGGGATATTCATAGCCTAATTTTGCCTTTCCCACTAGGGTAGGAGTAGTAAACTCTAGCCGTCCTGATTTAAGGTTAAGTTCTCAAGTTGGCTCATCCCAGATTTGAAAAGTAGAATATAGGAAAGAATCAAACATTAACTGCTGAATGAACTTTTCTATTTGGAACTTTCCTAAACTCTTACCACATTTAAGTTAAGGAAGACCATTCCGAACTAGGTTGTCACTCGACTCTCTTCATGTCCGAGCCAAGCTTTTCCAAGCTAAACACTGATGTCCCTTCCGAAGGATTCCTATTCGTCCGAGCCGAGTTACCATTCAAACCTCTGTTTCGGTTGATTCGGCTTTGACAGGCCAATCCAATGAGTTGGATCGTTTTTCTACCTTCACCCCTGATGACCTAGCCGGGTATTCCATATTGGGCCTTGTTGGCCCAGCCCGATAGAAATTTTATCCATACACCTATTTGCCATTAATATAATGAATTAACACCAAGAAAATCTTCATAAATATTTTCATTTATGCAGTATATTACCATGAATAAGATCACAAAGCAAACTCCCATTAAACAACGAATATCCACCATAATGAATATTTAGATAAAAAAGCAAAAAATACAAATTGAAGAAAGATATAATATTTAATCTTTTTACCATACATATATGTGAATGATTTGGCTGGGTCCAGTATGAAATTTGCTAGTACTGTTAGTCATCGGAAGGTTGTCATCGTAGACGTGCCCAATGTGATATCCACAATAATTGCACTTGATCTTTGTCTTCTTCTTTGGTTTCCCTAGTAGTTCCTGGTTTCATATAAATGTCAAATTTTGTTCTCTTTCTTGAATTTAAATTTTGTAGTATCAATCATTGGGAGGAAACACATGCCTTTGTTTTCGATTTCAAAGTAGAAGTCTATTGCAAGTAGATGACCGGTGTTTAATTTCATATTAATTTCGAAGCCATGGAGTTTTGAATATGAGATGAGAGAGGGTGAGGAACAGAGAAGGAAACGCTTGATTTGGAGGAGATTGTATGCTGTAGGTGTTGATGAAAAATCAAGGGTTTATGAATTTTTAGAGAGAGAAAGAGGGATAAAAGGAAGTGAAAAGAAAAGAAAAAGAGAACAAACTTGAAAGAAAATAAAAAAAAAAAAAAAGAAGGAAAAAGGAAATGGAAAAAGAAAAGGAAAAGTAAAAATAAAAAATAGAAAATTAAATTAAATATTAACTTGTATACTTTTTTATAGCACCAAGTGTCATTTTTTAATTCATCCATGTGTCCATTGATTTTGGATATTTTCTAAGTTGTTTATGGGCATATAAAATATTTCATACTATTGTAAATGCACTCAAGGGTAAAATAGATATTTTATCCATCAACAAAGAAAAAAACATTAACTTTAACAATATCAGGGATAGTATATGCATAATTTCAATTTTGTTAGGTGCAAACTATATTTACTCCTAACATAAGGATAGTTTGAGAAATTCTCCCTATTAATTATGAGAACTTATAATGATGTCTTCTATTGTTTTATCCATATGATCAAATATTACATTGTTGTTATGGATCTTGTATGTAAATATTAGTGTGTACAACAATATGAAAAGAACATCATATAAATTTTATTAAACACAGAAAATATAATATTTTATTTAACTTGCTCCAAGAGCTCAAATAAAATAAACTAAACTCTAACTTACTCTAAAGCAAGTCCAGTAAACTCCTAGCACCCATGCAATCTACATGTTTTTCAAAAACTCATATAAATAAAGATTTGCAAACGGGTCTTCTAAGCTTTCCTTTGACACTACTTTGGTGACTAATGTATCTCTTCTTTCGATAATATCTTGAAACAAGTGACACTCTCTTTATGTCTTTTTGTTTCTTGTAATACCTCGATTCTTTGGACTGTACTCCAAACTTGGTATCATTTAAAGATCCATAATGAACTTCATTAGCCATACTATTTCCTTTATTGCTTTAAAAGTAGCACATACTCAGTTTTAGTAATGGAGTCAGCAATACTCTTCTAATAAATGACTCAATTAAACTTAATGTTCCATGACCTGGATCCTTACTTAAGTCTATAAATGGACCTTTACAACTTGTGTTAGAACTCAATTTGGAATTAGTAGTCTATCAAGCTCGTAGGGTACTATTAGACTAACTTTAGTAAGAAAATGGGCTCAGACTACTTAGTGGGGCTTTTCAGTAGAATATGGTTTAATTGACATAAAAGTTATAGAGTAAAATTTTGATTAATTTATTTATATTAGGCTAATCCACTGAAAGGTTTCATAACACCTCTAACTGAATCTCAAGAGCCTGATCTAGAAGATGCTACTAATATAGCACATGACGTAAAAATAAAACTAATTTTTTTTTCCTTTTCTCTTTACTTCAGATGTACAAAAATAATAGTACTAACTTTAAAATTAATATAATACTAGTTATAATAATAATAATAATAGGTCTTGATATTTCAAAAATAATCATAATCTACATGTAGAGAGAATTTTATAAAATATCTTGATCTTATAAACTTATTAAACTGGGTAAATAAAATTAAAACATAGCATAGCGGAAGCAAAACATCTTATTAACTTGGATCATGCAGATCATCATAGCTAAACATCACCTCGTAGATTCCCTAAATCCACTTTTTTTAATCAGTTTAAGAGTCATTACCTACATACATATATAAACAAGAAAGTGACAAAATCACTTAGCAAATTCCACAATGCATACACACACAATACCAAATGTATATACTCACGTGTGCATCAAATCATACTTGCTTAATTTCAAATAGTCTTGTATAGTTCAAACCAAAATTTCTTTATTTAGTTTGAAAAATAAAACAACCTTTGTAGGACTTCTATAAACATATACTTGAGAGCTATTACCCATTGGTAATTCATATAAATATCCATTGAATACTGAGAAGCTTATCCTAAGAGATTTCAAACCACAAAGAGGCACATATGCGTAAGTGGGGTAAAAGGGATAGCTTGCATCCTAGCTATGCAAGCACAAACTAGCACCATTAACGCCAACTAAAGAACATTAGTCAAACCTTTATTGTGATCCTCAATGAGTCTTCCCACACACACAAGTCCATCTACATGTGCCCTAGTAAACCCTACAAACTTGGTCGGATATATAAAACCAAGTCTTTTGTAATGTGGTTCTATACATACAAATAAAAGCTTCATATTAAACTTGTCAAATATATGCCTATAAGGTGTATCTTTTGAAAACATACTTTACGTTTCAAAAAACTTTGAAAGATATGCATAGCTTATAAAGACCATGATTTAAAAAAAATCCATGCTTATAATGAACATGATTTTGCTTACATATTTGTGAGCATGCATACCTTGTTTCGTAAACTAAGAAACTAAGTGTACATGCATTCATCAATCTATCATATCCAAAACATATAATTTATGGCAAAATATCATCACAAATTCCCATAGAAGTTTCAGCTATCATGAATCATAAGCAGTAAGTTCCATAACATGTGTTTTGGATGTGGATTTGTTGGCCTTGAAATCTCCCTCTCGTGAGTAAGTGTAAGCTAAGAAGAATCTTGCTGCAAAGGTTGCTGGTACACGTGCCTTTGGAGCAGCTCACTGGAAATGATCATCAGGTAGCTTGCACCCTGGTCCCTTAGCACCCCCAATAGGGGTCCTGACAGTGACTCTGTATCAAACGGCTCTTCACCGCCTAACATCATTGTAGGGTCCAATGGGGATGAATCCCCCTTGGACCTTACACCTCTGGCGCAACGCCTTCCTTCCCATTCCTCGAAGACCGAGTAGGATGACTTATCATGGCTTACTAAGGGAGCCACAGTGCGTAAGGGACAAATTGTCCTCTCTGATTCTGAAGTAGAGGGAGAAGAGGTTAAGGTGGTGGCAGGTGGTAGCACTCTTCTATAGTAGTAGCAGATGACATGGTGATGGCTGACACCTCCACACTTGATCCTTTCAGATTTATAAACTATGGACTGAAGGACCTCCTTTCCAATATCTTTGAGAGTGAGGTTTAGAGACTTAGACATTTTGCGAGGTCCCTCGTATGAGAAAAGGACCCTTAGAAGTAAAAGAGGGGAAAATAGCAATGCATTTAGCTTCTTTGGAGGCAGGCTTGCATTTCCCTATGTCTGCCATCATCCGTAGATTTCTTACTTTTGTCCCCTTTTGCCCTTTACAGTTGACAGGTAAAGGGATCGGTCATAAAAAGGATTAGGGTTTTGTGTGCAATTAAGTAAAATCAATACTTTCCTTAAAAGCCCATGTGATTTTCGGCAATAGTATAAAATCCTATCTTAAATCTAATTTTTCAGTACACACAAATCTATATTGTCATGCATAAATCATTAAATCAATCCACATAAATTGTTGGAGAAGGAGAGAAGATCAAAACAAATAAAGCAAAAAACAAACAATCGTGGAACTTGTCTTGATTCTTCAAAAACCTTAGAAAATCCTTGCTTGAACTCACTGAATTTTTCTTTGAGTATTTTTCTGAGAATTTTCAGCACTAAAAGGATAAAAGAATGTAGAAAACTTTTCATCTTTATTGTCTCTTTATTTATAAGCAAAAACTCTAGTCAAAACTAGTCTTCTAGTCAAATTAGGAATCCTAGTTTTTAGCTCTTGTTTTTCTTTTTAAAATAAGAAAAAAATCAAATATATAATTATCCAATAATACCAAATAAAATTCAAAATAATTCAAACATAATTAAAACCACACAAAATGGACGGCAATCACATATACACACCACTTGCTTGCACAAGACGAAACATACACCACAAACTTGAAATTTCTACACACTTCCACACCATGTCAGGAGCTTGTCTTTGTGCTTGAATTGTACCTGACATGCTCAAGTTGGAGGAATTCTGAACCTTGAATCATATCGGGTGTCTAACATAGAGCTTGTCATTGCACCTAATATCCTCTGACTTCATGTCCATGCAATACTTTATAAAACTCACATGTGTACACCCGCACACAAATAAAACTTCACAAATAAGCACACCTAATAAGAAAATTTTTTAGGCGGTTATTATAGGTTTTGAGTCCATTGGCTTGAATAAATTATTCCCAGCCCGTGGGTTAGTAATTTTTACAAACCACCTTTTCTTATTATTATCTTGCCTATCTTTGTTATTTATTAGTTGGGTTTGAACAATTTAATTACTTTGTTTGGATTTTATTTATTTATAGTAAACCCACTTGCTTGGGGCAAAAAATTAGTAAAGTTTAAAATCATTTATCTTTGTTTTTTAAAGCCTACTAAAAGGTTGGAGGAAAATATTATTAATTTATTTTTAAATAAACTTTATTTTCCGTCTTCTTTATTATTTAGTTGTATTACAAAGTATGTTTACTTTAAAATTATGTTTAATAAAAAATGACAAGTAAGTTGAGTTTTTCCCTTCCCCAAAGGCTAGTATTAAAGTTTAGTTTTTTCTCCTCAAAGAAATATCATTACACCTCTTCAAAGAATTTTTTCTAGAGTACTTTTTCTCTGGAGTACTTTTCCTTTGTAGTACTTTTCTCCAAATATTTTGTCCCTTTCATCAGCATAACTTTCCGAATGTTTTCTTTGGAATGAGTGTACTTATAAAAAGTATTTGACTTAGTAAAAAGCCAATCCACCTTTAATCATTTTATCTACCTTATAAAAATCCGAACCATTTTTGTCTCTCCCTTTCTCCCTTTTGCTTTTTTTTTTTTGGTTCCTTTTTCTTTTCCTTCCCTCTTCTCTCTTTTTTCCTTCTATTAGCTTGAAAATACAGTATCCTTAAAGTACCATCAGACTTTACTTTTAAAGGCCACCATTTTCATATCCACGTGAGAAGCATTTCTAGACGCCAGCATTTTTCTACCCACTTGCAGTGCCTTCTTTGTGGAAGATCTCCAAGGAAACCTTTAGGTTTTGCTTGAGTATTTTCCTTAGAAAATGTACATCCAAGCTAATTAAGGGAATAAAGAGGATTTTTAGCCATAAAGGGTAGTCGTGCTCCTTTATCATTGGATTTTTCTGGAGTTTTGTGAGCTAGAGTATCTTCTTTGTCTTCTACCCATTTCTTTTGCTTTTCCTCTATATATACCCATCTGTGGAGGGTATGTCAAGAAAAAAAGGAGATAGAACCACATTTTTGAGAGTTTGTCCAAGTGCATGAAAATGTTATCGTCATTATCGCAGCCATATAGTCAATCTATCCATATAGCCATACAACTGATTCACCTAAAGAGTCGTCTCTTTTGTGCTTCCCTTTTTGTTTTGTGCTTAGCTTTAATCTATTGCCTTTTTCTCTTTCTGTTGCAGTTTCCATCATTGGATTTTCAATCAAACAGTAAGATTTGAAAAAATTTTATTTTTTTTGGGGTTAAGTTTTAATATTTTTGGTATTTTTTGGTGATCCTTTTGGGGAATATTTTGAGTTTTTTTTTGTTTTTGTTTTTGGCAATGTGGGTGACTTTAAGAATTATGTTTTGTTAATTATTATCTTATTAAGTCTTGTTTGTAGTGTTATTGTTTATGCCGAATTTTGCTCCGTCACAAACCGTCATGCACTCCGCCACTGACCTGCAAAACAAGTTGAATATTAAAGCTTCTTCCTAAAGATTCCTGCTCGCCGAAAGCGAGCCTCCAAGAATTGGCTCCTCACGAGCCAAAGCTAATGACTTCGCTCACCTTCCTACCTTAGGCCCTGACAGCCCAGCCCGATCTTCCACCTTGAGTTTGCTCAGCCTAGCCTAATGAGAGCTTTGTCCATACTAGCCCCCACCACCGAGCCAACAAGCCCGGATGGCTGCTTCGCTTGTCCTTCAACCCTCTCTTCGATTCAAAACCAAACGTCTCTCTGATGCCCAGCCGTATGCACATTTCACAAAGTAATTATGACTTGACAAAGATGATGGGTTGAATCTGAAAAGACATACCCAATCCGAACCATTAATTTAAATTTCAAACGTAGATCTCAACCATCCATAAAAAAGGTATTTGATTGTCCACTTAGCTAAATTCTTCATTTTGATCTCGCAGGTCCGAACTGACTTTCCAATTGTGTAGCCTTAAACCTCAATGCTAGGCTTTCAACTAACCCCGAGCAGAACGATGCAATCGACGATCGGTTGCAAAGAGCAAAAGGAAAAAGCCTTCACTCCTTGCTTTTCGAAGAGGCACTTCGCTCATCAAGTTACTGGATGACCGAGCCTCGAGGAGAAAAAGGTCCCTCTAGACAATCTAAAAAACAAATCCACGAAAGTATCCCTCTTCCTATTTCTGAAGTTCCATTTACACACGTCCTTGAAGGCTATCTAGACTGCTATATGGTGAACCAACTGACCCTCTATGGGCTTCGTATCCAGCAGCAGACATGGAAAAAATGAAGGTGAGAGTCCCAATTGATGTAGAGCTGGCAGAGAAAGAGCGGAAGAAAAAAGAGAAGAGGGCCGCTCTAAAAGCTAGTGGGTCTGCACCAAGTCAAGACCCCGAACCAACCCCTGGCGGTATGGTGGTTGTCCAACCAAGGGACCTGAACTGTAGCCTTGCCGGTTGAAAAGTCGCCCCCACTGAAAAAGCAAAGGCACTCGAGCCCTCCGCCACAGAACAAAGATAAGGGCAAAGCCCATCAAGCCCCCAAAAGAAGCCTGGGACTCGAGGACAGCGCCTCCATCCGCTCCGAGCCGGTCTAAGTATCGAAAATTATGGACAACTTGATGACTCGACACGATCGAGTCATCCTCAGGGGAATGTCCCTCGAGGATATCGACCATGAGGCTGAGTAATGTGCCCTTAAGGTATATTCTGAGCCAATTATTATCTCATTTTTTGAACCTGTTGGTTTTGACTACTCCTATCTTAGTGCAACTGGCCTAGGACTACCGGTACTTTACTAAAATGATCATCAAGACGAACAACGCATTCAAGAAGAAAATTGCGGTGTTGAACAATCTCACCGTAACGAACAAAAGTCTTAAGGAGGAGGTTTAGCGCCTCAAGCAGATAGCCGCTGATGCCGTCAATAACGCCGAGCAGCTGGGAAAAAGTTGGTCTAAAGTTGACTTAAAGTGGGTTGAGAAAGAGGAAGAACTGAGGAATCTGAGGCTAGACTTTTTGAGGATTGCATCTGAGTGAGACAAACTAGATGTCCGAGCCATGGCTTGGCCACGTAAAAAGAAAATCGTCTATCGCAAAGGGGTTGAGGATGCCTTCCTCAAGGCCAAAAGGCAAATGATCCAAAGGTTCAAGGCTGGGAAGGTTGATTGGCCCACCCTTAAGCCTATTGAAGATGAAGGCAGCGAGGATAGTGAAATTTCCTCCCGAGAAGAATGCCGAGGCTGAGAAGACCCCCTCCCATACTAGAGACTCCTTTGTGAAGGCAATGAACGTCGTCAGGGCTGAAGGAACTGAGCAATTGCAAACACGGGAGAGGTGTCTTCTGCTTCTCAGCCGAACCGAGGAGATCTTCCTTGACTTTTGCCTCCCCTATTTCATTATCTTAGATTGCAATTTTTCCTTTCTTGTAGCCTTTTGTTTTCTATAATTTCAGTTATAATTAATGAAATCCATACTTTTTGATTCCTCTATCGCACACTTTTAATTATCGTGATAATTATCCAAGTGCATTTTTAACGTTCGAGTCGAACTAACAATTCTAACTATGATTGACCAAGTTGTGTGCTAGCAACTCAACTGATTAGATTAGAACTAAAACAAGCCGAGAAAAGTAGTTGACCTTTCGGATGGTCGTCCCTACACTTTACTGGGCCATAAGATTATACTAAATCTAGGATCAAACTGACCAGGTAGCACCACTTGAATTAACTATGATACAACCCCATAATTTAATTGTACTATGGCAACATGTTCGTTTAGAAAGTAAAATGATAGAGACCGAGCCGCCCTTCGAATCTTTTAACCAAACTTATCCACAAGAAAATAAACATGGAGTGTACGATTTGTATGATGTGAAGATAATATGTTATTGATCTGAACGAGGATGTTAACAAGAGTAATACGAACGCATTGTGTAAAGAGATAACAATTAGAGTGCGGATGTATTGTACATTATTCTTCCTAATGATAGTAACGATGCAGATGGACCGAGCTCCAACTTCTAGGCACGTCAGTACCGTTTAGGGTCCGTAAGTGATAAGCCCCTGGCCTGGGAATATCAACGACTTGATAAGGGCCCTCCCATGTAAGACCGAGCTTTCCAGTGTTTAATTCTTGGGTGTTTGGGAAGACTTTGCACAACACAAAATCTCCAACCCTGAACTTGTGATGTCGAACCTTAGAGTTGTAGTGTCTAGCGATATCGTTGTTGGTACACTACCATTCGCACCAAGGCATTCTCTCTTAATTCTTCTGAGCTATTAAGCGATTGTCGCCTTAGCTCATCGTTCTTTTCTTTGCTCGGTTAGGCCACTCGAAGTGTTGGTACAACTACTTCCACAGAATACGGTCCGCCCATAGACGAGAGCAAAAAGGAGTTTCCCGCCATTTGTAGGGTGTAGTTGGCTAGCCCAGTACCTCGCAGCTCGCCCTGCCACTTTCCCTTTTGCTTCTAGTCACTTCTTCAAATTGGCTACAATGGTTTTATTTGTGGACTCAACTTGGCCATTTGCCTGAGCATATTGTGGGGAAGAGAAACGCATGGCAATCTTCCACTCGGTGCAAAAATCCTGTGTTGTTGAACTAACAAACTGGGATCCATTATCCTCTACCAAGACTCTAGGTAGACCGTACCGGGAAATGATATTTCGTTGTATGAACCAGACCATGTCTTTGTCTTTGATATGTGAATAGGCTTTTGCTTCAACTTACTTTCTGAAGTAATTAGTTGCTACAAGGATGAACCATTTCTGAGTCGCTACCAACGGCAAAGGTCCCACAATGTCTAGCCCTCATTGCATGAATGGCCATAGGCTTGTCACACTTGTCAATTCTTCAGGTGGTAAATATGGAATTGAAGCAAATCGCTGGCACTTGTCATAATGCTCAGAATAGTCAGCATTATCCTTTCGCATGGTTGGCTAGTAATAACCCTGTGACATTGCTTTGTATGCCAAAGTTCATCCTCCCGAATGATTGTTGTAATCCCCCTCATGAATTTTAGCCAAGACTTGGTTCGACTCTTTTTCATCTAGGCACTACAGCAATGGGCCAATGAATGTTCTCGTAAACAACTTCCGCCTATCATTGAGTACTGAGCCAAAATTAGCCTTATTTTTTGAGCCTCGACTTATCTGAGGGAAGGGACCCCGAGATAAGGAAATCCGCGATTGGGCTCATCCACCATTCTTTTGGTCTTCATCGATACACATTACAACCTCACTTTCCTTTTGCCCAGACAAGAATAATTCGCCTAAGAATTCAACCGTATTGTTCGACGCCGCCGCTCCATGGCCACCAGGAGGATCTGTATCCGCAGGTGTTATCGGTTCTTGGTAATTGACGTAGCTCAAAATGACCTAACTACTGAATGAGTTCCTTCACAAACATCAAGTAGGAAACCATCTTTTCATGCTTGACCAAATACTCCCTACTAACCTAGCTTACTATAAGCTGGAAATCATTGTAGACTAGCAATCTTTGCACTCCGGCTATTTAGGCTAACTTCATTCCTGCTATCAGTGCTTCATACTCCGCTTCGTTATTTGACACAAAAAAATTAAAATGAAATTCCTATTCAAGCGTCAAACCATTTGGGTTTTCAAGCGTAATTTCAGCCCCCGCTTCGTGCCAGTTTGAGAACCATTAATAAATAACTTCCACATTGGCCCAGACACCGCATTCTGATATGTTTCACTGCCTGATGCCTCCATTTGAGTGGGTTCATGTCTAGTAGTGGTAGTCTCGATTGGCTCTTCTAGACTGTCTATATTGTTTTCTATATATCCTGGCTCTTCTTTCCCTGAGAACTTCGCAACAAAATCAGCCAACACTTGAGACTTGATAGTTATCCGAGGCTGATGTTCTATATTGTATTCTCCCAACTCAGTAGCCTAGCGTACCATTCTTTCTGCTATGTCCGAGCTGTGAAGTGCATCTCTTAAGGGGTATGAGGTTACTACAATAACCTTGTGGCATGGGAAGTATGACCTCAATTTCTTTGATGAGACAAGCAGAGCTAGTATGAGTCTTTCGATGAAGGAGTATCTTGTCTCGATATTTACTAGGGCTCGGCTGACGTAATATATGGGTTGTTGCTGCCTCCCTTCAGCTTGGACAAGCATGGAGCTGACAACATGGTCAGAAGCCAAGTATGCCTTGAGCCATTGGAATGCCTGCTCACAATCCTCTGTCTATTCAAAGTCTTTGTTTCCTTTTAGACTCGAAAGAAGGAAACATAATGATCAGAAGATCTTAAAATGAAACGGCTCAGAGCTGTTATTCTCCCGTTTAGCCTTTGAACTTCTTTGATAGTCTGTGGGGAAGGCATGTCAAGTAGAGCTCAGATTTGGTTCGGATTCCTCGATTCCCTTTCGAGTCGAACTAAGGTGCATGGTGATTAACTTCATTCTAATGAGCATTCAAAACCTCAAAAGCTTAAGCCAAATGTTGGACATGATCTGCCGTGCGAACGGACTTGACTAACATGTCATCAATATATACTTCCATGAAAGCATCTTGTTTACCAAAATCCTTCAAAAGCCTTTAAGCCAAATTTGAACTTCAGATCAATATAACATCTTAAATGGGAATTAACTTATTGATCGATAAATTTTGGCTTTTCATTTTTCTTCCGTACTTCCACTACATTGGCGAGCCAGCCGGATAGTCTACTTTGACGAACCCATTCTTTAATAGCTTTTAGATCTTTTCATTGATGACTTGGTTTTGTTCCAGTGTAAATTTTCTCCTTTTTTGTTGTACCAGTTTGTGGCTAGGATCCACATTTAGCTTGTGGGAAATAACTTCTGGATCTATTACCACCATGTCGTCCGTGGACCAAGCAAAGGCGTTGCGATGATCTTTCAATAATTGGATCAAGCAGAGTGAATCTCTAGATCCATTTGAGTTCCAATTTTGATCGTGCGATTAGGGTGGTCCGGATCTAGCTACACGTCTTCTAGATCCTCTAGAGCATCTATCTTGTCAACTTGTACCACCCCTGACTTCCTTAATTGCTATTTATTTTTCCCATCCACGGCCTTTAAGTAGCATATCTGAGCCTTGGATTGATCACCTTTAATCTCCTCTATTACCCTATTATACGGGAACTTGATCTTTTAATGATAAGTTGATGGAATAGTCTTCATCAAATGCAGCCACGGCCGACCTAGGATCATGTTGTATGCAGAAGGGGTATCTACCACCATCATCTCTACCATTTGTGTCACGTCCCTCGCTGTGACTGGGAAGACTATTCTGCCCTTTGTTAGGCTTTCACTCCTATCATAACCAACTAGGGTAGCTCTGGTAGGTTGTATAGCCGTGGGGCTTATCCCTATCTTGTCTAACGTGCTGGGGAATATGGTGTCTATCGAACTCCCATTGTCCACCAATATCCGCTTGATTGTACAATTACCCACATCCGGCATTACCATTAGCGCATCATCATGCGGGTACAATACCCCATGTAGTGTCCTCGCCTGTAAAGACAATAGTTTGCTCGTCGTTCTGAGCCATGTCTACCTGGGCTATAGTCTGCCGACCGTAAGCTCTCCTATCCTCCCTGCGCTCTCCTCCGCATGCTACTCCCCCGTGAACTGAGTGACTGATTTTTCGAACCTCCACTTCGTTGTTTGTCCTTTGGGGGTCTTCTTTGGGAGATGCTTCCTTACGTCTGTCCGAGCTCGTCTGTCCGGCTTTGAGACGAATTGCTTGAGGTATCCACGCTTTAGTAGCTCTTCTATTTCTCACTTGAGTGCCCGACATTCTTCTGTTGCATATCCACTCTCCTTATAAAAGGCACACCATTGAGAGTTGTCTCTTATATTCGGTCCAACTCATGGGTCGCGGCCACGGACCTCATGAATTCTTTCCATGTGCTTGATCAACTGGGTTAGGGAAACTACCAACCTAAATTTCTGCAACCGGTTCCTTGGGGGTCCTTCTTGTTCTTCCCTCCTGCGGTTTTCTTCACGCCATTTCGATTATCTGAATGTTCGATATGGGCGCTGTATGATTGACCAGACCGTCCTTCGATCCTTAGCTTCGCTCGACGGAGTCCTAATACTTGGCTCAGCTCAAGTTGTCCCAACATTTGAGGGTATGATTCGTCCCTTCTTAGTTGCTCTTTGCATGTCTAATTCAGTTTCTTTTTTCAAAACCACAAAACTCTAAGCTTTTTGTAGGGTCTGCAATAGATTTCTTGGCTTTTTCCAGACCATGTAGTTGTAAATTTTAGTCCCAGGAAACAACCCGCGTTTAAACGCGTTACAGGCAACTACATTTGGGCAATCCATTATCTTAACCTTCATGTCCTTGAACCGCTGGATGCAATCTCGAAGCAGTTCACCCATTTGTTGCTAAACCCAAAACAAATCGTCTGGTCTCTGCCATACTATTGCCAGAGCTGTTGGTGTTCGAACAACATTAAAGGCTTCCAAAAGTTGTATGTTGATCTATTCCTGGGCCTCGTTACATTACTGTTAGGCCCTTGTTGACCGGACCAACCTCGATCTGAGCCATTAGCTGCTCAAATTGGGTGTTAGTAGCGATGGCTCCGCTGCCAGCAGCCGACGTTCCTGCTATGTTACCTTGGATTGGTGTTGTTTCGTCCTCTCGTCACTTAGGCATGACGACCATAGAGGATAATGTTTGACATTGTTCTGATGCCATGGATGATATTGTTCAAGATTGTTGGAAATAGGCTTGCGATGGTTTTTGTACTAAAACTCAGTCGCAAGCCCTCCTTCTAGCACCAAACTATTTATGTCGGATTTTGCTCCGCTACAAACCGTCATGCACTCTGCCACTAACTTGCAAAACAGATGAACGTGAGGGCTTGGGGCACCGGTGTAGTACTGGTCAAAGACACTCTGATGCTCACGTTAGTATATGTTTAAGTATAGAGGATCGACTTTGGGCTTTTGAATGTAAAAATCAGCTACGAGTGCGTACCTTTACTTTGAGTGATAGTGAGACATTTATAGGCTTGGCTTTGCCTTCCTACCAAGGGTAGGAAAATCTAGCCGTCTTGGTTTAGTGCAAGTTCCCAAGTTGGCTCATCCCAGATTTGGAAAGTACAATTTAAGAAAGAATTTTAGCATTGATTGCTGAATGAACTTTCCTATTTAGAACTTTCCTTGACTCTTACCATATTCGAGTCAAGAAAGACCGTTCCGAGCCGCTGTGGCTATTTGTCATTTGGCTTTCTTCATGTCTGAACCAAGATTCCAAGTTGAATATTAAAGCTTCTTCCCGAATATTCCCTGTTTGTCCGAGCTGAGCCTCCAATAAATTGGCTCGGCTCTGACAGGTCAGGTTAATGACTTCACTAACCTTCCTACCTTGGGCCCTGACAGCCCAGCCCGGTCTTCGACCTTGGACCTACTCAGCCCAGCCAGTGGGAGTTTTGTCCATACAGTTATCCCATTTTGTTGTTTGCATGATCCTTATCTGAGTTGGTCATATCCATTTGTTTTTAATGCAGTAGATTTAGATTACTAGTACCATTAGTGGGACTTCAATTGCAAGTGGTCTGTTTCACTTGTGTATATATCTATGGCCTTTTATGGAAATCTTTCTGATTATTTGTAATCCTTAAACTTTCAGTCATGATTGATGATACTTGTTTTTTAAATTTTAAATGGTTCGTTTTATTAAATTTTCTTTTCGGCTCATGATAAGGGCTGACTCTTATGGCCAGCAAGACTTATATGGAGAGTTCTTTTTTAATTTGATTATTTTTTGGATAATGTCTACTGATTCTTTAGTCTAGAACAAAATCAACTTCTAAATTTGCTTATTTTTATATTTATATTTATACTAATCTGTAACATGTATTGTCACTCTAGCTAAATCATTGGTTAGTCGTAAACTAGTGACTTTATTTTATAAATGTCAATTTTGTTGCCTACTTGCATATATATGTGATGAATGGCTTAATTTTCATATCTTTCATTTCTTTTTGGAATAGAAACTAAAGCTTGTTGTACGTACTTTCATATTTAGCTAAAAAGTAAAAGAAAAGAAGAGGGAATTTCATAATTTACTATGATTTTTTTTTGCCCTTCATATCTCTGGTCATGCTTGATTTCAGAAGTGTTGTGTACCTATTTTGAGAAGTGTGGTGCGATGTGTTCTTATTGGCACCTTTCAAAATTCATTTCTATGTTTTAATTTGTGCCTTTAGTGTTTATAACAAATTTTAATTGGAAGTAATGGTTTTTTTTATGTTTATTTTTAAGTTTTCATTACAAGCTTTTGGCTGATTTAGAACCTTTGTTAAAGTTGTAAGAATTTTTTTTTTAAGGTTTTAATAGTTTTATTCCTTTTATATAATTGGTTTTTCAATTTATAGTTTTGAAATTCTATTACCAATATATATATATACACACACCAAATTTGTAAAACAAAGCAAATTGTGTGCCTAAAAACATGCTTTGAGTTTGTAGCTTTTTGCATGTAGGTAAGTGATGATGGTTTTGCTCAATTTGAAAACCATTTTGCATTCTAGATATTCTCTGTGGTTTATTTCTTTGTCTTCTTACTCTTAGTTTCTAGCTTGTAAATTTCTTTGGATGGCAGAGTCAAGTGGCAAGTGACAGTGTGTGGGTGAGATAGTATGTTTAGAAATATATAAATTATTCTTAACTTTTATGCTATATTGGTTTGAATGCTATGATGTGCTTTGCTTTTCTTCTTCTTTCTTACCGGAGGTGCATCATAATGTGTTTTTAGTATATATCTATGGTGCCCGAGTAACACTTCGTGAGAATGCATTCTTAGTATAGTAAGAGAGTGATTAATCCAAAGCCATTTAATTTTGTTTACTTATTTGCTCAATCGGTTATGTTTTATATGATTGGATATTTGGATCTTGCCCTCTATCCTCAAATGCAAAATATGATATGCTATTTCTATGGTTTGAAACGATATTGATCCCACGATCTGTAAGCTTATGATTGCATGTGTACTCTATCATATACTTTTACTGATGGTGTATTATCGTTGGAACATTAACAAGACATAGAGATAACTTCAGAGGAGTTGGAGATTAAATTTTAGGTGTCAAGGGACACATGAGGCATCATGCTAAGATCAATGGCTTATATTCTTAAGCAACTCTAAATGTTGCAATACAAAATTAGTCCATGATATATGAGAAACATGGAGAGTAAAAATTTAGTATTTTTATTAATTGAGGTTGGCTAGCTTAACTTTGTAGAATTTTGATTCATAGCTTTTATTATGAATAAATGGAGCATCAAAATCTAATTGCATTAAAATGCAAATATTCTTTTTAATGAATATACCTATTAAATTTGGTAACATTTTTGTGTGCTAGTGAGTCTACCCTAATTTTGTAATAAAATCTTAATTTATAGTTAAATATAATGTTAATTTTTATTTTATATTGTGACATATAAATTATTCATATCAATTTTAATTGAAACTTTTTAAATGTTATGAATTTATATATTAAAATCTCTAAATTAAAAATTAAATTAAACTATAATATATGCTATAAAAATAGAAATTAAATAAATTTAAAAAATTAAAATATAATATGATATAAGTATATATTTTAAATTATATTTTAAATAAATCTGGAGTAGTCTTATTCAATGTGCATCAATCACATGATATCTAATCCAATTTTTAACACAGACAACACCAAATATAAGATAACACTATTAGTATGACATCCTTTTATGTCTTATCTTTTCCTATCCAACCAGAAATTATGTTCCTATATGATCCTGTGTATCAAACATAACCTGTGAGTTTACCCCTTTGCGCCCCTCTGCAAAAGATTGAACTTAGTTGGAATACATAGATTCCATTTCATAATCCATACCTTTGTGTCATTCCTGTGCGCCAACATTTTCCGGTGTTCCATTATAATTAGTGGGATCCTCGTTGCTATCAACAGTGACAATTTGGCATGATTTGCCTAGCATGACATATCTCGCTATTCTCTACTATGACAAAGTTGCAGTGGTTATTGTGCTTCTATAGGAAGATCATGTTCATTATTTTGAATATGAATTTGTATAGGTGCAAATTCCAATCATACTAGTTCTTGTACAGGTGCAAGTTTCTCCTGTATTATTTCTTATTGTTCCACTGGTTACACATTGTTCACTTTCATGTACATTTTTTTCCTCATTGAATATGCATTGGAATCAGTGGTATTATAGGCCTAAACATTGGTGGTTTAGTATGTTCTTGAGCTAGGGCAAGCTTCTTAAGAATAATTTTACTCTTGGTTTTGAAATTATTAATATAATCTTCCTATAAGAAAGTCGTGTGAGTACTCACAACAACTTTCTTATCTCAGGAAATATAAAAGAGTCACATTTTATTTCTTTAGGGTATCTAATAAACAAATACATCTTTGTATAATATTCTAATTTATTTGGTTCCTTTCTCAACACATATCTCAAAGCACCCCACATTCGGATATAACTTAAACTATGCTTATATTTAAATCAGGCTTATGCCCTCTCTACAGTTATATAGGTGTCTTAGAAATCAATTTAAAATGTACCAAGTTCAAAAGATATGTAACTATTTTTAAGGCATATCCCTAAAAAGATATAAGTAAAGATGAGTAACTGAGCATTGAGCTCATTATTATTTTTCCTTTCTATAACTCCATTTTGTTGAGGCATTTTAAGGGTTGATAATTGTAAAACTATTCGCTCTTGAGTCAAGTAAGACTTAAACTCTTCAAATAAGTATTCACCACCTTAGTTAGACCGAAGCTCTTTAATACGGACTTCTAATTGCTTTTCTGCCTCAATATTATACTCTCAAAATTTTGTAAAAGTTTCAAGCTTTTGGCTTATTAGGTAAACATATCTATATTCTGACTTGTCATCTATGAAGATGATAAAGTACTTATATCCTTCTTTAGCTTGACCGTTTATTGGTCCGTACACATCAATATGCATTAATTTTAGTGGTTTGGTTGCATAATTTCCTTTAGTTTTGAAGGGTCTCTTGATCATTTTACCTTTTAAGTAGAATTCATCTATTGTTATAGGTTCAAAGATTATAGAACTTAAAATCACACTTTTTACCAAACCATATATTCTGTTAGGATTATATGACTTAATCATAAATGCTAAAGGTAAGTTTCATTTGAAATTTTCATTTTCTTGGCTAGGTAATTTTGCTCATCATCCACAATTTTAATATTATTAACATTATAGGACATAAAATTTAAATAATAGAAATCACCAGAAAAAATAACTTAAGACTCACATCTTATTAAAACTGAGGAATTATATTACACTGTTAAACCTGCTCAAACAAAAACTAAAAACAAAATTCCTCTTGGAATATTGTACAAATAAACGGTTTGATAAATAAAAATCATATTATTTTCAAATGATAAAACAACTAGTCTTGTAGCCTTCATGGAGACATGCTCCTTATTTCCAAGCATCAAACTCTTTTGTCCTTCCCCAAGTGAGCTAATTTGTCAACAACATTTTAATCATCTATAATTGGCTTTTTGGCAACCTAAGGGCAATAATGCTTCCAATGACTCTTCTATCTACATTTGAAGTACTTGTTTTTTGATTTCTCACAGTGGTTATTTTTGTAACTAATATATTTATCTTGTTCTTCTTCTTCTCTTCTTGTTTTATTCTTGTTACAACTATTAGATTTCCATTGGGTTTAATGGAACCCTTATAAGAGACTCTTCAATAATATCAAGCCCATGCATAAATTCCATAAGAGTAAGATCTAATTTTTTTCATATTATAGCAAAAAATTCCAAGATTATATCAATTAGAGACTTTTATTATAGTTTAGTCCTCATCGCTTCTGCTTGATTGAGATGTGACATCATTTTTATGTGATGATCTTGTACACTTCCATCAGCTATATAAGTGTGCATCAAAGTCTTCATTGTAGATTACCTTGTATAACTACTTGTTTATGCAAACATTCTATCAAAAGTCTAGATGATTTCCACTTTACTCTCAAGCTTGGATACCAGAGCCTTAAGGTGATTAACAATATTAGCAAGAATATAGCAGTGAGCTACAGTATTTGCCTTTTACTAGTCCGAATAGTCCCTTTTAGCTTGCTTAGTAGCATTAGTTATGCGTTTGTTGGGTTGAGGGATATATAAGACAAATTTCATTTTTTCAAACACTAGAAAAATAAAAAGGTTAGTTTTCCATTCACTATAGTTACTTTCGTCTATAGATTTTTAACTCGTAATCATTACAAGAGGGTTAATGGTTGCTATTTTTTGTTAAAAACTAAGAAAATCCATAAAGGATCAAAACCAAGAAAACCATAGTCAAAACCAAAAAGCCCTAACACCTTCTTTTGTAATCTAGTCATCACAGTCACTACAAGTACACTACCATTAAAACCAAACTAAGGACATGTGCGGCACTGTAGGAAGAACCAGACGCGAAAACAACCACTGAAACTCCATCCTTTGGGACTCTATACACTAGTTGAATGCTAGCGAGTGAAGCCTACTTGCATGAACTTTGACAGGCGTATTGGGTCATATACAACATCTTCTAGGGTTGTACTAACGGTTCGCTTTTGCCTTAAGCTTCAGTCCATGGTGTTAGTTTCCTAATTCGACATCTGTACTAGGGTCGCATGTCCAAATAGCCATGGGTATATGTCTTATAAAGATATTTTTCAACTTTTTTTTTATTTACAACAATTAAAAAAATAAATAAATAGTAAAAAAAAATAACATTAAGGAGGTAACTTGATCTTATAATCAGCTTCCCCATTAGAAACCAAAAAAATAAATACAATTAAATATCTACCATGAATTAAGGCAAAAACTATAAATAAAACATTCATTCATGAACAAAAATTATAAATAACATATCTAATTTATATGATCTAATAAAAATAGAAAACTAGATGTCTTATATTTAAAGATACATCAAAATTACATGTTTAATGGATTATATTCACATATACAATCATACGAGGTTCTAATACCAGTTGAGGGAATAGTAGAAGTGAAAGCAATTACATATGATTAAAATATGCAAATAACCATTAGATGTGCAGATTCATGATTAACTTTGTCAGATTAGCAAATAACATGCCAGATTAATAATTAGAATCATCGATTAGCAAACAACATGTTTGTTTAGCATAGCAAACAATATCCTCAAACTTTCTAGGCTATTCTCAAGGTGGTATAGCTATTTGTGGCTAGTATTTATCTCTTATTAGAATTCCAAGAGCACTAGGTAAATTGAGAATTTATGTATTCTCAAATTTTCTTTTCTCTATATTCTTTTGAATTTTTCTCTTTGTTATAGGGTTTGATATTAAGCCCACATTTAACTTAAGCCCAAGCCCAAATTGTCAAACCACCTAAGACTGATAAAACGTGGATCCTTAGATCTAGATGCAGAAACTGAAGTGAAGCCCAGAAACAGAACCTGGTAACTTTCTGTGCACTTATCCACTATGCTGGATTAAAAGATGCCATGGAGAAAGTAACTCCCACATCCCGCAGATACTGCCACATTCGGCACATACTATTCCCACTTGCTTACTCGTTAGGAGCTTAACTAATCCATACTCCCACCTTCTTGAGTGGCTGTGAGCAATTGAATACGAAATGTGAGGTACAAGAAGCACCTTACTCCTCTCCTATAAATAAACCAAAAGGCACCCGACTCAGGTAACTAACTCTCGAGCCTTAAAAAAACTCTGTTGTTTTATCCTCAGGAACCCAATTACTGACTTGAGCGTCGGAGTGCCTTTGGCCGGTACCACACCGGTGCCTCAAGGTTCTGACTTTCTTTTATGTTTTCAGGTCCTCAAAGTGTTCAAACTACCTAAAACACCCTACCAAGCAGAAGTAAGGCTACAGCCCATTTTTTTTAGCAAAAGCATTTGTCACCGTCTGTGGGAATAGTAGACAAATATTACTGGAATGTTTAGTGAGCTACTCGAACCCAGGACCTTTCATAATAGGGCAGTGGATAATATCACTGGCTGTGCTTCTTAAATTTTTGAAGATCAACATGGATGTCTTCTCATGGTGTCATGACAATATGCTTGGTGTCGACCAGAGCATAATCGTACATAGATTTAAGCTTGTTTTTCAGAAGAGAAGGACATTTAACAAAGAGATATATGTTGCAATTGAGGAGGAAGTCCAGAAACTCCTTAAGGCTGGATTCATACGACCACTAAACTACCTAAAATGGTTGGCAAATGTGGTGCTTATAAAGAAGGTGAATGGAGATTAGAGAGTCTGTATCGATTTTACAGACCTCAATAGAGCGTGTCCCAAGGATTATTTTCCTTTACCACGGATTGATCAACTGGTTGACTCCACGGCAGGTAATGAGCTTTTGAGTTTCATGGATGCATATTCTAGCTACAATCAGATCCGAATGCATGAGGCAGACCAACCAAAAACAGCTTTCATAACTAACAGAGGGTTGTACTATTATACTGTAATGCCTTTTGGCCTTAAGAATGCAAGGAGCAACATGCCAGCTTGGTGAATAGGATGTTCGCAGACCAAATTGAGAAAACTATGGAGGTTTACGTAGACGACATGCTCGTGAAAGTAGAATAGTAATGGATCATGTAGCTGACTTGAAAGAAAGTTTTGAGAAGCTATGAAAGTATAAAATGAAGCTCAACCCCAAGAAGTGCGATTTGGAGTAGCCTTTGGAAAGTTCCTTAGCTTCATGGTCAACCAAGGAGTAATAGAGGCAAATCCTGATAATATTAAGGCTATCATGGAAATGAAGTCCCCTTGGAGCATAAAAGATGTACAAAAACTTACTGGAAGAGTCGCAACACTCAATAGGTTCGTCTCCAGGATGACAGACAAATGCCTTCCTTTTTTGAAGATGCTACATGGTGGGAAGCAGTTCTAGTGGATAGAAGAGTCCGAGTCGGCGTTTTAGCAGCTTAAAACCTGCCTGAGCTCACCTCCTCTTCTTTCTAAGGCATTAGTGAGAGAAAACCTAATCAGATCCGGGCACCGCAATAAGCTCTCAAGATGGTGAGAGGAAACCTGAGTGGAGCCTAATCTACTATGCCCCAAGTGCCATTTGGATGCTGAAATCTGATACCTAGATATGAAAAAGTTTGCTTTGGTCCTAGTAGTCTCTTGTAGGAAACTGAGACACTACTTCCAGGCGAACGTGATAGTGGTACCTACAAATCAGCTATTGAGACAAGTACTCAGCAAACCAGACCTGTCAGGAAGACTTGTTAAGTGAGCAATTAAGACTGGAGAATTCGACATCAAATACAGACCCAGGACGACTATTAAAGGGCAAGCGCTAGAAAATTTTGTCTTAAAGTTTCCAAATACAGAAAACTGTTCCCTGCGTTAACCCTAATATTGGTTTTTCATATCCTTCCCCCTCCGTTAGAACCTGGATCCTATATGTCGATGCGTCTTCCAATACCAAAGGGAGTAGAGCAGGGCTAGTTCTTACCACACCAGAATAAGCAAGGATCGAGTATGCTCTGCATTTTGGCTTTCCAACCTCGAACAACGAAGCTAAGTACGAAGCTCTACTGGCAAGGCTAAGACTGGCAACAGCACTAGGAGTGCAAAATTAGTTGCGTATAGTGATTCGTAGCTAGTTGTAAACCAAGTGACTTCAGCATGTTAGACTAAGGATGAGAGGATGACAGCTTATCTATTTGAAGTCAGGCAAAATCTGTAAAATTTCGAAGAGTGCTATATCACACAGATCCCAAGGTTTGTAAATACCAACGCAGATTCTTTAGCTCGCTTAGCTTCACACCAGGGGCTAGTTTCTATAGAATCATCCCTATGGAGTTCTTACCTCAACCAAGCATCTTAACAAAAGAAAAGAAAGTATATCCTGTTAACACTGCAGAGTCGTGGATGAGTCCCATTATAAGATGGTTAAAAGATGGAGAGCTGTCAGAAGATAAACTGGAAGTAAGGAGAATAAGGTGCAAGTCAGCAAGATACAACTTACTTGATGGTGTACTATACAAGAGAGGCTTCAGTGTACCTTATTTGAGATGCCTCACTGATGAAGAAGTAGATTACGTAATGAGGGAAATTCATGAACGCATCTGCGGGAACCACTTTGGTGGAAGGGCACTGGCACATAAGATGATTAGGCAGGGATACTACTGGCCCAATATGCATAATGATGCCCTACAGTTCATGAAAAATGTGATAGGTGTCAGCGCTACTCCTTTATTCCCTATCAGCCACCAATGGAGCTTACCACCATAAGGAGTCCATGGCCCTTTGCCCAGTGGGGGATCGATATCATAGGACCATTTCCAATAGGAAAAGGGGGGCTCAAATTTCCCATTGAAGCAGTCGACTACTTCACCAAGTGGGTAGAAGCAGAACCTCTGGCTACTATCACAGAGTATAAAACCACTAATTTCATCTGAAGGTCAATTATCTGCAGGTATAGCATTCCCCACACCATAGTAACTGACAATGAGAGGCAGTTTGATAACGCCAAGTTTCGAGTTTTGTTCAACTCTCGGGATTAAAAATGCATTCTCCTCACCAGCACATCCACAAGCTAATGGGCAGGTGAAGCCATAAATAAGATCATAAAAGGTAATCTGAAAGTGAAATTGGAAAAGCTAAAAGGAGCATGGGCAGAAGGGTTACCCTATGTGCTTTGGGCATACAGAACCACAAAGGACCTCAACAGGAGAGACCCCATTCTCCATGGCATATAGAACAGAAGCAATGATGCCGGTTGAAGTGGGAATGCCCAACTGTAGAAGAACACATTTCGAGCCTAAACAAAATGATGAAAATCTTCAAGTCAGCCTAGATCTAATCGAAGAACTAAGAAACACTGCTGAGGTTAAAGTCGCAGCCTACCAGCAGAAGGTAACTAAGTATTACAACTCCAGGGTAAAATATAGACGCTTCCAGGTCAGGGATTTGGTTCTGCAAAAGGTGATGCTCAATACCAAGGAAGCTGGAGTTGGCCCCCTGGGCCCTAACTAGGAAGGACCTTACAGGTGATCAGGATCCTTCGCTCAGGAACCTACCAGCTAGAGGATATGAACGAAAAGCCTCTCCCTCACCCATGGAATGCAGAACACCTGCATAATTATTATCGGTGAAACTCAGGCCTACTATCTATAAATAGTTTAGGATATTGAGTAATTTTTGTCTTTCATTTTATTTCCTTAAAGTGAGTGTTCTTACTTCAAAAGTAGGTTGTCACACTCACAGGCATTGAACTTTCAATTAATGAAAATGAGTTTTCATTCAACATAGTTCCTTATCCACATTCTGTGCAAAAGAAACTGGGGCAACATATACCCTATGCTCCCAGCATCGGGAACATGCATCCTATACCTTGATTTTGGGGAAATAATTGTTTGTAACGGTATAAAAGCAAACAAAAATAAAGCAGATAAATCACAAAATCTCAAAGTCAAAAATAGAGTTCAATAAACTCTATAACATATGGAATTTGAAAAATCCTATCACAAAATCTCAAAGTAAAAATAGAGTTCAATAAACTCTGTAACATATGGAGTCTGAAAAACTCTATAGAAATAGCTACTTGACTGTGATATCTTTTGCACCAGTATCCTCTATGCCACCAGTACCACCTGTAGAACTATCCCCTACGTCAGCCTTATACACCCATGATAGGTCAAGATCAGGATACTTTGCTTAATCTGACTAAGGCATGCATTTAGTTGTTGTGCAACCTCGGTCTCAATAGTCTCATCGATTGAAGACTTCATGCTCTCAAGCTCCTGCACGGCTTTGGCACTCTTCTCCTCCAGCTGTGCAATTATGTCCTCCAATTCCCTAATCTTCTTCTTGTTCATCTCTTCTGACTCTATCGCTTTAGCCTCTAATTCCTTGATCCTCGCATCTGACTTGGATAGACTATCCTGCAGCTTCTGAAGAGTATCTTCTTTGAGTCAGTTTCCAACATCTGTACGTCTACCCTTATCCTCAAGCTCATTGATGGTCACCCTTTGATCCATCACCCTTCGCCTCAGGTCGATGACCTCCGAGCATAGTTGAGCCATGGTGGCCTGTTGCCTTAGCGCCATATACCCTATCTAAAAAAAAAATTAGACAAAGGTTCTTCAAAAATATATAGATATATATATATATATGGATAAACACACAAGGATAATTGGTCATACTTTGACCCCCAAGGTGGTGAGCAGTGAAGCTTGAATCAAAAGGAATGGTTTCCATCTCATTCATTGCTACAGGAGAAATATCTTCATCGAACACTTGACAAAATATGATAGCTCAGGAGGAACGGACATAGAGATAGAGGAAGAGGAACCCTTAAGGGTCTGGGTAGCAGGAATATCTATAGAAGGTAGCTGAGTAGGAAGAACAGATGAACCAGAGCTTGGCAACTGAGCAGGCGACCCGAAGGAAGAACCTAGAGGCAACCTAAAGGAGTAACCTGAACTAACTAAGGAGTCTAGTAGCTGAGCAAGGAAAGAACCTAAAACTGGAGGCGTGGAAGTACCAGATGACCCCGGGGTGAGGGATCCAGAAGGGAGAGATGATGGAGTTAAAGGAGGTAAAAATAGTCCTGATGACTTGCTTTTCTTGCTCTGGCTCTAGGAACATTCTGATCCGTCATTCCCCCTCGTCTCTCCTGCCCTGCTCTTCCTCATCTTGCTCAATTTCTTCTTCATTCCTTCCATAGTCATGGTAGGATGAGTTAAATTTCCTGTACAAGTCAAGATAGTTACTTCAGCATGCTAATATAAATGCTTCAAGAAAAGGAGCAAATAAAATGTACTAACCTTCACTAAATAAGGCTTCACGGGAAAAATATGTGTCAACCTTGCCAGAAACTATTTACTCTTCCACCTTTCAGCCTTATTGGAATTATGATCTCCAGCGATGACGTTTTTTCCTTTCCTTGAGGAGACATAATAACACCCATTGGTCTTAAATCTACCCCTCTTAGGATCTTTCTTCAGGTGGTATATATACATGAACTCCTCAGGTGTCAAAGTCATCCCTAACTCCTTCCATAAAATATAACAGCACACTAGGGATCTCCATGAATTAGGGGTTAACTGTCCGGGTTAACCCCCACTTGTGCAGAATCTCTCGAAATACAGGAAGAAGTGGAAGGCGCAACCCATAATAAAAGAAAGTGGTATGAAAGACTACTTCCCCAGCCTTAGGTTTGCTAAGATCATCATCTTGATCGGGCACTCGAAAGGTGACACTAGGGTCCATACCAAATGGATCTAAGAATCTCTTGAGTTGCTCTATAGTCTTGATAGAAGACCTAATATCAATAATGGCAAAACCATCGATGCCTTGAGGATCACCCATTATGTTTTGAATGGAACCATCCTCACCGTTCACATCTTGTGTGGACTCACTGTCTCTAGTATCATTCGAATATTCAGCATTACTACCCCCATACTCATAGACCTCTCTATCACTAGATCAGCCGTCAGACATGCCTGCAAAGAAAGAAAGTATTAATATAATTAGAAGGAACTCAAAAGAAAATAAAAGAGAATAAGACTAGTAGAGCCCTCTAGTATACTAACACTTTCTCGAATCACGCTGATGGCGTAAATAAGGCCAGTACAAGGGGCATGGTCTAAGTACTAGATTTTAACAAACAAGTCGAGTAGGTACCAGAGAACAACATAGCGCAGGGCCCACCAAAGAGCAAGAGCGCGCGGCTTCCCGAGCACAAGACTGTGGCACGGCCACCTAAAGCGACGCACTGGAGGCACGCCACGGGTGGGCACGCACACCAGCGCACACTGGGCCGCACCACTGGCGCGCACGGCACAAGCGTGGCCACCTGGGCATGCGGGACCAGCACACAGTACCTGGGAACACGACTTCCTTGGTGTGCGACCACCTGGGCGCACACGGCACCAGCGTGAAGTACCTGGGTGCTCGTAGCCTCCTAGGAGCATGCGACACTAGTGCGTGGCACCAAAGCGCAGCCATCTAGGGGTACGCGGTACCAGCGCGCAATACTTGGGGAGCGGTCACCTGGGCTCATGGCCCCCTAGGCGAGCGCAGCACCTGGGGCACAGCCACCTAGGTGCGCGCAACACCTGGGTGGGCTGCCACCTAAGCGAGCGAAGCCACCTGGAGCCCTGCCACTTGGTGTGGCCTCTTGGGTGCGTTGCCACCTAGGAGTACGGCTCCGGGTGTGCGACCTCCAGGCACACAGCCATTAAGACGCATAGCCCAGAAGCGCAACCCCTGAGCGCTCAACCCACCAAGGCATACAACCTCTTAGCATGTAGCATCAGTGGCGTGCATAATGCTTAGGTGTGCCAGGTGGGTTACTGCCCTAAATGCATAATATTCCTAGGGTTTCTAATACTGTCATATACGTTTATGAGGTTTTTTTTTATGATGAAACGTAGAACAATTCTATAAAGCCTATTTTAAATAGATTCAACACTCCCTATAGGAAGTATTTCTGACTAAACACATGCAATATTAAGAACTAAAAATAAAAGGGTGAAGAAATGTTCATACCTTTTAAGTCTTCTAAAAGGATGCTTGCAAATCTTCTATGATTTCAAAAAAATAAATGTCAGATCGAGTAAAAGAGGAAGATGATTTTATGTTAGGGTTTCATAGAATTTGATTCCTACTAAAATTCAAACTTTCCTATTTAGCTATATAATTTTAATCTTTAAATTACATAGTTAGGGGGCAATTGTTATAGGGTTTTATATTAAGCCCACATTTAACTTAAGCCAAAGGCCAAATTGTCAAACCCAGTGCCTAAGATTGATAAAACATGGATCCTTAGATCTAAATGCAGAAACCGAAGGGAGGCCCAGAAACAAGAACCTAATGACTTTTTGTGCACTCATCCACTATGTTGGATTTCAGGATGCAGTGGAGAAAGTAACTCCCACATCCCGCAGATACTGCCACATTTGGCACATATTATTCCCACTTACTTACTCATCAGGAGCTTAACTAATCCATACTTCCACCTTCTTAAGTGGTTGTGAGCAGTGAAATATGAAATGTGAGGTACAAGAAGCACCTTACTCCTCTCCTATAAATACCCCAAAAGGCACCCGACTCAGGTAAGTAAGTCTCGAGTCATAAAAAAACTCTGTTGTTTTATCCTCAGGAACCCAATTACTGACTTGAGCGTCGGAGTGTCTTTGGCCGGTATCATACCAGTGCCCCAAGGTTCTGACTTTCTTTTATATTTTTAGGTCCTCAAAGTGTTCAAACTACCTAAAATACCCTACCAAGTAGAAGTAAGGCTACAACCCGTTTTTTTTAGCAAAAACACTCTTCTCTATATTCTTTTGAAATAGGTATTTTTTTTCTCTAATTGGGAAGCAATCAAAAACTAAATCTTTAGGATTATATGTCTGTATATACTAAATATGAGAAAACCCTGCTCCTTTTTTCGTTAGTTAAGTTATCCTAACTTATTCAATATCAACCTTTTATATTCCTATAGAAGTTTGAAATGATTTGGATTCTTTGGTGAGAAACTTTTAGTGGGGTGTAAAATCAAATTCTTATAGATATCTTACACTTAATGCCTGGAAAGGTCTTTGCCAATGCAGAGAGTATGGAGTGTTAGGTTTTAGACTCTTTAAAGAATTAAAGTTAGCGTTGCTAAATTAGATTGGAAAATTGCATCAAGTGAAAGAAGCTTATGAACAAATTTGTTGAGAACCAAGTACCTTTCCAATATCTCCTTCTTTAAGTATAAAACTAGGAATGGAGACTCCACAATCTTTAAAGGTATTTTGAGATCTCAAAACGGCCTGGCAAATTAGGTTTGTTCTAAGGTGGGAAATGAACTTTCCAATTTTGAACTCCTCGAGAAAATTTATGATTCTGAAAGTTTGAAATCTAAGGTGATTTGGTCTAATATTACATGTTATGACCAACTTATCTTGATTGGTAACAAGATGGGAAGACTTTTAGTTAAGTATTGCTAAATGGTTACGAATAAGGGCCAATTTAATACTGATATGAGAACTATTTGGAAGAGGTTGTGGAAGATTCATATATATATATGAGAGACTCAAAACGCATTTGTAGTAGATTTTGGTTTATGCTTGTCCACAAGGAAAACTTTATTTCAAAGGATAAACAAGGGTCGAAAATGATGTGTTTTTTGTGACTCGACTAATAATCAAGTTTGCATCTCTTCAATGAGTGCCATTTGATGAGGGTGATAGCTTTTGCTAGCAAGTGGGGATGCAAATTTTATTCTTTGAAGGTTGATAATGTCCAACGATTTGGTGGAGCTTTTCACAAACCATTTGAGGAACATTTTGTGTGAAGGATTGGTGAAGGGATTATTTTCTTCTTTCCTTGCTTGTTGTTCTATTATGTGTGGAAGTTCCAAAATGACTCCATTTTTGATTGAGCACGCCAGTTTCTTAAAATGATGGGTAGTTTTAATCAATTTTTTGATGACTAGGCAAGTTCTAGTTTCAGAATATGGACATATTAGTGATGTAGTTTTTAAAGCAAATGGAACGACTTGTTATCTTTGGTTGTCACAGATGATAAAGGGAAGTTTCTTTTTTTGTCCACTATAATTGTAAACTACCTTTCCTTTTATAAAGCAGGGTAAAAGCCTTGGAATGACCCACAAAGTTAGCTATTTCTAGTGGTTGGAGAAATGTGTTTTAGGAGGTGGATGCTCAAGAAGTTGTTAAGTAGGTTTATGGAAGGTCTAAACCGACTAGATGAGATCATCAATCTAAGGAGAAGGTTTTCAGTGGAGGACTAGAAGTTGGATTGGAGCTTTAAGACAAATAAATGTTGTAGTTGATATTGTAGTTAAAATTTCTTTATTGTGTGTGATGAGTTTTTAGTTAGGATCCTTTCCCTTTACTTAGTTGATAAGCTTTTTTATGGAGCAACTTTCTACTAGTCTTTAATTCTCCATTAGAGGCTTTTTATGCGTGTTTTTCCTTTGTTATTTTTACAAAAAAAAAATAGACCTTTTGTAAAAAAAAAATGAAATATTTACAAACACCCACAAATTGTCATGTAAATTGCAATATATACCTTAAATAAATTATAATTCAATTAGTTATTTAAGATTTTTTTTTTGAATTTTTTTTTTTTGGAGTTTGAAATGGAAATGTTAAAACGTGGAGAATTGTTGGATTTTTTTAAAAAAAATTAATTTTAATCGCTCATCAACTTTTAGTTAAAATATTATAATGAGAAATTTAATTTAAAAAAATCATATGTATGGTATATTAAAAACTAAAACCAATCAAAAACAAAAGAAATCCAAATATTTTATATCCTTTGCAAACTTCAATAAGAAGTAAAATTGTTTCAAGGCATTTACATTCAAGATTTGTCATAAATTATTTAATCCTACAATCTTCTCATGACATTCATTGTTGGAGGTGCCATCATTATTTGGAGCATCATTGGAAATAAATATTTTCCTTTTTCTCTACACATCACTGCTTCGCCTTCAAGCAAATGGGCATGTTGAGGCTACTAATAAAATTATCAAGACAATGCTCAAAACAAAGCTAAACATTCAAAAAGGAGCCTGAGTTGATAAATTGCCAAATGTTCTATGAGCATATAAATGTTCTATGAGCATATAAATTGAACCATAGAAAAGGTGATCATAGAGAGACCTTGTTGTTGAATGTAAAGCCACTTTTGGCTTTGAAAAGTCAACAATTGCAACTGTTTTTAATGAAGTTGATAAAGGCAACAACTATTTCAAGCTGTAATGTACAGCTAGAAGCCAACTATCTTATGTCGCCTTTAACTACCGCGTCTCAATGCCTATATATATACTTGTACATTTCCTCTTGTATAGATAGTGATTTCCATCTTGTAAGGTATAGGAAAGAGAGTATTAGAGAGAGAAAAATAGAGAGCTTTCTCCTAATATACTCTGGTCTTTGTGAGTGTGTTTCTCCTATTATAAGAAAGAGATTGTTATTATTGTGCCCTCCTTATTAGAGAGAAGGTTCTTATAATTTCTTTTGCAATATGAAAATTCTCCTATAGTTATTGTGTGCACGTATTCTCTAATTTTCTTATTTCGACTTCAGTTGCAATTGTGTACCTCGTCCCACAACTTTCTAACAGTGGTATTAGAGCCAAGTTCATAGCCAGTTGTTGTGTTATAGTCAAATCCAGTTAGTGGAAAAGAGGCATCTTCAACCATGGCGACAAGGTATGAAATAGAGAAGTTCAATAGGAATAATTTCTCATTATGAAAAATGAGAATAAAAGCAGTTTTAAGAAAAGATAATTATTTGGCAGCAATTGGAGATAGACCTGACGAGATCCTTGATGACAATAAGTGGAAGAAGATGGATGGCAATGCTATTGCTAATCTACACCTAGCACTAGCTAGTGAAGTATTGTTAAGTGTGATAGAGAAAAAGACAGTAAAAGAAACATGGGATACTCTGACAAGGTTGTACAAGGCCAAATCACTACACAACAAAATCTTCTTAAAGAGAAAGCTTTACATCCTTCGAATGATGGAGTCAACTTCGATGATCGACCACATCAACACCCTCAATACTTTATTTTCACAATTCACATCAATGGAGCACAACATAAAGACGGGTGAATGTGTTGAAATTCTACTTTAGAGTCTACCTGATTTGTATGATCAACTCATCATCAACTTAACCAATAATATAGAAATCCTAGTCTTCAATAATATTGCAGCTACAGTTCTTGAAGAAGAAAGTTAGCGCAAGACGAAAGAAAATAGACTTGGAAACTCACAACAGGCTGAAGCCTTGACAATGATGAGAGGAAGATCAACAGAGCGTGGCTCTAATGGGAGTCAAAATCAAAGTAGATCTAAATCCATAAGTAAGAAGAATGTCAGGTGTTATAATTGCGATAAGAAATGGCCCACAAAAAGGAGTGTTAGCATCTCAAGAAGAATGAAGAAGCCAAAGGAAAAGGTGTTGAGTCGTCAAAAGCTCAGGGTTGTGTAGCAAGTACCTCAGATGATGGTGAAATTTTATACAGCAAGGCAACAACAGTTGTTGAAGGCAGAAGAAGATTTGCTAATGTTTGCCTTATGGACTCAAGAGCAACATGGTATATGACCTCCTGGAGAGAATGGTTCCACCAATATGAACCTATCTCAAGAGGATCTGTGTTCATGGGAGACGATCATGCCTTAGAGATTGCTGGTATTGGTACCATCAAATTGAAGATGTATAATGGTACGATTCACACCATCTAGGAGGTATGGCACGTAAAGGGCCTGAAGAAAAATCTATTGTCTCTAGGACAATTGATAGTAATGGGTGCAAAACCCATGTTCAAGATGGAATCATGAAAATAGTTAAAGGCGCGCTTGTGGTGATGAAAACGAAAAAGATAGCTGCAAATATGTACATGCTTAATGGAGAAACGCAACAAAAAGGAGAAGTGTTTATTGCATCGGCAAGTTTTATAGAAGAATCAATGATGATGTAACACCTCAAGCTTGGCCACATGTAGGAACGAGGTTTGAAGATTCTTGCTAAACAAAAAGCTTCTTCCATGGCTAAAAATGATTTCATTACCCTTTTGTGAGCACTACATTACTAGTAACCAGCAAATTGAAATTCAGCAGTTCTAATACTAGAAGCAAACTATTTTAGAACTGATCCACTCTGATGTTTGGCAACCACCAATTCTGTTCCTAGGAGATGTAAGTTACTTTGTATCTTTTATTGATGATAACTCCAGTAGATGTTGGGTGTATCCAATCAAAAGAAAAATGGATGTTTTTAGTTTTCAAAATATTCAAAGCACGGATGGAGCTTGAATTTGAGAAAAAGATCAAGTGTTTGAGGACAGACAATGGAGGAGAATATACTGGTGAAGAATTTGTTAGCTTCTGTTAACAAGAAGGTATCAAGAGGCAGTTCACAGTGGCATACACTCCACAACAAAATAGAGTAGCAGAGCGGATGAACAGAACCTTATTGGAACGAACAAGAGCAATGTTGAGAAATACAGGGATGGCCAAATCATTTTAGGCAGAAGCAGTGAAGACCGTCTATTATGTGATCAATCGGTCACCATTAACCGCAATTGATTTACCAATGGAGATGTGGACAGGTAAGCCAGCTGATTATTTTCACTTACATACATTTGGAAATCCTGTTTATGTAATGTACAATGCCCTAGAAACATAAAAGCTGGATCCAAAATCCAGAGAATGATTTTCTTAGGGTATTCTGATGGAGTTAAAGGGTATCGTATGTGGGATCTCACACCCACAAGGTGATAATCAGCATGGATGTGATATTTACATAAGATAAAGTACAAAAAAAAGAAAATGATAGCACTTCAAAAGAGAAACCAAAGACCACTACAGTTCAAATTGAAGAGAGACAAGAACAAGAAGTTTTAGATTCTTCTGAAGCAGCACCAGAGCACGTAGAACAAGAGCAAGCTAAGATTACAACTCCACAAGTTCGACGGTCAACTCGAAAGAGAAAAGAACCAGCTTGGCACTCAGAATATATTATGGAGGGAAATGTTGCATATTGCCTACTATCATAGAATAGAGAACCATCAACTTTTCATAAAGTTTTAAATAGCTAAGAAGCTTCTCTGTGGATGGCAACAATGCAAGAAAAAATTGAAGCTCTTCATAAAAATAAGACATGGGATCTTGTTCCACTATCACAAGGAAGGAAGGCCATTAGCAGCAAATGGGGCTATAAAATTAAGCGAGATAGCAATGACCAAGTGGAGCGATATCCTGCTAAATTGGTGGTGAAAGGATTTGCTCAGAAAGAAGGCATTGATTTCAATGAGATATTCTCTCATGTTGTTCGACTAACAATAGTTCAAGTAGTCCTAGCAATGTGTGCTACATTTGACTTGCATTTAAAATAGTTAGATGTGAAAACTGTGTTTTTTCATGGAAAACTTAAAGAAAAAATTTATATGCTCCAACCAGGAGGTTTTGAAGAAAAAGGAAAAAAGAACTTAGTTTACAAGTTAAACAAATCTCTATATGGTCTCAAATAGGCGCCGAGATGTTGGTATAAAAGATTTGATTCCTTCATCATGAGCCCTGGATACAATAGATTTAATTCAAATCCTTGTGCTTACTACAAGAGATTTGGTGATAGTGATTTCATTATTCTGGTGTTGTATGTTGACGATATATTGGTAGCAGGCCCCAACAAAGATCGTACTAAGAACTTGAAGGCACAGCTAATTAGGGAGTTTGAAATGAAGGACTTGAGACCAGCAAACAAGATTTTAGGGATGCAAATTTACCGAGACAGAAATAATAGGAAGATTTGGCTATCTCAGAAGAACTACTTAAAGAAAATCTTGCAACACTTCAACATGCAAGATTGTAAGCCAATCTCTACCCCTCTTCCTATTAATTTCAAGTTATCCTCAAGTATGAGTCCTAGCAACGAAGGAGAGGATGGAAATGTCTCAAGTATCATATGCATCAGCAGTGGGTAGCTTAATGTTCGTTATGATTTGCATAAGACCAGACATTGCACAAGTAGTGGGAGCGGTTAGTCGATACATGGCGAATAAAGAGCATTAGAGTACAGTAAAGAGAATTCTAAGATATGTTAAAGTACCTCAAATGTTGCATTATATTATAAAGGTTCAGACTTTACTATCAGAGGGTATGTTGATTTAGATTATGCAGGTGATCTTGAAAAAAGCAAGTCCACCATGGGATATGTGTTTACTCTTGCTGGAGTCGCTGTAAGTTAGCTACTTCTACGATGGGGGTAGAATACGTTGCAGCTACGCAAGCTAGTAAAGAGATTATTTGGTTGCAAATGTTACTGGAGGAGCTCGGACACAAACAAGAGAAGATTGCTCTATTTTGTGATAGTCAAAGCGCTTTACACTTAGCAAAGAATCCAGCATTTCACTTGAAGTCAAAGCACATACGAGTCCAATATCACTTCGTTCGTGAGAAAATGGAAGAAGGAAGTGTGGATATACAAAAAATCCATACTAAAGACAACCTAGCTGATATGTTAACAAAACTGATAAACAACGACAAGTTTACTTGGTGCCGATCCTCTATTGGCCTAGCAGAAACGTAAGTAATATGGGCATGGAAATGAAAATTATAGAGAGAATACAAAAGATTACAACAAAAATGGCCTTAAGTGGGAGAATTATTGAACGTAAAGCCACTTTTGGCTTTGAAAAGTCAACAATTGCAGTTGTTTTCAATGAAGTTGATAAAGGCAACAACTATTTCAAGTTGTAATGTACAACTAGAAGCCAACTATCTTATGCCGCCTTTAACTACTGCCTCTCAATGCCTATATATATACATGTAAACTTCCTCCTTGTATAGATAGTGATTTCCATCTTGTAAAGTATAAGAAATAGAAAGAATTAGAGAGAGAAAAATAGAGAGGTTTCTTCTAATATACTCTGGTCTTTGTGAGTGTGTTCTCCTATTATAAGAGAAAGATTGTTATTATTGTGCCCTCTTTATTAGAGAGAAAGTTCTTGTAATTTCTTTTGCAATATAGAAATTCTTTTACAGTTATTGTGTGCACGTATTCTCTAATTTTCTTGTTTCTACTTCAATTGTAATTATATATCTTATTGAAACAAAGACAGACAGAGGGGAAAAAGTTTCTTTTTCATTAATTGATCATTAATTACACAGTAAGACCCTTATATATAACAGGTCTTAATAATGGTAAACACGTGTAAACCAACTCAGCAAACAAACTACCAGCAATCATCTAACTGATTCTAAACTGCTACATGTGTCTCAACATACCCCCTCAAGCGAAACGAGGATTTGCCTAAAGTGAGCTTGGCAAACAGAGATTGAAATCTAGAACTAGGAAGAACTTTAGTCATAGCATCTGCAATTTGTTCCTCTGTTGGAACATATCGAACATCAAGCTAATGCTATAAGACCTTATCTCGAAGAAAATGAATGTCGATTTCAATATGTTTAGTCCTTGCATGAGCTACTGGATTAGAAGCCAGAGAAGCAGCCCCAAGATTATCACACTAGAGAATAGGACAAGAAGTGCTTGGAACCTGTAAGTCAGTTAATAATGATTGAAATCATGTGATTTCAGCTGCTGCATGTGCCAATGCCCTATATTCAGATTCAGTGCTGGATCTAGCAACAACATGTTGCTTCTTAGAACTCAAGAGACAATATTAGGATCTAAAAATATGCAATACCCACTGGTGGATCTACGATCATCAAGGGAACCTGCCCAATCAGCATCTGAAAATCAGTACGGCATTGTTCTGTGGCTGGTTGTAAATGAAAACCCATGTCCAAACTACCCTTCAAATACTGAAGCACTCTCTTGTATGTTTGCCAATAAACTAAAGTAAGGCAGTGCAAAAATTAACTAAGTTTATTGACAATAAATGCAATATCAGGTCGTGTCATGGTTAGATATTGAAGACCACCAATGACACGTCTATAGCTTGTTACATCCTTCAAAGGATCACCAATAAAGGTAGACAAGGAAACACTGGTACTAAATGGTGTAGCACACGGTTTGCATTGAGCATATGATTCTTGGCTAGAAGATCGAGATATATTTTGATTGTGTAAGAAATAAGCTAGGATGATCTCTGTATACCTCAACTCCCAGAAAATAATACAAGTCTCCCAAGTCCTTAAGTGCAAATGACGTGTTAAGATCCTTTATGACTTGATAAATGAAACTAAGATCCTTTAAATAGAGGAAACAGAAGAAGAAGAAGAAGAAGAACTAGAACCATTAGCAAAAGGAAACGACAGTTCATTAAAGACCACATGCCTTTAAATATAAATTCGTCCTGACGCATGCAAACATTTGAACCCTTTATGAATAGGGTTGTAGCCAAGAAAGGTGCAATTAGAGGATCGAAACTCAAGTTTATGAGAATTATAAGGTCTAATGTAAGGAAAACATTCACAGCCAAATACTTTTAACAGAGTGTAATCAAATTCTTTGTTATACAAGACAGAAAAAGGAGTTTGACCATGAAGAACTGTGGAAGGTAGTCTATTGATCAAAAAATTTGTAGTTTGGAAGGCTTCTAACCAAAACCGGATAGGCATGGAAGCTTGAGTGAGAAGAGAAAGGCCTAGTTCCACTAAATGCCTATGGCGACGTTAAGCTCTTCCATTTTGTTGAGAGGTATAGGGACATGTAATTCTAAGAGCAATGCTATGTTTTTGGAAAAATGGATACAAAGGTTTGTATTCTATTCCCCCATCAATTTGGATGGCTTTGATGGTAGTTGAAAATTGATTTTCCACAAAAGCTTTAAAAATAGGAAACACAGCTGATACATCAGATTTGACCTTGAGTGGATAAAACCAACAAAATTGAGAGAAGTCATCCACAAAAATTATATAAAATCGATGACCACAACTAGCTGGAACATGAGAGGGTCCCCAACGGTCTAAGTGAATTAATTCGAGAGGTTTTGTACATTGGGCACTAGATAAAGGAAAAGTTAAAGCATGAGACTTGCTAAGTTTACAAGCAGTACAGAAAGGAAGCTTTGATCTCATTAAAACTAGAAGGTTACAACTAGACAGGACTTGACTTAGCACACAAGGTGATGGATGACCCAACCTCTGATGCCATATGTCAAGTGACACTAAATTTTGAGCATGTACACTATTCACAGACTCATAAGCATATGTACAATTATTCAAAAACACAGAACAATTATTCATAGAAGAACAATTATTTTCAGAAAAAGAAGTTGGAAAACCAGATTTCTTTACTGCTGCTAGAAAAGACATGTTTGACAAAGATAGGAGTGAGTTGGTAAAAACCATCTTTGAGCTCACCTCGAAGCAGTAGCTTCCTTGTAACTTTGTCCTTAATCACACAAGTAAAATCCATAAATTCAATAAGCACATCATTATCAGCTATTAACTTTGCAACACTTAGTAAGTTCTTTTTAATGGCGGTACATACAATACATCACAGAGAACAATTGGTCGAATTTTAGTGTTAAAAACAACCATACCAGTATGTGAAATTTTGAGTCCTAAGCCATCACCAACCACCAAAGAGTCTTGTCCACCATATTCAGAGATCTGGGAGAGGGATTTGATGTCATGAGTCACATGAGTAGATGCACAACTGTCAATGTACCAACTTGGATCCACAAAATTCTCAGAACCAGAAGTATACTAAGTAGCATAAGAATTGTAATTTCCACCGGATAGACCTTGAGGAGCAATGCCAACATAAGCATTGTTATTCTAACCTTATCCATAACTATGATTTTGACCAAAATGCTGAGGTTGTTGCTGTTGTTTTTGTGGCTGGAAATCCTTATCAAACCTTCAAAAACAGAATGGTGCAGTGTGACTAGGTGTTCGGCATAATTGACAAAACAACTTGTGATTGCCTCGACCACGGCCTCGGCCACGAGAATAGGTTCCTCAACCATGGTTACCAACCACATTAGAAGAATTACTTTTTGAATTAACAAAATTTGCAAAGAATTGGACATCAGAGGTAGTTTGAGATAAAGTAGTTAGCCTATGTTCTTGATTCAATAACAACGCTTGAACATCCCTCAAAGAAAATGATGAGGCATGGCTGTTACACTAGATACCACAGAATCATATTCATGTCCTATACCTGCTAAAAGAACACAGATCTAAACTTTCTCTGTGATTGAGTGTCCAGCAACTCCGAGTTGATTAGCAATCTTCTTGACTTTAGAGAAGAATTCTGTCATAGACGAATCACCTTTCTTGGCACTATGAAGTTGAATTTGGAGTTGAAGAATTCTGGATTCTGAGGGAGATGCATCTTCCGAGGCCTTCCAAGATTCATATGATGTATTACATCCAACCAATTGATTCATGACTTCTTCAGAAATTGAGGTATACATGAGTTGCTTGATGAATTTGTCTTGGCTATTCCAGTAGTCAACATCATTAATGCTCTCAGGATCATCAGCAACAATGGAAGGACATGGGAGGCTACCGTCAATGAACCCTAGCAATCGATGGTCGCGAATAGCTGGAAGGAATTATGATTTCCAGACCAGAAAATTGTACGATTCAAGTCATATGGGTATGGTATGTGTGAATTGAATGAGAGGTCGTGACGAGAGACGGTGTACTGAGGTCGTGTCGAGAGACGGCGTACTGAGGTTGACGATGATGGAATTGCAAAGGAAGACGAAGAATAAGTGGTTGAAGGCGCCATTAAGTGCTTTGATACCAAGTTGAAAATTGAAACAAAGACAGAGAGAGAGAAACAGAGGGAAAAAGGTTTTTTTTTTTCATTAATTGATCATTAATTACACAGTAACACCCTTATATATAATAGGTCTTAATAATGATAAAAATGTGTAAACCAACTCAACAAACAAACTACCAATAATCGTCTAACCGATTCTAAACTGACCATCATCTATTCGTTTGACTGCTACATGTGCCTCAACAGTCTTGTAGCACAACTTTCTAACACTGGTTTCCACTTGTGCTTGGAACCAACGTCGCCGTGCCATTTTTTCAGCTAGTGGTTAAGGCTCACGTTATTCATTTCTCCTCTCCTTTCATAAAACAAACACTTCTCTATAGCACCAGTTACTTCGGCGGCTGAAGAACCCACCAAGACCTTAAGCAAATGACTAGCATTAGAGTTCCAATCGATTCCGAGCATATTAGAGGTTCTCAACCCGAGATTTGTATTTTGTGACAATTATAATTATTGTAAAATTTAATTTATGATTTTTTTTTTGTTGGTTTTTTAAATTCTATTGGTGGGTCGATATTGAGTATGCACTCAATCCAAATAGAATTGTACTATAGTCCCCTTTTCTATTGCAAAATCAACAAATCCTCACGTGGGATGTGTGTAACAGTTCTTGTGGTTCCTTTTCCTTTCAATTTGGATTTATGCTGATTTTAGGCACTTAGATTTTCAAAGATTAATTTTAAATGAGACACAAGAAGTCTTGAAATATATAATTCATTTATCTTGATTGCAGACTGGCAGTTCATCTTTTATTTTTAAAAAATATTTTTCCATACTTTTGTTTTTAGAATATTTTTTCATCCGAATCAAACAAATGATCTAGGTGAATATAGCTGAAAGCTTAGCTAACTATCAAGCATCGAGAAATGTGGCGGCACAAGGCATAGCTAAAGGGAGGTGGCATGGTTGGGTTTGTTGATGTGGGAGTTGTAGGTCCGGAATGAAAGTTACATGTTGCAGGAGGAAAGAGAAAGAGAAACATAAAGAGGAATAAAGAAATTGAAAGGAAAAAAAAAGATGACTTTTTTGGAGCAAAAATGATTTTTTCCAGAATAATTAGTCCAATCATTAAGTTTTGGATGAAATTAATATTGTTCAGTAACTTTTTGATAAATTTCGAAAAAATAGTAAGGGATTGCATTTATACTAAACCTCATAAAGTTGTAGTGCATTATTTTCCTAAAAGCAAATATGGTATAATTGAAGCAAGTTTATCCGTACAATTTTATCCCAAAGCGAAATTGAGATAGGTCATTAATAAATATTTTATAAATAAAATTAATCTGTTGTATAATATATTTTTAAAATAGTTAACAAATTAACCAAATAAGTTTAACAAATAATGGATACTTTTGATTTGAGATTTGTTATATGAAGGTCTTTGACTATTTGTAGGCTTTTATAACTAAATAAATGGGAAATAATGTTAGAGGACTGTCTAAATAATCTATAGTCTTCTTCTTGCAGAATTGTAGTAAATTGTTATGATTTATACATGTTCAATTAGTGTATGATAGGAAAAAGAATGAAACACATATATAAAAATATATATATATTTTTTATTCATAGAAAAAAGAAGAATATCTTGGAAAATTAATACTAGTTTCATTATATAAACAGGTTAAAACATAAATGTTATTACATTATAGAAATTTAAATAGGTTTAATTATCCAGTTGAAAATTGTTTAAAGTCATTACTGAAAGAAACAGGGCATCATTGCAAGTGACTCAAAGAATGCAGTGGAGTTGATTTTAGAATCACAAATAAATTTTGTTCAGGACTGTTACTGGATATTAAAATCTTTACTATATCTAACAATATTTGGAATTTATTAAAAATTATAAAATTAAAAGTTTATTATATTTTCTTGTATACATGACCTTAATAATTAAGCCATTTGCTAAAAGAAAGGAAACCTTTTATCATTCAACCCATAAATTTTGTCAATATTTTATGTTATTTATATACAATGCTATACTTATACAATAGCACATATGTTTTGGGTAAATTGCGATAATTATAATTTGGTTGTTTTGCTGAGAAATAAAAACAATAATAATAAAATTAAAGAAGCCTTTAGTTGAATATAACAAAAATAAAATATTAATAAAAATATTAAAATTATTGGTTGAATTAAAGGTCTTTCTTTTAACCTGTAGAATTATAAAGGTCATACACACAAGTAAAAGTAATAAAGTTTTAATTTTATAGTTTTTATTAGAGGGTTTGAATAGTCAAAATGTTATATATTTTTGGGGTTAAATACAATTACCCCTTTAATTTTTATGTTTTTGACACTTTATTTCTGAATTTTCAATTTCACCAACTTGCATTTTGAACCATTTAGGTTTTTTATTTTATTTTTGTTATCACTTTGTATTTTTCATCCAACAAGTCAAAAGAAATATTTCATATGCCTCTTGTTATGGGTAATTATTTACCTCCATAAACCCAAGCCCAATAAAGCCCAATCAATGAGAAAAGCCCTCATACAACCAGCACAACGTCTAACCCACATTGAGCTGGAAACCTCCTAGAAATTTTTCTCTTGATTGAGCAATTAATGCTCCCAACTACCCCTTATCTGATGCATTTAATGTGCAGCAAAGTTGGTTGCCTAGCTAGAGGGAATATTTCTCAAAATGAGCCAGCAAGCTACCTGAGCAGAAAATACTTAAAGATGAAGTAACTCAAGAAGGGAAAGTCACCACCAAACCGTTGCCATCTAGCCGTTTGGTTCATGCAGCGAAGGTGTTGACCACCACGCCTGAAAAGGCTATCTGGGATGTCCATGTAGTGCCTTCTCACACGCTTCAGTGTTAGCCGAGTGGCCAGCTGGCCTCATCCAGATTGGCATTGGCGGGAAAGCCATTTTGACCCTCAATTCAGCTAGGGCAGAGCTAGTTGCATCTCACCCATTGAACCACTACACGTGTCACTCATCCAACGCCCATATGGAACTATATAAGCTTTAGGTAAGAGTAAAAAAGGATCTTTTGACTTATCTTCTCTACCCCAAAACAGAGAGAGGTTCTCACTTGGTCTTTAAGTGTGAGCAACGTCTTCTGGAACTTCACAAAGAGAAGAAGAAGTGTGAGTTGCCTCCTCATTCACCTTCCTTAAGCCTTAAGCATCATCTTCTTCTTTCCACCTCCTTTAATTCTATATTTGTGTTGTTTGTCATCTTTCATGGATTAATCCCTGACTTGGACATTGGAGGATGCGCGCCGGTATTTTTGAAGACTATTTTTGGAACTCGAGGGTGCAGGCGACCTGAAAGGTGTTTCTAGTGAGCTACGCTGCTAACCTGCGTACCGGCATCCACACAGCAACTTTCTTTTCGTTTTTAGCATTTCCATCACTTTAGGATAGGGAGATTTGGTTCAGAAAAATTCATGTCCAAAACAGTGGCACCATTTATGTTGGAATCTTCACATTTTCTACGTGTATAGGCCTTTTCACCCCTTTCCTCAACTCCCACGTGGTTAAAAGCCACGAAGGGAGCCCATCAGCAAGCTTACTGGAAGTATTTGAGCTTTAGAAGTTCAGATCTTTGCATCCTTTGCATATAAAAGAAAGTAAGACGTGTTGAAGTGTAATGATGGCAAAACCAACGGAGTCCCGTATGGAAGAATTTGTACGAGCAGAGCCTGAAGTCAAGCTGCGCTAGGAATCCCAGAGGCCGAGGACGTGGAACAAGAGGAAGGACAACCCATGCGTCTACCTTCAGGAAGGCGACTACCTCCAGGCAGCCACCCTTGGCGATTTACGAACCTAAACCATCCAACCCCCAGCATTCGCTGCAGATCCCGTCGATCGTTGGCTCAAGGAAAACGAAGCGGAGGCCGAAGGCGCCTGCGATGGGATACCTGAGGCACTCTACCAGGAGGACCAGAGAGGATGACGGCCAACACACGAAAGAGGAGCCTCGCCAGACTCGCAGAGATGACGACCTGCTCGAGCTCTTTATAAAGTTCACAGAAACGGTTTCAAGAAGATTTCCCCATGAAACTGCACCCAGACAAAATGTAGACCCGGGAAGAGCCCAAGAATCCGTTCGCTCGTCAGCTAAGCGTCGAGCTCATGGGAAGGCACCAAAAGAACCCTCTGACCGGAAAGAGCCCCGACAGAGAGATAGAAGGCATTCTAAGAAGATAAGGAAGGCAGTAAGCACGAAACCCCAAGAAGACCTCCGGGATCATCTCAACAAGAAAGTGGCTAGCCGAAATCTGCACCAGGAGGCTTCAAGCTCATACCAAAGCCCACCAAAAGAGCAGGAGGACCTGAGAGACGTGCTGCGGACACGAAGATCAATGAGGAGACAACCTACACCGGCTTCAAGAATCAGCGAGCCTGACGTAGGGCTGATGAAGGAAGAACTGAGGTAGGAGATTTTAAGCGATCTGCTAAAGGAGGTTCAGGGTGAAGGCAGGGAAACCAAGAGGCATACAACCTGCCGTTCAGTGAGGAAATCATGGCAGAACCATTCCCGCCAGAATTTAGAATACCCAACATCCTCAGCTACAATGGACACGGAATCCATCAATCATGTTGATTCATTTAAGACTTGGATGGATTTTATGGGCGTGACTGAGCTGGCGGTGTCAAGCATTCCCATTGACCCTATCCGGATCAGCGTAAGCCTGGCATCACAGATTGGAACCTCGTTCGTTCACTTCGTTCTCCCAGCTTGCCCGACTTTTTGAAATGCAATTCTTGGGAGCCAAGCCAATGCAGAAGCCAGCCGGTCACCTGATGTCTGTAAAACAGCGGGAGGACGACCATTGGACGAGTACGCCAGACGGTTCAATGACGAAGCCATGCAAGTGGAGGATTTCCAGGATCAGGCAGCTGTGCAAGTGATGATGTCCAGCCTGCAACCCGGTGCATTCAAATGGGACATGGCCAAACACCAACCGAGCTATCTACCTTGATAGAAGAAGCACAAAAGCACGTTATAGTTGAAAGCTTGGCCTTCACATCGCCGGCTCCCTAGGAGGATAAGGCACCTGAACCTAAACCTGCACCTCGTAAGCAATCTGCTGCAAATGTAAAGAGAGGTCGCGATGATCACCGCCAACCTAGGAGGAGCGCTTACGAGAGATATGTACCCTTGAACACCACTAGAAGAGATATATTACATCAAATCTAGGACCATAACCTCCTAAGAAGACTAAAGCCCATGTCTGACCCATAAGGAAAGAGGAATCGCTCAAAGTATCGTAGATACCATCGCGACCATAGGCATGACACGAAGGAGTGCTTGAACTGAAGGAGGAGATTGAAGGACTAATTCGGCGAGGGCAGCTGAGTGAGTACGTAGCTAGACCTAACAGGCAAGCTCAACGGCAACAACGTCGACCAAATAATCAGCCTGCAAACCCAGCTCCACCAACATAGCTAGCCGAGCAGCCACCTCCTTATGAGATAAGGACTATAATCGGAGGACCCAGCCGTGCGGGAGAGTCTAATAGAGCAAGAAAGAATTATGCCAGGAGAGCGAGAAGGAGCTCCTATATGCAGAGATCAAGCATATTGCCTCTCGCCCAGATAGCACAACCAGTCAGACGGTCCAGCCTATCACAGTTAGCGAAGCGGAAGCCTCACACTTTATACATCCACATGACAACGCATTAGTGGTCGCCCTCAAGGTGGCCAACCATACCATCCATCGCATCCTCGTAGACAATGAAAGTTCGATCAATGTAATCTTCAAGTCCGCTTATGACCAAATAGGGATCGCTGAAGGAAAAGTGAAGGAGGTGACCACCCCTCTCTATGGATTCGCTGGAGACAAGGTGCAACTTGAGGGAAGCATCGAGCTCCTAGTCACTACTGGTAGCTCTCCTAACCAGTCCATAGTCATGACCAACTTCCTGATCATTAACACCCTATCAGCGTACAACACTATTATTGGAAGACCAACATTGAACGCCTTGAAGGCCATAATGTCCACATACCACCTTTCCATGAAGTTCCTAACACCACATGGTGTGGGAGAAGTTGTGGGCAACCAGTATGAGTCAAGAAGGTGCTATGCAATCGCCCTACAATCTAATGCATCAAAGAGCCCCGTAAGAAGCATTAATATGGTTAGCGGCGATGAGGAGCCTACCGCGGACCTGCCTAATCTAGGAATCCAGGTGGACGACACCCTCATCTAGGTCAACCTGCTAGATCCCAGCAGCCAGGATGACGCGATCCAGGATGTCGCTCCTCTCTTGCAGGAGGAAATGAATTTGTTACAATAAATTTTGCTGAATTAAGAAGCCATTGAGAAAAGAATTTGTGAAGTCGAGCAGCAGCTGACATCACGTAAGAAGCAGAAAGTCAAGGAAGAAAGCTTAGAAGATATAGCTCCCTCTCTATCTATGAAGAAAGCCATATCGGAGTTCGAACATGCACATACTCGTTGCCACATGTTGACCACGTCCATGGCCCCATTGAGTCAGGGGGGAAGAGAGATGATACGAGTCCACACTTGCTCGGAAAAATATGCGATGAAAGAGAGTTCACAAGAGGCAGTGAATGGAGGGATGAGCCATTGAAGAGGCGACCGCAATTCAAATACACCCCTTGGCAAAAATAAGTTGAGTTATCTCCTCCTCGATAAAGCACTTTTTCAGAAATTTCTGAAGGATAACGTGGACGTCTTCGTTTGGTCACACGAAGAGATGCCGGGCATAGATCCCAAATTCATAGTCCACGAACTTAATATGGATCTCAATCATAAAATAGTGCAGCAAAAGAGGCGAGTATTCATCCCAGAAGTCATCGAAGCCATCGGGCGAAGTCGACAAGCTTGAGCAAGCTCCATCGAAATGGACTATCCTACGGGCAAATGTAGTACTTGTGAAGAAAACTAATGGACAGTAGAAACTTTGTGTGGATTTCACGGATTTAAATAAAGCATGCCCCAAGGATAGTTTCCCTCTACCTCACATAGATCAATTGGTGGACGTGACCACCGGACACCAATTATTGAGCTTCATGGATGCTACTCAGGCTACAACCAGATTCGCATGTTTGGGCTGGATCAAGAAAAGACCGCATTCATCACTGATCGAGGGCTGTATTGTTTCAAAGTGATGTCATTCGAGCTAAAAATGCGGGGGCAACCTATCAAAGGCTGGTTAATAAGATGTTTGCGGCACAAATAAGCAAGGCCATGGAGGCTTACGTAGACGACATGCTAGTCAAGAGCCTGAAAGCTGAGGATACCCGCACACCTGGCTGAGATGTTCGACGTCCTATGTAAATATCAAATGAAGCTTAACCCGAACAAATGTGCTTTCGGTGTTACATTCGAAAAATTCCTTGGTTGCATGGTAAACCAGCGAAGAATCGAGGCCAATCCTGACAAAATTCGAGCCATACTAGAAATGGAACCTCCGAAGAATGTAAAAGAAGTCCAGAAGCTAACCGATAGGCTAGCAGCTCTAAGCCGCTTTATATCAAGAGCTACAGATCACCACCTATCATTTTTCAAGATCCTAAAAGGAAACAAGAAGTTCGAGTGGACCAAGGAATGTGAGGAAGCCTTCGCAAGATTAAAGGAGTATCTAACAACTCCGCCTTTGCTTTCAAAGCCCGTTTATGGAAGCAGCTCTACCTCTACCTGACTGTGTCGAGTTCATCGGTCAGCTCAATTTTAGTCAGGAAGGAGTAAGGCAGCCAGTTCCCTGTATATTATGCAAGTCATTCCATGGTTCTCGCTGAGACGAGATATCCTGATATGGAGAAGTTTGCACTGGCATTGATTGTCTCTTCTAGAAAGTTGAAGCCTTATTTCGAAGCACATGTCATCATAGTACCCACTAATTACCCTCTTAGACAAGTGCTCCACAAGCCCGAGGTCTCAGGCAGGCTGATGCGATAGCCTGTGGAACTTGGGTGCTATGACATAAGATACCAACCTCAAATCGCGATTAAAGGGCAAGCTGTGGCAGACTTCATAGCTGAATTCACCACACCAACAGGCTGCCCGCCAAGTGAAGAGTACGAGAGCCAGGAGCAAACCTGTCTAGCCTGGCCACTTTGGAGCTTACACGTTAACGGAGCTTCAAATAGCCAAGGATGTGGAGCAGGTTTGGTTCTCACCTCTCCGGCTCCAGATTTTATTAAAATCGAGTATACTCTAAGAATGGGATTTAAAGCCCCAAGCAATGAGGATGAATATGAAGCACTGATTGCAGGATTGAAGCTTGCCAAGGTAATGGGAATCAAGAGGTTGAAGATTTTTAGTAATTCTCAACTAGTCGTGAACCAAATTACCAAAGAGTACCTAACCAGGGGGGAGAGGATGACGTCCTACCTGCAGGTTATCCGCACCCTTCTGGAAGGTTTCGACGAATTGATAATTTCCCAGGTTCCTCGATCTGAGAATGCGGATACCGACTCCTTAGTAAAGCTAACTGCTTATCCGAATACGGTTGACTTGGTCCATCCCTGTCGAGTATCTAAAAAACCCAAGCATCATCTCCCAGTAGACCGAGATCCTCTCTCTTACCTCGAGGGAGAAAGGAACCTGCATGTAGTCAATTGTCGGTTACCTATAAGATGACCACCTACCTGAGGATAAAGAGAATGCCAGAAAACTGAGATACTAAGCAGCTAACTACGTTCTGATCAATGACATCTTATACAAGCGGGGTTACTCACTACCTTACCTACGCTGTCTAGATAAAGAAGAATCAAAGCAAGTTTTGCAAGAAATACATGAAAGAGTTTGTGGGAATCACGTCAGTTGTCTCACTGAGTCATCGAGCGGGGTTACTATTGCCTGACGACAAGACACTTCGTGAATATACAAAGTGGTGTGATAAATACCAACGGTTCGCAAATCAACTTTACCAGCCACCTCAGAACCTCACATCTGTGCAAAGCCCATGGCCTTTTGCCCAATGGGGAGTGGATATCATTGGACCATTTCCCTCAAGCAGGTCGCAGATGAGGTATGCGGTTGTCGTTGTTGACTACTTCACAAAATGGACAAAAACCGAACCGCTAGGTAAGATCACCGAGGCGAAGACCACAAACATCATCTTCAAGTCTATCATCTGCAAATTTGGAATCCCATATGCCATAGTAACGGACAATGGGAGGCAATTTGATAATGCGAATTACAAGCAGATGTGCACGGAGTTTGGGATTAAGTGTTATTTTTCAGCTCCACATTAGCCTCAGGCCAACGGTCAGGTGGAGGTAGTGATTAAAATTATCAAGCTCAATATCAAGAAGAAGTTGGATTGCCTCAAAGGGGCATAGGTGGATGAGTTACCACGTATGTTGTGGGCATATTGCACGATAAGAAATTCAACGAGAGACACCATTTTCACTCTCATTTGGCTGTGAGGCCGTCATCCCAGTTGAGTCCAGCCTGCCCACACATAGGGTGCAATACTTCCAACCAGAAGAGAATGACGCACACCTGCGAGAGGAGTTTGATTTGATTAAGGAAAAGCACGACCAAGCTCAGCTCCGCAATGCAGCCTACCAGCAACATGTAGCAAGGTACTACAATTCCAAAGTGAGGATCCGTGAATTCAAACCCAGTGATTTGGTTCTCAGGAGAGTGATGCTCAACATGAAGGAGCAGGGTGCTAGTACGCTGCCCCCACCGGAGAGTCCTTACAAGATGAAGAGTGTTCTTAGGCCAGGAACTTATGAACTGGTGGACCTGCTCGAAAATCCTCTGCCGCATCCTTGGAATGCCGAGCACCTCAAAGTTTATTATCCTTAGAGAAATTTTCATCAAAGAATGCAGACCTCGACATGAGGCTAAAGTTCTAAAGCCCAGCGCTTATCTCATGAATTAATGAATAAGACCGTTTTAATCATCCTTCATCTGAGTAGATTCTCTTATTTACAACAAAAGTAGTCAAGTGTGGCATTCCACATCAGGTTGGCACCCCTCGGCTTACTAGTAGGCTACCGCTTTACGCGACCCAGGTTTTCCTTGGGACTGGAAGGGGGTACCCACACCTTCATCAAATGGTCAAGGTGGACCCATCGTGGGAAGGTCCCCTATTATATCATGGTGACAAGTAGGCTGAGACCACTTGAAGACCCTTATGAATCCTTGACCCAGGTAGGCGTTGCTGATGGGCACCCTAATCTGAGGGATTCTATCAAGGAAGGACTCCTAACTGTATCCATGAGGATGGTTAGCGGTCGGGAAGATAGTATAACATTCAATAGGGAGATCTCCGAAGATGTCCCAAGTAGATGGTAACCTGAAAGCTAGAGCATATTAGAAAGCACAAGCTTAGTTTACTCACTCCCTTATACGCCTTGAAGGCCCAAAGGGAGTGAGAGGGTGGGAGAAGAAGGAAAGGCTACCTACCTACGTGGTCATTCAATCATAACTAAGGCATGCATAAAGGAAAATAAAGAGGTGCGCGAATAAACTTCAAACAAATTTAAAAGTTCAAGCATTCACCATTATTTGAAAATTAAAAAGGCAAAGACAGGAAAATAAACGTTGTCTTTAAGTTATTACATGCCCAATAAAAAGAAGGAGAAAACGTAATAGTAGGTAAAAATAAAGGCGACCAAGTCTAGTTCTTCTCTTACTCGGATGCTTTTTCTGCCACAACAGTCTTTGCAGCCTTCCCACCGACCTCGGTCACTCCCTGGTCGCCTGATGAAGGTCCCGCTTTAGAAAGCGGATGGCTGTCTCATTCATATGTGGAGGATCCTAGCCACCTGCCTCAACTTGCAATGGCTCATCAGTAGGAGTAGAGGCAGGTTGGTCTCCTTTTCGAGCTTCCTCGACGGATAGTTGATCCAGCTCGATCATATTGCAGTCAGGGAACTTACGAGCTACGGCCCTACTCATTATGTTGTAGCCCAACATGACATTCTTGTTCCCCTCCTTCCTAAGCTCGTCGAGCTCAGTGGACAGCTCCTGGATGGCGTTCTTTAGCCCCTCCACCTCCTTGTCCTTGTTCCTCAGCGAGATCTTGGCACCTGGTACTTCTTCTCAATTTGTGAATGACATTTCTTTGCAACCTCAGCCTTGGTCACCGCACCGCTGCTAGCTTCCCATTCTCCTTTATATTGAGGGATTGCTCTCAGCATTTTACATTTTCCTTTAAGAACTTGGATAGATTTCCTGGAAGATAAAAGCTCCTCTTTTATGTTCTTCAGCTGCTGGGCAGTGACCATGGCCTGGTAGCCTACCAAATATATAACGTTAAGATAAACAGAGAAGGTAGAGGTTCAGCTCACAAAAAGGAAAAACATTCATGGTTACCAACCTGAAGAGATGAGTTAATGACACCAAGGGATGTCCTTTTCACGCTTTCTTTGTCGACTTGAGCCCTGAACTGAGAGTGGAGGGCTGTGTTGGCAGCAGAAATCAGGGCAGTCAGGCCTTCATTGTTATGACGAGGTGGGGGAGTTCGTTGTTTCTCTGCCTGGTAGCGTTCGAGATAGTTCGCGTTCAGCCTGGCTCCGCGTCACCCTGCTAGTAGGTGTCAGGCCAGCTCCCACTCCAGTTGAGCTTGTGGACTTGGATGGCGTTGTGGACTTGCTGAAGCTGCCAACCATCTTCCTTGATTTGTTGGTGGCTCCTCCAGAAGGGGGATCCGAAGCAGGACGCTTTCCTGCCTTGATGTTTTGATGGCATCCCCGCGCAAAACAAGTTAAGAAGGATCAAAAGGCAGCAATGAACCTTCCGCCCGGCACAACCAGTCGCTTCGCGAACCGTCCAGTTCTTAAAGATGCCGCCCTTAAAGGCCACGGTCTTAAATGTTCTACGGAAGACGCCCAACTTTCTAACCGCCTAACATTTTTGGGCGGCCCTTTAGGATGTCACGAAAGTGGGCTTGCTGTCTATATAATGTGACAAGTATTAGCCACTGGATCTAGTGCATCGCAGGCCAAATAGCCCCATCAAGGCACCCACGGAGGGCACCTTGTAGCAGGCCTCAAACCACATTATGATGTGGCCAATCAAGGATTGCCACCTCTTGCCAGTCAACTGTAAATGGTGAATGAGGGCACTGCTAATAAACCTACAGTTGACGACTGGCATAAGGAACCGCAGACCTACCTCCAGTGAGGCTGAATGCACCACAATTTCCCCTTCTCGTCCTTGTAGGGGTCCTCCCTCTTCTCAGGCTTCATAAAAGTTATGCTAGGGGAATCTCATATAATTTCCTAAGTCTTTCCACCTCCGGAAATGGTGGAGAGGAGATCTTTCAGCTCATAGTCCTTAGGGTCAGGGGAGTTTGAGGCAGGTTCGTCGACCATTCACGACGCCCCTCCCCTAGCGACACGCTACCATTTCTCCATCGACCTCTTCCTGAGTCGAGAGCACGATTTGTCCCTTATACTTGAGGGCACCAACATGGAGCCAAGATAAGTCGTCCAGCTCAGGAAAAGGGGAACGTCTAGCCAAAGGTGTGAGAACCAGGGGAGAGTCACTCCCGCCGGCCTCTGTGGCGGCGTTTGGTGGCGTAGAGTCGTTGGAAGAAAAGCCGCTGCCAAGGCTCCCGTTAGGGTACTCGGGGATCCACCCAAAGCACCCAGGTTGCCGAACTCCTCCATTTCTGAAATAGAAAAGGGAGATGGTCAGGGACGCGAGAAACTATGAATGCCTAGGGAGGCTATATGCCCACCTGAACACGACTCTAAGGTACATAACCGAAAACCCTTACCCTCTTTTCCATTCTACGGCTTCCCTAGTACCCAAAAACCCAAGTTACACTCATCTACTCCTAAGAAACCTTTCTTAACCTTCTAAGATCCTATGCCAAAAGGAAAGAAAAAAGCCAAAAACAAACACATCCAGTATGGTAGCCAAGCAAAACAGCCCATCAACGTGAAGAAAACAAAGAAGTTAGCATGCTTACTTGTTTGTTCGATGGAGAGATGGCGCTGAAAGGCAACGGGGTTCATGAACACGCGAAGATCTGGGAGAGAAGAAGACAAAGGAATGGGAGGAGAGATGGGGCGTAGGCACAAAAGGGTAAAAGGGAAAAGGAGTAGGATGCAAACGGTTGAGGAGGGAGTTAACTGTTCCCTCCCACCAAAGATTTCGGGTTTTCAAAAAGGAAAATGATATGGACCGTGGATCGTGCATGGGAGCATCGGACGGTTGAAAAACACTGCCAACTGTCAAGGTCTTACAAAATCTGAGCCATCCAATTTCAAAAATCATGATCGGATGGCTGGAGAAGAATATGCAAAAAGCCTATCAGGATGACGCATAGGTGCAAGCGCATTAAATGTGCCCAGAAGGCATGTCCCAACCAGGTCGTACGTAGCCTGTGTCAGCCGTCTAGTTGTCACGCATGAAGTGCTGAGGATCTGAAGGAGCTAAAAGTCCATTCACCTTCCAGAAGGCCCATCAAAGCAATCCACATGGAGGCAGCTTAACGTCCACCTGATACCTCAAAAATCAATGACGTGTCCAACCGGCTTAGTGAAGAGCTCTCTCAGTATTGCCGTAACCACCCGAGAGCCAGACAAACGTTAACCTGGAAACAACTCTAATCCGTGAGTTACTAGCCTCCCTAACTTCCAAGTTCCTTGAAGTTAATAGGCTAGGGGGCATCTGTTATGGGTAATTATTTTAGACCTCCATAAACCCAAACCCAATAAAGCTCAATCAATAGAAAAAGCCCTCATGCAACCAGCCCAACGTCTAGCCCACGTTGAGCAGGAAACCTCCCAGAAATTTCCCTCTTGGTTGAGCAATTAATGCTCCCAACTACCCCTTATTTGATGCATTTAATGTGCAGCAGAGTTGGTCACCTAGTTGCAGGGAATATTTCCCAAAATGAGCCAGCAAGCCGCATGAGCAGAAAATACTTGGAGATAAAGCAACCCAAGAAGGGAAAGTCACCATCAAAACTGCTGCCATCTAGTCGTTTGGTTCATGCAGCAGAAGGTGTCGACCACCACGCCTGAAAAGGCTATCTGGGGTGTCCACGTGGCGCCTTCTTACATGCTGAATCCCTGCAGTGTCAGCCGAGTGGCCAGCTGGCCTCATCCAGATTTGCATTAGCGGGAAAGCCATTTTGACCCTCAATTGAGATAGGGCAAAGCTGGTTGCATCTCACCCATTGAGCCACTACACGTGTCACTCATCCAACGCCCATATGGAACTATATAAGCCTTAGGTAAGAGTAAAGAAGAATCTTTTGGCTTATCTTCTCTACCCCAAACCAGAGTAAAGAAGGATCTTTTGGCTTATCTTCTCTACCCCAAACTAGAGAGAGGTTCTCCCTTGGTCTCCAAGTGTGAGCAACATCCTCTGGAACTTCACAAAAAGAAGAAGTGTGAGTTGCTTTCTCATTCACCTTCCTCAAGCCTTAAGCATCATCTTCTTCTCTCCACCTCCTTTAACTCTATATTTGTGTTGTTTGTCATCTTCCATGGATCAATCCCTGACTTGGGCCACTAATGTCATTTACTGTTTTGAAGACTATCATTCGAACTCTGCGATCCGAAGTTTCCAGTGGTGCTTGCTAACTAGCGTCTAAGCATCTACACAACTTTCTTTTTGTTTTTCGCATTTCCATCACTTCCAGGAGAGAGATTTAAAGCATTTGAGTAATATTCATTTTAAATTTTATATGAAAGTTATATATTTATGCAAAAAAAATAGTTCAAATTGTAATGTGACAAAATTGAAAGCTTGTGTAAAGTGTCAAACACAACACAATTTAGAGGTTAAATATATTTAGAGAAAATTATATTTAACACCCCTTCTCTTTTAACATATTTTTAGAAAAACTTTGTATTTTGGATAATTACACTGACACATTATTTATTTTCAATTTTGCTATAAAGTTCATGAACTCTCATGTTTTAGTTAATCAGCTCAATTAAAGTTTCATTAATTACCATTTTACTCTTATTTTATGCTTAATTAAAAAATAAATATTTAATTTAATCTTTTAGAAAAATAAATACAATATGAATTTAGTATTTAAATTATTTAACATCTAATTTTATTTTTTCCTTTATCTTTGTAGTTTTTTTTTTCTTAATGCATATACATATATAAATAGATATATATATATATATATATATATATATATATTACCATCGTTTAATTTATAACAAAACAACAAATATTTTAATTACATTTTTTGCGAAGCAATTTTGTTTTAGCACATTTAACACCTAATTTTACTCTTTTTTTAATTCTTTTTTTTTAATATTTAGGTTTTGTTTAATAAAAAATTGGTGGTGAATGTTTCAAGTGTTAAATGTATTAAAATAATTTGTTTGCGAAAAAAAGATAATTAAAATTATTGTTGTTTGGTTACAATTAAACAAGATAAGAAAACTATTATATATACATATTATATTCATATATTCAAAAAAGCTACAAAAAATAAATAAAAAAATAAAATTAGATGTTAAATAATTTAAGTGCTAAATTTATATTGTATTTATTTTTCTAAAAAATTAAATTAAATGTAATTTTTTTAGGTAAACATAAAACACAATAAAATGGTCATTAACAAAATTTTAAGTGAATTGACTAACTAAAAAGTGAAAGTTGCTTAACAAAGGTAGTGGAGTGCAACAAAATTGACAATAAAAAGGTGTTAATTTAGGTTGTGTTTGATAACAATTGTTTTTTATTTTTATTTTTTATTTTTTTTCTCTTAAGTTATATATAATTTGGTTAGTTTAGATGTTGGTTGGAATTTGTTAAATATTAATTAAACTTAATTAAGTAAAAAAGTAGAAATAGAAAATGAAAATACTTTGACAGTATTTTTATTTTTAGTTTTATATTTTTTATTTTCCTTCATATTTTTAGTCTAATTATTATTTAACAAACTCTAACAAACTACTAAACTAACTAAATTACATATAATTCAAAAAAAATTAAAAATAAAAAAAATAATTATATTATCAAACAAGCCTTTAATTATCTAAAATACAGAGGCTTTTACGAAAAGTTTCAAAATAGATAAATGTAGTGTAACTTTCCCATGTATTTAGCCCCATATTTTATATGATTTAAGGGTATTCAAATAATTTTAAAATAAAATAGAAATAATTTTGAATTGTTTGAAAACAAAGGGCCAATTTAAAACTTCTGCCACTTGATAGAAATCAATAATGTAGGGCACAAAACCAGAAATGAGACAGAAAATTTAAATGAAAAAAAAAATATATAAATAATATATATATATATATATATATATATATATAGATAGATAGATAGATGTAGACATTTGTCCAAACTTGGAAAAAGAGTGAAAGCGGGAAGCATGTGAGAAAGACCAGCCAGCTACTCCATGACACACAGAGTCACAGTGCAAGGTGGCAGTCGCCAGTCACGCTCCTCGCCCACCTCACAGTCTCACTCACTCAGTCACTCTTGCTTCTCTCTGCTTCTTCATTCGAACAACCTTCACTTTCTTTGTTTGTGTTTGTCTCTGTCTCTGTAATCAATGTGGCAAGCTCTCTTGGCCGCTGCAGTTGCAGGATCCACCGGTCTAGTAGCCAAGCACTTATTCAAGCCTAGTGCCGAACCCACCTCCACCACTTCCGTACCTGAAAAAACCCAGAAGCTTAATGACGGCGACCACTGTGAAGATCAGGACGATGGTGTTTTTGATGGTCCATTTGACTCTCAAATGGTGCCGTACGAAGGTGTGGGTGCGAATGAAGAGGGAATTTTTAGGTTTTCAAGCTCGGGGTCTCATGGTGGTTCAAGTGGGTACAGAGTTCGTTCAAGGAAGGTGAGCAAGAAAGCAGCGGTTTCAGGTCGTGGGTTGAAGAAAGGAGTTGGGAATGAGGGATCTACTGGTGTGGAGCAGAGGAAGAATGGGAGGAGATTCGGTGCTTGCTTGAAGAAGAGGAGGACTGGCAAGAATGTTGCTGGAAATTACGGATCGCGCTTGTCTAATGGTTAGATTTCTCGTTTCTTCCTTGCATGTTTGGTTGCCGAGAAAAAAAAAAAATATATATATATATATATATATATCTATATACAAGTAAATTTAACGCTTTTTACGTGAATCTTGGATTTTTAGAGCATAAATTGGACGTTGTGCTGCTAAATATGCCTTCTCCTGTTATGCTTCTGCGTGTTAGGCTAGTCGATTGGAAATGTATTTTTTTTGTGACCGTTAGTTCATTCATAGCTGATTTTTAATACATCATCTATTTATTTGAGCTCTGCAAGACTTATATATGGTTTATCATTAGGAACCCGAAGCATGGGTAACATTCTATTTCCAATTGTATTTCACACATTAACAAAGTATTTTTATGAAGTTGAATCTTGGCTAGGGAGCTTGGTGTAAATACTTAGTTTCTCACAAGTTCAAAATGTTGTAATATTCTGAAGTTGATTCGTGATTTTTGGCTAGAGAGCTTGTTGTAATCACGCTTTATGATATTCTTCGTAGTACAGGACAATGATCTTGTAGTTAATGTTGTTGATAGAGAGAGATAAATGATTTATGATTCATTGTATATTGTACATTGTGATGCTGCAATGCTATTTTGCATAGGCAAAGATGTGAAACAAATTCTGTGCCGGGTGAAAGGGGAGGTGGGAAGAGGGCGTTTGAGTTTTTCCAAGAGTCTTGTATGAATTAGTATAAATAAATGCTTCAGTGTAACTTCTTTAAAGAAAGAAGGAAAATATGAGTATCTTAGAAGGAAAGTAGTAGATCCTAAATTTAAATAACTCATAGTGATTAGAATTGGCTTTTCTGAAACAGGAAAATTGTCTATGAGGTTATTGTTTTTTTTTGCCCCCAAAGACATCAGCCCAATAATCCTAAATTGTTTATGAAGCTTTTAGCAATTCAAAATAGAAAGCGGAAAGCTTTGGCCATCACATTAGAGCAAGTTTTATTACACACTGGAATGTCGTAAAAACATCATGGAATCCATTTAAGAGATTAGCAAATTCATAGCCTTGTATAAGCTTTTCCATTGTTTGAACATATGCTTGTCATGTTACGTTGCTTTTATCTCTGTCACAAATATGCCATCTGTGAAGCTATGGGTTTCACATTTCAATTTTCTTTTTGTATACTCTTTTAGATACCTCCTTGTTTGGTTGGGGACTTGGTGTTGGTATCATGTATATGATGTCAGCTGGAAAAGCTGAAATCAATAAGCTTAACACAGCCATGGGTGAGACTGCAAAAGTTGTTCAGGAGTTAAAAGCTGAGCTTCATAAAAGAAAATCATCCTGCAGTATGCACGTATCCAGTTCTACGGGTGAAGTCATTTCAAATCATCAGAGAACTAGTTACAAGCATATTCAGACACAACTCAACAAGTCAAGGGCAGACGGAGGCTCTAATGACATGAAAATTTGTAGTTTCCCAGTAGTCGATGATGGTGAATGTACAAGTAGTGTTCTTACAGAAGAGCCTGTGCCAGATGTGCAAGAAATGGATCAGCTGGAAGCAGAGCTTGAGTCTGAGCTGCAAAAACTTCCATGGTCCACCGTAAAAGCTCCTCACCAAGACAGATTGAACGATCCTGCTGAGGTACCTTATATATTTATTTTTATATACTTGTAAATTGTATTAGACCGATTAACTTGAAGATCGTGTGTATTTCGATTCTAGCATCTCTTTCTAGCATTTAGGTAAGAGTCTGTAGCTTAGTTGATTTAATTCTGAAGACACACGCTGATATAATTATGTTCATGTATATATATTTGAGTGCTAAACTGAACTTTATATTACTTGGTTTGCACAATAGTACTTCATAGACGGTAAGATTGTAATACTTCAGTTGTTGGACTACTTTGAATTGTCTGCTCATGATCTTCTGTAGTTTGAGAAATGTGAATCTTTTGACCAGACTACGACTGGTTGTTAGCCAACCTCCAGGACTTGGCTGACCACTGAATATGGTGATCTATAAGATGATTTCACATTATTCATAGGTGATTTTTCCCAATGTAAAATGTGGACCAACTTAGATTAGTCTCATTCTGACTTTTGATCCCTTGGAAATATTGTGCAGGCTGAAATCCCAGCTAAAGGGCTTCCTGAACAAGAACAATGTTCCGATACCCTTGGGTTCCATGGAATATTGCCAGCTGAGCTAGATCAGAAACTGTGTCGTGTACTCATTGAACAACAGGAAAACCAAATAATGGAGCTGGAATCTGACTTGCATTTGGCCCAATCCAAACTCAATGAGAAAGAAGCTGAGCTCCAAGCACTGAAGGACTGTGTTAGACGCCTAACTGAATTCTCTATCTCCACTGTCTCAGGTAGGACTTCCTAACCTCCTTCATTAATTCCCTTGTCTTTCTTTTTCCCTTGAATTTTGAACTCTGCTTTGTTTTATGGAGTGCTATAATAGCTGTAGGTCTGTAACCATGGAATTTTCTCTAACATCTTGATTTCTATTTCTTTTCCCAGATGATGAAACCGAGGCCCACATTGAGCAAGAGCAAAATCATGACAATATTGGCTCGGAGTGGAAAAAATCAACGGTGGGCACGAAAAGACATATTCAATCCTAGCCATGTACTTATCGTATAAGATAACATTGTTTCCTACATGGGTAGGAAGGTAATTTTCCCGAGCAATTATGTGATGCAGGCAGATTATATTCTCGGGTGGGCCATGACCATGAGGCCCAGACCACTCAAAACTAGTAGCAAACTGTATCACCAACTCCTTTACATGACCCCCCTAACTTTTGCCCACATCTTAATATAAACATCAAAACTTGCAGTCAATGTTTCTTCTTGCATTCTGCACATGCAATATTATATTATTAATATGGGTTATTTTAATGCCTTGTGTCTAGAGCTAGGCCTTCTTTAGTAAGTGATCCACATTTGACTTGGCTATGCCATGGCCCTCTTCTGGGTTTTGGTCGATCTCTTTTTCGAGTGGGAGAAAGGAAGCTCTGATACCTTAGTTGACTTTTTGTTCTTTTTGTTTGGGAGAGAACAACCATTCTCCATATATATAGCCCACTCATTCTGCAAATTACTATATTGGACTGAGCAATCTGATTTATCAACCAGTAGCGCAGAAATTGGAAAAGCAGAGTGCACTTATGGATGATGTGCACTGGGCCATGAGTGCGGTGCTTTTCTCTTATCCTGTGAAGATGGAAATGACCTCTTTCTGTATGTATGTTCTTTTTCTGCATAATATCTCAAAATTGTTATTTTATTATTAGTGCTATTTTTTTATTTTGTATAGTACTAGAGAATGATGAGATTATTATTTATGACACATCTTTAACTCTATTTAATCAATTTATTAGCTCGTCTTAGATATACCATCAAATGACATGTGGTTCAGAATAAGAATTAGTAATTATATCTAATGGATTATGATTAATGAATATGAATTTGAAACCCTTGGATAGTGAATTTGACTAGAAATTGTGGATTAAAATATTCCTCAAATTAGATAGTGGTTCCTTTTTTTCTTTTTTATTCTGGTTCCTTGGACTTTAAGAAAAAGAGGCAAAATAGGGTATGAAGGCATTCAAACTATGCTTTTTTTCTGTCTAAAATCCTGTTTTTACAGTTCTTATGGGAAATGAACCGACAAAATTACATGGAAGTTCCAAGGAATATCCGCTTGAGAAATGCTAGTTCATGTTTGTAAGAGGGAGTGAAACTGGTGTGTCAAAAGCTTACTCAACTACTGACCACTTAATATATGAATATCTGACTCATGTTTCATAAAGCTATGGTCTTCCCAAATGCCTAGATTTTTGTTACTTAATAAAAATAATCAAGGACAAAAAATATTAAAATCCAATAGCTCAAGTTTCAATAAAAACCAGTGCTGAATCTTGAGTTGGGAATTAAAGTTGTTTCCAAGAGTATGGGCACTAATTCAACCACTGTTAGGCCGAAAACCCACTTTTGCTTTTATGCAATAATATCATATAAATGTAATTTGTAATGTGCAAAAGAAAATCATATGCCATTGTACTCAAATGTCCTATAGAAGTAAGTTTGTCTATGGTTTTTGAGGAGGTGAAGATGTTTAAAGAGAATTTGATACATTAGAGAGATAAATTTCAGTGAGAAAATTACCACTCAAAGCAAATGAGTGAAGACTACTAAGATTAAGTAAAAAGTAAGTAAAAAGACTTAAATATTGTTGAGTAATCATGTCTCACTCAGATGCATCAATCACAATCCAAATGATGCATTGTTTGGGTGACATGATAGGCCATTGGTGAAGGTTTCACCACAAATACTAAATTGCCAACTTCAATCCCACAAATGGGTATCTGTGGAAGTATAAGAAACAAAACCCATAAAGATGGCCCATAATGAGGATGGAGATGATCCAACCGTTGGCATTGCATCATAAATTTACTGGATACAAAGGCAGAAGACGTATTTGATTTGTAAAATATGTTTTTTAACAATGAGTATTTTATTACATACGCAACAGAGTCCCTGAAACTAATGTAAAATATTTGACTGAGACCTTCAGAGCCAGAAAGAAGCAAGCCAAACAGAACCTTACAATCTTTTTTTTGGTAAATACAGAACCTTACAATCTTGAAAATATATAGAAAAATCTTTGCAGTCGATTCACCCATCCATCCGTGCAAGGATAAAATAAATGACACTCAAAAACAAAAGCGAAATTAGAAGCTGAAAACCAAGGTCACCCATTATCTTCTTCCTCATTTCACAAGCACAGAGCAAAGCTGAGCGACATAGAAGAAGAAGAAGCTTCGTCAAGCTCAGAAGCGAGAGAGAAAAAGGGTGTCGGTGAAAAAAATGAAGTTATCTACAAAACCCATATCGAGTCCGGGTCGGACGGAGAAGTTCCCACCGCCATTGATGAGGTTTCTTAGAAGCAATGTGGGAAGCAGAAGCAGAGGTAGGTCACGTTCGAGCCCAATGTTTGTGAGGAAGAAGAGCACCGCCACCATTGAAACCCAAGAACCATCCTCTCCGAAAGTCACATGCATGGGACAAGTACGAGTCAGACGGTCCTCCAAACAAGCCGCTACAAGAACTAGCGGAAGCCACCGGAGGGAAGCTCGTGGTCACCGGTGTAAATGGATCAGAAACGCACTGTTTTGCAGCCTTTTTTCCGGGAAAATCAAGCCCAAGTCGTCGTCGTGTGGACCAGTTTGGCGAAAGTGGGTGTTCTTTCAAGTGGGTTTTCGAAGAAAATCCCAAATTAGCGAAAACTCATCGAAAATTGCATCGAAATTCGGGAGCAGAAACGAAGATTCAGATGAAGAAGAAGAAGATGATGATGAAGGAGACGAAAGAGAAGCTAATAAGGTTTTTGTCTGTTCCTCTTCTACACCGCCAAAGAACGCTTTGCTATTGACTAGATGCAGATCTGCTCCATACAGATCTTCATCTTTAGCCAGTAGATTCTGGGGTTCACCACCGAGGTCCGAAGAAACAGGGGAAGAAGAAGAACAGAAAAGAACAGAGCCAAAATATAGTACCATCGTCAACAACAAAAATGAGAAAAAACCCACATCAGAATTGGAGTCCATTGCCTCCATTTCTAATCATCAAGAGGCTATAATAGATCCAAAGGTTGAGGAGGAAAAGTTGGGCCTTTTCAAGGAACTCGAAGATTCAATTAGAAAAGAATTACTGAATCTGCAAACACTGAAGAATCAAAAACAGAAGAAGAATTAGGCTCTGCAACTTCAAGACCTCTAATACTGACAAGGTGTAAATCAGAACCAGCAAGAACTGCAGCGAAGAAGCTCGATCCTGAATTGAGTTTCTGGAAAGAAAAAAGATTGGGTATCGTCGGTTCATGCTCACAAAGTGTTTTGTGATTTTTAAATAAATTTTCAATTTTTTTTCTTCCCTGTTTAATTTTAATTTTTAATAACGTCTTTTCTAATTTTTGGTAACCATAGCATAAATATAGTTTTAGAAATTTGTTTTAAATTTTTTCCACATCTGGGGTTGTACGAGAGAATCTCTATAGCTCCAAATTTAATCTATTAAAGACTAATAAATTGGTCTTACAGTCAATATCAAAAAAACAAAAATGAAAAAAAAAATTGTAGTTTTTCTTCATCGACTCTGCCACTCATTTTGGGCAGCTGTATTTATTTCTGTTTTTAATGCTATGAAACTCTATTTTAATTGTTTATTTAAGGGGGAAAAAAAAACAGTTTCATGGAGCTGATTTCAGTGTTTTATTATGCTTTGTTTAATATTCATGCAAATTTTGATTAATTTAAACGTCTTTGGATACTCTGAGCCACTTTTACATTTGGATAGTAACTAAATATATAGTATCTTTCATGTGGTGACCCACATCTTTTATTTTAATGCATGTTGGACAACGACTTCTCAGATGTGTTAGGTTTTTGTCTACATAGAAAATTTGTGTTAGTTTCATTAGCAATATTAATTATAGAATATTATTCACCAAAAAAAAATTATTAATTATACAATATTAAAGTTGCAATAGCAACACAGATAAAATAATTATACATTAATCAACAAAAGAACCCATATATAATTGTTTCAGATTCCTTTGATTTTGCTTAATCTTTTGCTTCCAGAAAAGTATGGTCAAAAGCTCTATAATGATGTTAAAAAATTTGTGAAGATACGTGACCTAGCATTTTTTTTTTCAAAGGATAACCATTTATTTATTTTTTGTATTTTTGAAAAAAGAAAAAAAAAAGAAAAAGAAAAAGGAGCTTTATATATATTTTTATTCAGGTTTAAATAAAGAAACATAAGCTATCGAGGAAAACCATTCATGAGTTAATAAAAAAAGCTTATTTTTACAGTCATTGATTATGAATCATGAACTTAAGCTGCCAATGCAAGCAATCCACACACACCACTCTTTTCTTCTTTTCTTTTCTTTTTTTCAATTAAAAAAAATGTAATAAAATTGTAAAAAGCTTAGGGAAAAAAAAGAAAAGAAAAAAAGAGAGATGTAGAAGAAAATGAGAAGAGCTATGCATCAAGAAAGATGAGAAAAAAAAATTATGGAGCATTATATTTGTGTGCACAAATATTATTTTGTTTGGGTTAATTCTAAAACACATCTTGTCAAGGTGGATAATGGAAAACCTTTATTACTTTGTCCTCAATTATGGAAAATAAAATAACAAATCAACTTTGATAAGAAGTGACAACAATTGGAAAGAAAGTTGCAACTGGCCAAAGGTGGAGGTGGTCTCTGTGTTTGTCTCAACAAATTAAGCTCCAATATTCATACACACACACACACATATATTCATACTGTAATGCATCGATACTGTTACTCCATATCTATACATTCCATTGATACCATGAACTGACCTAAAACAACAAGATTAATAGGAGCCCAAAAATTAGAGTATACGTATATATATACATATACATATGTATATGTAAGCAAATTTGTGTCCCACTGTCATCTAGAAAACAATAGAAAGAAACAGTGTGATTGGTGATGAGATATGTTGTTGAAAATATTGGAAAAACCAACATGCATACGCAACGCCTATATTATATAATAGATTTACACATAGATACTGCCCTGTTTGCTGTTTTGTTTATTGCCTTTGTTGAGATTGTGATTGAAAAGCTGATGATTCTCAGACTACTGTCAGATTTTGTGTACCCATTTGCCTCAAAGTTTCAACACCAACAACATTTTTACACCAACAAAAAATAGAAAAGAAAAAAAGGGTAACGTTTTTGGTTCAAATATTCAACTGATGGGCCAGGCCTTTAAGTGGATGATAGGGACCTCAAAACATCAACGTGACTAAAAACCATTGCATTTGTTATGTGTGGAGGGCCAAAAGCAAGATTTTAAGTTCAAAATTTTGTGTGAAATATTACTATATAACCTTTAATATAGGGGCTTAATAAAGTATAAGCTGATATTTTAAAATAATGATTTTTGACTCCTTTTTACCTACAAAAATATCAATATATCCTTTGTTAATAGAAATAATAAAAATGTGCTAATGCTTCCTTCCCTTCTCTATGTTTCTTCTTCAAATACATCCCCTTACATCTAAAATATACTTTAAGGTATACACGTACACTATAATTAACCTTTAAAGTGATTTACTGTGATTTTTGGGTTGAAGCTATAGATCAATTGTTGATTTTACAAAGTTTTCATTGGGATAAGTTATTTTCATATTGACTTTTCACAATTCAAAGTATATAAAATTTAAATTTGTATTGTTTCAATTTCGTTAATATAAAATATATATTTTGTGTGGTTTGTTTGTTACTTAATGATTTTTGGATAGGACTTGTTTAACAAATTAAGGTTTAATAGTAGAAGTTGGGATCATATGTGATTGAAATAGACAATTCGATCTAGTAAATATACATAGTCAGTTAAGATGATACCCTTGTGAATTGGCTAAGTGATTAGATTTTTCAGTTTATTTTTAAGATTAATTCCAATCTATTTTTAAGGTTAAGATGGTGGAGTAAAGTGTGGGCTCTTCAATCACTGCAAGGAAGACACAAATATGTTAGAAAAATATTTAGAAGTCACTACAAAACTTCTTGTTTTTCACTGGCTATATATTACTGTAAAAAACCATGCCATCTTGGTTACTATAACCTTATATTTATTGGCCATCAACTCTAAAAGCCCTAATAACCAATGGACCTCCACATCTTAGAACTTAAAGCCATATGTGGGCCTTTATGTCTTAGTGGGCTGTAGCAAAAACCCAACATTCTTACATTATTGTTGACATATCAATGTTGTCGATTTTTAATAATTTTGCAATATCGATTTTAACTTTTAGGTCCTTAAACTTATATTTAGAGTTTTAAAAGAGTTTGATAATTGTGTTAAAAGGAGTTAACTATTAAATATGCACGAACTTCCAATTAAAGAAAAAAAAAAGTGTTGTTTGATAAGGTTGGACGTTAAAAATGGAATTTTCTGATCTTTTTTTTTTTTTTTTTTTACAAAATATCTAAAGTTTGAAGACACCAGTAAACATTATATTTAAGTATAATAGTCTTACTCTATAAAATTAAGAACGAGGTTGCCAAGCTTGTAAAGATGTATAGTATATCGTTGATTGCTATTCTTAAACTTCTTCACCATGCCAATAATATTCAGAAATTCTCCAACATAATTGGTTTGAAAAAGCTGTTTATTAGTGGCATTGGCTTGCGTCAAATGTGTTCATTATAAAATTTACTTTCCCTTCTTCTTGACAAGATTAGATCAAGAATAGCATTTGGCTAGGAAAGCACAGTTAGTTTAATAATTATATTATTACTAGACTATAGAAGAGTAATTCCCCCTATGAGTGGTTGTCTGTCATTGTAAACTAATCCTCGCGAAGCTTTTCGGAAGAGGGCTAGATGTGAATAAGCATAGCATTTTTTGTTAAACAACATGAACAAACGAAGGTGTTCCTTTTAGCGGTGAGAAATGTTGAATGAGAATAATTTTTACTACTAGAAAAAGAGCATTCAACGAGGAGTACTTGATGAAACGTGTTTAATAATAATTAACCACGGTATAAAGGCATCGTTGTTTTAAATTTAATTATTGGTGATAGTCTCATTAAAACCCATTGTCTATTAGAGCATAGGTCAAGTATTACTGACGGACATTTAAAAGCCAGTTGTTAGTATTCTAATTATTAATGACGGGCATTTGAACTCATCGTTAATAATCTTTATGCATTATTTTTTATATTTATGAAAAATTTACATTAGACAATTAAAATGCCTATTATTAATAACCTTAGGCTTTTTTACCCATGTTAGGTTTAAACATACAAACCAAACCTTTGAGTTAAGTCATATTGACACACATATAATTTTTTATCATCTAGAAAACAACTAAGCAAAGTGATTTTGTAAAGAAGAAAACATAAAATGACGCGGTAGAATTTTATATGGTTGACCTATAGAAGCTGAGCTACATCCATGGAGTTCCAGATAGAAGAGTTCGTTGCACTATTTTAAAGGTTTGTAAACACTTTTAACAGTTCACTCCCTTATTGGTACAAAACTGTGATCCTTAAACCCAAATCATCGAGACTCAATTAAGTATCAAAGCCTTGAGACAAAAAATAGAGACAACCACTCATATAGAGAACGAGGAACCCAAGAGAAACACACAAAAAATCTTAGACCTCTCAATTATCATTGTAAAGCTTGGATTTTGAGGAACTAAAGTTAAATACTAGGTTTGATGGAGAAGCAATGGTAGATATTAGGTTCCAAATAATAGATCAATGGTCCATAACACAATGAATAAAATGACACAGTAATGACCTCAAAATAAATGGTGAACAGTTGCTTACTACAATGGCCTTCCAAAACTACACCGTTGTTCATCTGCTCCATTGCCGCATGTTGCAACTTCATACACCAACAATCTCTACCTTGACGCTACAATCCCTAGCCCTTGATTAGTGTAGCATGCTTTAATTCTTGCCTTCACAGCTCAATTATTGGCTTAGTTAGCCAATGCTGGCATGCAGGAAGTTCATACAATGATGAACTTGGTTGTAGTCACTATCTTCATTCCTATATTAGCAGGGTTGTCCTCTGTTGGAATATTCATAATCTAAATATTCCATTAGTAACTTGTTCCCTAAAAAAATAATACTTAACATCGACATGTTTAATTCTTTCATGGTAAATTAGATTCTTGCAGAGATGGATTGCACTTTGATTATTTGAATGCACAACTACTTTCCCGCGAAGCAACTGGATCTCCTTGATTATGCCTTGTAGCCATATAACCTCCTTGAATGCATCTGTCGTTGCTATATACTAGCTTCAGTGGTTGAAAGTGCCATAAAAAACTGTAGCTATGATTTTCAATTTATGCAGTTTCCTCTAAAAGTAAAAAAATAGATAGTGGTTGATTTCTTGATTTCCTTGAATCCCTATCTCTTGCAAAATCAAAATCTACATATCCTACAAGATCAAGTGTATTAAACCACTTCTTGTAACACTAACTAATATATAGAGAACTATTAATGTATTCTAATGTTCTTTTTTTGGATTAGACATAAACCTATTTAACAAAGATATTGAATATGCAAGATTAGGTCTAATACTAATCATAAGGAATATAACAGTACCAATTGCATTAGTATAAGGAATTTTTTTCATTTCCAACAACTCAGATTCATTTACGAGACATTAAAGTTTAGACAAAATAAAATGCCCAGCTAAAGGAACATTTACAAGCTTACTATTTGACAAACCAAACTTAGACACAACCTTTTGCAAGTAAGCAGATTGATGCACTTTTAATACACTGTCTTTTCTATTCCTTTCAAGGACCATGCCTAAAATTATTTTTGCACTTCCTAAATCCTTCATATCAAACTAGCTCAATACGTTTTTCAATTCACAAATTTTGGATTTAGAACATGTCATCAACATACAAAAGTAAATACATAGTATTAGCATCATATAACATATAATAAAAACAACAATCATATTTACTTATAATAAAGTCAATATTAACCATAAAGATGTCAAAACATTTGTACCACTACTCAGGTGATTGCTTTAGGCTATACAGAGACCTGCTAAATAAATAAACAAATTCAAGATGATTAGAATCAACAAAACCAAAAAGTTGTCTCATATAGATTTTGTCATCTAAATCCCTATGCAGAAAAGCAGTTTTTAATCAAGTTATATAATAAGCATCGATTGCCAACATTATCCTAATAGTTTTAAACTTAACAACAAGGGAAAAAGTTTCATGGTAATCTATAACTTCATTTTATATAAAACCATTGGCTACTAATCTACTCTTATATGTAATTGGATAAGAGGTTGTCATACATTCTTTAGTCTTAAACAAACACTTACACTCGATTAGCTTGTGATCCATCTCATGTTCTCCTTTGATAGAACTACTTCCTCATAGGTTGAAAGTTCATTGGTTCTCAATTCAATACCTACAATAGGAGCACTAAATACAAGGTCAACATACGAGTACCTAGTAGAAGTTCTTATTTGCCTTCTAGCACAGTCTCTAATCAATTGGTAATCTCTCAAGTCATTAGTAGGTTGAAGAGGATCAACTTGTTCATCCTTCTACTCAGGATCAACTGGATCCTCTTCCCCTTGAACATTTGTTAGTTTTGGTGCATTTTTAGGTGATGGATCATGTAACTGATTGTTGTCAGACAAATCAGGTGGATTTGGATAGTGTTCCAACTCAATTTGTGTACCACTAACCAAATTAAAGTCTATAGGGGTTTCCTTGCTTATACCTGCATCATTATGAACTTTACAAGCAAATAGTCTTATTAAAAATGACATCCTTACTGATAATTATCATAACACCCCTAAATTCTCTATCCCTTAACCATGCCTCACACTCAAAACTCCTAGGAGAACTCAAATTTAAATTTCCTCTAGTATACTTTTCTTCAGAATAAACAAAATTAACAACAGTTAAGGGACATCTATTAGCTAAGTGCACAATAAGGGAAAGGGCCTCTCCCCATCATGATTTTAGCAAACCAATTGTAAAGAGAATGCATATTACTTTTTAACACAATATTCTATTCATTCTTTCAGTTACCCCATTTGGTTGGGGTGTGTTTCTAATTGTTCTGTGCCTTAGTATGAGATGATTTTTGCAAAAAAATCAAACTCATCACTACAAAATTCTAACCCATTGTAAATTCTCAAAGCTTTAACCTTTTTATCAGTTTAGTTTTCTATAAGCAATTTCCACTCTCTAAAATTTGAAAAAGTTTGATCTTTTGTTTTAAGCAAGGAAACCCAAACCTTTATACTGAGATCACCAACAAAGTATTTGTTACCTCCATGAGTTTGAGCCTGAATAGATCCTTACAAATCAGGATGTATATATTCTAAGCATGCCTTCGCTAGGTGTTGCTTGCTTAGAATGCAAGTCTTATAGAAATCCAGTAAGCTTACAAATACTTTACCAAGGAGACCTTGTTTGGAAAGTACCTGTAAACCCTTATAGCCCATATGACCAAGTCTCAAATGCTAAGTAGTTGCCTTATCCGTGTCAAAAACAAATGCAATATATGTTCTAGTAGTTCTATAAAAAAAAAAACAATCAAGCACATATAAATTATTTCATTTTCTACCACTAAAAACCAAATTTTCATCTTTATAAACATTTATACAACCATTTTTAGCTTTATAGAAAAACCCTAACTCATCCAAAGTACCAAGAGAAATTAGATTACGTTTTAAATTAGGAACATATCTCACATTAATCAAGCATATAATTTTTCCATCATGCATTTTCATATTAATATTCTTAAATCCTATAACTTGGAAGGTATTGTTATTTCCCATATAAATAGTACCAGTAATGTTATCACTAAAGTTTTCAAGATAATTTTTGTTTGAAATCATTTGAAATGAACAACCAGAGTCCATAACTCATTCATTAACAATAACCTTACTAGAAACAATTAAAACTTTACCTAAACAGTTTGAGTTAATATTAGCAGCTATTAGCACATTCCCTTCCTTTTTTGCTTCTTAATAAAATCATAGCAGTACTTTTTAATGTAATCCTCTTTCCCATAGTGATAACACTTCCACTTAGTCTTTGCTTTTTCCTTTTTCCCTTTCTTTTTATCTTTTAAACCAAAATTACTAGCTTGATCAGAATGATGACCATTTTCTTTCCTATTTATTTTTCCCTTAACAAATAGATTGTCCTCTTTTCTTTTAGAAATTCAACTCTAGTTCTCTAACTTTAATTCCAGAGATTACTAAATCAAGTTTAGGGACTACACCAGTATACTGTAAAGCATTTTTAACATGATATTCATCAAGCAAAGAATTAAGCAATATTATAGCCTCATTAAAATCTCCTAAGGCTTGATCATTACCTCTTAATAATAAAGCTAACCTAGTAAATTCATCAACATTTTCATCTATTATTTTAGAACTATCCATTTTATAGTTGAAAATTGCCTTTAAAAAATACAAAATTAGGAGTAGAAACCATAGAAAACAAAGAATCTAATTTGTTCCATAAATCAAAAGTAGTAGTCATACCATCGACCTTTCATTTGATAGAGTTTGAAAGGTGAAAAAATATCAAGTTGAAAGCTTCCTCCTTGATATATGTCTCTTTTACTCTTCGTTCTATGATCCATTTTGCTCTATCTGCTTCTATTGCAACAACCACCCTATGATAAAAGAGTAATTCTTATCTTCTTCTTCCAACTCCCAAAGTCACCTTTGTCATCGTATAAACTCACATCAAAGTGAGATGTTCCTATCTTTGTGGCCTATAAGAGAAATCCCTAAACCTAGATTGATAGAAAACCTGAACCTCTAACCTACTACGATCAAATACTCACAATGCTCTGATATCTCTATTAGGTTTAAACACACAAAACGAACCTTTGACTTAAGTCAGATTAACATATAGATGGTTTTCAATCATCCAGAAAACAACAAAGCAAATTGATTTTGTAAAGAAGAAAAAAACTATAACAGAAAACATAAAACAACACGTTAGAATTTTACATGGTTCAACTAGAGAAGTTGAGTTACATCCTCAAAGCTCTAGTAAGGAGAGCTCACTGCACTATTTCAAAGGTCTATTTACACTTTTAATAGTTCACTCCCTAATTGGTACAAAACTATGATCTGTAAACTTAAATAACTAAGACTCAACTGAGTATCAGAGCCTTGAGACCAAAATAGAGACGACCACTTAAACACAAAGAAGGAGAAACCCAAGAGAAATACATAGAAAACCTTAAACCTTTCAACCAGCATTTTAAAGATTGGATTTCGAGGAACTAAAGTTAAATAATAGGGTTTGACAAAGAAGTAATTGTAGAGATTAGGTTACAAATCATAGATCAATGGTCCAAGACAAAATAAACAAAATGACATATTATCGATCACAGAATAAATGGTGAATAGCTAGTTGCCACGGTGGCCTTCCAAAACTGCACCGTTTTGCATATGCTCCATTGTCATGTGTTGCAGCTTCACATGCCAACAACCATGGTAATGGTAAAAACGATAAGGAAAGGCTTCTACTAGTTCTCTTGTGCAGTACTTCTCTTTCTTTTTTCTTTTCCTTTTTCTCTTCCATCGTTGCAGCTTTAGTAGCACTTAAACTTATTTTTTTTAAGGACAAATAATATTTTTCATTAAAAATATATATCTTTAATGAATCCCAAAAAGATGATGTAACTAGGCCCACCATCAATAATTATTGACAATAGATTTTGCTCGTCATCATTTGCCTTTATTCTACTAGTGTTTGAAGAAGGCAAACGAGAAAGTGGAGCAAACAAATTATATTAAAGGATTTTTGGTAGCAATGATGCCCTTTGAATTTTCACCTTTGTTATATATTACCCCATGAATTTTGATTTTGGTCACATAATTCTTTGACCTTTCAATTTGATGCATCAATACTTTTTACCATCAACTCTGTTAAATTTTAGCCCTTTTTTTTTTCCATTTGGATGAAGCTAAAAATGAAATTTATAAAAAAATATTTATATTCTTCTTTGGAATTTTGGAATAATTCTCCTGAATTATGTATAAAGTTACAAATTATGCCATAAACTATGCATAAAGTTGTATATTGTCCCTATATTATGACAAAGTTGCAAATTACTATAGAAATGTATATTTGTACCTTAAATATAGTATTTTTTAATTGTTTAAAAATATTTATTTCTGAATGATCAAACTATTTATTATTTTGCATACTACTAATTACTTTAGCCTTTAACATAGAAAAAGTACATCTAAACAACTAAAACTATATAATGTTTATGTACATGAATAGTTTGCTACTATTTTTAAAGTTTAGGAGTATATGCAACTTGCACATGACTCAAAAATACAATATCGTTTTAAATATTTTAACAAAAAATTTTTTATGTTAAATGTAAGATAATTAACAGTGTGTGAAAAAATAAATTAGTTTGAATCATTTAGGTAAAAAATATTTCAATAATTAAAAAAACATCGCGTTTAAGGTAGACATATATATTAAGCTAGTAATTTGCAATTTTATGCATAACTTAGGGGGCAATTTCTAACTTTATGCATAGTTTAGAAGACATTGAGGTCAAAATTCTTCATAAGAATTTTTTAAATGAAGAATATAAATTCTATTTCTATCCTCATTTAAGTGGCCAAAAAAATGCCAAAATTTAACAGTGTTGGTGGTAGCGTTATTGGTGTATCGAATTGAAAGTTTAAAGGGTTATATTCTATCGAAATCAAAATTTACAAGACAATATACAACATAACAAAAGTTCAGAGGTTATTGCTACCAAAAATACTAAATTATAACATACACGTGTGTTTCTTATTAATTAAGTAAAAGTATTTTGGTAATAAAAGAGTCAAAAGTTGTTCTTTTAAAATATGGGGTTATATATTATTAATCCCCTAAATTATGGGTTATGCAATCATATTTTCCAAGTTTTGTAGGTTTAAGCAAGTACTATATATATATATATATATATATATATATATATATATATATATATATATTTAAAGTAGAAAATATATAATTACTTAATAGCCCTTTGAATAGTTTTTAATCATTATGAGTAATTAAGGATTTTTAGAAGACACCATATTTGAGTGTTTTATGGGTTAACAACCAATTATGAGAGTGAAATTAACAAAATAATCAAATGCTTTCTAATTCTTTACTATAAAAAGTACACTTTTTTTACCCGTGCATTTACTATCCTACTCTTATTCATTTAACATTCAAATTCAACCAATATTATATTTATTTTTATCATATTCTTTATTTTTCTTTGCATGAAATCTGAATAATTTAACTTAAGAGGTTAGTTTTAAAGAAGAGTTTGAAATAAGAATTTAGGAGAATAGTTTGAAAGAACAGTTTAAAAGAAGAATTTAAAAGGAGAGTTTGAAAGACGAGTTTTACAATTTAGAGTTTAAGGAAGAGAGATTGTACAATTTATAGTAGAATTTGAAATAAATAAAAGTAAATTATTATGATTAATGAGGGGAGATGTTTAATAGAGATGGTGATAGTGAATAGAAGTTTGAAATTAAATAAAAGTAATATAGTATATGCACGGGTAACAAAAGTGTACTTTTGCTATGGTAGAGAATTATAAAGCATTTGATTATTTTACTAATTTCATCCCTACATATTACTATTGAATTATAAAACCTCTTGATGCTAATTTATCTACCAAACTCTTCATTTATGCATACCTAAATGGATTTCTAGATAGAAAAGTAATGTGAATTATACAATATACATGTGAAATTAATGGAAAATAAAAGAGAATAGAAGATGGATATGTTGAACAATTATTTATATTTAGCATTAAAGTATGAAAATCATACCTTAATAATTGCTTGAACTAAAAGCCATGATCAAGAATAGGAGAAGAAAAATTACAAGAGAGGAAAATATATGCTATGCCCTCTATTCTCATAAACCCAAAATCTTATTACTATGTTTTGGTGTAAAAACCATATATTTCATAGAGACAACCGGCCCACTTATATATTAATCAATAAAATAAATAATAATGATAATGTTATATAATATAAAAATAGACTTTATTATAAAAATGTGGACTTTACATAATTAAAATGAGTTTTACAAAATAGGTAACTTCGTTTAATGGGTCAACTAAGTCTAAATATGATAATATATAAATCTCAAGTAATATTAATTAGTGTTCAAACCTATTACAGCTTAAATACCAAATATATAAAAATTATTTGTAAAATTATATTGATTATTCAAGTTCACATATAAAATATTCCAATAATCTCTCATTTGGACTGAATAATCAAACAACAAAATATCTACATAAATATAACCAATAAAATCTCATTCAAAATATATAAATAGTATAGTCATACATATAAATATATCGATAAGACACACAACTATGTATAACTTCATATTAAAGATTTATAATCAATGAAAGGATCAAATAATTCTCAACATTGAAACTAACACAAAATGTCTCACATACAAATGTCATTAGTCAAATATAAGTGCAAGCTATATCACAAAACTAATGACAATGATTCAAAACATTTTAATTTAATAATTGAATTCTTGAAATACATAGAAATATTAGTAATCCTTATCAAAATATACTTCCACTATTCCAAAATACCTTAAGCATCCAACAATCTCATTCAAGATATGTGTTCTTGGAACTCTGCAATGAGTAAACCTTTGGTTAATAGATCTTCAAGCATGTTATATGTCAAAAAATATCTCATATCAATAAAAGACCTTCTACTTTTTCTTTAACAAAATAGAACTTCACATTAATGTGCATGAAGCGAGAAGTACTCCTAGTATTTCTTGAGAAAGTTACAGCTACAGAATTATCATAAAATAATTTCAGCTGTCTTAAAATGAAATCAACAATTTCCAAAACTGAAATAAAATTTTGCAGCCATATAGCATTATAACTAGACTCATAGCATGCGGTATATTTTACCTTCATATTTGAAGAAGCTGTAAGTGTTTGTTTGACACTTTTCCAAGAAATAGCTCCTCCTCCCATCATGAAGATATATCCTATAGCAGATTTATTATAATCAACACAGCTTGCAAAATCAAAATCACAATAACCAACCACATCCAGAATGTCAGTTTGTTTATATGTCAACACTAAATCCTTAGTTCCTTGAAGATATTTAAGGACTTTCTTTATTGATAGCTTGTCAATGTTGATGTCTAGGACCATTTAAGTATCTTCCCAACACTCTCACGATAGATGAATAAGGAACAACTTTCATTTTTCTCTTTCAGCAACAGTTTAAGGATAATGTGCTTTAGAAAACTTGTCACCTTTCACGATTGGTGCTTTTGTGGAACTACAAGCATGCATATTGAACATTTTCAAAATCTTCTCAATATATGTTCTCTGAGACATTTTAAGTACGTCATTAGCTCTATCACGAAAAATCTATATGTCCAAAACAAAAAAGACTTCACCATGGTCCTTCATATCAAAATGACTTAACAATATGTACTTTGTCTCAATCAAAAAGTCAGTGTCATTAGAAGCAAGTAGTATATCATCAACATACAATATCAAAATATGTAACTATTCCCATTGACCTTTAAAATCATTATTAGTTGCATGCCTACATAATTTATTAGCGCGTTTTCAATAAAATAAGGAATTTTAAAACTTTGTCTATAACAAAATAGAATTAACATCAATAAAATTGAAGTTGATTATGCCTCTGATAGCTCTAAGAGAAAATAAGTTGTAAAATTATTCCAAAATAATTTCAGCCACTAAAATGGAGTTAGCTACTTCTAATGCTGAAATATAATTTATCAACTACATTACGTATCAAATAGCCTCTAAACACATTATATATTTTGTATTTGTAAATGAAGAAACTATTAGGTGTATACCAAACACTTTTCAATAAAATATGTTCTCTTGCCATAACAAAATGATCATAAAAAACAACATTCATATAGCCTATTTAATCGATATTACAAAATCTAACTATATCAAGATGTTAGTTTGTCGATATATCAATATAAGATTTTGGCGTTCCAAAATATTTTGGGACTCTCAAAATAGCTAACCAAAATGCTTAAGTCCAAGAACTCTCAAATGCCAATACACTTATAACAAATACAAAAATGGATGTGACTATAACATATAATAAGCTATCAATACAGATGCATAAGATCCACTTCAATTAATCTTTCCTACCATAATCTTAAAAAATTAGACATTGTTAATCAAAAAGTTTATTAACTCCAATAGGCTCAGATTTCACAAATATATTAGTCCCCAAACTCAAGTTTAACCTTAACAAATTTCCTATTTATAATAAGAAATTTATTTTCATCCAAAATTGGTCCCATTTAGCATCATCATTGCAACAATAGGCAGACTATAATAGGGTTGCTCATGAGTAAGGAAATAACATTAATAACAATATGCATGTAAAACAAAATCATGCTGATTGCTCATTTCTTAACTTCTTAAAAAACAATGATCTAAAACTAAATGACCATTGTACATTAGATTATTTAAATATAATATAAAAAAAACTCATATCAATGAAAGAGCAATTAGTCAAATAATTGTCTAATCTTCCCAAGCATCCTATCAAGTAATTAATTACCGATATGATAATTCAATTACCCATATGAACATTAGTAATAATTTACATAAAAAAATTATAGAATATATTTATATAATTGTCAATTTGATTATGCCAAGTCCAAAAAATTTCAGTGGGCGGCATAACCAAATAGCATATGACAATAAAAATCTCATACAAGATATATGCTCAAAATAGTTATACATATAAATGTGTTGATAGGACACAAAAATATAAATAACTGCATATTAAAGATTCATGATCAACAATATCAAATATTTTTTTTTATTTAAAAATGAGGCTAACACAAAATATCTCATATACGAATTAAAAACATTGTCTTAAAAGTACAACTAAATACAGTTTGACATGCTTTGACTTATGATAGATAGGTACAAAACACTCACTACTGTCAATATCTCAGTATTTTTTTTATAAATAAAATATATGTCATATGCCTAAATAAATATTTTAGTAAAAATACTTATATAGACATTTAATTTTGTCAATTAAACCATTAAGCGTATGAAAATAATCATAAAAACACTATCTAAATATGGTGATAAATAAATGCTCAATAAATTTTTATAATACAAAATGTGAGAAATTTTACCGCCTTAAAATTTACTTCAGTTAAATATACAAATTTAGAATTAGTATAATAAAATACTTAGAATTTGGGTGGCATAAAAAAATTTTAAAATAGTATTAATAAAAATTTTATAAATTGGAATAAATAACAAAATTGTGTTAGAATTTTAAAATCTCAAAAATTTCTTCTAATATATTTAAGGTAAGTTGACTCATAATTAACAAAATATCATGGGCCAAAAAATGAATGTTACCTATAGTTAAAATTCCACTATGTACAATAATATAAATATGAGGAAGAAATAATAAAATATAATAAAATAAAATTTCTAAAAAATATTCCATAATATATTTAATCAACAACAATATCACAAAGACAATCTAACATACATAGGATTATAATAGGCAATCACATAAGTACTCAAAAATGTCATAAAAAAATTTACTAATAAATTTTATAAATATTGAAAACATATAAGAAAGACAAATTAAAATATATATAACTATGATAGGTAACCATATAAGTATCAATAATTGCTCAAAATTATTTTAGGCAAAAAAATTGGTATATAAATAAAATATACCACAATATCAAAATTTGGCCAATTAAACAACCAAAATTATTAATAAACAAAGATAATCCAAAACATTAAAAAACAACAATTTGTTGCAATGGTAGAGGGAGCCAATCCATATCAAAGGCCAACTCGTATCAAAGGTCACGAGTTTGAAACTAAAGAACCCAATTTTTTTTTTTTAAAAGGTGGATGACATCATGCTGACCACCCAATGACATCATCGTTTTCTTCTTCCAGCCGGTTATTTTTTTAAAAGGTGAATGACATCATATTGACATCATAATGAGGTCATGCTGATGCCATGATGATGTCATTACCCAATGACGTCATCATCTTCTTTCTCCACCCGGACTGACCTGTTTCACAATAAAAATTTGGATTTTGGGTGACTCCGAATGTCAAAATTTACTATCAAGCACAAGTTTTTCTTGTCTTTTCAAGACCTATCCATTTATGGTCTTCAATTTGACAAAAAATGCATATTCAAAGCTCAAAATGAAAAAACCCTAAAATTTAAAAACCCAAAAATTACTTGTAAAATTGGACTCCAATCTCCATGATTCTTGAGGGCTTTTACTTTACTTTTTAATTTATCCTCTATCAATTTGTAGTGTCAATTTGAGCCAAATATGTATAGAAAACCGATAACCCCCCAAAAATTAGGTTTAAAAAATTAAAAAATGTAATACTTTATTCATGGTTTTCAACTCAAATTTACATAACTATAACTCTAATAAAACGTTTTAACATGTGTTTTCATCAAAATGAGTTATTTAAAAATTTATCCGAAATTTTTTTCAGCATTTAACACTAAATAGTAAAGCACTGATATCAATTGTTGAACAATTATTCATATTTAGCAATAAAGCATGAAATCATACCTTGATAATGGTTGGAGCTAGAAGCCATGATCATGAACAGGCGAAGAGAAATTGCAAGAGAGGAAAATAAATACTATGCCCTCTATTCTTATAAACCTAAAACCCTATTACTATATCTTGGTGTAGAAACCGTGTATTTCATAAAGAGCATTAGCCCACTTATATGTATATATATTTTAATCAATAAAATAAATAATAATAATGATATATAATATAAAAATAGACTTCATTGTAAAAATGTGGACTTTACAACAGAATTAAAATGGATTTTACAAAATAAGTAACTTACTTTAGTGAGTCAACTAAGTCTAAACAAGGTAGCATATAAATCTCAAATAATATTAATTGGTATCCAAACCCATTATGGACTTAAATACCAAATACATAAAAACTGTTTGTGAAATTATATTGATTATTCAAGTTCACATATAAAATATTCCAACATGATATATTCATCAATTTGTGAATATTGGAGCAAATAATTAAGTTATAATATTAACGAAAATATAAAACTAGATTAATGGACTATAGAGTGCAATGTGTTATGCAATTCGAAAAGAAACCTTAATGATTAATACAGAAGCATTAGGGACCTCAATTAGGTTATATGAATAATAATTGATCAAATAATAACAAGTGTGGGAGGGTCCACCAATGATCATGGTTACATGGTGATGGTTGATTATATCGATATGTATAACTTAATGAGTAATTATTCTATCAGGTCGAGTTAATGTTAAAATTGTCAAACTTTTAATTATAATTATTTGGTTCATACATTTAGGCTCGATCTAATAGTTTATACATCCCTTATAAATCAAGGGCTCTAATTTGATAGTTTTGATATTATGTCAATAATATATATATATATATATATATATTAACTTAATTGGTTATTATTTACATGTTATATGTGTAGGAGTCACTCAACCACAGAAAGAAAAATAAAAAAAAAATAAAAATAAAGAGAGGCTGTATTTATATAAAGAAAGTCTCACTAATATTAATAAGTGGACATGGGTTAGGTAATCTACCTTAAAATATATGGTTGTTGGTAACAAGACCCTTTAAATACAAAATAGTAAATTATCCCCTTAATTTTAAAATATGTACTAATACCTTATAAATTTTAAAAATAGTTGCTAATTGCCCCTAACTCAAAACAATATTTTTTAAACTGTTCAAAAATATTCTTTTTTCATAAAGAATTTAAACTAATTTATTTGTCACCTATTATTATTTATCTCCACCCTTAACATATAGAAAAAGTTCATTTTTTTTGTGGGGCCAGCCAGTGAATCCAGCCGAGCAAGTAGACCTGATCGAACCCAGGTTGGTGGAAGATCCTCAGCGTTTTACTGCTGAGGCAAGCCAATCAGGTTATAGAAAAAATTCATCTGAGTAGCTAAAAATATATTGTATTTATCAATAAGGTAATAATTCTCAACTATTTTTAAAATTTAGGAGTATTGGTATAAATTTTAAAATTGAGAAGGCAACTCACTACTTTATATAAAATTTACGAGAGTTAGCTACCAATAACCCTAAAATATATTTTGTTAAGTTACTTGTATATGTACTGCTTTTTCTTATTGCCACTTGCTTTATTTCTAATTAATTAAGCTTTTAGATGAAACATATATATTTTTTTACCCTGAAAAAAAACAATTAAGTTAAAATCTTAAGACAAAAATTAGCTCGGACATATGCACTAACACTCTGCAATGTCATAAGTCATACATGATACATATACATAGAGTGAAAGTATTAGTTAAGTTGTGGGCAATGTCAAAATAGTAATAAATAAAAAGCAATGATATATAAGCATTCCCTTCCTTCTCCAGCTATGACATTCCTATTGATGTTGGAACCGACAATACCTGATTGAAATATTATTGTAACTTGTAAAATTTATTATGTATATCACCATGCATGTGCATGCCTAGTTAGCTCTTCATTAACACCACCCATATGATATACTATATATTCAAATTTAACTCATAATAATTACATGCACAAAAGTTTTCTATTCAATTTTGATTATTGCACGATTATTTACATTAATATAATCATATATATATATATATATATAGATATTAATTTAATTTAAGTTTTATTTATTTATTATTCAAATTAATAAAACTTGTATATATGGCGTTTGGTACTTTAAAAAGCAATAATGTGTAGCATAAAAGAAAATATCTGGCAATACATACTTATCGGCAATACTTGAGGTGTATATATATAAATATATATAAATGGTCCACTAATAATTCCCATGAAGAGACTTAGAGCTTGGTTTGACCAATCTATATATATCTTCTTTTCTCTCATTCTTATTAGTTTTACAAAGGAAAAATACAATTTTAGGGTCAATAATTAATTTTGTTCAAAACCCAATAGATATATTGCATGTCATATGCTGTGGAAAGGTGTGGCTTAGATTGATTAGTACAAATGTAGCCCTAAAATTAAAATATATAACATATATAAAGAGAGGTCCAATTGTGTGCACAAGTGGTGTATGAATCAGTATGCTCCGCAACTATTTAATATTGCATGAGTTAGTCCTCTTTTTTACCATCATTAATTTGGGATTTAGACACAATTAAAGCAAACTATTAAGCATGCAATTGGTTTTGTAAAATCTGCGGAGGAAAAACCATATGTTAAATAGGAAGTTTTGGACTTTAAAAACCAACCCTAAAAATGGACATTTAAAATACAAAAGTTTCCCAAGTATATTAAGTGTGCCATTATTAAAACCTAGCTAGCTATATGCTATAAATATGAAAATCAAAGCTCTGAAAAAACAAAAAGATTACAGTTTTTTTATTACTATTGCAGTATTATAGAAGTTTAGGTGAAAATTGTTATTATATTAGGGTAAATTTTTTAAACTATCCCTGACGTTAGAGCTAAATATAGTCCACATTTAACAATATTGAAATTATACAGATACTACCCTTAACAGTTTGACTTGATTGATTAATGAAATATCTATTTTGCCCATAAATACAATTATAATAATACAAAATAACTTATATATCCTTGACCAATTTAAAAAATATCCAAAATAAATGGACACATAGACATATTTAAAAGTGACATATGACACTATAAAAAAAATATATAATTTTTTAATTAAATAATTTTTTTCCTTTTCCTTCCTCTTTTCTATCCATTTCCTTTTTTTTTTTATTCCTCTTCATTCTTCTTTTTTCTTCCTTTCCGTCTGGCTAGTATGACCTCTAGCTCAAGAACCACATGTCCCTCAAGCATGTTGTTTCCACCATGCAACCACTGCCCCTCTTTTCCTTTAAAGACCCAAACCACAAAACTCTCATTCCCAATTTCTCTAAGATCAATTGACTCCTCTTGCTGAAGACATACCCCTTCGAATCCTCACTAAGTTAACAGAGTCGCAGAGCAATTACAACTCGCTCATCTATAAGTGGTGGCTTAACCTCTAAGGTCATCTAGTACAGTCTATCTAGGTCTTAGATTGAGGCTTGAGAATGAAAACTGAGGAACACCAAGGAAGAAAGAAAACCCAAAAAAAAAAAGAAAAAGGCACAAAAAAGGAAAATGATTAACCACCCAAGAAATGAAAGACGCTGCTCCATTTTGAGGAGAAAAAATAAAAATGGTGAGTGATTTTCTTTTACAATGGAGAAAAAAGGTACCTGATTTTTTCTCATTTTTTTCTTAAAATTATTTGGAGAGAGAGATGATTTACCTATTGGTAATGGAGTGATAGAGATTCATAAAATTCAATGGCAGGTAGGTAGGCAGCACTGGGCTTCAACGACTGATCTGGGTAGGGGTATCTCACACCTCAAAGTCTCCATTAATATATAATTAGAAAATGAAAATAGAGAGAGAAAGAGAAGAAAAAAGAGGAAGAAAGAACATAAAAGATGAAGAAGAAAAAGAGGAAATGAAAAAAATTAAATATTTTTTATGCCACATGCCATATATCTAGTGAGTAAGAGATAAACAAAAAAGGATAAGCTTACTCATCTACAACACTAGTCCTAGGGCGTGCCATAATATACTACACACAAATCATAAGCAATTTAACAATCCAATTTGAAACTTTGAATTGAAACAGACATACCATCACCATAGTTTATTAAATTTCAATAGCTTAATCAATCATTTGCACTTCAAAAACAAACATTCCAATATATGGATTCATAGCACAAAAATATCAATCACATATATAAACTTAAACATTTTACATAATGGTACCAAAAGAACAAATTTTTATTAATAACTTTAACAAAGTCAATAGAAACTACATATTGAATTTCAAACTAATAATAATATAAGATTAAACATAAATCACCTACGTCAACCATCTCAACTATGTTCAGAGTCACTTAGGAATAAACTCCACTTCCGAACCATCAATTTTCAACCCTATAGGTTTGAAAACCACCTCAATAGCATATGAAATCTCCCTCTTTTGCTTATAAGATCTAGGCCTAAAAAATTAGAACCACTAATATAAACAAAGTTGGTAACCCAAACTCCTTGTTATAGTGTTAGTAAACCTTCATATTATACCCCAAAAGTCTCCCCTCTTATGCAGCCACGTAATTCACCACTTCCATTAATTGTCTCGAAAAACAAATCAACCTATGCATTATTACCTGGGAAAAATAAACAATCTAAGGTGTGAGTTTTAAAACTCAGTAGAATTCTCACACAATTAATTTATGCATCAATATATTATCTTAAATACATAATCAATATTGTAAGTTAAAACTTGTTACACATCTTTAACACATGTAAGACAATGCTTTCATGATGCTATAACATAATACTCATTGATTGAATTTTCTTCTCATATATCATATCATATCATATCAAATCATAGGTGTGCATGCATCTCAATATCTCTTATAGCATCACACAATAAGTATTTCATTCTCACATATAGCTTACTTAGTTTGTCATGACCAATCTCAAATATTTATATTGCGTACTTCCATATAACAATCCAAAAATAATGTACCGTTCATAGTCCATCATACATTGCTATGTTTATGCATACATGCTCACTAAGCCTATATAATAATTATGCAACTTAAATTTTATTCAAATACATGCATGTCACATACAGATTTCAAATCATAACTATAATATCAAATGTAGAATTTCTGCATCATGTTCATAACCACAACAAACATATATTACGTAACCTCTATACATATAAATTCATATCTCAAGCTACACACAACCAATTAATTCAATTACAGTGGCAATTAATCAATTCCTATGTCTACAAAAACTCAATTAAATCTCAGAATTTTAAATGATCAGTAAATATTTTAACAAAAATAAATTATTTAAGTAGTCCCTGTATGAAAACAATGATCCAGACAGTTACAAAAAATTATAACTAATTCGTAGAAATTCTGATTGATCTAAAACTAGTGCTAAAACGACAATACAACATGTATCCATCTACTATAAGTTTCTCAAAATTTTCCAAATAATATAAACACAGGTTCCAATTTAAAAACCAGATCTACAGGACTATCTCAGAAATAAAAATAGAAAATTATAAAACTCACAGAAATTACATATACCTCCAAAATTCATAATTTTTCATATATATGTTATTGAGTTTTAAGTAATAGATGTAAAAATATAAATTAAAAAGAATTAATTTGCCTATCGAAAATATACAGAGAAACCGAACTATTTAAAATTTACAGTTAAAAATAGTTAACTTTAGAAATTCATAAATGATTGTAGAAAATTCAGATTGAGGTGAGACAAAGGTTGAATCGTTTGAATTTCTTAAATCTATCTAAGATAAATCACCCATGAATTTTTAATAATAAATAAGGGGCATAAAAATTCAAAAACCTCCCAAGACAGATATGTTTTTCAATGGAGTTTAAATATAACCCACTAATTCATATATTTAATTATCACAAAAACAACAAGGAATTCATGTAAAAAAAGTTGGTGCTAGGAATCCCACCTGAAATCCTTAAATCGGTCTTGAAATAGTTGCAAAAAAATCCAACTTCCAAATCAAACTGCACAAATAAATTTTTGGAGAAAGAAAGAAAAAAGATTTTAGTACTTAATCATTCATAAAAAGAAAATTCAAATCCCAAATAAAATATCCATTACTCACCTCTTAAAAACTAAAAGATTTCAACTGCTGCTTTGTAAAACACTCAGACTCTTTCTCTAAAAAATCGTACACTTTCCAATAAAAAACACAGACATAGATCTGTCAATCTTCTTATAGACTTATGATTGAGATAGAATAAAACTCTTTCTTTATTTTAAATTTTAAATTTAAAACCTTATAAAATCTGTTTAAAACCATATTACAATCTATTTAATTTCAAAAATAAAATCCTATGTAATCGATTAATCGATAAAATATTATCTTAACTAAATCAAGTCACTATCTTTATCTTTATTTTTAAAAAATTATAATGATCTCACAAATAATTGGCAGTTGTCACATTACTTGTATTGATGTCCTCGAGTTTCTATAGTTTTGATTTTATTTTTAGCAGTTTGGTCGGCAATTCACAAGTAAAATGGTAATTTGAAAATTTAGAAAAAAACCTAACTTATCCATTGGATGAAAAAAAAAGGTTTAATTTTAAACTCTTGTTACGGAAAGATTGAGGGAAGGAACGAGAACTATGAAAGGATTTAAAATGTAGAGATTGTTTGGTAGAAGGGATTGATAGAATGATGGATTTAAAGATAGATGATAAATTCATCATAATCCATTAGAAACATTCCCTCCAATATTAAATAGATTGGAGAAAGACAGAACTTTTATAACTAACTAATAAATTTTTAATTATACTTTAATCCTATGAGTTCTCATTCCTTCCCAACATATCAAACAATGTGAGTGATTTATATAATTCATTCCATCATTTTACCACATCACTTCATCCTTTCACCTCTTTATCCATCTTATCAAATATAGTGTTAAAACTCTAAGATGGTGCTGACTTGAGAATTTTTCTTTATTTATATAATAGGGTTACTATCATTGACCTCTTTTGAGGTTTGACATAAATATAAGTGGACCCAATAACATTATTTTTTGCTTGTAATATCCCTTGTCGTCAATTAAGATCTGTTAACTTTAACAGTTAAAAAAGAATTTAAATCATTCTATCCTTATTTTTTTATTTAAAAAATAAAAAAAAAATCAGTTATCTCCTGTCATTGGATATGACACGTGACAAGAAAAAAAATAATCTTTTTTTCCAACATCAATGAGGCAGCTTAGGTGATGCTTTGAGCTTTAGTTGCAAATATGGGACTTCAACTAGTTGGACCAAAAGCCCAAATTACTGACATGGTTGAGAGATTCATGCAGTAGAAACCCCCGACATTTTCTAGGTCTACGAATCCGATTCAAGCTGACAACTGGATAAGGGAAATTGATATAGCTTTTGAGTTGATGACCTGTTCAGAAACTCAAAAGGTGATTTGCACTACGCACCTGCTGAGAGATATCATGATGCATTGGTGGGACTCTGTAAAGAGGGCTTATATGGTTGCTGAAAACCCTATGACTTGGACATAGTTTAAGGAGATATTTAATAATAAGTATTTTTCTATGAGTCTACAAAGTGTGAAATAAGCGGAATTTCTACATTTGAAGTAAGGTAATATGACCTTGGTAGAATATGATAGAAAATTTAAAGAGTATGAAAAGGCATGCCAATTTGAAGATGGATTGAACGATGAACTTTTCAACATAGTGGCATGTATGTGATTGCCAACTTATGGTGAGGTACTGCAGAGTGCTCAGATTACAGAAAGTGGTGGGAGAATATTCAAGTTCAGGGAGTAAGTCGTGGAATCATAACTGCAATAATAGGAGGAAGTTTGGAGGTTGAGGACATAACAACAAGAAACCGAGGATTGAAAAAACCAGAAAAGAGTTTCCTATATGTGAGACGTGTGGGAAGAAACATGCAAGGGAATGTTACCAAAAAATACGAGCCTGCTTTAATTATGGGAAGACTGGACATCTGATGACGAATTGTCCTAAACCTAGAAAGGGTGATATGAGAACTCAAGGTCGAGTGTATGCGATAACAAGGGATCAAGCTGTAAATAATCCTAATGTGGTAGCAGGTACAATTTCTGTAACTAATCAAGAAACTTATGTTTTATTTGATTCTGGTTCAGCGCATACCTCTATGCTTAGTAAATTTGCTAAGATCTGTGAAGTCTGAAAAATTAGATTTTGAATTATGTATTTCTATGTGTGCTGGAAGTTCAATTTGTGCATGTGAAATTTTGAAGTCTTATTAAGTTATTCTAGAAAGCAAAATCATCTTTGTGGATTTTATTGTTTTGGATATGCATAACTTTGATGTGATTTTTAGAATGGACTAGATGTCCATGAATGGAGTTAGTATCCATTGTAAAGAGAAGAAGATTCTCATCACGATGGAAGGTGATACTGTGGTGTTTGAAGGTGAAAAATCGAGATCAATTCCACGTGTTATTTTTGCACGTCAAGCTTTAAGAAGTGTAAAGAAAAGGTGTCAAGCCTTTTTGGCAAGTGTGGTGGATGCAAGCGCGGCAACTCCATTGCTCTCTGATGTCAAGAATGTTCAAGATTGTCAAGACGTGTTTTCAGAGGATTTACTTGGATTGTCGCCAGAACGAGAGGTTGAATTTTTTATTGAACTTATACTCAAAACTGTGCCGATATCGAAGATCCCTTACAGAATGGCACCGGTAGAATTAAAAGAACTTAAAGAACAATTACAAGAGTTGTTGGATAAGGGATTCATTTAACCAAGTGTTTTACCATAGGGAGCACCAGTACTGTTTGTAAAGAAGAAGAATGAGACGATGCACATGTATATTAATTATAGAGAGCTCAATCGTGTAATTATTAAGAACAAGTATTCTTTACCGAGAATTGAAGATTTGTTCGATCAGTTACAAAGAGCCAAGGTGTTTTTGAAGATAGATCTTCGATTCAGATATCATCTGCTGAAAATTAAGGAAAGTGATGCATCTAAAAGTGCTTTTCGGACAAGATATGGACATTATGAATTTTTTGTGATGCCTTTTGAATTAAATGGCCCTGCTGTGTTTATGGATCTTATGAACAATGTATTTAAAGATTTCTTGTATAAATTTGTGATGGTGTTTATTGATGATATTTCGGTTTATTGAAAGAGCGAGGAAGAACACAGACGACATTTGGAAGCAGTCTTACAACAACTTAGGAAGAAGCAATTGTATGCCAAATTCAAAAAATGTGAATTTTGGCTAGAAACAATATCCTTCCTTAGTCATGCTGTTTCTAAGAAAGGAATAGAAGTCGACCCAAGTAAGGTTGTAGCTGTTTAGAATTGGAAGACACCAACAAATGTTGGGGAAGTAAGAAGTTTTTTTGGGTTAGCTGGATATTATAGAAAGTTCGTGAAAGGTTTTTCAAAGATCACATCACCTTTGACGGAGTTAACAAGGAAAGACATTAAGTTTTTATGGTCCGAAGCTTGCGAGAGAAGCTTTCAGGAGCTTAAGAAGAGGTTAGTTACTATACCTGTGCTAATCATACCGAATGGAGAAGATAAGTTTACTATCTATAGTAATGCATCATGTACAGGCATTGGTTGTATATTGATGTAAGGAGGAAAAGTGATAGCTTACGCATCGCGGCAATTGAAGTCTTATGAGCAAAATTATCCTAAATACGATCTGGAACTTTCAGCGGTGGTGTTTGCATTGAAGATTTGGAGACACTATCTTTATGGAGTAAAGTGCGAAATCTTCACTGATCATAAAAGTTTAAAATACTTTTTAATACAAAATAAGTTAAACATGAGGTAGTGAAAGTGGTTAGAATTGGTTAAAGATTATGATTATTTCATTGACTATCATCTAAGGAAAGCTAATTTTGTTGCTGATGCTTTGAGTAGAAAGTATGCTAGCTTGAATGCGAGCTCATTACAAAGCAAGAAAAACTTATGGAGGATTTGAGAAATTTGGATATTGAAGTGATCGTTGGACGTTATCCGGGGAATTTAGCTGCACTAAAATTACAACCAGTAATTATCGAAAGGTCAAGGTGACGCAAAGTCAAGACCGTAGTTTGATTAAAATAAGAAATGAAGTGATTCAAGGAAAGAGGTGAGAGTTCAATATTTGTGGTGATAGTACACTGAGGTTTGGAGATCATTTGTGTGTACCTAATGATGATAACTTAAAGAAAGAAATAATGGTGGAGGCGTTGTATGTCATATTTAGTACACCCTGAAAATACAGAGATGTTCAGGGATTTAAAAGAGGTGTATTGGTAGGCAAATATACGAAGAGAGATTGCACACTTTGTGGAGCAATACTTAACTTGCCCACAAGTTAAAGCGAAGCATCAAAGACCATCAGGTTTATTGAAGCCTTTAACGATACCTGCTTGGAAGTGGGAACACATCATTATGGATTTTGTGATTGGACTACCGTAAACGTTGGGAGGCTTGAATGCTATTTGGGTGATTGTAGATAGACTCACAAAGTCAGTGCATTTCTTACTAATTAAAACAACTTATACATTGGATCAGTTGGCACAACTTTACATCAACGAGATTATGAAGTTACATGGGATGCCAGTTTCAATTGTGTCTGATAGGGATTCGCGATTCTAATCAATATTTTGGAAGATCTTACATGGAGCTATAGGAACAAAATTAAAATTTAGTACTGCATTTCATCCACAAACTAATAGGCAGTCGGAGATGACTATTTAAATTTTGGAGGACATGTTGAGAGCTTGCATGATTGATTTTAAAGGATTATGGAAAGAGCATATACTACTCATAGAATTTGCGTACATCAATAGTTTCCAAGCCACTATTAGTATGACACCGTATGAGGCCTTGTATGGAAGAAAATGTAAATCTTCTGTACATTGAGATGAAGTTGGCGAACGAAAGCTTACTAGACCAGAGATTTTACAGCAAACAAAAAATGTGGTTGCAAGGATTAGAGAGAGAATCAAGACTGCTCAGCATTATCAGAAAAATTATACTGACAACCGACAGAAAGAATTGGAATTTACAGTTAGAGACAAGGTTTCCTAAAGATAGTACCAATAAAAGGTATTATGAGATTTGGTAGGAAAGGAAAGTTAAGTCTGCGGTTCATTGGACCATTTGAGATTCTTGAGAGAATTGGTGATTTAGCTTATCATCTGGCTTTACCATCTAATCTTTTTAGTGTTCACAATGTGTTCCATGTTTCGATGCTAAGAAAGTAAATTTTTGACCCTTCGCATGTACTTAGTTATGACCCTTTGGAGATTCGAGAAGATTTGACATATGAGGAGTAACCTGAAAGAATTCTACAACATGAAGAGAAAGTACTTTGAAGAAAAAATATAGCATTTGTAAAAGTACTTTGAAAGAATCACTCGTTAAGAGAAGTCACGTAGGAACGAGAAGAAGAGATGATGGAGAAATACCCTCATTTGTATAGTAATTAGGAGTGGATTATGTGTTATATATGAATTTGATTTGTTTGAAAATGTTTGCTACTTAACTGAGCTTGTTGTCCTAGAGATGACAATTATGTTTTGGAGAAAAAATTATTTATTTTGAATTTCAAGTACGAAATTTTTGGGGTAAATGGGTTATGTATAATTTTTTTAAAAAATAAAGATAAAGATATTGATTTAATTTAGTTAAGATAAGATTCTATATATGATTAATTTGATTAGATAAGATTTTATTTTTAAAGTTAAACATATTGTAATCTGGTTTTAAACAGATTTTATAAGATTTTAAATTTAAAATAAAGAAAGAGTTCTATTTTATCATAACTTCCTAAGTCTATAAGAAGATTGACAGACCTATATATGTGTTTTTTTTTTTAGAAAGCATACGATTTTTGAAAGAAAAAGTCTAAGTGTTTTGAAGGTTTTGGAAAGCAGCGGTTGAAATCTTTTAGTTTTCAGAAGGTGGATAACTGGTATTTTACTAAAAGGAATTTTGGAATTTGAATTTTTTTTTATGAATAATTAAGTACTAAAATCTCTTTTCTTTTTTTCTCTGAAAATGTATTTTTGGAGTTTGATTTGGGAGCTAGATTTTTTTGCATCTATTTCAAGACCAATTCAAGGATTTTATGTAGGACTCCTAGTACCAACTTGTTTTACATGAATTCCTTATTGTTTTCGTGATAATTTAATATATGAATTATGGATTATATTTAAACTCCATTGAAAAACATATCTGTCTTGGGAGGTTTTTGAATTTCCGTGCCCCTTATTTATTATTGAAAATTTATAGGTGATTTATCTTAGATAGATCTAAGAATTTCGAACGATTCGGCCTTCATTTCATCTTATGAATTTCTAAAGTTTACTGTTTTTAACTGTAAATTCTGAATAATTCAGATTCTTTGTATATTTTTTATAGGCAAATTAATTCTTTTTAATTTGAAATTTTTGTATTTGTAACTTAAGACTCTTGACAATATATCTATGAAAAATTATGAATTTTAGGGGTATATGGAATTTACTGTGCATTTTATAAATTTCTATTTTTATTTATAAGATGACCCTGTAGATTTGGTTTTTAAATTGGAACCTGTGTTTATATTATTTGAAAAATTATGGACAAACTATAGTAGATGGATACATGTTTTTTGTCATTTTGGCATTGGCTTTAGATCAATCAGAATTTCTACAAATTAGTTATAATTTCTGAAAATTGTCTGGGTCATTGTTTTCATGCAAGGACTACTTAAATAATTTATTTTTGTTAAAATATTTACTGATCATTTAAAATTCTGAAATTTAATTGAGTTTTTGTAGACATAGGAATTGATTAATTGCCACTGTACTTGAATTAATTGGTTGTCTGTAGCTTGAGATATGAATTTATATGTATGGAGGCTACATAATATATGTTTATTGTGGTTATGAATATGATGCAGAAATTCTACATTTGATATTATAGTTATGATTTGAAATCTATATGTGACATGCATATATTTGAATAAGATTTAAGTTACCTAATTATTGTATAGGCTTAGTGAGCATGCATGCATAAGTATAGCAATGTACGACAGACTATAAACGGTATATTTTTTTTGGGTTGGGTATATGGAAACACGCTATATAAATATGTGAATTTGATCATGACAAACTAAGTAAACTATATGGGAGAATGAAATGCTTATTGTGTGATGCTATAAGAGATATTGAAATGCATGTACACTTATGATTTGATATAATATGATATATGAGAAGAAAATCCAACCAATGAGTATTATGTTATAGCATCATAAAAGTATTGTCTTGCATGTGTTAAAGATATCTATCAAGTTTTGACTTACGATATTAATTATGTATTTAAGATAATATATTGATGCATATATTAACTGTGTAAGAATTCTACTGAGTTTTAAAACTTACGCCTTAGATTATTTATTTTTCCCAAATAATAATGCATAGGTTGATTTGTCTTTCGAGATAATTAATAGAAATGATGAACTACATGGCTGTTCAAGAGGAGAGATTTTTGGGGTATAATATCAAGGTTTACCAATACTATATCGAGAAGTTTGGGTTACCAACTTTATTTTTATTGGTGATTCTAATTTTTTAGAATAAAATTGATGTATGAGTTTTAGACTGAGTTTCTTTTTGTTTAAAAGTGTGAGTTTTGCATTTAATGTTTTCTTTTGTTATAGTTTAAGAGAGTTTGTATGCAAAGTTTAACTTAAATAAATTAGCTGACAGTCAAGGTATGAAACTTGATTGTGAAGGGGTTAAACAGTAAGTAAATTAAATTTTAAATGTTTTCTGTAAATATATATATATATATATATATATATATATTTTTATAGTCATCCCAATATTATTCGATTTATGAAACTTAGTTGGAGTATGTTATATTATTAATGAATGATGTAAGATTTAATCAATGAAAAGTTGTCTTGTCATATCATTCATATTCCAAAATAAGTTGCAATAAAAAGTTTTATTGTTTTAAAAATGTTACATATAAAATGATAAAAACTTGTATTGATAAATTTTACATTTGAAACAACATGTATTTTGTGTTTTTGCAAATATAATTACCTTCATATTTTGGAGAATTACACTATGACTCCTTATATTTTGGTTCTGTTTCAGTTTAACCACATTCGTTACTCAAATATTAGTCAACTGTTTCCAATTCCAAGTCATTTATCTAATAATTAAGGTGAATAAAATTAAATTGCATAAAAAACTTCAGTGAGCAAAAGACAAGGCTGGCTTTCATTAATTTGTTGCTTGTCAAGCAAAGAAAAAATCAACCATTTATACTTGTTGATGAAAATGGAAATTAACAGAGATATATTATGGCAGTGAGACTAGTAGTTCCATGTTGTGGCAAGCAAGATCTGTACAAGTTAATATAATTTTTAATGCATGTCCAAATTTGGAGCTCAATTTGAACTCCAGATCTAATTTAAATCTGATACACAAATCACCGTCTTCAATATTGATGATTTGATTCTTATTATCAGAATTAGCTTAAAGCACTTTTTGAATTTTTACCCCAAAAAAAAAATAAAAATTTTGAATTGAGGTAAATAAAAAAAAAAAACACATACACACACAACCCTAGTTCATCTTTTTGCTAAGGCTGCTCCATCATATTTGAGTCCACAAAACCCTGCTTACTGAATGCACTTTCTATTTCATATACAAAATAATTGCTAAAAACACATGATTCAATTTTTGTTTCTCATAGTATTTTTGTGTCTCTAAGATGATAAGTGCAAACCTTAGCTTGATGCCCAAATATTTCGGTGAATTATGGGAAATAGAATATACTTATCCCACAAACCCATTTTTTAGAGACTAATGACAGAAAGAAACAAAATAAATAAGAGTAGGTGATCCATGTGTGTGACAGTTGAGAAATGTGAATTTTTAGCCAAAGGAGCTAAATCTGTGTGTCCCTCAGTGGGACATTTCAATTATACACACATGGCCTGTCCTCACCCATTTAAAACACCCCACTAAAAACACACACACACACACACACATATATATTTCATTTTTCTCTATAAAAAACCCATTAATATTTAAAAAATAAAATAATAGGTGTATGGTATCGTTACAGAAACATAAATGTTCCAACCCATCACATCCACATCTACACCTCGCAACTTATTGCTGTGTGGATGTCGACGGCTTCAATTCCCAAAAGCTGAAAAAATAAAACCAAATATATTAAGCTTTCTTCAACTGCCTTATGCTGTGCTTCATCCGAGAACCCTCTCTTGCTCTCGATCTTCTTCTTCCTTATAAAACCCAACAGAAGAAAGAAAAAAGAAAAAAAAGTTTCTTATAATTTGCTTCTTATAGTTAAGAATATACAAGACCCACTTCTTGGTTGTCTTCCTATGGAAATCAAGTCTACCACAGCCACTCTCTTTCTTCTCATCCTCCTTCTTTCTTATGCACCTTTTCATTCAACAGGTATTCATATATATATATATTATTTGTTTTCAATATTGCAAATTAGTTTGGGAGTGAGTTAATTAATTGTTATACAATCATGTTTAATTTGTGGATGATTTATATATTAGGGGAATCAGAAGCAGTAGTGGGTAATGAGATTTATGAGATAGATTATAGAGGTCCAGAGACCCATTCCTCAGTTCCTCCACCTCATGCTCACTCTCTTGGGAAGCCATTGATTCTTCACAGATCAGAAAACAGTGCTTCTGTCTTACAGAATCATCCCAAATCCAAGGGCTCAAGGAAAGTAAACAATATGGGAAGAAAGGTATGCCTCTCTATATATATAAATATATATGATGCGTGGGATTCTGTGAAGTAGTCAGACGTAGCCTGAGAGCTCATTTTTTTTTTTTTTTTAATATTTATTTAACAGTTTCTCTAGTTAGGAGTGTGCCACTTGAATTAGTTGAATCCCTTTTGGCATTTAATCTAGCTAAAAGAAAAAATATATATATTTGATGTATACTTTTGTTGACTTGAGATTTTAATACACTTCATACCCTCTAGTTTTCAATTTGATCAAATTATGGCCTTCATTTCAAATTTTCTAAAAAATAATAATAATAATTTAAATACTCAAATTAGAGAAGAAACAGAAGCAATATTGTTGTTTGTTAAATAATTTTGAAAAGTTTCAGGTAACGCATGCACTTGTAATTTAGGTTGTTAAATTATGTTTTCTGTTAGTGACTTGCGAAAATTTGGGAGGGGCCTAACAAAATCAAATTTTAGATTAGGGGCCTCAATTAAAAGAACAAATTTAAGGGAGTTCTAATTGAAATTTGGCAAACTAGAGGGTGGATACTAAGTGCATTAAACCCTTTGTTTTAATTACAATTGTTCCAAAAATTTAATTTCATGAGAATGTGCTCAGCTATGTATATCAAACACTTGTACTATTATTTAATAAAACAATTTTGATAAATGATTATGAGGAACTACAGTTTTATCTCCATTTGGTTGGGTTTTTGGTTTATGATTTGCAGGCCAAGAAAGTACATGGGTGAAGATATTTTTGGAAGTACATGTGCATGGAGTATTGATTAATTAGTTTTGTTTTTGTTAAAAGTGATTATTACAGTTTGATTAATTTTCTCATGTTATATATAAATAGATGAAGAGTATTTAGAGGTCTCATTTGTGTCATATCTTCTTCTTCCTTACAATCATGTTTAAGAGTATTTCTAGATGAGAAATGGGATTTGAATGCAATCTCATTTGTGTCATATTTGTTGTATATTTCTATAGAAATTCTTAACTAAATATGAGGAATTTATGTAATTCTTTTAATTTTGGAGTTTGATTAATACATATTGTAATTGTAATTATTTTTTGAAATATAATCTTTAATTTTTATGCAGTTCAACATTCAAATTATATGTAAATTAAGAATATGAGCTATATTAATTTTCAATGGATTTCATGCATCACCTACACAATATATTTGAAAACATTTCTTATCATTTATCAATTTAAGTGATTAGAATTTTTAAAAATATCTTATAATTAATAGATGGAAGGCTGAAATAATTCGATTTAAAAAAAAAAAAAAAAGAAGGTAGATTGATGAAAGGCATAAGAACATCTAAATTTATAAATACTAGTATTTTCCTAGTTGGAGTTGGATCTAATTGGCAAATATTGCCATTGTGGTGACGTATCAGAAAGAAAAGTGATGTTAATGCATGAAAATAAATAACACATAAATATGTTTTCAGATTTGGAGGCCAATTGGAAACCAAAAAGGCTTGAGCCAGCAAGACTGGTACTTGTCCGAATTAATTGCTCATCCAACTTACATATGCCCAAAAAATTAGATCAACATCATTGATTTTTCTTTCTTTCTTTTTTAAAATGTATATATATATATATATATATATTTTTTTTTTTTTTTTTTTTTGTTGGGAGACAAGTATATTGAATTTGAAGTCAAGATTTTGTTGAAAGGACAAATATTAGTGAAAAGTAACCCCAAATGAGCCTCAAGCCCATGGGGATGAACGATGTTAGGATAATTTGAGAAAATACCCCAATTTCAAATGCCATAAGATTTTTATCTAACTACTATATAATAAAAAATTTATCCAAGTTTTGTTGTGTGATTACTTTATTATCCTTGGCTATTTAATTTTAGCAACCATGAGAACTCTTCTTTATTTCTTGCAAAATCACTCGCATCTCTTTTTATTACTCTTATCGTCTTATGTTCTCCATCTAGCACACACTAAGGAGATTTTTTATTGTGAATTTTGACCGAAATTGGAGGACACAATCTATATTTAAGAAGGTAAGATGAGTTGATTTTTTATTTTTATTTCTTAGGGTATTGTAATATTAGATCACTTGTTTGAATGTCATCTTCGAGTGTTTTTAAAGTCATATCTTTGGTATCATGTCATATATTCTAAAGATTTATACTGTATTAGTTGTAGAGCAACTCAGATAAGACAACATTTTAATTTTTTCACACCTGTCAATGATTTCGTATTAGTGAAAGAATCAAAATTTCAATTTGAACGGTTCATGTAAAATAGAAATTCTAATTCCACATTTAAAAAGGAATCAAAATTTCTATTCCACTTTGAAAGGGAATCAGAATTTTTATTTGTAAAATTGAAATTTCTATTACACTTTTAAATGTGGAATCAAAATTTCTATTTAACATACACGGTCCAAATAGAAATTCCGATTCCCTTATATTTTTTTACTGTATGTTTCAGTCTTGAGATTTAAATTAAATATTTATTAATGTGATAATTATTTTGGGTGTTTTAGTTGAATTTACGTTTAAGATTTATTAAGTTTTATTTTATTCTATACAGGAAAAATAAATGTTGACGATTTTGTTAACATTGTTGTTTTTTATGATGGAAGTTAGGATAAGAAAGATAATGGATTTTGGGAGTTCCAAAACTATAATACAATTATTGACATCAATAAATGATGTATGTTTGAGGAACTGGCGAATGAAGTGAAATGAGCATTATTTGAAAATGAATTTTTATATATACCATGCTTTCAACCGTTTCATCCAAAAGATGTTAAAAGGAGATGAAGATGTCAAATGCTTTCTCAGAGAAACAACAGAGACAAAGTCACAAAAACTCCATTATACATAGAAGTGTTTTCTAGTGTGTCACAATTTCAGCTAGCGGATCAAGAATTCCTAATTAAATCCACATGCGATAGCATAAGCAATTATTTATCATATACTTTTCTATCTAGTCGCCGAATCGAAACTCACGTCTCTATCATATAGGAATGGCAAAAAGCCTCGTTCCTACCCTACTCTGTCTAATCCCAACCCAAATAGGTGGGGATTCCTGCCTAATCGGGTTGACAGGGCGAGGTCGGGAATGCTATCCCCACATGTTTATGTCTATTAATATATATTTTTTATATATTTCAAATTTTATGTATTTATATATTTTTTAATTATCTATTAAAACTTTTATATTTTATATACATTTTTAAGGTACCCTAATCCCTAATCTTGTCTCTGTCTATCTCAACTCTCACTCCTCACTCTTGAGTATAGACGCTGCAGCCTCCCCTCCTCATCACCATCATCTTCAGTCTCTCAGTCACTCTCACATCTTACTTTTCTCTATGCCTTAATTTTCATCCTTAGTCTCATTTCATCCTTCACTCCCTCAACAAAACAAAAGCATCAAGAAGAAAATTCTCCGCGCCCCCTCTCCAAAATCACCTTCATTGTCAAATAGGCTTCTATGTTCACCTATTGTGCTATCTGTCTCACTGAATTAGTTGTTGACAATGAAATCTATAAGCTTATACAATTCGGCCATAACTTTCAAGTGTCTTGGCGCTCATCATGGCCCTCCTATTGTTAGATCTTGTAGTTTTAAGGTGATAGAAGTGTGGTGGTTTCTCAGCGAGCTCAAACAAAGAGAAGATAATATCAATAAGTTCTTGCCTTATTGTTATTAAAAATCACATGGCGCCACTATCCAATCAAAACAGTCAAAGACACCCATTACAGTTACAAGTTTTTAAATTTATTTATTTTTGCTGGTTAAACTGCTTTTAATTTTAGACTCTTTCACTACTTCCTCTAAATGTCCTTCCTTTTTATTTATTTTAATTAAATTTAATTAATCTTTGGTTTTATATTAGATTTAAAGTTATATATAATTCATTAGATTTTAAGATTAGCAAAGGAAGGTGATGATCTGTTCTCTGTACTTGGATTGATGAATTTAGAATTGTATATTTTTATTTATTATATTTGAACTTCTGGAAGAAATTACAAGGTTGTACTAAAAAAAAACAAAAAAAGAAGCACGGGGCAAGGATTTCTTTACCTTGCCTCACATCCCCATAAACAGGGATTGAAACAAGGATGGGGAATGAAAAACCTCAACAGGGTGGGGTATGGAGAAGGCCACCTCGGCCCTAGTCCACCTCATTGTCATCTTTGCTACTAGAAGATGAAAAGTACCATATCAATATGCCTTAGACCCAAGTGCTTGAGATCCAGTTGCCTAAGACATAAGCGTCAGAAGCTCAAGTTCAACTAGGTGATGTATCAATCACTTCCAATATACATGGGGGATTGATGTTAGGGGTGAGTAGTTTCTTCCAACTAAAAATGCATATGATCAATTGGATGATGCTGCTTATGATCATAAAGACAATGCAAATGTTAGTAATGTTGACTAGTTCAACGCCTATGATCATGTTAGCATTGAGGATAATGATGCACATAATCAAGCAACTAATTTGAACACCTATGATCATGTTTCAATCTCTCGACAATGTTCGTCATCGAATAAAATTGCCACCAATTGTTATATGCATCTTGAATCGGGTCAATCAAAGAGTGATAATTTTCAAGTTGGCCAAGTTTATGATGACCAGAGGAGTTTACAGATGAAGTTGGCTCTATATGTTGTGATACAAAATTTTAAGTATAAGGTTGCAAAATCTTATGCAAACTGATATGAGGTTCGTTGCATGAGTGATGCTTGCAATTAGAAGACTCTATGCAAATAAGATATCCTTTTCAAAGAAATTATTCATGGTCAAGATATATGATAAAGAACGTAATTGCTCTTCGGTATATGGCGAAAATGAAGATCATAGGCAAGCAAGTAGTCGAGTAGTTGGTAATATCATAAGATTTAAATACGATAGTGTAGCTCATGTTTACAAACTATAAAAAAGATAGTGCATAACTTTAGGTTCAATATGCAGTGACAATTTCTTATGATATGACATCGTGAGCAAGAGATAGTGCACTTGAGAGTAATAGAGGTTCGACTGAAGAGTCATATAAAATGCTTTCATCATACTTTGCAATGTTGGAAGCCAATAATCCTGAAACTGTTACTCATATTATGACCAATGCTAACCAATATTTCTGATATATTTTTTTCATGGCATTAGGAACAAGTAGAAAAGGGTGGAATCATCAGTAAGACTTGTGGTTGCAGTCGATGCTACAACTTTAAAGCATAAATATAGTAGCCACCTTTTTGTTGTTGTTGTTGTTGCCGGAAATAATCAAATTTATCCTCACTTTTGGTATAAATGACAATGAGAACAAAGCTGCAAATGTTTATTTTTTTCAATCTATTCAAGGAAACTTTTGGAGAAATGGAGAATTTAGTATTTGTAATTGATTGTCATAAGGCTATCAATAAAGCACTTAAGATTGTGGATCCTAATACACAACGTGGACACTGCATGTACTATATCAATCAAAACTTGAAAGCAAGTCCAGATGATTAAATTCTCCCTATCATTTACTTATCTGCGAAGGCATACCTGCCAAACAAGTTCAACTAATATGTGATGAACATGTGGAATGTAAACATACTGGCACTACAATACTTTGAAGAGATAGAAGTTGGAAGGTGGGCTTGATGTCAATTTTATGTGAAGCGATACAACTTATTGACAACAAACATTGCAGAATATATGAATGTTATTCCTAAAGATGGAAGGAAATGCCACTTATACCAACACTAGAAAACATTCATACAAACTATAAACATTGTTTCACGATCATCTAGTTGATACAGGAAACGTAATTGATCATTTGATGTATTAGACTAACAAATAATTGGATAAACGGAATCCAATTGTGCAACGGATTGCGATCTACTCCACTAAATGAGTTTAAGGTCAATGATGTTCCTTCGAAAAGGAAGGTAAACTTCACCACTAGGTTTTATATATGTAAAAATTTAATTTGGATCAATATCCATGTGAACATGCTATTACCGCATGTAGGCATCGCCATCTTTCTTATCATGTTATGTGCTTGCCTTATTACCATGTTGAGAGTCTATGATCAGCATACGCCGATTCAATTTATCCTATTGGAGATATAGAACAATGGAAAGTTTTGTAGGAAGTTCAAAAGAAAGTTGTGCTACCACTGGATATGAGACGGAGCCCTATAGATAGATCCAGGAAAAATCAAATATTGTTGCAAGATGAAAACAAGATAAAATACAAATGCAAGAAAAATCTTTTTAGAAATGAAGGTGCTGGAGCAGGACCTAGTAGTAAAGTATAAAATGGTTAATATTAAAACTCAAATACTCATATCATTCTAGTAAGACATATATAAAAAGTAAATCTGGTTATCTACACCATATACCCAAGACCATGCAAGGCTTGGCTTTAATTATTGAACATTAAACATTACTAGGTATATGCTGCAAACGAGTAGCATCACTTTTTATACATGCTTTTCTACAATTTGAGAATTTGAATTTGGATATTCACCACTACCGTCTTCCCCTAAATTTTTCTCTTTATGGACAAAATTTATGTTACTATATTGCAAAGAGATTATTTTGGTAGTTTGCATTATTTTTTCTTTATAATGTAAGTTTCTATTTAATAATGCAAAAAGATTGTTTTGGTAGTTTGTACTACCCTCTTTTTTTTTCTTTTTTTTTTTAATTGAAGTTTCTATTTTGTAATGCAAAGAAGTTGTTTTCGTTGTAAAAACATAAGTTTATATATAGCAAGACTTAGTTTGTGTTATTTTTCTTTGTAATGCAAACAAAATGTCATAATAGGAATTTATATTTGGTTTCTAATTGCAAATAGAAGGAATACATGAGTTTTAGCAAAGTTTGTGATCATATCCTTAAAGAATCCAAATTTATATCCCAGGAATAGGAATTTAAATTTTGTATATTTGTCATGATAGGAATTTCAATTTGGTTTCTATTTCCAAACAGAAGGCCAAACTCTTTGTGATCATGTTCTATAAGAATCGAAATTCTATCATCGAAATAGGAATTTCAATTTCGTATATTTATCATAATAAGAATTTTTATTTGGTTTCTATTTCCAAATGAAAGGAATATATGAGTTTCACCAATCTCTCCATGATCATGTCCTATAAGAATCAAAATTTCTATACCAGAAATAGGAATTTTGATTTTTTACATTTGTCACAATAAGAATTTCTATTTTGTTTTTATTCCAAATAGAAGAAACACATGAGTTTTAGCAAAGTTTGTGATCATATCCTATAAGAATCAAAATTTCTATCCTAAGAATAAGATTTTTGATTTTGTGCATTAGTCATAATAGGAATTTCAATTTGGTTTATATTTCCTAATTGAAGGAATACATGAGTTTTATCAAACTTTTTGTGATCATGTCCTATAAGAACCAAAATTTTTATCATTGGAATGGGAATTTTGATTTTGTATATTTGTCATAATAAAAATTTTTATTTGGTTTATATTTCAAAATATAAAGAATACATTAGTTTTAAACAAACTCTCTTATGACTATTATTTATTTATTTTATAATTCATATCACTTTGATAGTAATTCTAAAATTCCTACTATGTACTTTTCTATCTTATTTTCCGCTTTCTATCTCCATAGCCAATGGAATATCTTCAATTTGGACAATGGGTTCCTTAAATATATCTATAGTTTTGTAACATTTAACTTGTGCAAAATACTTTCTCACTTGTTATGAATTATATATCACAAAACTAGAAGCGGAGACCATTGTTTTCATCAGACGTGTTGGAGACCATTATTCTATGTATCACATATGCAGCGGAATGACCATAGATGCATTCCAATCCGTCAAAGGCTCACTCAAAGTTAATAACTTCATTCTTTTGATTCTATTATTGTTGGATACTGATGCAAATTTAAGTATTTTGGAATAACATTAGCTCAAGTAAACCTAGGATCATAACTGAAAGATTTGTTTTTTTTTTTATGAAATTACCAAGTTTAATTAAATTTATTTAATTAAAAGATAAAGCATAAAGAAATAACACAATGCAATTTTTACATGGTTCGAAAATCTTACTCCACAGGGTCACACCCAGTCATTGAACAATCCACTAAGTTATAAACAAGTACAATCATAAAATGGACTTAAACAATTAAAAAAACTCCCTCTTTTGTAATGACGCCACTATATTGAACCAACTTAATAAATCTGTTCAGCAAGCCTTGCTTGTCTTCAATATTTGCAAATCTTGAACTCCCTTCAAGTGTGCAAATCGACTTCTCACGATGTTGTCAATTTCCTCTCCCAAAGAAACCACATAAGTAGAACAAATTTCACAAGATGTTACAACATCATAAAAGAAAGCAGCCTTTTAAATACTTGTCAAAATAAAATAGAAAGATTAACATGATAAAAAAATAATAATCTAAAGAAGGTTAGATAAGAGAAAATCTCTTACTACCCTTTATCAGATAGACTAACTTCATCTTGATCAGACCCTTCTTCCATCAGTAACAGATGCTTCACAGTTAATCAACTCTACTCAATCCCCTTAATAATAGAATAAAGATAACAACTAATAAAAATCTAAATACAACTCTATGACATTATTATACTCAGATATAACTTAGGGATTGTTAAATATAATACTTTTGTCCTTACTGGATGGTGTCATAGAATGCCAAGTTAATAGAAACTAGCAATCTCCCCTTTTGGCATTCTTTGGCAAAACAGTAACAAAATATTATCCAGTATCTTGAAATAATTATCAAACAAAAAAATTAGAAATACCAGATACCAAGTAAACAAAAATTAATTACTAGATAAATGGACTGATAAATGGACAAAATTATCCCAAAAAGAATGTGATTAATTACTACTCCCCGTCTTCTAGTCATTTCTGGCCATCCTGCAAAGTCTTCAACGCTGACAAATGAAAGAAAGCCAATTGGTGTAGCTGTCTAGTAGAAGTTGTAAGAGGTGAATCACACTCCCCTTCAACTGATGCAGCTGTAGTTGGGCACAATAGACAGGTACTCAAGGTTAATAAACACGGTAAGGGTGTGTGATATTTAGCAGCATCGTACAAATTTGCTTGAGCCATCACATTACAAAAATTGGTGGAAGGAAAAGGTAAACTTTGTTTGGTCCTTTGACTGTTGAGAGTTCATATCACAAGATCAAAAATATGCTTCCCCAAGTCAAATGGTAAACCTCTACCAATCACAAAAAGAAGTTTAGCAAGATTGGCAGACACTGATGAAGTATGCCTTGTTGGCCACTAATTGGACACTGCAATCTTGTGTAGAGCTTTATATTTGAGTGTGAGAGATGCTGTGACTAGCAAACCATTGTCCCGAGGCTAGATCATATCAGTTCCAACTAGCTTAGAGGCAACAAAATCCATATCAGACAAATTAGCCAGAGAATCATGGGCAAAAGAAGGACACTGAAGAATTGTATTAATCTGAGTAGGAGAAAAAGTTAAAGTTCTGTTTCGAACATAAACCTTATGAAAACCTTTACTCGCTTACTTATAAATGTCCTTCTAAAGATTTGCATAAAATTCATACACAATGCGTGACACAAAAGGCTTGAACAGGGTTAGAGACTTATCTAATACAAACGTAGTCAATAAATCAACAATACCACTAGAAGTAAAAGAATTTAGCAACACATGTCTTTCACTCAGTAGAGACTGTTTAGACAGACGGCGAAATAGGGAAGAACAAGACTTAGTGAGATAAAAGAGTGAATATGGTTTAGAGAAATCATACATGGAGACAAATCATGATAGTGAGACAGGAGGAATGACATGATTAGAATGTCCAAGCTCAGGTCTTTCATCATCAGAAGACGCTGTCTGCTCTTGTTCATAGTCACCAATAGCACTCTTGTGGATGGAGTGGCAGTGTCAGACCCATGGATAGACTCACTGTGGGTGTGTGAATTTTCCTCAGTCATTGGAGTGGAATTGTTGGTGGAGGAGTGTACATCATAAGATGAGACGACTAGGGGGATGGAATCACTTTGAGTTTTCAGCTTTTTAGATAAAAATTGTTTCTCCATGATTCGTGAATTCTTCTTTTTGGAGTTGGAGGACCTGTATTCTTAGTTCTAACCATGGTTGAAAACAAGCTGTAACAAGAGAAATTACGGCACGCAAAGTGAAAAGGAAAAAAATAAAAATAAAGTAAAAGTGCACCAAATAGGAAAAGAAGCAAATAAAAACAAACGTGATCCTACCCAAAGCTTGAACAGGTGGAAAACAGGGTGCTGAGATGAAGATGAAGATGATGATAGTGAAGAGGAGAAGAAAAAAAATGAAAACGAAAGATAGGGAAAATAAAAAGCAATCTGTGACATGAACCTTGAAGAAAAAAAATTAAAGCCCAAAAGAATGTGAACAAAAGAACAAGACTCAAAACCCATAAAAAAAGCTCAAACCAAAGAAACAAACGTGAAAACCTAAGCCCACAAATCAAAACAAAACGTAAAAACCATACCTTTTTTTTTTTTGGTCATATGTTATGGTATTTTTTATTTTACTTGAATAAACACAGTAAATTGAAATCAATTCCTAAAAATGACTAACATTGCCAACACTTGAGAGATGAAATGTATAGTAATTTTTGTGTGTATGCTGAAAGTTACTAAATCATACCTTTGGATTGACTTTCTTCTGTATAAACAAGTCTTATTGTTATCTGGTAACATGTCAAAGCTGACCAGACCTTTTTTTTTTTTAAACTTCCAGTCAGTAGCTTTTACTCTAGTACTGAGATAGCCCTTTTCGTATGATAGATTGTCCTCTACATATTGATGATACATAGGCTCAAATTACTCATGGATGGCTGCATACTTCAGAGTAGGTAGCTTTTTCTGACCCTTTTTTTTTTTAAAAAAAATGTCTGATACATAATCAAAGCTTCAACTCAGCCTTCGTCCAATCAAACTTGTCTTTACAAAAAAAACAATTCAGGGGATATAAGAGTTCACAAATTAGTGCACAAGGGGTGAAACTCAAATTCATCCATACTCACAATTTTGACACTATTTTTCAATTTAGAAGATTGATAAAAATAAATTGTGTAAAGTCAAATAAAAAAAAAAAAAAAACTTAACACAGCAAAAAAAAATCATATTGTGCACACACCTAATTCTCTTCTAAGATGAATGAATCTGGTGTTATCAAGAGGTTTGGTAAATATATCAACCAACTGATTGTCTGTTGAAACATACTCCAAACTCACAATGTTATTTTCAACTAGTTCTCTAATGAAGTGATATCTAATATCAATATGCGTTGTTCTAGAGTGTTGAACATGATTTTTTAAAATATTTATAGCACTTGAAGTATCATAATAAACAAGTAAAATATCCTGTACAATACCGTAGTCCTCAAGCATTTGTTTCATCCAGAGTAATTGAGTACAACAACTACCAGCAACTATGTATTCAGCCTCAGCAGTAGATAGAGACACCGAATTCTGTTTTTTGCTATGCCATGAAATTAAGTTGTTCTCAAGATAGAAGCATCCACCAGTTGTGCTTTTTCTATCATCTACACTACCTGCCCAATCAGCATCACTAAAACCTACAAGACTAGCATTAGTATCTTTGGTGTACCAAATACCAAAATCACAAGACCCATTTATATATTTAATTATTCTTTCACAGTAGATAAATGAGATTCTTTTGGATTTGTTTGGTATCGAGCACAAACACCTACACTAAAACATATGTCAGGACGACTTGTAGTTAAATAAAACAAACTTCCAATCATGCTTCGAAACAGACTAGGATTTACATTTTCTCCACTTTCATCCTTTGACAATTTAGCATTTGTACCCATTGGAATATTCATATGTTTAGATTTTTCAAGATCAAACCATTTTACCAAATTCTTGGCATACTTACTTTGAGAAATGAAGATTCCATCTTGAAGTTATTTAACCTGTAAACCAAGAAAAAAATTTAGTTCACCAACTAAACTCATTTAAAATTCATTTTTCATTTGATTAACAAACTCCTGTGTTTTATATTCGGAAGTGGATCCAAAAATAATACCATCAACATAGATTTGAGTAATAGTTATTTTAGATTTGTTTCTTTTGATGAATAAAGTTTTGTCAACTCCCCCTCTCTGGTAGCCTTTGTTAATCAAAAAAGTTGTCAATCGCTTATACCAAGCCCTAGGTGCTTGTTTCAACCCATACAAAGCCTTCTTTAATTTATACACATGAGTAGGATGTTTAAGATCTTCAAATCCTTTATGTTGTTCCACATAGGCTTCTTCTTTGACCACTCCATTTAAAAAGGCACTCTTTACATCCATTTGATATAGTTTGAAACCTATTAAACAAGATATAGCAAGTAACAATCGAATGGCTTCTAATCTAGCTACAGGAGCAAATGTTTCTTCAAAATTTATTCCCTCAACTTGTGTATAGCCTTGTGCTACAAGTCTAGCTTTATTTCTAACTATATTTCCAAACTCATCAATTTTATTTTTGAAGATCCACTTAGTTCCAATAACATTTTTATTATCTGGTCTGGGAACTAGATTCCACACATTATTTCTTACAAACTGTTCTAATTCTTCTTGCATTGCTCTAATCCAAAATTCATCATTTAAAGCTTCTTTTGTATTTTTTGGTTCAAATAGAGCAGTATAGCAAGTATAATTTACCAAGTTTACGTACCTTCTTCTTGTAACCATGCTATCATCAAAGTTACATATAACAATATCCAAAGGATGATTTTTCTTTACTCTGGTTGATGGTTCTTTACTGATTGGATCACGAATGTGATTGACTGGATCAGCTGCAAGTGATTCTACAAAATCTGTCGATGTTGTAACATTTTTTGTGTCTGTTGCAACATCTTCTGTGACATTAATTACTCGTTCAACATCATCATCTAACTTGATGATCTCTTCCTCTTTCAAATAATCTGTAAAATCATTAAAATCATCAACTTCAACATTAGCTGACTCCATAATAGTTTGCGTTCTCATGTTATACACAGGATAAGCTCTACTATTATTGGAATAACCTAAGAACACTCCTTCATTACTTTTAGAATCAAATTTTCCAAGATGATCACGATCATTTAAGATGTAACATACACTCCCAAAAATGTGAAAATAACTCAAGTTTGGTTTCTTACCTTTCCAAATTTCATAAGGTGTTTTTGTCATACTTGGTCACAAATAAACTCGATTTGTTGTATAACAAGCTGTGTTGATAGCTTCTGCCCATAACCTTTTTGTTACCTTTTTGCTATTTAGCATGACTTGAGCCATCTCCTGCAAGGTTCTATTCTTTCTTTCCACAATCTCATTCTGTTGGGGTGTTATTGGAGCAGAAAATTCATGTGAAATCCGGAATTTATTGTAAAAATAAAAAAAAAAAATAATGATTTTCAAATTCCTTGCCATGGTCACTTCTAATTCTAATTATTTTTTCAATATTGCAGTCCTTTTCATTTTTTAATTTCACACATAAGTTTTTAAAAACTTCAAAAGTATCTGATTTTTCTCTAATAAAATTAACCCAAGTATATCTAAAAAAATCATCAATACATACAAAAACATACTTTTTACCTGCTGTACTTTCTACTTGCATGGGACCCATCAAATCCATATGAAGTAACTGAAGAATTTTATAGGTATTTATATTTTGAATGATCTTATGACTTGATCTTAACTGTTTACCCAACTTGCATGGCCTACATACTCCATCATGTTGCTTTTTGAGTTTGGGTACCCCACGAACAATACATGCATTCACAATTTTAGTTAAGTTAGAATAATTTAAGTGACCGAGTCTTTGATGCCACAGTTCTATGTCATTAAATGTTGTCTTATGACAAATATAAGGATGTGATAAAGTATATCAACTATCACTAGATCTCAAACCTTCCAATATAGGACTCACATTTTTGTTTAAAACTTGACATTTATCCTGTGTAAAATTTACTAACAAATTTTAATCACAAATTTGACTTATGCTAATTAGATTAGCTTTCAGCCCTTCCACATGAAGCACATTTCTTAGTTTTGGAAATCCATTCACATTGAGTGTTCCTTTTCCTAACACTTTTCCTTTAAGACCATCTCCAAATGTTACAAATCTATCAGATTTTTCTTGGTACTCAATTAAATTATCTTTATCACCTGTCATGTGCCTGGAACAACCACTATCAAAATACCATGAGTTTGTAACATAAGCTTTCAGAGATTTGTGAACAACAAGACATTGTAAATCAGTTTTTTTCATCCACAATTGTCTAACTCCTTTGTCAACCAGATTATTTTTAATTCTAGGAGTTGTCTTCTGTTTTACAAACCAATGTGAATTCATATTCATGCTGTCATTTAATAATTGCAATAGTTTGTAACATTTTGGATATGACCTTTCATATTACAAAAATGACATACAGGAATAAACTTCTTTGGTTTTTCTGTATTATTTGAAAAAGAAGATTCAGAAGACTTACCTTTAAAGTTGTTTGGTGCAGTTGATTTAACAAACCTGATTATTAAGCTTGATGCTTCTCCATCATTAAAGTCGATGCCGTGATTGTTGCCATTCATCTTTCCAATTGATAAGATCTTGTCTAGCTAAGATGTTCCTGCATTCATAATTTTCAAATATTTATTAGTATTGTCAAGTTCCAATCTTAATTGAATTAATTTCTCTTCTTTTTCTGCTACTTGCGATTGCAAGTTGCTTACAACTTTTCTGGTTTATTCTTTATTTTTCTGTAACTCAGTGATCTGTTCGTTCAATGCTTTGTTAACTTTAGATACTTTAAGACACTTGAGATACATCTTTTGGTAAGTTCTTTGAATCATTTCTGCATGTGGGATCTTATTATCATCACTCCCATCATCATCACTGTTGTCTTCTTCCGAATCATTTCCTGGTGTTGTGATGTTGTAACATTTTCCAGATGAAGTTGTAGCATCTTCAGCAATATCCATTTTTGATACCTGCACATGAGACTTTAGAGATTCAGACAGTATATTGAATGCAACATAATTACTTACATGATCTTAATCATCTTGTTGACTTCCTTCTGATTCTTCATCACTCCAGGTTGTATTCATAGCCTTTGATTTTTTTCTTGAGTGTATTTGCACACTCAGTTTGAATATGTCCAAAACCATCACATTCCTTGCACTGAATACCTCTATTTTTCTTGTTATTTTCAATGGGCTTATAGGAGTTATTACCTTTAAGAGAATTAAATGGTTTCACAAAAGATTTCGTTTGTTTGTTCATTTTTGTCATAAATTTTTTGAAATTTTTAGGTGAGTATGCAAGAGACTCACCCAAATCTTCTTCTCCATCAGAATTTTCATAGTTTTGTGCTTCTGCTTGAAATGCAATCGTTTTTTTCCTTTATCGATTTTTCTGATTCATTTCAAATGTTTGGAGAGACCCTATTAACTCTTCTACCCTGAGTTCATCTACATCCTTGCTCTCCTCAATAGCTATCACTTTTGCTTGAAACCGATCTAGTAAAGATCTCAAGATTTTCCGGACCAGTTTTGTCTCAGAATATTTTTCACCTAATGCAAAAGATTCATTAGCAATATCACATAATTTAGAATTAAAATCAGAAATATTTTCATCCTCATGCATTCTTAAATTCTCAAATCTAGATGCAAGCATCTGAAGTTTAGATCTCTTCACTGAATTTGTTCCTTCATGTGCAACCTGAAGAATGTTCTAAGCTTCTTTAGCCGATTCACAAGTTGAAATCAATTTAAATTGATTTGTATCAACAAAATTAAAAATGGCATTGAGACCTTTGGAATTATTGTTTGCTAGTCAATCCTCGTCAGTTGACCATAAAATTTCTGATTTCAAAACTTCTTTGTCTTCTTCAACTTGAATAGGATGGGTCCAACCGGTTAAAATAGAATGCCAAGCTTTTTCATCAATTGCTTTGATAAAAGCCTTCATTCTAGCTTTCCAATAAGGATAGTTAGTTCCATCTAACAATGGCAAATGAGAAACAGAGCCTCCTTCTCTTAAAAGATCCACTCCTGTGAATACTAGAGAAGTTAAGACAAAATTTTGCATATGTTGCAACAGAAATGATATTTTGCATAAACACAATAAAAACAATGAGTTCAACAAATCTTTTTCCTGAAAAATTTTCACCAACAAGGATGTTGGTGACCTGCTCTGATACCAATTGAAAGATTTATTTTTTATGAAATTACCAAGTTTAATTAAATTTATTTAATTAAAAGATAAAACATAAAGAAATAACACAATGCAATTTTTACGTGGTTTGAAATCCTACTCCACAGGGTCACACCCAGTCATTAAACTATAAACAAGTACAATCACAAAATGGACTTAAACAATTAAAAGACTCCCTCTTTTGTAATGACATCATTGTATTGAACCAACTTAATGAATCTGTTCAGCAAGCCCTGCTTGTCTTCAGTATTTGTAAATCTTGAACTCCCTTCAAGTGTGCAAATCGACTTCTCCCGATATTGTCAATTTCCTCTCCCGAATAAACCACATTAGTAGAACAAATTTCACAAGATGTTACAACATCATAAAAGAAAGCAGCCTTTTGAAACAATAGCATTTTCAATTTTTGTCATCTACTAGGCTTACTTTTTACAACCAAAAGACAATGTTTAAATACTTGTCAAAATAAAACAGAAAGATTAACATGATAAAAAAATAATAATCTGGAGAAGGTTAGATTAAAGAAAATCTCTTACTACCCTTCATCGATAGACTACATCTTGATCGACCTTTTTCCATCAGAATGATGCTTCACAGTTAATCAACTCTACCCAATTCCCTTAATAATAGAATAAAGATAACAACTAATAAAAATCTAAATACAACTTTATGGCATTATTGTACTCAGACATAACCTAGGGATTTGTTCAATGTAATACTTTTGTCCTCACTGGATGGTGCCATAGAATGCCAAGTTAATAGAAACGAACAATAACTATTAAAACATAGCTATGAATTTTGGAAATGAATTGGGTACTTTTGCTGGTCTTGAATTTTATTTTGCTTTTGAATAGAAGCAATAACTTAAACTACTTTGACTTGAACCTAAATCACATATTTACTTTTGTGAACATGCCAATAAACCAATAAAAATCCATAAACTATAAACCAACGTCCAGTATATATATATATATATATGAACATAAAACAAATCAAATCCATCAATCTAAACTAAAATAATAGTAAAGAAAACAAAATCAAACCAATCAACATATTTAACAAAATCAAATCAATCAAATTTGAATCAACATATTTTACATGTTAAGCCAATAGTTAACATAATAAAAACCCTTAATTTTCAAAATCAAACCAATCAAAAACATAAATCTGACAAACACACAAATCCAAAAACACACATCCCATAAACATCAAAAGCAATCAATCCATAACAAAAAAATAATAATAATAATAAACTAACCTCTATTCATATGTGCAAGGGGAAAGGGACGAACATGGTGGCAGGAGTCTTGAATGGTGAAGAGAAGGCGAAGCAGATAATGAAGTGGTTCGCAGTTGGTTAGGATCTTGATTTGATTTGCAAATTTTTTTTTTCCTAAACAATCTACAATAATTCGATGGCTGAAACAACAATGGGCCAATGGAGCAGGTGTTTCATATAGAAATTTTGACGAAGAGTAATTGAAGTTCAATCGATATCCAATTTTTGGAGTACCCAGGAGTAATTTTGGTATAATTGAGTAAACAAATAAGGATAATTTTAAAAAAATTCACACCCTAAAATTATAATATAGGAAAATACTCACGTTCTTATAGTTTTATAAAAACAAAAAAAACCATCACTTCCAAAAATATCCATTGTTAATTAATAATTACAACTACCTGCATATCATTCTTCTTTTTTAGTTTTTCACATTTTTTTTTTTGGTTCTCTACTCCTATATATTTATTTATTTTGTAGTATATATATATATATATATATATATATTATAAAACAACATCAATTATAAAGATTTTAGTTTTTGAATAAAGTCATTTTGATAAATATTAAATGAAATATGATTTTTAAAAGTTTGTTAATTTTTTTTAAACTCACCCATTTCCGGTGAGGCTTGCCCATTTTCGGCAAGTAAAATCTTAGAAAACTAGAAATTTTTTAAAAAATATCTAATTCAATATTTATTAAAATAACTTAATTAAAAAATAACAAAACTCATAACTTAATCTAGTTTTATTAAAATAAAAATGCTATAAAATAAATAAAAATCATATAATTAGAGAAGAAAGAAAAAATAAAATAAAATAAAGAAAAAAAATGATATTTAGATAGTTATATTAAGTAACAAGGGATGTTTTAGTAATTGCTAGGATTCAGTGAGTATTTTTCAAAATATTATGAGCATGTGGGCATTTTTTAAAGTTAGTCAAAAAAAAAAACAATTAGCTTCAAATTGTATAAAAAAAAATTCATTACAATATTGTGAGCATGGGTATTTTGCCAAATTACCCATGATGTTTCTAGAAATGCAAGCCTATGTAATTTATTAGTATAAATTAAATTAAATATTGTTCTGATTTAAAATATTTCACATATTAAGTTCTAATTAATTAAAAATAGTATGTCTACTTAGTTTGTAGTTTTATGATTCTATGTACCCTCATATCAGTTAAATGACACATAGGTTTATCAATTGTAGTTATTATTATTATTTGTAAGTTATGAATATTTTGTTACTGTAAGTTTAAACATTGATTGGCATTTGATACAACCGAAAGTATCTTCTTCTTTTTTTTAAAATATATATTAATGCATAAATATATATATATATATATATATATATACACATATTTATTGGGGGTGGAGAATTTAAACTTGGATTTCCCAACAAACGATAGCTTTTTACCCTTCATTTAATATCTAATGGATATAAACTTGCCACATGATTATAATCTTTATTTTTTTAATTCTTTTTAATCTAGTTAAACTTTTGTTTTACCTGTCGCTAATTATGAACATGTCACCTCACTCTATCATTTTATTTAATTATTTTTTAATCTTCTTAAAATTGTTGTTTTGATACATCACTATTTAACTAATTAAATATCTATTTTGATAAGTTCACATCTAAAATTACAAATATATATATATACTTGTCTCAAGTCAAATCCTATATTTACATTGTACTGCTTTGAAGAATGTGAAAACTGCTGTTTTAGATATGCAAAGAAGTAAAATACACATAAATTTTAGATACTAGTGTGGTAATGATAAAAGGGACTATGATGCTTAAGTAATTAAATGTAACGTCTGAAGAAAATTGAGTAGATTTTTCACAAGGCAAAGAGAGACTTACTTGAATGTCGATTCCTTTAGAATTTTATATAGAATGAACATGTGTTGACATTTGGCTAGTGGGTCGTTACTAAATAGTTGAGTGGAAGGTAGTTTCTACATATGGAATTCATCATGGCCAAATTTTGTACATGGAGGAAACCCCGCACTTTGGCTAAAGAGCACATAAAAGGTTCAGTGCATATGATTGGGTTGGGTTGAGCTCTTAGACTATTACAGTGGGCTTGATATATGGACTTACAACTAAAAAGTTATATAACATTTGCATAATATTGTATTTTATTTGTATTTGATTCATATAACTAAAGTAGGTCAAAATTAAAGCTCTTCAACTAATTTGGATAGGACTAGAAGTTTGACCTAACAAGAAGTCAGCAATATTTTAATTTGAAAGGCATATATCTGAGGGGAAAGGAAGTTGTACTCTACCTTGCTTTGTTTTCTTTTTTGTCATTGTCTTTTCTTACTCAGGTAACCACAACTAGAACAATACAGATCTTGAATTTTGGTTCGGCTTCTATAGCTCCAAAAAGCTTGACATTAGGTTCGACAACTCCAACAATAGGTAAGAGGTTCCTCCTCAATCTGTATTTTTCCTTTTTTTTTTTTAAGGTTGAGAAATTATTCACTTTGTATTTTTGTTAAGACTAGATGGATTGAATTTTGAAAGCAGCCAAGTATGTTAGGGTGTTCGGCAATTCTGCTATAAGTGCCTAGGCAGGTGGCAATGTGAGCGTGTTGTGCGGTGACAGTATGGGTGTGGTGCTTGTTGGCCACCACTGGGCACCCTGCGCTGGCCATACTGATCTTTGTGCCCATGCCTCGCTAGTTGCCCTCATTAGGTGCCTTACATTGGGCGTTGCTCAATAGTTGTCAGGCATAGGAGGCGTGGTAGACAAGCCGCACTAGCCTCACACAGAAGCTTAACAGGTTGAGTTCGAGTAACATTATATTTAGATTGATGAAATATGAAGGAAAAGCAAGAATTGGATTTGATTCTTGATATGTGCATGCATGCAACCAATGGTGTGCATGTAATGTCGATGGACTATGTCTTCATAATGGTTATGTTACTGATAAATAATTTAGTGAGATAGTGTTTCCTAGTTATTTAGTTGTGTTTCCTATTTCTTAGCATGTTGATATCGATCTTTCCAGTATAGTGAGACAATAAAATATAGCCCGTAGGTTGTTTTTAGCATATAGTTAATAATATAAACCTTCCCTCATTCCTTTTCCTATGTTTCTCTCTACTGTAAAATTATCTTATTAATTATTTTGTTTAGATTTTAAAAAATAAGTGGAAATGAAAAGAAAATAAAAGATTAAATGGTGGGCTTTTTCTCCATTTCATTTCCATCCAAAATTAAAAGGAAAATGAGAGAATGGAAAAGAGTTTTTCATAAAATACAAATTGAAAAGTTCTCATATAATATAAATTGAATTAATTAATTTTTCACTTTTATTTCTTTTTCATTAAATTATCGTCCAAATAATAATTGTTATAAATACTATCATATTATTTCTTTTCTTTTCCTTAGTTCAATCCAAATATATTCTAAAGAAAACTTACATGAATATGATAAGACACGAACATGACATAACACAATTAGTTGCCATCCTTATATTTGACTACACGCTAGGCTTACTGTGCTTATGCTTGCAAACATACCTATAGGTGGTGTGGGTGCACCATAGTTGGGTGCCTTTGTTGGTCAAGTATGGCTTCGAACTCCACATGTGCATATATATACAAGTGGAATATGGGGTGTTAGTATGATGGAAAGATTGTTTAAATTTATCATTTTTTATGAAATATTCTTTTTGTTGTACTAATGCTTACTTTTTTCCTGGTTGAATGAAGATGGCTAATCTCTAGCCAACCTCTCACTAGTCGTAATGAGGAACTAAGTTCACAAGAAGAGAACAATAATGAAAATGAACTTAATGGTTCTAGTGAGGACGATAATGTGAATGATGGTGTGAAGAAAGAATGATTTAGGAGAGAAAAATGAGTAAGCCTATAGGAATTGAGGATTTCTCAATCAACAAAAACAAATCCTCAATTTGAGTTGGTTAACGAAAAAAATCCATGAGCATTATCAAATTAACCCTTATATAGGCTTAAATCTAGTGACAATCCTAGTGTGCCTCCTGTGGGTGAAGTTGTTTTCCATGTATCTTTTTTCAAGTATAGGTTTATGAAGCTAAGCGTTGAACTAAAAAATGTTTTTTTTTTCCTTCAAAGAATTGGGAGTCTTCACCTTCCTTTTATCCTCCTTCACTCCACATTTCTATTTTTTATGGGATTTTAGATCTTACTATTAACATATGCTTTTATTTTTTAGTTGGTTGCAAAATTTTAATCTTCAACTTTTTTTTGTAAAGACACATTATGAATTTGAAAATACCTTCAGAGTCGCAAAGTAAGATAAGAATGGTACAGAAGGTTCTCCTCAATAAAATGTGTTTTAGAAAGCTTTTGGAAAACGAGAAGATTTCTATGTATTTCTTGAGAGACACATTAGTTAAAAGTTCCTCCGGATAGTTTTCACTCTTATTTTTACTTCGTAATTGTGATAGCACCTTTTACTAATAGTTTGTATTCTCATTTTTACAAATGGTCGAGATCATGTTTATAGGAATCCCATTGAGGTTACACAGAAGAGGTTACTTAACATAACAATGAACAAGACTGGAGATAAGAGGAAAGACAATGTTGGACAGTTTGGGACTTTAAGGAGTAAGCAGTTAAATAAAAGATCCAAGAAGCAAAAAGAGTAAGATAATAGTAGATGACAGGGTGCACTTGCCTTCTCAGTTCCTTTCTTCTAATAATGCACTACCCATTTTCGCACCATCATCATTCCCACCTGGCTCTTCAATCGTTGCTTGTACTAGTAGCATGACTATAGGTATGGATTTCATCCTCTTTATTAAATGTTTCTACTGTGCACTTCCTTGAGATACAAAGACTGAGTTCAAGTATCTTTTCTTTTGAAGACACTCAATAGTACCTACTATTTCTCGTTTGTAGATATGTTTTGTACACATTAATTTATTCATTTTAGTTTTACTATCCATATATTTTCTCCTTTTAGCTAGCTTTTATCGCAATAAGTTATCAAAACAATTTGACCACTTTATACAAAGAGTTTCAAACATTTTAGAATGGAATGGTGTATTAAAAAGTCAAAATCTAATGTTTTGAAGAAAATGAATGAAAGCTTAATAATGACCAACTAAGTACAAAAAATAAAAAATAATAACAAAAAAAAAAGAAAAAAAAAGCTAGTTGTATGAATGTTAGGATTCAGATTTAGAGCATGATTTATGGAAATCAAACAAGAAGAGCAAAGAGGATTTGGCAGAGTGTGAAAAGTGGTATGAAGAGGAGCTTACAAAGTTGAAGTTGTTTATTACGTTTACATTAAATAATAAGGTGGCTAAGCATATTCTTGATTTAAGACATCTAGTAGTCGACTTTTCTTCAATATATGGTATGGATATTTCTACCTCATGTTTTACTCTCTTTTTGATAGACAATTTTAACCTTACTACCATTCTTTTGATCACCTTCCTTACTAGTACAGATATAGATGCAAATGTGAACTTTCTAGTTGTAGATGTCGGTGTTGGCAATCATACTCCAACTCATGATGTAGACATAGGCATAGTTGTTAGTACTCCAATGGCAAATGTAGGCATAGATATTGTCATTCTAGTAGGTGTAGATATTCTATCTAGCATGATACCTATTACAGATAGCATTTATGGTGGAAATAAGAGTCCAAAGTAGATTTTGCTTATTTAGCTTATTTTGATTATGTCTAGGCATATTTGATGTTATAAACAAACATTTTAGTGCATTTCGTATACTTGTCAGCATGACAACAACTTTTTGTTACATATTGTTGAGTAACAACATAATGTGTTGTATATAGTAATGGTTAGAGTATTCTTAATGCTTAATCTTGTGTGAAAATATTGGGCATCCATGAGCATTTTTTATGCTTGATGTTGTGTGCAGTATAGGTATTGAGCTTCCATGACCATACATCCAAACTGGACATCCACCCCATGCATCTAAGCTGGGAAAAAAACTTCAGTACTCCGGGAGTTGGTACTCCCGCCCCGTTGAGATGATGTCATATAATACTCTATTAATATTTATAGTTATGTGGCATCATCTCAACGGGGCGGGAGTACCAACTCCTGGAGTACTAGAGTTTTTTTCCTAAGCTGGGCATACATATTCATATTTGATAGTACCATTTGAGATGTCCAAGCCTAGAACAATGTGCACCCAGACTAAGTGTCCATGTAGGTCCTGGGTCCATCCATGGTGTTGGGCAGTAACACTATAAGCGTCCATGCCTAGGACACCGTGCATCCAAGCTATGCGTCAACCTATGTTGGGTATCCATGTAGGTCCTGGGCATCCATCCATAGAATCCATGCACCACTCTAGGCATCTAGGCTCGAAACAATGTACATCCAAGTTCAATGTCCACCTGCACTAGGCATCCGCAACAACGTCCCTACATGCTCATAATGTACCGTAAGCCTAGACACTAGTTGCCACAGGATACCTATACTTATTCAAGCTGAGTGTTTGTGTTGGATACTAACAAACTTGTTGGCCCCTAGTTTCTTACTCATAGGTGGCTTTGAAAGATGTAGGCAAGGAATTAAAATTTTGTTATGGCCATTAAGTGTTGTCGATCATCACCTTATATGGTAAGCTATAGTTTATTAGCTATGATTGGTATGGTTTATCAACTGTGTATATAGTTTATTTTTATATTTTTTCCTTTTTTATTTTATTTTAATTGCTCTTACTTTATATTTCTTTGCCTTTTTATCTAGAAATTCTCTTGAAAAATTGAGGTCTGTTTCATCAAATGTTTTTAATTTCTATCTGTTTCCCAATGTTTTTTTATTTCTATTTGTTTGCCAAGAAAATAAAATTAGGGTTTAATTTTTATGTTTTCTTGTTTTCAAGAACCAAAACTAGTTACATTATGAGCACCATACAACCTAATAAAAAAAGTTCTATAGCCATACAGTTTGAAAATAAATTTATAATTAGGGTTGTTTCTACTTAACTCCCTCGAGATTTAGCTTAATTTTAAATTACTCATATAATTTTTAAAAATTTTATTCTGCCCCTTATTTTTAACAGTCAGCAGTTAATTTTAACGGTCAATATTTTTTCTCTTATTTGGCATATAAAATGACTTTTTTACCCTTAAATTTTTCTTTCCCTTTCTCTATATTTCTCCTTAATTTTTTCTATTCAACCTAAAAAAAACAATTGCAGCAAAACCATGGACCCAATAAACCCTTTCTATTACTAATTCAACCAAAAAAAAATTACAATAAAAAATTGAACCCAGCAAACCCTTTATGTCAATCATTCAACCAAAAAAAACATTGCAGCAAAACCATGAACCCAGCAAATCCCTTATGTCGATCATTCAACCAAAAAAAAATTATAACAAAAAAATGGACCCAAGAAGCCCTTTATGTCAATCATTTAACCAAAAAAAAAAAATTTACAACAAAAAAATGGACCCAACAAACCCTTTGTGTCGATCATTCAATCCAATTTTTTTTTTTTTTTTGCAGCAAAACCATGGACCCAAAAAACTGATTATGTACATTGATTCGAGACTTCCTCCCTCTTGTATACATAATCAGTACCTTTAAATTTCATAGAGCTAAAATCATTTGCTCAAAAAGCTGTATGGGACTCGATCTGAGCCAGTAATTGTCTAGCCGAGACTTAACCTCCAATACATACGTCAATTCTCGTTTCATGCTTATTCAATTAAACCCCAGTCTTACAAATGGACTCCCAAAATCTGAAATCACAAGCAAAATTCAAAATCATCCATAATTCAAAATCACAAGGAAGAAGGATAGGGAGTCTGAAGGAAAGTGGAGTGGGAGGTGAGGTCCATTGGTGGTGTTATTCGCAGATTTTTGGTAGTGATGGTCTTTGTAGAGGTCGAAGGTGTTAGCAATGGCAGTGGATCGACCCAATCTGAAGCAAGACGGTCAGTTGCTGGCAAACTTGCATCGAGGTCATGTGGGTTCCTAGCGCTGCTTGCATAGAAGCCACATGGGTTGTTGGTGGTATAGTGGTGTTGGTGGTGATGGGTGTGAGATGAACGATTCCTTTAAACCACAACGAACATGACAGAGAGAATGAAGAATGGAGAAGAAAAGATTTTGGAAGGAAAAAAGGAGAACAAAAAATAAAAAAATTAAAATAAAATTACTACCACATGTCATTTTGTAGTTTGTCCATATTTTCATATTATATTTATTTTTAATTTTTCATTTAAAAAAGATGCAATTACCTATTTACCCTTCAAATGTTAATTTAAACGGAAGTCAAGTACCAGTAAAGAGGTGTGATATATTTTCAAAAATCATATAAGTTGATTAAAAATTGACCAAATTTCATGGGGTTATATGATAATACCCCTTATAATTATGCTATATTGTTAGAAAATTGATGTAGTGAATGCTTCAGTTCCTATCCATATCTTTAAATTGATAGGTTTCTATATATAATATGCAAATATTTAATAAGGTCCATCCTAATTAGGTTCAAAAGAACCTAGTTCTACATCCTTGGTGTTGAGCATCACCTTCCTTAAGGCATGATTACCGACTTAGAAGCTCCTATACAAAGCCTTGGAGTTATAACATTTAGCAACTATCTATTAATAGGCAACTAACCTTACCTAAGTGGTCTCCCGAAGGTCCTTGATGAGATCAAAGCCCGCTTTATGTTTTTATTATTTTACTGGATCAAAGTGAGCTCTTACATAGTTACACATTTCAACATTTACAAGTATTATGGTTTCTTTTCCATATGGCAAAAAGAAAGGAGTTTTTCTAATTGAACTTCTTGCAGTAGTTTGATATACTTCTAATACATAAGAAAATTCACCAACCGAAGCTCCTTTTAGCTTGTCCAACTTCATTTTTAAAATTCATTGATGGTATTGTTAATAGCTTCCACATGTCCATTGGTTTGAGAGTGCATTGGGACAATGAAAATGCATTTTTAATCCTAGGAGGAGAACAAAACTCCCTAAATTTTGCGTTATCAAACCGCTTCCCATTATTTATAACATAATGTGAGAAATGCTAAATTTGCACAAAATTGACTTTCCAAATGAAGTTGGTGGTTTTGCTTTTGGTGATGCTTACTAATGATTTCTCTTCCACCCACATAATAAAATAATCCACAGTCGTTATTGCAAACTTGAACTATTGGCTATCGACTTATAATGTCGACTCTCATTAAGTAGAAGGCCATTTGCTTCTCACTAAAGTGACTTCTACAAGAGATTGGTACATGATTAATGAGAAGCGTTGACTCATGTCACACTTTTTCACAAATTGAATACAATCATCAAACAAAGTTAACCAATAATACTCTCATTTCAGACTCTTGTGGGCTAGTGCTCTGTCTTCAGGGATCTTTCTCATTACATAAACTTTTTCAACATTGAACCATCTTATATATGGTATAGTGAATCCTTTCAAATAGGGTGTATCATACAAACTTGCACCTTCACCTCCTTATTTCAAATTTTCCCTTCGAAAGCTTACCATCCTTTAGATAGGTGATTATTGAGTCCATCCATGTCAATCTAGTATTCACAGGGTACATTTCTTTCTCCACCAATATGCTTGGTTGTGGTAGAAATTCTACTAGAATAATCTTGGTGAAGTTGATTCCAACTTCTAAAGCCAAACACATTAAAGAATTTGCGTTGGTATTGGCAAACCTTAGGATTTGAAAGATTTGGTTCTCCTGACCATCTTTCTAACTCTAGAAAGTTAAGTTGTCATCTTCTCTTCCTTTGTTTAATGTGAAAATATTACTTGGTTCAAAACTAATTGAGAGTTACGATAGATGGCTAGCTTTTGCATGCCTAATGTAGTTGCAATCCATAATCCTACTAGCAGAGCTTCATATTCAACTTTATTATTTTATGCTTGGAAACCAAATTGCAGGGGCATATGCAATCCTTGCTTACTTTAAGGTAGATGTAGTAAAGATAAGGCCCGCTTCACTACCTTAAGTATTGGATGACCCATCCAAATGTAATATCCAAGTTAAAATCAAAGGTCTCAGAGTGTCCTTTGATAGACAGAGGTGTAACACCCTTAAAGTAAAGATGGGCTAAAGCCCACCCAACCTCAAAATAAAAAATAATATGTAGTGGCAGTAGACTTACTGTTTTGAGCTATGTCCAAAAAAAAACTCCACTTAATTCAAAAATAAAAATAATATATAGTAGTAATAGTCTTATTGTTGGCTAAGTCTAAAGGAAATAAAAATATATATCTAATCAGATAAACAAAAAGTAAAAAGTTATTTTAATGCTAATGTGATTTGGTCCTAGACTTTCTATCATACAAATATAAGAAATTAAAAAGTAAAAAATCTATACCAAAACTGGCGCACAACAAAAAAAGTAAAAGAGAAATATCTCACCCCAAAATTTATGCACAATACAAAGAGTAAGGGAAAGACGAGAGAAAGGACGAAGATAGACCAATAAAAGAAGAGGACAAAGTAAAATTTAGTGCGTTTCTTTGTTTTTTTTAAATATAATATTTAATTTAGTTATTTTTATGGGAAACAAGAAAAAAAAGAATAGGACCATAATCTTTTACTTTTCTTATTCTTTTTTTGGAAAAAACAAAAAATGAGTAATTTAAATTATAGGTATACTACTTGCATTATTAGTGAAACTAAAAATTGAGTAATAATTAGGAATTTTGGGTAATATTATAGGCTAATTGGGATGATTAAGTTAGAGTTTACTTTTATGATTTAGTTAGGATGTTATTATTATAACAAACATAAAATTAGGAATTCATATAAATGTTAAATATAGTTTGTTATTCTTATTATATTATGCTTTATAATACTTTTATTTGAAATAATTTGTGTATTTTTTATATAAAAATTTGAGCATATTATTTATATATTATATATATTAGCAATTTTTTATTATTATGTTGTATATTACAATGCAAAACAATGATAACTTTTTTTATATTTTTCATTTTCTTTTTTTAAATTTGATGTATTAAAGTATTTATATGCATATTGTGAGGTAAGGCTCACCATGTCCCCCATAACTAGGTGTTTTACTTTTTAATTTTTTATTATTAATAAAAATTTCTCGTACCAATTTAAAAAAAATTATATAAGCCCCTTTAAAATTTGGTCCTTATTACCTCTTGTTGATAGCTATTCTAGGCTTGTACCTGATGTCAAATTCGCCTGTCTTTATAGCCCATTTAACAAGTCTTCAAAAAAATCTAGCTTGTAAAGAACCTATCCTAAAAGTTAATTGATAGGAATAGTGATAATATTTGCTTGAAAGTATGACCTTAGTTTCTTGCGAAAGATATCAATGCTGATGCAAGCTTCTCAATGTTAAAATACTTAGTTTCTACATTTATTATGGCTTTGCATACATATTAAATTAGGCATTCCATGTCTCCTTATTTTGTTAGAAGCACTAAGCTTACAGTAGTAGTAGAGACTCCTAAATATATGATTAAATGTTTCCTAACTATGCCTTAGATAAGAGTGGTGGTGAGCTAAAATACACTTTGAGTTGCTAGAATACACTCTCACATTCCTTGAAACACTAAAATTGCTTGGCGCATTGAAGTGCTTTTAATAAATAGAAGCATGTATCAATTGCTTAGGACGCGAATCTATTAAAAGCTGCAATTTTGCCAAAAAGATGTTGTACATCCTTCATGCTCTTTGGTGAACTCATCTCCACGATTACTCTTATCTTGTCTCGGTTGGTTTCAATGCCTATTTGATTGATTATGAAGCCAAGAAATTTTCCAAATGCAATTTCAAATGCACATTTTTTTTATTTAGTTTCATCTTGTATTTTCTTAGGATGTTGATGCTTCCTTGAGCTATGTGATATGGTCATCCACTTGTTTGCTCTTCATAAGCATATAATCAATGTATATCTCCATGGTTTTTCCAATTTGTCATGCAAACATTATGTTAACCAAACTTTGGTAAGTGGCTTTAGCATTTTTCAACATAAAAAATACTACTATGTAACAAAATAATCTTCTATTGGTAATGAATGCAAGCATAGGCCGATCCGACTCATGTATTCTAATTTGGTTATATCCATAATAAGCATTGATAAAGCTTATGGCCTGCTATAGAATTAACTAGCTGATGATTTTAGAAAAAAGAAAATAATCGTTTAGACATGCCTTGTTAAGGTCTATGAAGTCAATGACACCCTCTAATATCCATTGGCTTTTTTTACTAATACAATATTTGCCAGCCATTATGGTAGTCTAGTAGCCTAATAAATCCAACTTTGATAAGTTTTTGAACTTCTTTCTCAATTGCTATATATCTTGCTTCATTAAATATTCATTGTTTTTAAAATACAGTTTTGAAGTTTGAATCTACGTTCAGGTATTAAACTGTAACATCTAGGTCAATGTCTAGCATATCTTCATGACCTCCATGAGAATACATAGGCATTGCCTTTTAGAAACTCTAATAAGTAGGCTATAATTTCTTGGGTGAGTAGAGTTTCAATTTTCAGCACCTTTCTTAGGTCTTCAGGAAATAGAGATACCTTCTCGAGTGGCCTTAGCCAACTCATCCTGTTTAACTTGCTCAGCCTACTAATGTCATTGTTAGGATTAGTGATGAGCTGTACTGCTTCTTGTTTACAGCCATAGGGCATACCTTGGTTAGACATGTAAGTGTGGACGTCCTTGCTAGGAGTACCTAAGGCACTAGGTGTCCCAACTCATGGGCATGCCTTTATTGGGTGATCCTATGCCATCTTGTGAATCACTTTCGGAGCTGATTTGCTTATCCTTGTATTTAATAGTAGTGGCACTTTTTAGCTTCATTTTGATCTCACACACAACTCCAACTGTCACCTTTTATTTGAGAATTTAATGGTCAAGTAATAGGCAGATATGATTGCATTCATGTGGTTCAAGAAATATTTACCCATAATTATATTGTATACTAAAAGGCATTAGACTATTAAAAACTTGACCACAATGGCTGACTACTTGTGTGCATCCCAAAAAACCCAAGGAAAGAGGTTGGAGATGGATCAAGCTTCTCCTTTTCTATGTTTATTTGCTGGAGAGGATCCCAATACAGTATATCAGCTGAACTCCAATTGTCTATAAGTATGCGATAAACGATGTAATTAGCTATTATCATGCTAACAATGAGGGCGTCATCATGAAGATGGTGTACTCTTCCAAAGTCCCAATTAGTAAAAGTTATTAAATATGATTTTTAACGCAACTCATTTACATATAATAAAGCTTGTCCTCCATGGAGTTTCATCAAAGACCGATAACTTTCGAGGTGTTTTATTAGGTCACCATTACCAACATAGATATTAAAATGATGCCTTTGAACTTGAGAGGAAGAGGAACGTGTAAGAACATTAATTTGAAAGGAGGCTCAACTTCCTTGAAATCTATTAATAGCTTGGAAGTATAGGCAAACTGCTTTTTGCGTTACTATATTTCTTATTTCATTTTGTTCAAAGGTTTCTCTTCCAATACCTTTTCTTCCTCCTTAAGACTTGAAAATTTTCATTTTTCCTCCAAGAAATGTTGAAAATCCTTCTGTGGCAACCTGACACGAGCATCATATTGTAAATTTTATGAATGAGAGTGATTATTGCTTCGGCCACTAAAAGCAAGAGTAATATTATAAGCAACATTACAAGAAGTGCCTTAGTGTGCACTAGGAGTGCGTTGATGTGTGTTGGGGCACCCTATCAATTACTCCCATGTATGGCATAAGCATCTCAATGGTTACTTGCTTCTTTAAATACTCGAGCACTAGCAACTCTATGTCTGTAAGGTCTCCAATGACTCGATCGATATTGTCTACCAAGTTTACAATAATATTCTCTAAGTTGGCTAGCATTGAAGCCTAAGTAGAAAGTGCAACTTGAGGCATCCTCTTCCACATGCTATTAGGTGACAAGAGCTATAAGTTACACATTTGGTTGGAGGTGTAAGTTCCATATTAATAGGGAGGAGAAGAAGCCTTCTTTCTCTTCGAGGAGCTAAAAAAGCTCCTAATTCTTTATTAAATGCTATCTTACTCCAGAGAATTTGAAACCTGTCATAAATTTCCACAGATAGTGTCAAATGTTTTAGCTTAAATTCCTTCTTTAGCCTTGTTGAAGTATGTGAAAATTGGTGTTTTAAACCTACAAATAAGTAAGACACACATAACTCCTAGGCATCAATGTGGTATTGGCCAAAGGGACTCCTATGCTCAAATCAGTAAATTAAATGTCTAAAGAAAATTGAATAGAACTTTTGCAAGGCAAAGAGAGACTTGAACACCCGACTCCTTTGGCCTTTTTTTATAGAGATGGCTAAGTATGGTTACTAAGCAATTGAGTGTGAGGTGATTTATGTTTGTGTAATACATCATAACCAACTTTAATACATGGAAGGAATCGTGCGTTTTGATTAAGGAGCACAAAAGGTTCTATGCATTTAGATTAAAGAGCATAAAAATGTTTCATGCATGTTATTGGATGGGGTTATGCTCTTATACCACTAAAGTGGGATTGATATATGAGCTTTAAATTAAAAATCTATAACAATATATATGAATATCAAAAGATTAAAAAAATTATTTTTATTAAAAAAATATTTTTACAACTTTTGTAATAAATAACTTACATGAAATATATCATTACTTTCTAGGTTAATAACTAATATATATAATGTAAAAATAAATGCTTTCAGGAAAAAAAATACATAAAGATAAATAAAGACCAAAGTATCAATTTTTTTTGTCATAATTAAACAAACAATATTTTTTTCCAATAAATGTTATAAATGAAAACAAATAGTAATGTGACAAACAAAATATTAATTAGATTAAATAAAGAGTTAAATTAAAATATAAATCGACATGGCTTTAACTTTTTGAAATGAGTTTTTTAATGTCATAATCAAGCACACCATTAGGTAGTGAGAAGAAGCAATTTTTGTGGAGAATTAAAAGTTTTTGTGGCCACCACTACCACCCGTTGATGCCCCCCCCCCCCACACACCAGGTTGCGCCTTTATGGGAATAATATATTCAACACTTTGTATATATTTAAAAATTAGGAATATATATATTATAAACTTCTTCTTGTTTTTGTTATATTTTAAAATTTTACTTTAATTAGCCAACATATTCAATATTAATGATAATAATATAAAAATAAATAAATGTAAAGTACATATCAATAAATGAAGAAAATTTTATCTACAAGGCTATGTCACATTACCACCACTACCACCATCATCATCATGAGTTGTATGCTCGATACATCTTACTCGATTATGTCCCAAGTTCCAACACTATCAATATTTGTATTTCATTTCTCTTCTCCTTGTGATAATATTCTATTTTTCTTTGGTCGACCAACAATATATTTTCTAGTGTCTAGGGTTCAAACTACTTCCATTTAAACTTGGGCTGGAACCTTTCATTGAGTTGTGTTACCAATAGGATATATAGACTCTACATAAGCTACACAAAGTGTATCGGCACAGTAATACTTTGAGCACATATTATGGAACTCAATACATCGATACAAATATGTTGTCATACCATGCACACATGGATACAGATTTAAGTCAAACTTCCTTCATGTGCAAGACTTGGTACTCAAATTGACTGTACCTTCTATTGCACCATCTATCACCCTGTACTTCTCATGTTTGATGGGTTCAACAAATGTATATTGTGCATTTTTCCCCCTTTTTTCAACCGTTCTTCTGTCCATTTCGTCAACAAAGCAGTCATATTACCGACAACGATTTCACGGAACCATTTTTGTAACTTTGAGCGAATAGTTTCCAACAAATGCACAGTGGCATTTCTCTTACATCATTTAGTGTTGCATTCTTGCATTCGACAATGTTTATAATCAATATGTTATATCTAGTAACCGAAAATTTATAGTAAGCCCACCTTTCAACTTCTATTTCAGATTAGTATTCTAGCACATGTATTTTTATAATCTACAACTCATTCATATAATAATCAAACCTTAATGGTAAATACATCTTTGTAACCAAGTAAAAAAACTAGAAGAATTTGATCTTTGTGTCCAAACCCTTTAGCCTTCAGATTTTGACTAATATGATGTATACACAATCTATGATAAAAGTTGGGATAAACAACTTTCAATGCATTTTCAATACCTTTAGATCTGTCCGATACGAATACCAAGTTTTCATATTCTCCATAGGCTTCTGTAAAACAAAAAAAAACAAAAAAAAAACCGTGTATGTAACTTCATTTTCAACATCTGCCATAGTAAAAGTAAGCGGATAAATTTGATTATTTCCATCTACAATTGCTTCAATATATAGATAGCCATGATATCTATATTTTAAAGTTGTCCCATCAACAGGCCTTATGTTAGATTAGAATCCTTGTGTGCTAGCTCCTGATTTCATGAAACAGTAATGAAAACGTTCTTCATCATCCATAGTGATCAGTATCACTATTCCAACATTGTTAGTTTCCAACATTGAAAAATATGATGGTAGCCTTGTGAATAACTCTTCTGCAATGTCTCTAATACTATTTAATACATGTTCTCTTGCCCGCCACACTTTATCATAAGATATGTCCACGTTATATTTTAACTTCACATTAAATTTTATCTCGTATGGCTTTTATACACGAGCGATCTCTTTATATTTTTCCTTTATAGCATTTTCAATAACTTTGCTAGTAGATTGCCTATAATTTCTATAAATGGCTTGTAAATATTAAAGATAAGCCTATTCTCCAAAATATGCTTTTATAGCGAACAACTTCTCCAAGTGAGAGATCTTGTTGACATGAAGTTTCTAATTGCAAGTATCATGGAAGTACCAAACCTCATATCGAGTAGTAAATGAGTTGTATTCGACCGCATATAAATACAATTTTTGCTTCAATTTTTGTTTGTCATCAAAGATTTGGCCAATATGAAACTCCTCGGAATCAGACGAACCAGATTCTATATCTACGAAACGAGATGAGTCACTTCGCAATGATGTTGTATAAGTATGTGAAAATGACTTACCTTCATGGCTAGGTTTCATTGTAAAATTATATGAACTTGGTAATTTTCATATTGCAAAAGACGACGCACCAACTTCACTTTTTTTACCATTATTTTTTTGATAATTTTTTTTCTCAATAAAGTGACCAGAACTTTAGATGGCAGCAACTAAAGAAATATTTTAACATCTCTATCTCATCTTATTTCTTTTTAAACACATGGTTGGTAACTTACTACTGTTACTGGTCAATTTAGAATTAGTAGCCCACTAGCTCGAAAAGCACATATAGATTAATTTTAGTAAGGAAATTTATTTCTACCATACATTTTTCTTTTAAAACGTTGGTTGGGTTCATGGCTCAATTTGTATTTAGCCAAAGCCCATACAGCAAAAGTCCCTTTAAACTGGCCATCATTTCTTCTAGAAAATAATGTAAAGTCCAAAACTTTTGGATTTTCTTGGGTATTTTCCTAAAAAATGGTGCATCCAAAACAACCAATAGAGCAAAAGGAGATTTTTTTTGCCACAAAAAGGAGTTATACTTTTTGTCTTATGATTTTCTATAGTTTTGGTAAGAAGCACCTTTCTTTTGTCTATTGTTCATCTCTCTTGATTTTCTTTTATAAATCCCTCTTCATGTGCAGCATGAGTGGAGGAGAAAAAAAGCCACATTTTTAGAAGCATATTGTATAAAACTCTTTTTCTGTAAAAGGTTTTTCATATTTTGTTGTAAAAAGTCTTTTAAAAAATATTGTCTTTTGTTTCTTAGAGTCTATGACCATTTATAGCTTCATATCCAAGTATTTTAAGACCTCTTTCAAGATCTAGACTCAAAAGTGGATTTTTTATGTGATATCTTTTAAATTCAAGTTTGAAATGGGTTTAAGGTGTGTTTGTCTTAAGAAAAATTTCATATTTGGTGTTTATTATTTTGTTAAAATCATTAGCTCGCAAGTTACCAACTGAGATGTTATAACTTTTGCTCTTACAAAGTATATCAACTTGAGAGTTTATTTTCCTTACTTATGGATTAAGTTATTACAGTTGAAATACTAATTATTATGTTGTGGGTTTGGTGACAATACTGTTGTTGTGAAACTTGTTATTGTAAAACTGATATATGGGAGATACTTTATTGGATATGTAGAAAGTAGGATATATGGGAAGATATACTATTGTTGTTCTCTTGTGTTTGCTATAAGGTACACTTTGCATCTGTGATAGAATGGGAATCCTCTAGTCCAAAGACCTTTCATCTTGGCTCACTACAAACAATATAAAAAATACAAGGAATGCACCGAGGTGTTGCTTAAACTTGGCTCGTCATCAAGTAAGGAGGCTGTAAATCTAGATACTTGATGATTTTGGACTACAACCAAGATCTTCGAAGGAAGGGATCTTAAGACACTAAAGCATCTCTGAAGGGTCACTTTCTTCAAAACAATAAAGCATCTAAGGAGCACCACCTTCAAAACAATAAAGCATCTAAGGAGAACCACCATCACATGACAACTTTCTACAGGCTCATCTTTAAAAGTCTCAAGATTCACTAAAAGTCCACTTGCAAAGGACTCATCCCTTACTAAAGTCTATCTCCGAAAGAAGAGTAGAGCCGTCTCCAAAAGGGTTGTGATCAAAGTCAATCACCTAACTCAAAATCATTACTATATTGCTTGTGCTCTTTTGTGTTTGTTTTAGGTACTCTTTGAATTTGTGATAAGGTTAGGATCCTCCTGATCAGAGAATACTTTTTATTCAGCTTACCATAAACAACATGAAGAACCTCAGGGTGACATCATGATGTTGTACAAGCAAGTTTAGTCTATCTCTATATGGAAAGTAAGTGGAGCAGAATATTTGAAAGATTTAAACCTATTGGTCTATCTCCGGAGGACCGAAGACTCTCTAAAGGCCCATCTCCGGAAAACTCTCCCACAAGTAAGGCAAACCCATCTTTAAAGGATCCAAGTCTCAGCAAGTGTATTTGGAAGCCTATCTCTAAATAGAAGGTCCATAAGCTTATCTTCAAAATGGCTATAGCAACTATTGACACCTAATCCAAAATCCATCTAAACAACTACATAATGAAATTTCATCTTTAAATTGTATCTTTTTCGATCTGCATTCACAATGTTGTAAACCTCATCCATGAATTGCTCATAAGTACAATTTATAAAAAATTCTTTAACGTCCAATTAATAATTCTTGAATTGCCAACAATCATCATCTCCTTAATACATTCCACTAAAAAACACAATAATTATAATAGTAGGATAAAATTTCATTGTACCTATGTGCAATTACAATATACCATAATTTGAAAAATATAACATAGAATGATAAATTTAAATAAAGTATAATAAAACACTAAAATATTTTGTGCATTGTCTCTGGTGGTGAGGACACCACTAGACTACCTTTTTTGTGCACAAAAATTTCCCATTGGATAAAAATTTCACAATTGGTTTTTTTTTTTTTAAAACAAAATTCCAAATGAAGCCCCAAAAACATCTCCAAAAATCATCAATCCCATATAAATTAACAAACAAAATCCAAAATTAAATAGATATATTAACTTACAAAAACTTTGTTGTAACTCGATTTGTTGAAGAAGAAGGAAGTATTATATACAAAAAATCATAGACTACTTGCACAGCTTATATGAACGCATTTCTTTTTATGTGTAAGAGATATTATGTTTAATATATTTGTGTTTAATTAATTTAAGAGGTGTTCTATGTATTAGTTTCATTTAATATGGGGTTAGTTAGAAAAAATTATCGAGTATAAAAATAAAAATTGTTAAAATTTTAATTTATAGATAAAGTGATTAAAAAATTCCCACTGATAATAGCATAAAAAAACACTTATGAAATTTAAATGGCCAAAGCGTTAAAGCCCCTCATAATTAGTTATATGATGAAATTAATTTATTAAATAAAAGTGTAGGACAAAGACTTCCTACCTATTCAAAATCTTATACAACTTGTAATAATTTCATTTTCAAATTCATCGAATTATTAGAAAAAGAAAAACACTTTTAAAATATGAATGTTTTAATCGAATAACCCAAGCGGTCTTTTAAATTTGTCTACACATTATTAATTTACATAATAAAATTAATCATTATTAAATAATATAAGAATGTGTGTGAAATTTTTTTTATTAAAATAAACAATAAGAAAAGTGTTTTTGGTTAAAATACCCTCCAAAATAATACTATTTAAAAAAATACCCACCAATCTATATTTCTTGCAAAATTTAGATAATGTGCCGAATTTACCCTCACTTACTCACTAATGCTGAAGCTCTATTCTCCTAAAATCTTATTTGCTTGAATTCTCTTAATATAGACAAAGTCGCCATCTTTGACCATCAACTCTCACGATCTTTTTCTCTATCACGGACGACAATGGCTCCACTAAAGAGATTGAGGAAGACCAATAAGAAATCAATAAAAGTAAAAACAGCCACTACAGCAGCTGCCACGAAGAAGATGAGCCATAAGGTCAACGAATCCTCTAATGCACTTTAGGTATGAACAAATTTAAAGGAAAAAATGAATTTTTATATATAAGTTTTTTATTTGAATGGGTATTGTGCACGCATATACAATTTGTATTGATTTTGTTTGGATATAAATGGGTATTATGTATATATGTGTAATTAATTTGCTTAAGAATTTGGATGGATATTTTGTATATGTGTGGAATCAAATTTGATTTGTTTCCATTAGTTATGTAGTTTGAATTTTAAGTGGTTTGATACATAAAAGGACAATCACGAAGTTGGTAGGGATGAACCTCAACCGTTTGGCTGAGAGGTATCTTAATCTACAAAAAAGAATCACCTCGCTAAAGCTGGAAAGTGCTCGCCATTGGTAGAGGTGCCTCCCACCCTCTATACTAACCGCCGAGACCCTCGGCAGTTAAGCGGGGGGTGCCTTCCTTCGTATATGGAGAAGGCACCTTTGGCTAAATTACTGATGGTCTCGGCCGTTTGATCGAAGATGCCTTCATTCGTATATGGAGAAAGCATTTTCAGCCAAATTACCGAGTGTCTCGACTAAATTGTCGAGGGTCAAATGGCTAAATGGGGAAGGTACCCTTGGCCAAATGGCTTAGGGTCCGTCCTTAGTTTATAGGGAATGTACCATCGTCTAAAGGGCCGAGACCCTTAGCAATTTGGCCGAGGATGCCTTCACCATATATAAAGGAGGCATCCTTTGTTGAATGGCCAAAATGAAATTCAGCAAACACATGCACACTTGAAATTCATACACTTAATTGCAATTATGTTGTATATGCTTACATTCACACATATGCACATACACATACATATTATTATTGTTAGTTTCAATTGAAAATGCAGCGATTATTTTGTTTATAGGTTTTTGATTATTTTGATTTGTTTTTATGTTATAGATTTCACGAAGAATTATTCTCAAAGGTGCAGGGGAGCTTGCTCATCTCACAAGCATGTACAACCTACAATTGGATAAAAGTTATATACAACAAGCTTTAGAAGAGGGATAGAAATGGAAAAATTCAATATTTGGTGATTTCATAAGAATGAAGACAATAGTATTTTGTGGTGGATTTGTGCACCACTTACTCTTACTACAATTATACAACGATGACCTACACGTGATCGAGTTCAAATTCAATGGTATTATGACAAGGTTTGATAGAAAGGGTTTTTCCATTATCACAGAGTTGAATTATGGTATATTCCCCGAAGAATTGAAGATGACGAATTTGTCATATAGCTTGTGGACCAAGTACTTTGGTCAATCAGTAGCTTGTGGATCAAGTACTTTGGTCAATCAGGTCCAATGACACAATCAAAGTTCGCTAACGTATTTGTGGCCATTGAATTCAAGCACAATAATAAGTAAAAAGAATAGGACAACGTCAACTGCTTCATGTTTTATTTTCTAGAGATGATGCTTCTCCTGACCGATTGATCAAGATTAGTAAAGAAAAAGAACTTCACAATCATTGAAAATGATAATCTACTCGACAACTACACCCATGGGGGAACTTGTGCTATGATCTTATTATCTCCAGTTTGCGATCAAAGATAGAGGCAAGGAAACAAAAGGCAAATTACAGTATTTACGGATTTCCTCTTGCATTTTAGGTGACACTATATTACATAAACTATCATTGTGTTTATATTTTTTAATTATGTATGCTCACAACTTTGCTATGTCTTTTTATGTAGATGTGGAGTTTTCATATCATACCCATAATTTCCACCATGATACCACTTGAAGCCTTTCTCAGAATCAAATATAAAAAGATGCTAAGGCGGTCATTCCCTAACATATTACAGTATAATAGGCTGACCAACAGGTCTTCAATAAAAAACAAGTAAGTTCAACCCAATTTGAATTTTTATTTTTTATGATCGCTTGTACAATTTATTTTAATTGTATTTTGTTCTTGTAGTATATCGCGAATAATGAGTTTATTTTCACTAAGAAAGAGTTGTAAAAAACTTATATGGTCAACTTCTGGGTGCAGCCAGACAACAAATAATATGTCGGGCCACCTGTTGTAGTAGATCAACCCCCCTCATTTGCAACACCCGAGCCAGAGCAAAAGTTAGTGTATACTGCACTTACTAGCATGCAATCCCAACCCAAGGATGCATCTTCACAACATCTTCAAGCCATGATAGATAAGCTGCGAAAAGATTTTGCAAATATGCGAGCTGACTTTGGACTCCAATTGGTGCAATAAGGCAACAATATACAAGAGTTAAAGACAATGGTGGGCCAATTGTTACAGCACCATTAAGAACAAGTGAAATTTTTTAATTTGAAAAGAATTTAGATGGATGCCGAAAGGAATTAAATTTATGTGGATAGGAGGACGAAAGTAAGGCTCATACACACGAACTGCACATATAATATGTTATTAGAAATTGTACATGAAGCAACAAGTTTAAATCCCAACCAATTTCGCATCAAAATGAAGTTTATAGTTCGATTATGTTATAAATTGGATCCCATTGAGATTGAAAATGATGGAGATGTGAAGTGTTTCTTTAAAGAGTATTTTTGTGTGGATACAATGCATACATCTCCACTATTTATTAAAGTTGAGGAGTTACAAGATACTCCTCCGTTACAAAAGACAACATCAGTTGGAGAAAGAGATTTCGATCCAACGATTCTATTTGCCTCTTGAAGTGAGAGCAATATACTTTCAACGTCGAGACCTATAGTAGATGTGAATGTTAATGGCAGTGGAATTAGGAATGAAGATTATTCAATCTCACATAACAAAATTGAGGAAAATATTGCATTTAATTTGAACAATGAAGAAGACATTACAGTGGCTGATCACGTGTTGCCCACAATAGACGAATATGACAGGTTGTGTAACCTTTATAATTATAATTTAGAGTATGATGATGATATGAATGTAGTAATGCAAGAAGATGATATTGCACTGGATGATATTGAATTGGATAATAATAGTATGATGGGTGATGATGAAGTCAATGGTACATTTGAAGTTCCAATTGAAGCAACCTGTGATGGTCATTTTGTATCAGATCAGTATAGGACGGATAGTGTTCTCATTCCACCTATTCATAATGAAAGTAATTCGCAAACAACAAAAGTAGGTGAAAGGGCAAGTGCATCTCAATTTCTTAGACATCCTTCATCGTCAACAATTAAACCGAGTTCAAGTAATGATTATTCACTATCTACAAGCGATGGACCCACGGTTGGTCAAATATACGTCAACAAGAAAGAGTTGCAACGGAAGTTGATCATGTATGCAATGAAGGAAAATTTTCAATTTAAGGTCATGAAGTCTTATTCACAAAGGTTCAAGGTAGGATGTACCTTCGACAATTGTACATGGCGAGTACGTGCTACTAGGGTCCCTAATGTAGAATTGTGGGTTATAAAGGTAGTCTTTAAGGATCACAGTTACAACCGACTCGAGCAATGTCAACTAGATCATCGGCAAGCAAGCAGCAAATATGTAGTAAATCATATTAAATCTAAGTACCAAGTTATTGGTCGCCAATATAGACCAAAAGAGATTGTACTGGATGTTGCCAATGAGCTAGGGGTCCGTATAACATATGACAAGGCACTAAGAGTATGAGAAAATGCATTAAATAGTATCAGAGGCACCCCGATAAGTCATATCAAACATTGCCCATGTGGTATTCAATATTGGAGACAAAGAATCCATGTACCATAACTCATATTAAGACGGATGATGACAACTGTTTTCAATATTTATTCATGGCCTTAGGCCAAAATATTGTCGAATTTCATAAGGTTAGGCATGTTGTAGCTGTGAATGGGATCCATCTAAAAGGAAAATATAAGGGTACTTTGATTATTGCATCATGCTTCGATAGGAATGAGCAGATATACCCTCTAGCCTTTGGTATTGTGAATATTGAGAATGAAACATCATACACTTGTCTCTTTAAGAAATTCAGGAGGCCTACGGTGAGGTTAATGATTTAGCATTTATTATTGATAGACATAAAGGTTTGGAAAGGGTTGTTGCTCTAGTATATCCCAATACTTATTATGAAAATTGTATGTATCATCTAAGTTGCAATGTGAAACTGTATTTTGGAAAAAACAAACATGTCCATATGGCTTTTTATCAAGCAGTTAAAACTTATCTGCCTGTTGACTTCGAGTTGCAAATATGAAAGCTAGAGGCCATTAATATAAGAGCATATCAATATGTCATGGAAGCTAGTCCTGACAAGTGGGCAAGAGGTATTTTCCCAAGCAATAGATACAGCATAATGACAACCAATATAGATGAGTGTATGAATGCAGTCTTGAGAGATACTAGGTTACTTTTGCTTGTACCTCTACTCGAGGCGATAAGGTCTTTATTGCAAAACTGGTTTTATATAAGCGTCGAAATGAATCTGCAGCTGCCTTCACATCCGTTATTCCATGGCTTGAAAAGATATTATAAAGAGGCTAAACGAATATCGAAAATTCATCTGTAATCCCTTTAAGTTTGTATGAATTTGAAGTTCGTACTTTCGAATTCATTACCACGTTAACTTGGAAGCTAAAACATACTCGTGTCGGCAATTTCAAATGGATAGGTATCCATGTATACATGCAATTGCTACGTGTCGATTTTGAAATTTGACACCCTACAGCTTTTGTTCTGAATATTAGTGTTTCTTCATGGAGGGAATGCTACGCAATGACTATATATCCCCTGGATGATAGACGTTTATGGCATGTATCACCGGCTGTAATTGATCAGATCGTCTCCTCCAATAGTTCGGCGTGCTTCTAGAAGACCTAGAACTCGAAGGATTCTGTCCAGAGGATAAGACCGACCACATCATAAATGTAGCAAATGTTGGACAGTTGGTCATAACCGACAAACATGCTCTGGTAATATGCCATTATAGATATTTATTTTATTATGGTATTATATTAATTGGGTGGTAAGTAAACCTAAATTTCATAAAAAAAAATAGTAAAACAAAAGAAAAATCCCTCTATAATAGATATCCTCGACTAAGACGTGAGGCACTTGGCATAGTGGCCGAGTGAAATTCAGCAAAGAAGTTGACTTGCTGGAATTTCACTCGGCCAAATGGCTTAGGGTGCCTTCGTAAAGTAGTATTCGGCCAACATGTCGAGGTACTCGGCATAGTGGCCGAGTGAAATTCAGCAAAGAAGTTGGCTTACTGGAATTTCACTTGGCCAAAATGTCGAGTGCCTCGACCAAATGGCCTTGGGTGGCTTCGTAAAGTAGTGGTCGAGTGAAATTCTAGCAAGCCAACTTTTTTGCTAAATTTCACTCAACAAACATGCAGATTGCCTCGGCCGTGTCTGAGTTTGTATTTTACAAGTTAGTTTGAAATAGTTGGTCTGGTACATTTGTTTACTTACAATTTTGAAGTTAATAAATGAATCAACTGGCATTTTTTTACCATTAATAAATTGATATTCATTACAATATTAACAAAACTAATTTAAAAATAGGTACTTTACATCTTATTGTGAAAAATCTCCACAGCATATTTCTCCCTAAATAAAAAAGCAATGTGACTGTGGTGAAGTCAAATAGCCTTCCAGCAATGAGGTATTCTATATACTTCAATGTATAAACACCGCAATCACCGCTGAAAAAATACATTGGAATTGGTTACGTAAATAATAAAATACATATGATCCATTTATCCTCTAAAAAATGTGTAAATGAGTATTGAATTGAAGAAATTACTCACTTATTTGTTGTGGGAGTAAGGAATCCTCTTCACAGGTCATTCTGAATGGAGTTAAGTTTGGCATTTGATATGGATGATGGGTGTAGTAGTCGTTGAACATCAGTAAATACGAAAACAACACCGCCAATGGTCTTACATTCCTTATTTGAAACCATAAGTTAGGCGTCATATTAATTGCCGAATTGTATAGGGTAATATGCCGGCTAAGAATATCAACCTTTTGTCAACCAATATGCACTATTGTTATTCACCGGGATATATACCTACACTAATTTGGAAAAAAAAATAAAATTTGTAAGTAAAATTAGTTACAACAACATTGAAAAATATAAAATAGTTGATACTTACAATGTCCTTGTGTACCCAAGATGATGATCCGAGCAGCATTTCCCCCACATAATACAGATTGAAGGGTGTATCATTCATCTCACTCGCCCAATCAATGTTCTCCTCAAATTGCTCCATGTTCTCATTGACATTTGGATCCCAAACCACGTGATTGTTATAACACCCTTGCATTGAGGCCTATTATTCACGACCTAAACAAATATATTGTGTTAGTGTGTACACAATTATCGTATTTTGTTAATTGAAAACATATACATTAAACGTACCCAAAAGAAGCAATCGTTATGATCACATTCGATGGCAATAGTCCAGAGTTACCATTGATCCTCTTTCGAAGGAAATACAGGACAACATCTATTCCCTACAAAACAATTATAATAGTAAAGCTTGGGTTTCGCCCGTACAGAGTAGTTACAACTTGCTTAATTAAAACTATACTTACATCATTATTCAACCACCCTCCACTGGCTAAAAATAAATTATAAACTTCTTTGCTAATCTTATCAAAACCGTCGACCATAGACAATTTAGTTTTTCTATCCTTAAGAAATTTGGACAATGCGGCTTTTTTCTTTTTATCTACGGGTTTGAAAGGATCCCAAACCACATGAATTGGATGATGTGGTTGTTGTTCTGGGGATGGCAAAGTTGGCGTGTAAGTTACTATTTGCTACATAATATACCAAAATCATCATTAGTTCAATTAACTAAACTATTAACCGGTAACAGTAAACTTAAACAAATAAAAGTAAAAAATAATCAATGCAAATTAAAAAAATAAACATGTAGTTGATGATGCTGCAACAACTGGTCCACCATTGTCTTCAACTCTCGTATATCGCTATCTTGTTACGCCAATTAATTCAAAGTCAGCCCGCATATTGGCAAAATCTTCCTGCAGCTCATTTATCATGCCTTCAAGATGCTGCGAAGGAGCACCCTCGGGTTGAGATTGCGTGCTAGCTCGTGTAGTATTCACTGGCTCTTGCTTTGGTTCTGGTTTGGGCGCTACAAATAAGGGGGCTAATATAGCTACAATTGGTGGTCCAACATATTATTTGTCATCGAGCCTTACCCGAAGTTGACCATGTAAAACTTCTGCAACTCCTCCTCAGTGGAAATAAGTTCATTATTCATGATATACTACAAGAATGAAAATACAATTGAAATAAATCATATAATCGATCATAAAAAATGAACATGAAAATTCAAATTGGGTTGAACTTACTTGTTTTTTGTTGAAGATATCGTTGGCCAGCCTATTATAGTGTAGGATGTTAGAGAATTGGTATTCCAGCATCCTTGGATATCTAACATCGAGAAAGGCTTCAAGTGGTGTCATGATGGAAACCATAGGTATCACATGAAAACCCCACATCTGCATAAAAAATCATAACAAAGTTGATAAGCATACATAATTATAAAATATAAACACAATGACAGTTTATGTAATATAGTGTCACCTGAAATACAAGAGAAAATCCGTAAAAACTATAGCTTCCCCTGGGTTTCCCCGTCTTCATCTTCGATCGGAGACTAGAGTAAGATCATAGCACAAGTTCTCCGATGGGTACTTGTCTCACAAATTATCATTTTCAAAGATTGTGAAGTTATTTTTCTTCACCAATCTTGATCGATCGGCCTGGAGAAGCATGATCTCTAAAAAATAAAACATGCAATATTTGACATTGTCTCATTCTTCTTGATCGTCGTCGTACTTGAATTAAATGACCTTGAATGCTTGATGAACTTTGATTGTGTCATTGGACCCAATTCACCAAAGTACTTGGTCCATAATCTATATGACAAATTCCTCATCTCTGATTCCTTAAAGAATTTACCACAGCTTAACCCAGTGACCATGGCAAAGGCCTTCCTATCAAACCTTGCCCCAACTCCATTGAATTCGAACTCGATCACGTGTGAATTATCATTGTACAGTTGTCTCAAGAGCAAGTGGTGCACAAATCCAACATAAAATTGTATTGTCTTCATCCTTGTGAAATCATCCAAAAATTGAAACCTCAAATTTATCTATCCCCTTCTATAGTTTATTGTAGATAACTTTTAGAGCCACTAGCAGGTTGGATATAACTGTGAAATGAGCAATATCCACGGCACCCTCGGGAATAATTCTTCGTGAAACCTATAACACAAAATAATCAAAAACCTATAAACAAAACCAATCATGATTTTCAATTGAACAAAGTAGTAGTATGTATGTATAAATATATATGTGAAGTGTATGAATTTCAGATGTAATTGCATTAATAACTCTTACTGTTATTTCACTCAGCACAAAGGCCGAGTTCCTCGACCGTGTGGCTGAGTGAAATACCAGTATATATGAAGGAGAGCAACCTCGACCACAATGCCGATTCTCTCGGGCCCAACAGCCGAGTTGTACTTCCACATGGATGACCTCGTCCAAAAGGCCGATGGTGTGTCCTCTTCTTATTTTGGGATACCCTTCGGCCAAACGGCCGATGTACTCGGCCATTTTGTCGAGGGGTATCACAAAATATGAGCAAACACACCCTTGGCCAATTTGGCTGAGGCATCGGCAGTTTGGCTGAGGGTGTGTCCTCTTCGTAGTTTGTGAGAACCCTCGACCAAAGTGGCCAATGCCTCGGTCGTTGGCCGAGGGGTATCCCAAAATAAGAAGAGGACACACCCTCGCTCAAACTACCGAGGCATCGGTCAAGTTGGTCGAGGGTGTGTCCTATTCAAGTAGAAAACTTTATATAAAAATTCTTTCTTTTTTATCATAAATTTGTTCATATATGGAGTGTATTAGAGGATTCCTCAACTTCATGACTCCTCTTCTTCGTGGGTGCATGTAGTTGTTGTTGTTTTGGTGAATTTGTCACTTGCCTTACTCAATCTCTTTAATGGATTCATTATCGTCGGTGATGGAAAAGAAGACGATGAGAGTTGACAGTCAAAGACAGCAACTTTGTGGAAGGGTTTGACGTGGGTAGGATTTCAGAATAAAAGAGTTAATGAAGGATAAATTCGGTATATTATATAAATTTTGTAAGAAATATAAATTAATAAGTATTTTTTTAAATAGTATTATTTTAGTGATTATTTTATTCAAAAATCTATTAATGAGGGCAAATTTAATATATTATATAAATTTTAAAAATATATATATAAATTAGTGGATATTTTTTTAAATAGAATTAGAAACCCCTAAGAAAATTATGTGATTTCCAACGACAAAATGAAAATGTTTTTTTTTGTTAAATATTTTCGTAATGATTAAGACTTCCAAACAAGAAACCATTTGTTGCACAGCCTATCGAATCTATAGAGTTTCAACGAATAAACGTCGGCCACGATTTATAAAGCTGAAAAGTTTCTGACGTGGCAGAAAATAGGAAGTGACCTTTATAAGTACAATAGAAGCTTCCGCACGAGAGAAGAGTCATGGGATGCCGAAGAAAAAAATATGATGGTGACGTGGCAGAGTGTGAGAACACGCGGTTGACGCGGCTTGTTCATCGTGCGAGTACCGACGCGAGAGAGAGAGAGAGTGAGGAAGACTCTTTACCGCTTCTTTTTCCCCTCCACCAAATTCCCATTTCTTTCAGATCCAATTTAGGGTTTTCGAATCCATCTCAAAGAAATTTTCTGCAATCTCTCTCTCTTCTCGATCTCTCTCATTCGATTTTAGGGTTTTCTTTTGTTTGAGTCTCTCTGCGACCGATCATGGCGGGCCACAACAACAACGAGAAGAATAGCCACGAGGAATCGAGCCCTCTTCTGAGTAAGCAGGTCGATGGAGTCGAGAAGAAGGCTGAGAAGCCCGTGACGGGCTATCCGAAAACTCAAGCTCCGGTGAAATCTCCGGCACCTGAACACAATGTTGCCGGGGTTTGTGGTTGGACCGTCGATGGGTTGCCGTTGGGGCATGGGAGCGTGGTGGGTGAGCCGATTAGCAGGACGCAATGGAACTCTGGCATCTGCGCCTGTCTTGGACGTAACGATGAATTCTGTAGCAGCGACATTGAAGTTTGTAAGTCTTTTCCTTTTGTGCCTTCTTTATTTTTTTTCTTGTCTTCTTGTCTGCGAGGTTTGGGCTTTCATTGATCTTTTTCCTGTTTGTATGTTTTCTTGCACTTAATTTTCTTTAATTTGTTGGATCTTGTGGTTGATGTAAAGGATTTGTACGTTTTTAGTATTGGAAATGGTGGTAAAATTGGATCAAAGATATTTGTGAAAGAGTGCGATCGTATTAGAATCCATCAGTTTGGGATTTGAAACTCTGCTCTGTGGATTTTCTTCGGATTAGATTGTTGAGCGTTGTTTCTGTTTAGTTTTAGTGTTATTATTAATTTTTTAGTGTGTATCGTGAAACTAAGTATATGTCATCATATAAACATCATCCATGATTTTTGTTTTTCAGTGCATAATTTGGATAAATTGATAGTTTTTCCTTTCTCATTATACTCTAAATTATATATATAAAAAGTTGGAAAAACCTTTTAAAAATTTGTAGTAGTAAGATGAACATTTGTTAATTCTAATATTGTCAGTCATAAAGAATTCTTGTTTGATTGTAATTATCGTTCTTTTCTATAATTGAATGAATTGCCTATATACTTGTAGAATGTGCAGCAATTGGCTTTCTTATTCCAGCTTGCCTTCTTTTTAGCGGTATAGAGAATAAAGAAATGAAATTATATCAAAAAGAAATATCCAGATTGTTGATTGTTATACCGTTCTGACCTATGTCGCTGAACCTAATGAGAGACATTTCCATGGAAATGCTATCAATATTTTTTAATACTAGTGATTGTATTATATAGGTTGTCTTGGAAGCGTGGCTCCTTGTGTATTGTACGGAAGCAATGTTGAGCGACTTGGATCATCTCCTGGGACTTTTGCAAATCACTGTTTACCTTACACCGGTCTATATCTTATTGGAAATTCCTTGTTTGGCTGGAACTTTCTTACTCCTTGGTTTTCATACACCAGCCGCAGTGCCATGCGCAGGAAGTTGAATCTAGAGGCAAGTTTTTCCCATGATCCTTTCCACTCCCATCAGTAACTTGAAGTCCTCACACTTCATATCTATTTTAAGCTTAGATTAGCAAATGTTGGCATGCAATTATATCAATTTAAAGTATGTAAAAGTAAGCTTTTTTATCCAACAAAAGAAAATCTTATGGTGTTTTTCGTTTTTGGTTATGAGCAGGGAACTTGTGAATCACTTCACAGGTCATTTGGGTGCTGTGGAAGCTGTGTGGAAGATGAGGTGCAACTTGAACAGTGTGAATCTGTATGTGACTTAGCAACTCATGTCTTTTGCCACACTTGTGCCCTTTGCCAGGAAGGTCGTGAGCTCCGTCGCCGACTGCCTCATCCTGGGTTCAATGCTCAGCCAGTTTTGGTTATGATTCCCCCTGGAGAGCAGGTCATGGGCCGTGGAGCTTAGAGTGTGTTTGCCCAAACATGAGGCTATAATATCATTGTCTATATTTCATTTTGATATATGATATCTAGATTTGGTGTATTGAACTATCTAAACTGCTATTTTTCTCTATGGTTTCCTATAAATAACGTGAAAATTGTAGACCTTTACCTATATTGTGTTTACATATTGTTAGGCCAAGTTGCCTAGTATCATTGTGTATATCTATGATGTTTCATTCCATTCTTAAGTACTATTTGATCCTATTTCTATTTGGTAATAGGACCTGATGGTATAGAACAAGTTTTATTTTTATATTAATAGTGTAACAAATATTATTGTCCAAAAGCTTATAACTATGTTGGTGTAGCACATTTGACTTTACAACATTAATTAAACCGAAAGTTTAGTTTTTCTTTCAGGAGACAAAAGATTATATCTCGACAGCTCAGGAAATCACACATTAAAAATCTGCAAGATATGTTATGACCTGAAACAAATTTATCATACTTATAATTCGAAGGATCTTTTTTCTAAAAAGGTGTTTGATCAAATTGGGAAGCCAAATAATCGGGTTACTTTAATCTTATCCACTTCTTTTCCTCGTGAGATTCTAAGCAATATAATTAGCACTTAGGTTGATTTAGGTAACTAAACACTAAAAATTAAGTGTTTTTATCACCGATGTCCTCAATTATGTACAAAGTTACAAATTAATCTCTAAACTATACTAATATCTCATAAACTTTATAAACAATTACACATTACCCGTGACATATAAATACAATATAAACGCAGTATATTTTTAAAATTTCAAAAATATTTTTTTGTACGAATAATTCAAGCCCATTTAATTTTTCAATTACTATCACTTACCATAGCTTTTAGCATAAAAATACATATATATCTTAACAGTTAAAAATATACTACAATCATGAGTTAAAAGCAATTTACAGCAATTTTTAAAATTCATGGAGATAATTATTGCCAATTCTATAGTTTAGGCATTTGCAGCATTGGTGCCAAAACCCAAAAATAAATGAGTGAGAGAATGAATAAAAATAAGCAGAAAAAAAGGAGGGTAACGAAGACATGCAAACCAAAAATCAAGAACACTGCAGCATTCATAGAGGTCTCTAACCACATATAAAGGTAACTTTCGATTTGTTAGTTCCAATGCCTATGAACTATGAAAGGTGAAAAAAAAGAGAGAAGACAGAAAACAAATATAACATTCAACATCTCTCATAAACACCATAAATGGTGGAAAACTCCTGGACACAAAATAGTTCAACAATGGAGGAAAAGCAACAGATCCAGATTGTATCTTTCGAGATTATTCTATTCTCCTGGTGCAGAGACACCTTGCTTCAGTCTCTCTCTTTTCATCTTCTTCTTGGATACTGGCTTCTTCTTTCTTGGGGGAAGAGTCTTCTGCGCATACATGTATAAGAAAACATTCCCCGCCAAGAGTACGACTACTAACCCAATAACAACAAGTGCCACTATCAGTCCTGGATTAAACCCTTTCGCTTCAGCGTTCTTCATTGCATCATCCTATCCAATGAAAAAACAAAATATACTTCACAGAAGAAACGCATCCGACTAGAAACAGTTAAAAATGAAAAGAAGGAAGACAATTAGCAATGGAACTTAACAATTCTCCCAAGAACTCAAAAATCTCTAAATGTTTCTTAAATTTATGTTGTAACCACTCAAGAATTCATGATTACTTCCAATTATCCATTCACTTCTTAGCATTTACAACAAATATTGAAGAGAACATGATTCTTTTAAAAGCAATACACTACATATATTTGTTATTGGCTTCATTTGTCACATAAATTTTCTTTTTCTTTTATCTTTTTCCCTGTAGATTGGCTCTGAAAATGTGTCTAGACACTACAGAACATGAAGTTTATCAGATTTCAAAATTCACATGGTAATTTTTCTTCCCCCTCAATTAACATTTAAGTTACTGCACATAAATTCCATAACTAATATTAGAATAACTTTAAATAATTAACGCTGAACCTACAATGAATTTCTTCTCTGATTAGTTGAACATTTACATTACAACAGCAACATAGGGTTAATGGAATCCCACAAATCTTTTATTACAATCATCACCTCTCACCCTAAAAAACTAATCCTATTTAACCTAATCATCTTTGATACCTCACCATTTTGCTTTCCCGCATCAAGTAACCATAATCACATTGCAAAATTAACAAAGACCAATAGATATCATACCACCAATTGAAAGCCCTAAATACATTGTCCTATTAGGGCATGCATCTAACAAAAACATGAACAAATATCAGAAACAAAACCTAGGGGCCAGAAATTCAGCAACTAAAACAGAAACCAATAAAAATAAATTGGCAAACACCCATTTTCACGCACATGGATCTCACCTCCTAATACCTTAATCTGAAGCTAAAACAACTACAATTACCTACAACATCAAAAATTTATTTAAAAAAAGAGAAACTCAGTCACAAATATAAATTTTTTTGGGAACAAATGTAATCAAACACACAGCCCCAAAACTGAATATAAAATAGCCATGCAAACCATCAAAAACACAAGGGAGATCACACAAGAAAAATAAATAAATAAGATCGTCTCGAGAGGATTGGCAACCAACAAAAAAAATTAAATCTAAATTATGCTTCTATGTAGGAAGATCTCGTAAACAAAATCAGGGAAATATACAGCAAGAAAATTGGGGTGATTGTGTGTGAAGGCTTACCATGTTATTGAACGCTTTGTCGTCGTCCATGGCCGGAGACTCTCTCTCTCTCTCTCTAAGCTTTTATAACTGCAACCCAGCTGCAGATGGGAAGGTTCTAGATGTCAATCACTTGCTAGATCTAACGTTCGCCAACGCCCACCGTGACCATCTGAAAATTATTATAGCTCCTCAGTCATCAACGATTTTCCCTTCTTTTTTTTTTTAGCCTCAGATTTTTTATTTTATTTTTGTTTTTGTATGCTCTGGGCTTGTTACTTTACGTGATTCATTTACGACACTGTGGGCTTTACATTTTGGATTAGAAAGAGTTTTGGGATCCTTTAGGAATCACTGAGCCCAAATTCATTTAAACGGGTTTAAGTTAAAGCCCATTTATGAACTGAGAGAAACTTAAAGGTTTGATGGCCTTCCAACTAATTATACAGTCAATATTAAAAAAATAATTATTTTTTAAAATTCTCTATCATAATAAAAGTATAATTTTAGATAGTATGCATTTACTTTCATATTCTTCTTCCTTTTAATATTCAAATCCCATCAATGTATTTATTTATTTTGTTAACCATCTCTTTCAATTTATTATGTAATTAAACTTTATTTATTTCAACATCTCTCATAGTTATAAAACTTTAAACTATAAAATTCCAAGTTTCAACTTAGAGTTCTGTTAAAATTTAAATTCACCATCGTGATCTGACCAAATTTGACCATTTGATGGTCAAATTCGACTGTTACAAGATTGGATCATTAATATCCAACCATCTGAATGTGGAATCGGACCATCTAACAGTTGGTCAGATTTGGTCAGATCGGGTCAAATCCTAAGGATCCGACCATTTGACAGTCGAATTTGGTCGGACCCTCAAAATCCGATCATCTAACTGCCGAATTTATCCAACCATTTGATAGTCGAATTCGACCATCCGAATAAGATTTGGTCGAATCCGGTTAGATCTTGGAGATCAAACCATTTGAGGGCCGACCATCAGACGTCAGATCCCCAAGATCAGACCATTTGACGGTAGGATTCAACCATCCGATTGCCGAATTTAGTTGGATTCGATGGTCGGATCCGACCATTCAACAGTCAAATTTAGTTGGATCCAGTAGGATTTTCAAGATCCGACCATCCAACGGTCGGATTTGGTTGGATCTGGTCGGATTCCCAAGATCATGGATACTTTTAAAGATAGTCATGTATATCCGTCCTTAAAAGTTATTTTAATTAAAATTAAAAAAATTATCGGTCAATTAATGACAGATGCTTCTTTTTTATTTTTAATATATGACCGTCCTTAAAAGACATTTTAATTAAAAATAAAAAAGAACTACTATTCAATTAATAATTAATTTTTCACATAATTTTTTATTGAATTAATTTTTAAAATGAATTTTTAATTTATTTAACTATATTAGGCATATTTATTCAAATTTATTAAATAAAAAATATAAAAAAAATTCATATATATATATATTAATAATAATTTTTCAAATATAATGTTCCAAATAATAATTTTTTTATTTTTAAATATTCAGATTTTAAGATTTATTTATTTATTGAAAATTCATTTTTATTTATATTAATTAAATAAAAAATATAAAAAGATAAACTAAATATTACTTAAATTAAATAATTACTTTAACATATTAAATTAAAAAAATATAATAAAAATATAATTATAATGTGGAAAAATATACAATATATAAATATTTACAAAATTATTATACAATATATTTCATATATAATTGATATGCAGTATATAAATATATTATATTGTATAATTATTATACAATTTATATTGTCTAATTAATATAATAGACAATAAATTTACAATATAATTATACAATGTTTAAATATATAATTATATCGTTATTAATAAAACAATAAAAAATATAAAATCAGAAAAAATTGTTCAGTCGGATGTGGTGTTGTGCAGTCGAATGTGGTGCTATGTGGTAAAGTAAAATAAGAAAAAAATAATTTCGATTGGATATGTGTAGTAAAATTTAAATGTTAAAAGGGAGGAATATAAAAGTAAATTTACAACACTGAAAAGTACATTTTGCTATGGCAAACAATTTAAAAAGGATATGGTTATTTTACTAATATTGACTGTACAATTGGTTGTACGATCATAAAACCTGAAATTTAAAGTTAAGTCCGTAATTAGAATGGGGCACCTGACTTGGGCGATTTGGTTTGTGGGTCTAGTCCAGCTCTTTCCCCACCTTTCAACCTCAATTAATAAACATTTACCAAAAAAAAAAATACCTCAAATAATAAATATTGTCCAAACATAAAAATAAAACCTCAAATAATAAATGTTTTATCCAAAAAAAAAAATCTTGATCACAAATAGTCGTTTCTTTGAGCAATGATTCCGATTTGCATCCTACATTTAATATCATTATCAAAAAATAAATTAAATTAAATGTTTTTCTCATCAATATGAATTATATTATACCCAAAGAAGGAAGGATAATTTTGAGTTCAATTATCTACTCTTCATTTTAAGATATAACTCAATTTCAATTCACTACTTATAAGTTTGACTTTTTGAGAATAATGGTAGTTTTGGATTATAATTTAACATAATATTACAATTATAGATATGTATTAATGGGTTTCATAATTAAATTCACCATGTGTTTAGTCATCTTTTAGGTTTTTCGATGTCATGTCACTTTTAGATGTGTTTTGAATTTTTTTATCAGATTTTGGTAAAATTAAAATTTTAGTCTCTTTTTGTGGGAAAAAATAAAAAATACCTTTAAATTTTACCAATTCATTTTTCTCTGTATTCTTCTTCTTCATTATCTACTCGTTCATTGTCATCTCATTTTTATTTTTCTTGTCTTTTTTTTCTTCTTATTCGTCAATAATGTAAAATATATATTAAGTTAAAAGTCATTGAAATATTAAATAACAGAAACACACAAAAATATCTGATTTTTTTTTCTTTCGCTTTTTTATATTGTTATCATATTATCTTATTTATCTTTTTATATAAATTAATTTTTATTTTAAAATTATTTAGGAAATCGATTCATCAGAATTAATTCATCAATGACGAAGTACTTGGCTACTAACGAAGTACTTAGTCAATAATGAATCGTTTGATGTATGACTTCGTAACAACAAATTACTTCGCTAAAGACAAATTGCATTATTTTGTCAAATTTTTTAAAAAGGTAAATATATATATATATATATATATTATTATATTTATCTTATTTATCATCCTTATCTTATTATATGATAGATTTTTATTTTAAAATTATTTTTTTAAAAATAATTTTTGTTTAGTCTAATTACAATTACTTCACTAACGATGAATTGCATTCCTTTGTCAAATTTTTAAAAAAGGTAAAAAAAAATTATTATCATCTTTATTTTATTTATCTTTTTACCGGTAGTACTATAAAAGGCAAGCTTGGTGGGTGACAACCCCACCAATTTCCTTTTTTTTATACTTTTTTTTTTGCATTTTTTCAATTTTATTTTTATATATATATTTTTAATTTTTATATTTTAATTTTTTGTATTTTACCAAACTCCAAATATTCTATATATATATATATATATATATATATATATATATATATATATAAAATACAAAATGCAAAATGCAAAAAAAGTATAAAGAAAAAAAAAATGAAATTGGGGGGTTTGTATGGTGGGTGAGCTCGCCTTTTATAACACCACCCATCTTATTACATTATAAATCTTTATTTTAAAATTTATTCAAGATAATTCTTTATCTTGCATTATATAGATAATTCTTTTATTAGTATTTATCTTCCTATTATATTATATAGATAATTCTTTATTTTAAAATTATTTTTAAAAATATAATTTTAATTTGGTATAAAAAAAATAAATAATTATTTATTTATTTTCTAACGAAGTGATTTGTTATCGGCGAAGTAATTTGCTATTAACAAAGTAATTCGCTATATAAATTAATTCGGCATGCTCTATCACTTTTGAACAAAAAAAAAATATTATCTTTGAGTGTATTTTTTTATAATTTATGATAAAATTTTTATTATATATGAATGAGATAACAAATCCAAAGAGTGTTGGGCCGGCATCTTAAACCACCATATTTTTATATCTTTATTTACGGATTCACCTCCACATTCTTGCCCAGGTATATAGGGTTGTCAAAGTATAAAACTTAATTTTTATAAATTTTCTATTCGTAACAGTGATTTAAAAAATTTAAAATGAAAGGGAAACAAAAATCTGAAATATTGGTTTCTTGGTTGGGATTTACCATTAGAGCCTAAAAAGGACCCACATAGAAATACATACGGAAAGATATAAAATAGTTTGGTGGTGTTTGGGCCATGGAATAATGTCAATATCAATGTGGTTAAGTGTGGTCAATCAGTGAAGTGTGTGCTTTAAATATGCACTTCATTCCTTCTATGTTATAGCTGTTTGATTTGAGCCATTGTGGCCCATTGATTTCCGGCAAACTTCCAAAAGAAACCCATATATACATACATATAAGTTTATAATATCATGTTTAGCAATCATATAACATGCACGTTCACTACGTAGAAGTATTCTTTTGGTAAATACTACATCGAAGTATTCAGATTATGAATACGTTATGCCACATTAGCAAAGAAGTAGCATTTGGCAGTGTTTCTAATGTAGCTTTTTTTTTTGATAAAATTCTCATGTAGCTTGTTACTGCAGTGAATTGGGTACATTTTTTTTCTTTTGAAAATTTTATTTCTATTTTGCATGCTGTATGAACTTTTGGCATTTAAATGCAAGAGACAGGAACCAGAAAGACAATTTGTCAGTGCACAGAAATAGAGCAGTAGTAAGAAACCGACACTATGTGCTGGATCTGGCCCATATTCCCTGTGAATAGGTTTTAGGACCTCTCAACATATATATGGGCATTGTTGTGTAGAGCTAAATAAAATTTACATATTTTATTTCACCTTATCTGATTCCATTATTTTTAGTTTTGTTTTCATTATATATACCAATTCTTCTATAAGAGCTTTTGGCGATGTGGCAATTACTTCCTTCTATTTATTTATTCAGAAGTTTTCTATAGAAATAGAAAACTTTGGGTCTCTTCCACTATAGAAATAGGTCATTATTTCTATGGCTCTAGAGAAACATAAATGGTATAAAATAACATCTATCTATTAAGGATTAAAGAATTTTCGGTTCGAATCTCCTTCACTACAAAAATAGGTCATACGCTACTAATGGTGAGAGGTGAATGATAAAAAATAACGAACCTCTACCCTCCTAATTTTTTTTATTCAAAAAAAAAAATCATTATGTAAGAAATGAATATTTTTAACAATTTAAAGACTTTTTTTTGGACATAATTTAGGAAGTTTGTCATATTGCGAATAAAATCAATTTATTTATATACATACTACCGGTTTATTTATTTATCTATTGTAATAAACTATAATTTTTTAGTAACGGTTTAATTTATTAGAATAGTTCACAAATGATCGCTGGTCCTTTCCTGTCTAAGATCCTTTGTGACCTGTCAAGAGGCAATGTTGCATCAATAAGTACACAATGTAACAAGATGAACATGGGTTTTAGCAATAATGTATTCAAGGAAAATAGAGAGAAACGAATAAAAATAATAAGTGTGGTATTTGACTACCTCAAGCACCAATACATGCATATGATTGTTCCGTTACTCACACACCCAATTGTTATTACGAACCAGAAAAGAAGTTTCTAAAAAAGTCACTATTTTTAAGCTTTACTTTGCCAAGTCACTACTCAAAACTCCAATATCTTCTTCCTTTTTGACAATAAAATTAGACATTACTTGTGAACGCATGCAACCACCCACCTCTTTGTACATTAAAAACTCCACCATTCGTCCAATCCCAACCTAAGAAATTGACCTCCACTAAAACTCCTCTTAACACTTCTATCAACAAAGTGGATTTCCATAATAATTTATCATTAAATAAATAATTATATTATTTTTGCCGAATTTTCAAAAATACTTTTTGTATTTTCAGAAAATTACATGTATTTTTCCCTCTATTCAACTTTCAATTTAGGGATAATGTCATGAAGTACTTGAAAATATAAGTTAACCATAATTACTAATTAATTTTATTATGTATTTCTTTATAAATTTATGTATCCAATATAAAGTAGATATATAATCTTTTATTGACTAACATCTCCAACCAGTTTTTATTTGATATTTGTTTGAAAAGTTTTGTAATTTGTCATTTATTATAATGATTTCATCCGTCACCTTCTTTATTTAAGCGGTTCTTCCCATTTATTTTATTGTCTTTCCACCCTTTTTAACTTATGTGGTTATATTTACACAAAGAAAAATAAACCTTATGTGGTTATTTAAAGAAAAAAATATGTAATCAATATTAAAGTTTTTTTTTCCTACCCTAGCAAAGTCGGCCCTTATCTCAATGTTACAAATTGATTTCTACTAAAATTCAACCAAAAGAAAAAAATTCATACTCAAAACTTTTAAAAATTCCTATTTTTTTCAAAAGAAAATTTCCTAATTCAGTTTCTTACATTACAAGTTATTTAAAGAAAAAAATATGTAATCAATATTAAAGTTTTTTTTTCCTACCCTAGCAAAGTCGGCCCTTATCTCAATGTTACAAATTGATTTCTACTAAAATTCAACCAAAAAGAAAAAAAAAATTCATACTCAAAACTTTTAAAAAAATTCCCTATTTTTTTTTTTCAAAAAGAAAATTTCCCTAATTCAGTTTCTTACATTACAAGTTATTTTGAAAAAACAAATGAATCCGTAAATATATATATATATACTAAACCAATAAATTTAAAAAAGATTATAAAAGCCCAAAACGACGTCGTCGACCAGCTGAAAATACTAAACTAAATCATCACCAGCAGCAGCAGCACCACCGTTGAAGCTTTCTTCTGAGGAGGTGGAGGAGAGGTTGATCATCATCCCATTACAGTCCGAAACACTGTCTTGCAAGCTCATTAGCAAGTAAGAGGTACTGAAACTCGTTGAAGGCTTAGCTCTAGGGACTAATGGTACTTCGGCTTCACCAATTAGCATCTGAACCACACCTCTCATGGTTGGCCTAGCCAATGGGTCAGGGTGCGAGCAAGCTAACCCAACAAGTAACACCTTCCTCATCTCGCTTTCCTCAAACTCACCGCTTAGTCTCGAATCGGCCGCCATTAACAACCTTCCTTCTCTGTGTAAGCTCCAAACCCACTCCACCAAATTGCTGCTAACACCCACTTTACCAATCCCTGTGACGTCTCTCTCAATAGGTCGTCTTCCACTCGCCACCTCGAGAACCACAGCCCCGTAGCTGAACACGTCGGTTTTCTCTGAAGCTCTTCCCGTTAGGAGATACTCCGGCGCCAAATACCCCATTGTTCCGGCGGCCACCGTCGCGTCCGGTGACTTGTCGTGCTCGATTTGTCTTGCTAAACCGAAATCGCCCAAACGGGCATTGAATCCTTCGTCTAGCATAATGTTGCTGGTCTTGACGTCTCTGTGAATGACCTGGTTTTCGCATTCTTGGTGGAGGTAAGCCAGAGCTGAAGCTACGCCGAGAAGGATTTTTCTTCTGTGTGGCCATGGCAATGGCGTTCTGGCTTCGAATAGTGCTTTGTCTAAGCTACCGTTTGGCATTAAGTCGTAGACTAATAGGATTTCGCCTTTTTCGTGACACCAGCCCTGTAATCGGACCAGATTTCGATGCCTTAAGGTACCGATTATGGACAATTCTGATAAAAATTCGTCCTTTCCTTGACCACTGTGACTGCATCGTTTCACGGCGACAATGTCGCCGGTTTCAGGCAATATTCCTTTGTAGACCGTACCAAATGCGCCGTTACCGATGATTCTGTTTGCATTGAAGCATTTGGTAGCTGTTTTAAGCTGTCTGTAAGTGAATTCCTTGGGCATTTTGATAATCTCCGATGCAAAGGACTCGGATTTGCTCTGTTGTTTGAACTTTTTGGAGTAAACCCAGACGAAAGCTCCGGCAAACAAAGCTAAAACGAAAGCACTGGCGGTTACCACTCCGGCAACAGCTCCGGGACCTTGCTTGCAGAGCTGATTATGGCAAGAGGAAGACTTGCTGTTCTTCTGGGTTGTGTTGGAAACAGAGTCTGAACCAGAGGGAGATAATGATGGAGGCGGAGACCGTACAGAATTCGCCGTCGGGTTCATTAGAGTAGTCGTCGGAGGTGGTGGAGCCAGCGATGATGGTGACTGTCCCGGTGACATCGATCCAGAAGGCGAATTCGAATCGAAAGACGAGCTGAAGCTCCACCACTCAACACTGTGAATCTCTGTGCTTCCCTGAGTCGAACCAGAGAAGCCGACGTACATGAAATCGTTCACATACTGATCCAGATCAAGGCTAAAGGACAAGAGTGGCTCTTTCGGTTTCAGATTCGAATACGAAACCGATATGTTGAAGACCCGAGTTGACCCGTCGTACTCGATCCACGCGTTCACTACGTCACCGCTTTTGAGATCGACTCCCAGAGCTCCCAAATCGCTGACCTGTGTCGAAACCATGCTGTTTAGATCTAAACCCACATGGTTCCCGTTAATGTCCTTGAACTCCACGTCCATGAGAGTATCGAACTCGACCGCCAAGAAACCCGACTCGGGACCCATACCCTCCACGTTGAATAGACCCAGGAACCCACCAGCATCTCCGACGGTCTCGTCGTCCGGAGATACGATGAATGCGAGCCCGCCACCGATGGAGGACGGGTTCAGATTCGTGATGGAGAAGGAGAAGAATGTAGTGAAGCTCGTGGGATAGTTAGTTCCGGGTTGTTTAAACCTAATGGGTTTCGTGTAGAGAGCCCTGCCGGAGCCGGAGTTTGGTACGGCGAGGTCACGGGTAAGCCGGACGCTGCCATTGTTCAAGTGGGCATCTCCGAGAAGCTTGAGACTACTCAGGGTTAAAGTACCAAAGTCGAATTCAGTGGCTGCGCTGGGAAAAACAAAAATGTCCGAGAAAAAGCAAGAGAACAGTATAAAGTGGACGAAGATAATTCCAGAAGAATTCAGAAAAAGTTTCAACATTGTCAATGGTGATGAAAACCCATCAATTGGAGGGGAAGATGAAGAACAGTGATAGAGATGGAAATTCACGAGTTTGGGAAAGAGCCAGAGAGCGAGAGAGATGGGATTGTATTCTTTGGCAATGGACTTTGGACACCAACAAAACCTAGCAAGCAAACAAGGAATACTAATGGAGGGTGTAGAGAATCCATTGGATGACTGGAGCCGACAGGTGGTTGGATATATAGACACGTGTCCTCCTCCAACGGTTATTTTTTCGGTGATAAAGAAACCTTTCTTCTACCTCTTTCCTTCTTGCTTCTCACATCCTTTCCCCAGCGCACCTCGGCTCCCACGTGTTAGTGAGAGCACGTATACGTCACGCACCTATGGGTGTTTCATTTATTATTATTAATTTATTTTTGTCATTTTTGTCACTTACACAACAAACGTCGTAGGGCTGCTTGTATTCATTATTTATTTTTCGGTGAATAAAAAAAAAAAGTGATGAATAAAAAAATGGTTTGAAACATTCACATCCCCAATTATTTCCTTTTCATTTATTATTTCAGTAATATTGAATATATTTAAATACAAATAACACTTATTAAAAATTTAAGAGTATAAAGATTTAATTAATTTTCTTTTTTATTTATTATACTACATTCTCTTGTATACTTATACAAATTTTAAGAATTATTTTTATAAATTAAAACATTTCAACAGAGTCATGTACTTAAAATTTTTAAATTTTATGCTAGAAAAGGATTCTAAAATTGTTATGGATTGAACTTAATGAAATATTGACCCTTTTGCGGTTGCTTATAAAAATTATCAAGGGACATAAAGAGCTTTTAGCAAAAGATAAAGAAAAAAAAAAAGATCTTCTTTACCAATTTGACACTCTTAAAAATAAAGTTGATTAGACAATTACTTTTATACTGAAATTTTATTTGGAGAAAATAAATTTTAAAAAATAAATTTATTTTATTATGTATTAAATTATTAAAAAATAGCTATATATTTTTACAAGGTTCACTGGACTATCTGATTTTTACCCACAAAAGATTATGAAATTGATATCACTAATCCTTATGGAGAATGTACTATATTGTCCATCTCAGCCATATTTTATATTGTTAAAGGAAGCTCTTAAAAGGGCTATGAATTTTGTTGTTTCATTACAATTGTACAGTGGTCCTTTTTTTTTTAATGTTTTTGGTTTTTTTTATATAGAAAAAAAAACTACCCACTTTTCATTGCATGCATATGATTGAATGGGATTGAACTCAAAGAAATAAATTGGACTATTTCAACTCATAGATAGGCATTTTAAACTTTTAATTAAACAATCCAATCGATCCTGTGAAGTGTGCAAGTCTAGTCTGCTTCCATACATCAAATTGCTTCTTCAGGACGTGACCTCCTCTGTCTTTATCAAAAATTTTAAAAAGAGATTTTTTTTTTAATTTTTCACATCCTCATCTGTACAGAAGTCACGTGGAGGACACGCGCAGAAGAGAGGCCGTGAAGATTTAATCGTTTAGATTGTAAACTCTGATAAGTAAAGAGGTAAAAAGAGCACAAGCAATGTGTCGGATAAAAACTAGTTGCCACCATGTGAAGTATTTAGTCAACAAAATGGCAAAAACTTATAAAGTACGGGCAGGCCTAGGATATTTCCAAACTAGTGCGTCATACACCCAACCGCCATGTCAGCATTCACTATGTTCCGTGCCACGTAAGCACGTGGAATCATGAGGCCCCGCATGCTTTCTAGAGATTCTTGCGTGGGTTTGAGGGTTTTCCAAGTTAAGAACTTTGATGGTTTTCTGTGTCTGTGTGAATCAATGATGATCGATTTGTTTGTGTGCGAATGTGCACACGTGTCTCTTTGGAACCGCTGATGCAATATCCTGACTCCTGTTTGGAAGTTGCATGTGGCGGGACCCATCGTTTGGTGGTTGTTGTGCGAGACACACTATCATTCTGATCTGTCTCGTTTTCCTTCGATCCGACGGTTGTCGTGGGAAGACCAATGGAGTCTTTTTGGCTGATTGAGTGCGTTTTACATTTTCAGTGCATGTGACCAATTGTTTTGCCCAATAAGATGTCGGATATAAATTAATAATTGTGCTAAAAATGTTCAAAATATAATAGAAAATTATAAAATATTCAATTATCTATTATATATTTATATATAAAATATAAGAATATTGGAACAGAATAGTTATGCATAATTTATTTATTTAATTTATATTGTAGCAAGTGAAATAAGACTAGTGTGATTGAAAAATATAGCATATGAGATAACATTAATAACTTTTTTATTGAAGGGACAAAATGAAAAAAACATAAATTGAGATTGAGGATGTGAATTAGCATATTATATAATATTACTTTCTTTTGAAAAGTTTTCAGCAAATATTTTTGTTTACCAAAGGTTATAAGACAATATAAAGAGGAAATCAAAATGTGTACCATTTTGTCAAATGTATGATAATAATACAAACAAGCCATTTAATTTTTTATTTTTTATTTTAAGATCACAACTACTTCATATTATACACCACAAACCATTGTATTTATCGATTAATTAATAGGATGTGGTTAAATGCAGCACTTTAAACCAAAAGTTAAAGATAAATTAAAAAATGCAGCACTTTAAACCAAAAGTTAAAGATAAATTAAGGTCTAAAAACAAAACAAAAGTAGAAAAATAATAAAATTTCTTTTTGGAGTCTTTTGCTCACTGTTTTAGTTTCAATAGCTTAGGAAATGTCTTTTCCTGAGTAACAGTCAACAGATAAGACTAGAAAATGCACACTGTTTTTATATTTTTCTTAATAAATAACAAACCTCTTTTTTTTTTTCAACTTATCATATAAAAACCAATTTTATCAAACAGTTTAATTAAATTCAGGACCCTCACAAAAAAAGAAAGAAAAAAAAAGAAACACACTTTGATCAAATTGGGACTACAAGTCAAATCCAGCTTCTGGATTTTGCAAAAGCTAGAAATTGCATTGGAACACAAAAGAGTCCTGGCCCAAAGGAAAAAGCCTCACACTTTCGTTAGTCCCCATGATTTATTCACCGTGGCTTACCTTTTAAAACCTTCACAAACAGAGAAAATAATAATACCATATGGCACAAACTTATTTACAATTTTTTTGTTTACAAACTAAATGTGACAGTTTATTATTGGCTTTTTATCTCAGATTCACTTATCTATTATTAAGTTTTTTTAATTGTCAGCTAACAACGTATTGTCACATTAGTTTCGTAAATATATGTTTGTGCGTGTAACGTTAATTATAAGGATATCCATAATTTTGTTTTCTTATTTCCTTTACAAACATCACCGGAGCTTCAACCGGCGCCGTCGGAAGTTATCAATTCGTGTTAACGAACCGGCAGTCCTTCCTGACCTCTCCTTGGTCGCCAGTGAGAGGGTTATTCTCCGACAACAAAACGACAGCCTTAGCAAATTGTTCATGAAAGTAATCATTATCGTTTGCCATTTTCTCCACAAACGGCAATGTTTCCGAGTCGGATGTCAGTTGCTGATCCACCAGAAGAAGGCCTTTGTTTTTGAGGAGGTTCTTGTAGTAAAAGTTGTCGAGGATCATAGGGGTTTCTCTGTCGTTTCTGGCGTAGAGAACTGCGTTTGGATCCGGATATGGGGTTGGGCAACGACCTTTGAGGTAGCTGGCATAATCCGGATCCAAAGTTGGGTCCACAGTGGGGTAGAGACGGTGTACCAGATTCACACAGTGAACCCGACCCACAGAATGAGCTCCTAGATAGCCGAATAAAAAAAAGTTACATAGTTGCTCTTAATTTTTTTTAGGTTAATATTTATTTTAGCCCTTGAACTATTACACATTTTTCATTTTGCCCTTCAATCTATAAAAACCATCGCATTGGCCCCTGAATTGTTTTTTGTCGCTCCAATCAAGTAAACCATTTTGACAGATGAACTTGATGGAAATAACTGTGCATATCTCGTGTAACTCTGTTTTAGGTAACTATATATTATTATTATTATTTTAATTAATACGAGTATGTATGTCTAATTTTTCCAAATCCATAAGAAAAAATTGCCTGCATGAACTGAAGCTACACAAAACAATAATTTAGCAGGCAACGTAATGGATTTTAGATTTTGGGGGCAAAATGAAAAACATCTATGGGGAGAAATGGTATTAATCCTTTTATTATTATTATTATTATTATTATTATTATTTTATTTATACCATTGCCTATGTGACTAGTAGTGCAAGAGCTTTTTTACTAATGCACTTGCTCTCAATTGGTCATTTCCAGTTATAAACTTTTGAGTGGTATATAACTTTTTTTTTTTTTATTGGAAAATTGTGCTTTGTATAAGGATAAATACTTTCATAAAAAGTTTTACTTTTTCATTTTTGTTGTATGCTTTCATGAAAGTTAAATAGCAAAGTTAAATGGGAAACTTACCTAGAAGGGCGACAGAGCCTTCAGTGTCGATGCCGATGGACTGGAAGCGAGAAAGAACCAAGGAACCGGTGTCGTTGTGGTTGGGGATAAAATCTTCAATCACTGCTGCATAACTTTCTTTGCTGTCCTTTCGTCCCGTTTTCATTTCAAAACGAGGTCCTCCTAACTGCAAGTACATGTGTGCATTTATTCCTCATTATATAATATCATCCTTATTATTATTTTGGTAATTATTTTCGATTATAATAAATGAGGGCTAGAGATCTTAATTAATTATCAAGCACAACTCTATATTATTTAATTTCACATAATATTAGAAGAGGATATGAGATAATATAAAAACCGGAATATATTATAAAGAAAAGAATTAGTCAGTAGGCTATATCAGGTATCAAAAACTCGTTAATCTGAAGAGTTTATTTTGAACTTACATGTTATATCAGATCTTGAATTTGAACAAACTTATAAATAAAATTTGATTAGATAGTAACTTATGGTAAATTAACTAATCATTGAGGTGTATATAGAGAGGAGAGAATATTACTATATACCATGACAATGCCGTCTCTAGCAGAGAGAGCAACAATATCAGAACAAGAGACAGTGGAAGGGCACTGAGCCTCAACCGCTTGTTTGATTGTGTTGATGTACTTGAAGTTTCTCATCCCGAAGTTCCTCTGCGATGTTTTCTCTGTTTCTATTCCATTGAAAGTCTCTAATAGCAGCGATGCGTCGCATGACTATAAATATATTTAACAAAGTGATGCGTCGCATGACTATAAATATATTTAACAAAGTGATATGGCAAGTATCAAAAGCATAAAAAATAAATATTTTAAAAAATATTAAATCTAAAAGAAACTAATCAAATAAGGACACGTAGATTGCCACATTAATTGGTGGCCATGGCATTATTGAAATTGAAAATATATAATGGAGATTAATTAAAATGTATACCTTGACCATGCAGTCATGGAAGAGATTTCTGACCCAGGACACGGCTGTATTGCCATGTTTATTGTATAGGTTGATGACCTGTTGCTTTATGATTTCCTCAGCCTTAGGGCAACTTTGCTCGTAGTAATTTAGCTGGAGTTCACTCTTACCTTTGGCCCCCCAAAAATAATAATATATTAAATAATTGGCAAATAACTAGCTGATCAAAACTCATTATTCTTAAAAAAAAAGAAAAAAGAAAAAAGAGAAGAAAAGTAAAAAAGAAAAAAGAAGAAGAAGGGCTGTATATATAATTACCAGAGTGAAATTGTAAGAGTAACGGTAGCAACAAAACTAGAAAGCGAGAGAAAGAGTGGCGCTCATAATTGGACGCCATGTATCTCAAATGCAGAATAAAAGAAAGAAGATAAGGACGTAACAAGGCGTCTTTGGATGGTAGTGTTTGTACATGTATGGGCTAATGAGGAGTCCTTTATATAGGACTGTTTTAAGGAGTTTTGGTGTCAAAAGCAAAGCAATTATTATTAATATTTGGAATATTTTATCAAAAAATAAAAATAAAAAATGGATGGGATAGGAATTAGTAGTAGTACAACTCTTTGGTGCCTCTCCACTCCGCCACTTTCTTTGACCTTTCGGCAATCGTTGCCCACGCCATGCCCACTTACAAAAGCTTATTGATTTAATTGATATTTAATTTTTTAATTTAGTTTAACTTTTAATTTAATTTAATATATTTATTTTTGTGTGTCAATGAGCAATTTGAGCTACTATGGAATGAATAATACTTCAACTTGTTATATATCCGAATTTCTACAAAGTTCGGTTTATATATGTGTGTCCTTTTGGTTTTTTGGAACAAAAAAGTGCCTCTTGAATGCTTGTTCTAGAAATTCCCCGGTTTGCCATTTTCATAAAAAATAGAATTTATAATTTTAAGTTTTAGATTATCCCTTTCCTGCAATGTATTGCGAAGAAATAATATTTTTAAATTTATACTGTTCCTATTTCATATATGATTATGGGTAGAACCAAAACAACAAAAATTTTATTAGCAGGTGTGATTCATTGGACATAAATCCTTTTTTTTCAATTTTATTGATTCCTTAAATTTTTTTTACTGTTTCGGATGGCATTAAGATACTACTGTCTTTTACCAGAAAAAAAAAGATACTGCTGTATCGGAATATTTTATCCATCTCTATAGAAAAATGCATATCTCCAAAAAATATTTTTAGTTCAATTTGTCTCCCTCTCCACTCGTACCAATTCGCACACTCGGCTTCTTATATTTAAAGTGGTTCGTCTATCTATTCCAATAATATCATTATTCCGTACTATTATAGAAAAAGATTCGGGTAAAATATACACTTTCTCAATAATAATTACTAGTTTAAATATTTATTAGAAGATATGATCTATTTGTAATTTTAATTTTATAATTTGTAAGAGTCTAAAATAACAAATCTAAATCTCTAATAATTTTCTCTTTATCTGTCATTTCAGCAAGTACATTTAAGCATTAAAATGACATGTTATATGTGATGAAATCTTATGATCATTATTGGTGTGCTTTTATTAATATGCATTAGCAAAGAATAACAAAAAAAAAAAAAATACTATTTTTGTAACAAAGCTCTATATATATATATATGTATGATTGTTATATGCTTTTCTCCTTCATCTTAAAAAGAAATATTTTGGTTCCATAGAATAATTAAACCATGAAGATGGTGCACTTTTATGATGAGTGATGTTAAGAATGTGTTAGGCAATTTCTTATTTAAATTTAATAATATATATATATATTTTTTTTTGGTTTAGTAGTTAAGAATATTCAGGTTAACTTGTACGTATCTCGATTAATCTTCTTTTAAATCAGATCAAAGGTAGATTATTCACTTCAAAATTTAAACATTTATAAATCTCTTAAAACTTCAAAAGACTCAAACTATTGACCTATGGGGAGCAAACCCAAGATCTAAATAATTGAGCTTTTATTACATTTATATATTTAGTTCTATGCCTGACTATGTGGTTCAAAGGTTATAGATCTAGTTCTGAAAATTAATGATTAATATACACTGATAAACTCAAGACCTAATTATTTTGGAAGTTTTTATATAAAAAAATTGTTAATTCAAATTCAATTATTCCATTTTCCAAAATCTCTCGACTGCTCTATAATTGATTTGTTGGGTACTTTTGAGTCTTGTGACTTCTTTTTATATTTAGTTAAAAGATTAGTTAACAGCCTAGTGGTATTATCCACTCTCCTCTTATTAGAGGTTTCGGATTCGAATTGCTAAACATTTCAATAGCATTGTCTACTATTCCCATAAGAGAATTTAACTATAAAAAAAAAATTAGTTGTGACTATTAAATATATTAGTTTGTCTCATTTGCATATTAGACAAACAAAGAGTATGAATAAAAAAAGAACAGCACGAATTGAATAACTACATAACTTATCATATATGACTGAAAAATAAAAAGAATAGCATGAATTGATTGAATAACTATATATGTTATCCTAATTTGGTCAAGCTAGACATATATGATTGAAAATTTGAGAACAGTTAATTAGTGTACTGCTGCTGAAACTACATAAAATACTCAATATGTTAGATTAAATTGATCGAATATTTTTCAGTTTGGGAAGTAATCAAATTTAAAATCATTTAAAAGTTGACTTTGGTTTAGCCAAGCTGGCCAAATTGGCAAGTCATTGGTCAAAAATATTATGTTATATGGATTGGATCTAGAAAACATGCATTATTGGGTAGGGACAATCTAAGAACCAATCGGTTTTTATTTGGTACATAATAATCAATCAGTTCGTAACAAGCAACATAACAATTATAAAGGAAATAATGACAACTTTGAAGGACGACTCACATGAAATTTATAATTTTATTATTATTGTTATTAATTTGAACCTCCCATATCATATAAACCTAGCCCATTTTTGTGATAGGAATTTATCAACAATAATATTAAGAATTGCGTAATATCATTTAACACAAGTTGTGCAAATTTATAATTTATATGACATGATTTTAATAGATGAGTGTGCCTTAATACACAGGACTCGCCTAGTTTTCGGGTTCTCAATACATGGTGTCGTGTATATAAGTTGTGAATTTGTACAATTTGAGATAAAAAATATTCTTGCTACGATTTCACATGGAAAATCACAAGGAAATGATATAATTGTAATAAATGTCAGTTAGCTTATATATATATATATATGTTAAGGAAAATCAACCAGGTATATTATAGGAAAGAGCATAAAGAAATTTAGAGGGCAAAATCCAACTCCAATTAGGCGGTAGAAGGCCATTACAAGAACTTTTAGCAATCCAATTCTTGTATGATATGCAGAGCTATTAGCAAATAAAAAACGTCCCTTAAGGGATAACCCAGTGGTATTATCCACTGTCCTCTTATAAGAGATTTTGGGTTCGACTAGCTCACCAAATATTTCAGTAGCATTGTTTACTGTTTTCATAATGGAATTTAATTATAAAAAAAAAAAATTATTCAGAACCTGAAAGAGCAAAGTGGATATTAGCCTTTGAATTTGGATTGTCATGTCATCCCCCAATAATCAAAATTAGTGGGAGTAATTATATTGGCATCCAACTTACTAATTTTTCTCAACCACAAAAGACTCGTTGAAGTGTAAGATCATAGGAATACTATTTCACCAATAGGCTAATGGGTTAACTATAGGCATTTCGATCCTCTCCTGATTTGAGCTTCATATGAGCTTTTGTTAATACATGAATAAGTTGAAAATTGTCTAATAAAACTGAAATTGAATGCAATCATAATTATCAATTTCAAAAAGTGCCACATGGCAAGATTTGTATAGCTCATATAAAGCTCAGATCATAAGAGGATTCTAATCCTAATTAGATAATTGCTTAACACTATATATGAATTGATGGAATAGGAGAAAAAAAAAAAAGAAAGGAAATTATTTAATTTCTTTATTTAGATGCTTAAAATAAATGGAAAGGAAAATGAAGTGAATTATTTCTGTTAATTTTAGTATATTTCGTTTTTACTAATTTCCACCCAAAAAGTGAGGAAAAATGAAGGAAATGATAAGTGTTTAATGAATTTATTATTATTATTTTAAAATTATGATTTTTAAAACTAATTTGATGTGAACATTTTATACAAATGTATTTTTGTAAACAATATCAACTACATTAATTATTATTATTATTATTATTTTAATTTTTCTTTCCTTTCCAATGGTAATCACCCAAACAACAATTATTATAAATAGTATACATTTATTTTCTTTCATTTCTCTCATATTCCATCAATACAAATATAGTGTAAGCTTAATTTTTAAAAAATGAATGCAGGAATTTTTAGTAACTTGTGGTTGGGACTTGGGAGCTATAGCCTTATTCAAAATCACAAGTTTTTCCTTCAATAATTTAATATACAAATTACTGTAAAATTTCAAAGACCTGACTTATTTATTAATAATTTTGGTTTGGTTCGATGTCAAACGTAATAATTAAAAACGACTTTAAATGAGATATGTATTCGTAGAATTATATACATTTGGAAAGAGTAGTTCAGTACGAACCACTAGTGAATGCATTATTTTAGTTTGTGACGCTTTACCAACTTATGGATTAAGACATGGTTTTTCATGATTATGCTAATGTTGACAAGCCTCTTTCTTTTTTTTTTCTTTTTTTGTGAATCTTTGACAAACTTGTTTAGCAAACCAATATAATTAAAAAAGATAATGGTAACTGAAGCAGAAGTGGATTGGACAAACCTTGACTTGCTTTCAATTTCTATTTTCTTAAAAAAATTTACCACCAGGGTATTTAATTAAATAAAAAACATAGTTTGCTGGAAATATAAAACAAATTAAGTTGGTTCTTGTATTATTTTCACTATATATTATGGTCCATTAGTAAACTTGAATGCTATGGGGGAAAAACATGGATATATAGGACTAGTTATATATTGTTTTCTCAAATTCTACCACTAAATTGATAGGTGATAATTAGTGTTTAATGTTTAATGGCAGGACTTGGAAAGATACCGAATATTAGGTTCATCATATTTTGTACCAACGAAAAGGAGTAGCTTACCCAGAAAAAAAATAATTATATGAAAAAAGTGGTCATAAAAATGGCTAAATACACAAATTAACATATAACCCTGTCGTTTAATTTTATTTCAATATATATAACATTAATGTGTTTTAGTTTACTAAAAAAACTTCCAAGGTTTTTGTCGTGTATTCTTACATTTAAATGGCCCAAAAACTATAATTAAAATCATTTTTTTAATAGTAAAAAGAGTATATATATTCTGTAACAAACACAATAATATTTGTGAAAAAATATTTAGACCACCTGAGTTGAAAGTTCTCTAAAATGGAAATAGGCTGGAACTCAATTTTAGCTCCTTTGAACTAGCTCGTAAAAAAAAAAAAAATCCAATCTTGAGCAATAAATTAATCTCATCTATATGATAAATTAGCCTCGTTTATAATACCAGCCAAATTTGGGTAGCATGTGAATAGTTTACGGGTAGCTTGACTTTAGTTATATATGTAAATCATATAAAATATTATCTGACTCATTAGTTATATTTTTTTATTATAGTTTTAATAATATTAAATGCTAAATTCTGATTAATCAATTTAATAAAAATTAAGTAGGATTTTATGATGTAAAATTCACTGTTTGATAGAAATGGTTATTATTCACCTGTTTAATATAAACTGGTCCTCTCATTTATTTTACGTGTCTCTTTAATTTTCCTCCATAAAAATCAAAATTACTGAAGGGATGGATAGACAAAAGAAATTAAATTTCTCTATAAATAAAACTTTTTAGGTACAGTAGACTGGAATTTGACTAATCTTATAGATTAAGATATGTAAACCTATTTTATTTTTTTTGTAAAAAATATATAATTCTAATATCTGTATTAAGAAGCCAATCCAATTATATTTGTGCAATTAATTATGCTTACATATGGTATTAGAGCATAAGTTATCGAATTTATGTTTTTTCATCAATAAATTTATATTTTTCTCTCTGTTTGATTTAAGCCCTAATTTGCTTTATGGAGAAAATTGCAATTCTGGTTTTCGATTTTATTTCACCGATCTGGGTATGAGGGTTTGCTTATTTTTTACAACAATTAAGACTTCATCTACGTGCCTCGCGTTTCCGCTGCATATGTAAATTGTTTATTAAAAGAGTTGCCACCTTCTTGCTGCTTGCAACGTGAATATGGATTTATGTTTAATTTATCACCGTGCGTGTTGTATGCTTGAAATCATGATGAAGTTGTTTTTATCAAATTGTCGGCTAATGGAAGTATAGTTGTTGCCAAACCCACCAGTAAGAAAGCTAATAGCATGTATGACCCCACATGCATTCAAACTATTATTTTTTTTAATATAATGTGATAGTGGGCATGTGCATTACCGATTAAAATTTAATTTATTTATGCATGTGTATGAATGAGAACAAATTATGCTTTTGACACTAAGTGCTTGATGATTATATTTTATTGGGTTTGTTATATATATATATATATATATATATATATATATATTATCAAGATTATATTATGTATGTACATCAATAATATATATATTGGCATCTGAGGGTGTGGATTAGTCGTAAGGAAACCGACCGAACTTTCATATTTATTTGCGAGAGTTACAGTTCAACTCTTAGTATGTCCCCGTCAAGACTTCAAATATACTCAGTCTTACTAAATATCAGGTGGAGAGGGACAAGACTCTATCTCCTACAGGGCTCCACTTTGTTAAGGGAGTGAGCTTGCTACTCTAAACTCATATAGGGTTGCAAAGTTGGAATAACAACAAGGCTTTATCTCTTAATAGAATCCTAGACGGATAATTTGTAACACTTCTTTATCCGAGTCTGGAGACTTGATTAAAGAGATATCACCTCATATTACTTTTGACATATATTTCTTTGGACAATGCCAAAACACGTATAAAAATTTTCTTTACTCTTTGGGATCGTTTTTCACATTCATTAAAACCATGCTATTTAAAGTAAACATAAAAGTTTACAAAACCCACAACGTGTTTTTAATATAATGTGATAGTGGACATGTGCATTACCGATTGAAATTTAATTTATTTATGCATATGTATAAATGAGAACGAATCATGCTTTTGACAATAAGTGCTTGATGATTATATTTTATTGGGTTTGATGTATATATATATATATTATCAAGATTATATTATATATGTACATCAAGAATATATATATTGGTATCTGAGGGTGTGGGTTAGTCCTAAGGAAGCCGATCGAACTTTCACATTCGCTTGCGAGAATTACAGTTAGACTCTTAGCAAGTCCTTGTCAAGACTTCAACTATACTTAGCCTTACTAAATATTAGGTGGAGAGGGACAAGACTCTATCTCCTATAGGGCTGCACTCTGTTAAGGGAGTGAGCTTGTTACTTTAAATGTATATAGGGTTGCAAAACTGGAATAGTAATAAAACTCTATCTCTTAACAGAATCCTAGACGAATAATTTGTAACACTCCTTTACCCGAGCCCGGAGACCTGATTAAAGAGATATCACCTCGTATTACTTTTGACATATGTTTCTATGGATAATGCCAAAACACATATAAAAATTTTCTTTACTCTTTGGGATCATTTTTCACATTCATTAAAACCACGCTATTTAAAGTAAACATAAAAGTTTACAAAACCCACAAGGTGTTTTTAATATAATGTGATAGTGGGCATGTGCATTACCGATTGAAATTTAATTTATTTATGCATGTGTATGAATGAGAACAAATTATGCTTTTGACAGTAAGTGCTTGATGATTATATTTTATTAGGTTTGTTGTGTATATATATATATATATATATATTATCAAGATTATATTATGTATGTATATCAAGAATATATATATTGGTATCTGAGGGTGTGGGTTAGTCGTAAGGAAGTCGACCGAACTTTCATATTTGCTTGCGAAAGTTGCAGTTCGACTCTTAGCAAGTCCCCTTCAAGACTCCAAGTATACTCAACCTTACTAAATATCAGGTGGAGAGGGACAAGACTCTATCTCCTATAGGGCTCCACTTTGTTAAGGGAGTGAGCGTGCTACTCTAAATTCGTACAGGGTTTCAAAGCTGGAATAGCAATAAGACTCTATCTCTTAACAGAATCCTAGACGGATAATTTGTAACACTGTTTTACCCGAACCCGGAGACCTGATTAAAGAGATATCACCTTGTATTACTTTTGACATAAATTTCTTTGGACAATGCCAAAATACATATAAATTTTTTTTTTATTCTTTGAGATCATTTTTCACATTCATTAAAACCACGCTATTTAAAGTAAACATAAAAGTTTACAAAACCCATAATGTAAAGAAAATTATATTTAAAAAAAAGCAGTTTTATTGTCCAAAGAATTATAAAACAAAATGCGGAAAATAAATTTACATAACTGTCCCTGCTATCCGGTGCCTCCAATGCAGCAAGCTCAAATAGTTTAAGTGTCAGATTTACCTAACACACATAAACTGATAAGAATGAGGGATAAACACTCATTAGGTTCTCAAAATGCAAATGCAATGTGTTATGCATGCAAAATTTCATTTCTCGAAATAATGATTCCCTTTATTCCATCATAATTCATTTGTAAAATATAATTTGTAATAGAATTTTAGTGCACTCATTTATTATTTTTGAAATCAATGTACTTACATATTATCCATCATACTCTGCTCAACTGCGTTCTCGTAGGGCCCACATGCACGTCAGTGGTCTATCTACCAACTAAACTGCATCTCCCTTATGGGACCCACTTGCATGTTTGTGGTTGGTCAGTTAGTCGGACTGTGCCATCACAGGACCCACAAGTACATTTATGATCGGTCGGTTAATGAACCGCGTCCCCTTGTGGGATCTGTATGCTCATTTATGGCCGGTCGGTTCATGAGCTTATCCATTCATGGCTTCCACAACCATTACTTTCCAGTACACTTTTTAAAACATAACTTTCATGGAAAAGTCAGTTCCTATAATATGTTTCTATGTAAATATATGCACATAATTATTCATCAACTTAATACACAGTTACCTTTCTATACTTTATAACTGCGTTTAGTGAAATAAATTATCATACAACATTCATTCACAGAGATAACCAGTTTGGTTATAGACATACACAGAAAAATATGGGATAATATCCCCAAATTACTCATACAATATGAATTTATAAATTTGCCCTTAGTAAAAATACAAAATACCCTTAGCAAAATATATAATACCAATTGTGTCCTTGGTAATTTTTTAAAATTTCAAAAATGCCCTTGTACATATTTCAAAATAACAAAATTGTCTTTGGAAATATTTCATAATTATAAATATATGCTTAATAAAAATATAAAATTTCAACATTATCCTTTATAGAAAATTAAATTCCCATTTTAACCTTGATAGTAACACCAAGTTTCCATTTTACCCCTAGGTTTTAATAAAATTACCATTTCGCCCTTAGGGCATAAAAATAAATAAAACTATATAGAAAAAATTATTTTTAAAACATATGTACATATATTTAAAATAGCAACTAGATAAAAATATAACTTCTTGTAAAATTTGCACAAGTGAAAATATATTTTATTCTAAAAATTATTTTTTCAAAATTATATTTTAAAAGAGATGAAATTACTTATTTATCTTTGAAAATTAATTTAACTATAAATATACATATATATATACACACACACACACATATGATTATATATTTATACAAATATATATATATATAGGGAGAGAATTGCTGTATTAAGCGAAGTCGCTCAATACATCTTATGTGACACATGGAAAAAACTAATGCTGGCATTAGTTTATATTTTTACGGGTTATTTTTATTTTTTTCCCCTTTCCTAACTTCCCTTCCCTTCGCATTTTTCTTTGTGTTTTCTGTCTTTTCCTCTTCTAGCCGACGTCAAAGCTCATTACCATATCATTTAATTGATTTCATCCAAACTGACACCATAAATAAGAAGCAAAAAACTCCTTTCCTCCTACTTCATCGTTGACATTGCAGGGGTAAGAATTTTGTTTTTCGGTGTTGCTCTAGCAAAAAAGTTTGTACTTTCCTCATTTCTCAGTCGAAATACCCATTGGTTTTGAAAAACAATTTGTTGTTATGTTATGGAAAAAAAAAAAATTATAGCTTTCATGCATCTTTTCACCATTGAGATTGTGCAAGGAGGATATGAGGTTTGCAACTTACACCTGGCCTTGGGTATTCAAAGATAGCACATGGGTCCCCCATTAAACCCCAACCAGCTAACTAGGATCCAAAGTTATGTGATTGTTTCCATGAGAGTGGAAATCTAGGCTGCTAAACTCATCATACACCTGAGTTGATCGGGAATTAATATTGTGATTGTCATCATCATGATGTGTTGGATTAGGCCACCATTGACGCACTAACCAGGGAGCATTCTTTTTCTTCCTTTTAAAGAGTGAACCAGATCGCCCCTGGGCTGTTTATCGATTATGAATTCAATTTCTAATTTAACATGTACCCTTGAAATTACATATTTTTTTCTTCCATCGATCACTTTGCGAGACAATGTGGCTTACTTACAGGTAGGTTTCCATTGAGAAATTGTATAATGTTGTTCATTATCTAAGCAGAGATATGATCTAGATATGGTTCTATTAGTATCTAATTATGGAGTTCAATAAATGAACTAGTCCTTTCTTAAGTTCGAAGCGTGACCTAAAACTTAAATATTCCAACCTATATTATAATGTTGTGATGTTTTTAATGTCTTTCAAACTGGATATTTCTATTTCAATAAAAAAATGTACATTAATAAGTGGAATATTAATACCTTTGGGAAAAGTATTGAGGAAGATGTATTACATGGTATATAATGATAACACCATAGATAATGGCTTTTCAAAGTGTTCTACGATTGTTGATACATATTACATTTTAGGGATAAAGGAAAAACTTATTTCAAACAAAATTTGTAAACGGCTAAGGGCTTCAACCATTTGGTTGAGGGTTCCTCATCTGTGAAGAGGGGAATCATCCCTCGGCCGTTTACCCGAGGGCCTCGGTCATTTGGCTGAGTGAAATTCTAACAAGCATTATACCTTTTGGAACTTCACTCGGCCATATTACAGAGGGCCTCGACCATTAGGCTGAGGGTTCATACACTTTAAAATCATACAGTTATTTATGAACATACGCTTGAAATCTATTATTTATCTTTTTTTTTTGTTAATATTAATGGCTATGACTTGTATTTATCAAGCATAATTTTATCTAATTCATTACATAAAAGACAAAGTTCTAATTGATTACATAAAAAACAAGGTTCTAATTCATTACATAAATGCTCTTATACTTTTATCCAAAAAGGACAGATCCCATGATTCTCTCTAGTCCAAACCCAAAGGAACTAATGCCATCATGTTGAAGAGAACATGAAGTAGTGAACCATGAAACAAAATGGAGGTATAGATCAATTATACTGCAAACAGATTAGCACCATCTTCCTATTTAGTAAATGAAAGTTGATCTTACAAATAAAAAAGAATTATAATAATGAAACAAATGTTATCTATTATAAAATATTTAAACCCATATTAAGATAATTATTGGCTTGAAATGCTAATTTATCATCAGTTGATAATTCTGAACCGACACTGTTGCAATATGGAGTAGACCTATAAAAAAATCAAATTTCAGATTTATTCATAAAATAAGACAAGTTTTCAACTAGTAATGTAAATAAATTTATAAAATTACCTCTCCAACTTAGGACAATTTCTTTTATATTGTGCTTGCCTTGGAAGTCCACATTCTCGACAAAGTCTCATCTTGGAAATTGCAATCTCTTTTTCAAATTAAATCATTTTTCCACATCTTTTTTTATCTCACCTATAAAGGATTGCTAGTATTTATGGGCTATTTACTACTTGTACTAATTGATTGTAGCACAACATTTATATTTCCATTAATTTTCTTAATTTTTTCATTTATCACTTTCAACTAATTGAAAAGGAGATTAGAGCCTTCACTAGTGAGACGTGCACCATCAATTATAGGAGAAGCTAAATATGATAGACTTGCATGTTGTGTCATCAATGACATACAATCTGGATCGTTCATTTCTTGGCCATAGTTATTTGCACTCCAATTTTGGCATCTTTTGTCTACCTTTTCAAAATGTATTGGCTTGGTAGATGTGTGAACTGTTTAAAATGAAAAACTAGTGAGACATGAATCATTAATTACAATAGAAGCTAAATAGGATAGACTTGCATGTCGTGTCATCAATGGTATGCAATCTGGATCATTCATTTCTTGGTCATAGTTATTCGACACTCCAATTTTGGCATATTTTGTCTACCTTTTCAAAATGTATTGACTTGGTAGATGTGTGAACTGTTTAAAATGAAAAAAACCCAACATATGCCTACATGAGATTCCTTTGAATACAAATTATCTGCAGCTGCAAGAAACACCTTCTGATTGCTTGTTAAAGTGAACCTTTCTAAATCTTGTTGATGAACCTTACTCATTAAGTTTTTATATCCTATAAAGAACAGTCTCATCATCCTCATATGTGCTATTTATAGTGTAAGGAACATTTTCAAACACCTCCTTTTGGAAAAGTATGAAATTTCTCTTTGTGTATACTTCCGTTATTTGTTTCTCCATAGCCCATAAAGATTTCAGCTTTGGTTTCTCATTAAGATCAACATAATCCGCAACTAACTTCTCATACCACTGATGACTAGGAGCTCTATTAAAATGATTAATAAAACCCATCAATGAATTTCTACTGAAAATGTATTTCTTGAAAAATAAATGTTCACTTTCAGCTCTTTGACTACTTGACATTCCAGTACTAAAAAACTTATTGACATATGCAGGAATCCATTTCTTATGAATCGCATACAATTCACCCAACCATTCATTGTCTTCTAATTTAGTTTTACTTATTTAATCCAGCCAAAATGCTTCAAATTCTTCAGCTATCTTAGAGTGAAATATAACATCTTTAAATGAATGGTAATTGTCTCCATACACTATGGAGTTAATTTTTACAGAAAACTTAGTCAAAATGTACAATATACAATAATGATGAATAGTTGATAGAAAAACATGAGCTATAACCTTCATCATTGCGGGATCTTAATCAGTATTAATCACTTTAAATGCACCTTTTGACATAGCATCCAATAACTTATTGAATAACCAAATAAAAGATTATGTTTTTTCATTACTTAGAAAGGTACATCCAAAAGTAATAGTTTGACCGTTAAGATTTACTCCTGTAAGTGGAGAAAAAATCATAACATATTTATTTGTATTATATATTGTATCAAACACTACAATATCACGAAATGAATCGTATGCTCTCCTTGCAATAATCTCTGCCCAAAAGCATCTCACAAGCTTTTTTTTTTCATCAATCTCAAAGTTAAAAAATAAAGAATGTTTTTCTTTCTCAAAAGAAAAAAATTCTACCAACTGTTTGCATCAAACTCTCTTTCCTTTACACAATAGTTTGACCTAAATAGTAAAGCTGTGTGTATATTCCACCGTCACTCGGGTTAAACCAGGTGTGTGGTACTTTGGATGGACCAAAGCCCCCCATAAAAAAAAAAAGAAGTCCCTTTCCTTTTTTTAACATTTTTTGTTCAAAATTTCTAAAATCCCCTTCAGTGTAACCAATATTTTGTGGACCACCAGCTTCAATTTTCATGATTCGAATTTATTTGCATGTTGGTATGTTTGCAGATGAGAGTTGTTGATTTAAAGTTTTTTTTTTTTGCAACTGAAACACTCTTATGTGACCTTAGTAAATGTACCTTTGTAGAAGTGGTAAGATTATGATTATACTCCTTTATAAACTTACTAACTACCAAATTCGGACCTGTTTGTCGTTTTGCCAATGTTATCTTCACCTTACAACCTGACTGAACTTCAATTCCTTTCACATGTCTGTGGATGATATCTTTCAACTTTCTTTGGTAAGAGTCATATGTTTTTCCTTCCTTAGAGAAAACAAACTGTTTCCATACCAGTTCATTTGTTTTCTTATTCTTCTTACTATTGCTCATCATTGCATTAAATCCATACTCTTGTGCATATGCATTGTAGAAATTAAAAAATTCTTCAATTAATTTAAATTCCATACCAACTTTAGGTTGTTTTTCCTTCGAAATTTATGGAGTAAAAATACCACTTGAAGACCTAAGAAATATATTTTTGTTAATATAAAAGAGAATATACATATAATTTAGAGAAAACAAATCTATAATTTAAAAACCAACATGCAATTAAAGAATACCCACCCCAATAATGGAAATTATAAAAATAGGCACTCATTCATAAGTTTTATAAAAATACCTATAATACCCCTTATTAGTTAACACCTATGCTTGATGGGTATTTTTATAAAACTTATAAATGTGTGCTTATGCTTGTTGGAATTTCACTTAGCCAAATGGCCGAGAGAAGACACCCTCTTCACATAGGAGGCACCCTCAGCCAAATGGTCGATGCCCTTTGTGGTTTGGCCGATGGGTACCTCCCCTCTTTATATAGGAGGCACCCTCAGCTGTTTGGCTGAGGGGTGCCTACGCTTTTCATATAGGAGGCACCCTCGGTCAAATGGTTGAGGGTGCCTCCTATGTGAAAGGGATACCTTCACATGACTGTTTGGCCGATAGTGCCTCCTATGTGAAGAGGATAAGCATCCTTTGGCCAAACTGCCTAGGCCCTCGGCAGTTTGGCTGAGGGATGCCTTCATTCACACACAATAAGCATCCCTCAACCAAACTGCTGAGGGCCTCAGCTGTTTGGCCGAAGGATGCCTTCCCTTACACATAATAGGCGTCCATTACATTGTAATTTGGATTCCAATAACAGAAGATAACAATGAAAAACAAATAAAATAAAATCCTTCTATAAAAATGTCATTTTTATATCGAATTTCTTGATGAACATTTTCAGAAACATATGCAAACAATGCATGTAAAGCTCATATTTCATTGTAAAACCTGTTGTTGCTTTGCAACTTGGTCCTTGGGCTTATGAGTGCTAATAATGGAAGACCGAAAAAAAAGCACAACTTTGTCCCTAAGCTCCTTAGCTTGTTGGTTCGTGCGCGAAAGGAAGAAGAGTGGAAAAAAACAAAAGACTGATATACAATTATGGCTTGCTTATTTATGCAACAAGGGAAGAAGAAGCGGAAAAAAAGATGACGAACAAATGAACCAGGGATGGATGAATCTGGTTGGGAAGAAGAGTGACAAAAATATGAACACAAACAGGAATGGATCTGAGGAAGAAAAGGACAAAAAGAAAAAAATACGACAATAATAAAAAATGGGCCTGCCCGCATTTAACGACGTCCGTGTTAAAAATTAATAGTAGTAGGATATCTTGGCGATATTATATATATATATATATATATATATATATATATATATATATATATATATATAACCACATATACAGCACACACACGCACACACCCATATGCTAATTCATACATATACTCTATTCAATCATAAGAAGACACACACATATATGTGTATATATATATATATATACATACACCTTTATGTATACATTTTATACATAATACAAGTTTAAAAATATCCTATAAAATCATACACACTTTTGTAGTAACCACATTGTAATTAAACCCTAATATTTTTCATAAAATAATAATTAAATATGAAAAGACCAAAATACCATTAGCAAACTTACAAAATGACAAATATATCCCTTAATGGCTGAAACATCCAAGCTTGATTTCCACAACATTTTCATATCAAATCATGCAATTTTTTGAGGGCTTTGCAAGATTAACATTCTAATCAACAATTTAATACATAAATTCATAAAAATTCAACATATAATATACAAAAATTAGAACCCTAATTTTGCAAATTGAAAATCTTTGCCGTAAACTAAATCAAGATCAGATCAAATCACATGATTCGAATACAAATCACATGATTCGAATACAAATCACATGATTCGAATACAAATCAAGTAAGGAAACACTTAGTTTCACATGGATTTACTTGGATTTATATCGGAAAACACATAAAATTAACCGAAAATCAAAAAGTTTGGAAACCTACATTTCTTTCAAGCTTTCTTTTTGCAAAAACCACTTGAAAACATCACGAAAACAAGCTTTGAACTTCCTAGGGTGCTTAGCTCATTCTTCTTCTCTTTTCCCTTGATTTTTTTCTTAAATTTTTGAATTTTCTCACTTTCTTTCACTTTCTCTCTCTAGAATGAAAAAGAAGTTTTAGGAATGGAATATGACTAGCCATGGGTAGAGCAAAACCATTTGAACACTTTAAAAAATGATGATGTAGCATGATGATATAGCAGTGAAACTTTGATCATGTCTTTGACTGATGACGTGGCAGTTGATTTTAGCTGGTAGTCAACTGTGCCGGAAATGCAAACAAATATTTTCGACGGTACCGGAAATGAAAACAGACAATAAAAATTAAGCTGAAAACAAAAACAAGCAATACCGATAAAGTTGAAAAATAATGCGGGTATTACATGATTCCCACATTGAAACCTTCTTTTTTTTTACCAAAGAAAAAAGATTATAGATATCGATTATATTAAATTTTATGATGGCCATTAGGTTGTAGGATATAAATGTGTAATTACTATAAATTCTACATTACTTGTACAATATTAATATTCATATTTTTAATAGTTTGTTAGTCACCAAAGTAGCCGAACTTAAAGTTATATAAGTATTAAATTATAAAATATTTTATTCAATTATTTATGATTTATAGATGCTTATGAAGAAAAATGATATAATGAATTTAGGGATAATTGAAGTTCATTAGTTATAAAATATTTAAGGATTGCCCAAAAGTTAATTTTATAATTTGTGGACATGAAGTGTTAATTTATATACTTAAAATGAATGTGTTCAGCATATCCAAAGATAGTTAGCATGTTCACTTAAGATATATTTAATTAACAATTAAGTAATATAGAATTAGTATCCTTACTGTAATTATGGTATGTCTAGAATCACCTAAAGGAGATCTTAGATATACACTAAAGGTTTTATGTGGAATAATTATTTATATGAATACATTATAAAGGACAAGTGGAATGTGAGTGAATTGATTAGTATGCTTGTTCAAGAGGAGATAAGAATTAAGAATTAAGAGACCCTTACCATTAACTTGGTAGGTCATGAATGAGGTGGAAAAAAGCCCAGAAAGAATTATAGTAAAGATAGGAGCAAGCAATGATCATTTAAAGTTAATGAATCTTCTAATCAAGTTCAAAAGAAGGAATATAAAAGTGATATATACCATTTTTGTTAGAAATTTGGGCATTATAAAAAAGATTGCTTGAAACATAAAGGATGGTTTAAAAAGAAAGGTAAGCCTAGTGCTTTAGTATGTTTCAAATATAATTTGGCTGAAGTTTTTTATAATACTTGGTGAATTGATCTTGAATGTGCTACTCATATTTCGAATACCTTGCAGAGATTCCTTACAACTCAAATCACAAACCCAAATGAAAAATTTATTTTTATGGGGAACCATGTCAAAGCACCAGTTGAAGTTATCATAACTTATCGTTTGCTTTTAGATGCCGGACATCATTTAAATTTGTTTCAGACACGTTATGTACCTTATATTTTCTATAATTTATTTTTCTTATCTAAACTTGATACCATTGGATACACTTTTGAATTTGGAAATGGATGTTTAAGTTTGTTTACAAATAATTACCTTATTGGTTTTGGTGTTTGTTATGATAGCCTATACAAGTTCAATCTTAATAATCTTTCTGCTAAAACTTTATTAACCCTCATCATAATGTTGGTACTAAACATAGTTTAATTAATGAAAGTTCAGCTTTTTTGTGGCATAAACACTTAGGTCATGTTTCCAAAAAAAGATTACAAAGACTAATAAATAATGAAATTTTAATAGGTTTGAACTTTATTAATTTTGATATATATGTGGATTACATTAAGCGAAAGCAAACGAAACACACAAAGAAGGGTGCCATATGAAGCAGTAAAGTTCTTGAAATTGTACACATTAATATATGTGGCCTTTTGATGTTCCATCTTTCAGTGAAGAAAAATATTTTATTACATTTATCGATGAATTTTTATGTTATGGACATGTCTGTTTATTGCATGAAAAGACTTAAGTAATAAATGTCTTAGAGGTGTTTATTCATGAGATAGAAAGATAATTAGACAGAAAGGTGAACATAGTTAGATCTGATTGAGCTGGTGAATTTTATGGCAAATATAATGAATTAGTACAATGCCTAGATCCATTTGCCAAATTTCTTGAAAAATATGGTTTATGTGCTCAATACACTATGCCACGTACACCACAGCAAATGGCGTAGCAGAAAGGTACAATCGTACATTAATAGATATGATTAGAAGTATGTTAAGTAATTTATTTTTACCCTTATCATTGTGGATGCATGCATTAAGAACCGCTGTTTATTTGTTAAATAGGGTTCCTAGTAAGACTGTTCCAAAGACTCTATTTGAATTGTGGATAGTAAGAAAACCTAGTTTAAGGTACCTACATGTTAGGGGTTGTCTGGAGAAAGTAAGAATTTATAATTCATATGAAAGGAAATTGGATACAAGAACAATCAGTGGTTTTTTCATTGGTTATCTTGAAAAGTTTAAAGTGTACAGATTTTATTGTCTTAATAATAGTACAAGAATTATTAAAATTGAAAATACTAGGCTAATTGAGGAAGGTGAAACTAATGGGAGTGTTGAAAAACCACATAGTGTGGCTATTGAAGAAATAAAAGTTCAAGTCCCTTTACCTACAACTTCTTCAAAATTTGTTATTTCTTTGGTTGTAGAACAATTTAACAATTTACATGAACAACAAATAAATGATCAAACACTCCATGAAGAGTTTGTAGTTAATGAACTATTAAACCTATAGTTAATGTTCAAATTGTAGAACAACCACAAAAAATAATATTAAGAAGGTCTCAAAGATCTAGAAAGCCAACTGTTTCTAATAATTATGTAGTATATTTACAAGAGTCAGAATTTGACTTGGGAATTAAGGACAATCTAGTTTCGTTTTCACAAACCATTGAAAGTGTTAATTATACTAAATTGATTAATGCTATAAAAAGGAGTTGAAATCTATGAAGCATAATGAAGCCTGGAATTTGGTTAAATTGCTTGAAGGTTATAAAAGAGTCAGATGTAAGTGGGTCTTTAAAACCAAATTGACTCTAATGACAATATTAAAAAGTATAAATTCATACTTATTGCTAAACGTTTTCTTTAAAAATATGGCATTGACTATAAGGAGACCTATTAACCTATTTCAAAAAAAGACTCTTTTAGAATTATTATGATATTAGTGTCTCATTATGATTTAGAGTTATATCAAATAAATGTGAAGACCACATTTCTTAATGGTAATTTAGATGAAGAAGTCTATATAAAACAACCTGAATGCTTTTCTGATAAAAAGAAGGAATATATGGTGTGAAAATTTAAGAGATTAATATATGGACTTGAGCAATCCTACCCCGTAGTTGTATCTTAAGTTCAATGATACAATTGCCTCCTTTGGATTTAAAGAAAACATTGTTGATCGATGTATATATATAAAGATTAGTGAGAGTAAGTTCATATTTTTATTACTTTATGTTGATGGTATTTTATTAACTAGTAATGATCCTAACTTAATGCATGACACCAATAAATTTCTCTCTAAGAATTTTGAAATGAAAAATATAGGAGAAGCTAGTTATGTGATAGGAATTAAAATATTCCATAATAGGTCTCAAAGGTTATTATGCTTATCTCAGAAAGCTTATATTAGTAAGGTCTTGGAAAGATTTGACATGAAAAATTATTCTATTGCAAGTGTAATTCCAATTCAGAAAGGAGACAAATTTTGTCTTAATAAATATGCAAAGAATGAATTGGAACATAAGCAAGAGGAAAATATTCCTTATGCATCAATTGTTGAAAGTCTAATGTTTGCACAAACTTGTACTAAATCAGACATTAACTTTGCTGTCAGTATGCTGGGCCGACATTAAAGTAATCATAGATTATATCATTGGAAAGTTACAAAAAAAGTTTTGAGATACCTACAATGTACTAAGAATCACATGCTCACTTATAAGAGATATGATCAACTAAAAGTGATTAGATATTCAGATTTAGATTATATTGGTTGTATTGATATCAAAAAGTCCACTTTTGACTATCTTTTCATATTAGCTGAAAGAACTATTTCTTGAAAAAGTGTAAAATAGTCTATCATTGCTGCATCCATTATGGAAGCTGAATTTATAGCATGCTTTGATGGTACAATTTAAGGATTATGGTTTGCACAATTTTATTTCAGGACTAAGAATTGTCGACAATATTATCAAACTGTTAAAAATTTATTGTGATAATTATGAAGTAGTTTTCATTTCAAAGAACGACAAGTATTATAAGGGTGCTAAACATATGAAATTAAAATACTTGTCTTTTAAAGAAGAAGTTCAGAAACGAACAGTGTCAATTCAATATATTAGCATAAATTACATGGTTGCAAATTCTTTGATAAAAGGATTGACACCAAAAGTCTTTAATGAACATGTTGAAAGAATAAATATTATCGAAAACCGTTATTGGGATTTATATTGTTTGTATTTTGATATTATGAGCTCACTTATTTTTATATTTCAGTCAGTCTTATTTTCTATATGGTATACATTTATAAGATAAGTTATGTTAAATAGGATCTGTCTTTAAATAAGACATTATTATTGGACTACTATTGTGTTTTTATATATGAATCATATTAAATAAAGTGCTAGTAGTATAGTATGTGAAAGGAATTACGTCGTTTATAAAAATACAAAACCACTAGAACTCGTATTTGTATCTTTATTTGATTATGATATATGACGTGATCAATATTGAAAGAATTTAGCAAATTTATATGAAGAATGTTTCTTTATTAAACTATGATATAACGTTTTCAATTAATGAGCCCGGTGGGAGAATGTAAACCATATAAAATATTATGTGGCTCATTAATTATATATATATTTTTGTTTTAATAATATTAAGTACTAAGCTTTAATTGATCAATGTAATTAAAAGTCAACTATGATGTAAAACTCACCATTTGATGAGAATGATTATAATTCACCTATTTAATTGAAACTGATCATTTCTCTCGCCCTACGCCTCTTTTTATGCTTCATTTATCAGAAAGCAGGATGACTGAAGGAATAGAGAATATAAATCAAGTTTCTCTATAAATAAAATTTTGTGAATTTTCTAGATTAGAATTTGACTAATCTCACAGATCAATGTATATAAACCCTATTTTATATTAAGGAGCCATTGCAATTACGTTTGTGCAATTAATTATGCTTATAATATATAATAATATTTTATAGTTAGAAATTAATTTGTATAAAAACTGATTAAATGATTGTTATGGCTAGTTAAACATATTTATATATTATTTTTTTCAATGTACTTGTGATGTATTTTAAGTTAGTCTTGTTAAAATTAGTATAACTTTTACTATGTATACAAAAATAATATTTTCAATTAATACAATAAAATTGGATCAACATAAGCTTGAGATTGAACTCAGCCCCTTATGAACTAAGCCAAGCTATGCTCAAGCTTTTTTCAAATGAGTTCAGCTAATTTTGAACAAAATATTAAAATTTTTTCTGAATTTGAGCTCAAATGGTAAGATATGACAATAGAGTTAGGTGAGTGCATTGCATATATATTTTTCAAGAAATATATTCGGGATTCCAAATTTTAAAATCTTAAATACATTGCAAATGATATGACATTTGTAATGTTGTGCCATGTGATAAAAATAACAAAAAAATTTACAGTTAAAAAATATTTTGGTTTTTTCACTAAAATTCTAAAAGTTAACCTATAAAATATAATACCTATAAAAATCTTCCATACTCATTGATGATATAAAAAAAAATATTATTAATTATTTTAGTTTCTTAGTTAATTGAGTTGAAAATTATTAATGACATAGTTAATGCCATATAATTTGGGACGCATTTAAAATATCAAAATTTGGAATCCTAAACATTTTTTCTTTTTAAAAAAACAAGAATATTAGATGAATAGATGGTGTAAAAATGATTAAGATAAAAGTAATTTATTTTCTAATTGATGGCTGAATAAAAAATATTTTACTTAATAAATTATAATAAAAACAATTTAAATCCAAAAAGAAGATATTATTATTAATTTTTAGATAATAAACCATCCAACTTTCCTTTACCAAAATAATGTGATTACATCAATGTGCCTTCACTAGCTAATGAGGTTTAATATGCTCAGAACTTCTTTATTTAAAAAAAAAAATTCATAAGAATATGGTCTATCATATAAAACAATATAGTTGAAATTTAAAAATTAAATGCATCAGTAAAGGTAGAGAGAGAAAAGAAGGGAAAGAGAGTGTAAAACAAAATATTTTTCTATATTTCAATTATGATTATTACACCAGCATTAAGCTTTTACATCCAAAGCTTAAACCAATATATAAAACACTTGCATGTATAGTTCAGCAAAACAAACAACATCCTAGAAACTAAGCTAACAGAAAAGTAACAATTTTCTAACTAATGCATTGTTGGCTTGATCAATCTTTTCAATGCCATGTGTGTCTTAAGACAACTTTTGAGTGAAAATGAGAACTAACTGAGAGTGAGCTTGAGCTTGATAGAAAGGATGTGAAACATAGAACCAGAGATAGCTTTCGTTATTGCATTTGCAATTTGTTCCTCTGTTAGGACATACCTTAAATCTAATATGTGGTGCAAAACCTTATCTCAAACAAAATGAATATCTATTTCTACATGTTTGATTTTGACATGTGCTACTGGATTAGAACATAAAGAAGCAACACTAATATTGTTACACCAAGTAATAGGACAAGTAGGTTAAGGACCATGAAGCTCTATCAACAAAGATTGAAGCCAAGTTGGATAGCTAGTGTAAGGTAATGTTATAATGAGTCATCTAATTTTAGCTAGAAGATCATAAATGTATTTAGATTGAGTAAGTAATAAGCTTGATTGATCTTTGTATACTTCAATCTTATGAAAATAGCGTCAATCCCCAAATCTTTAAGCGTAAAAGAAGTATTGAGATCCTTAACTACTTGATTGATGAAGCCAAAAACTGATTGTTACAAGAGTAAGTAAACAAAGAGACATCTGCCATGGATTTCAAAAAACCCCATATTAGTAACGTAGATTTCAGTATGTCAAACGATGCTCGAGGAGCTTGTGTTTAAACCATAAAGAACTTTTAGAAGTTGATAGACATCAATAAATTTTAAAAAATTGCTCGAGTTTTAGCAAAGTGGGATATTGAGGGTGAACAAAGCCTTTAGCTAGGTCATATAAACTGTTTCATTTAACTCACCATTAATAAATGCATTATTGACATTCGATTATTTAATTGATCAACCATGAGAAATAGCTAATGATAGAACAATTCTAATGGTTTAAGGCCTCACTACTGGACTGAAAGTGTAATTTAAATAAATGCCAAAATTTTGATAAAACTCTTAGCCATACATCTTTGAATACTCCCATCAATATTATATTTAAGTTTGAAAAACCCATTTAGCACCAATAACATTATAGGAAGAATTGCAAGGAACCAATCTCCAAATATTATTACTCATTATAACATCATATTTAAGCTGCATTGCTTGTTTCCAAACAGGAGATTTTAAAGCTTCAGCAACTGATTTTAGTTAGTATTACCTCCAAAGAACCTTGCAAAATACTTTGAATTTTGCTTGACAATCCCACTTTAGAAGGTATCACCATTGGATGTTGAGGTGACAATAAACTAGAAGAGTAATATCATAATGATTTGAACTAGGAATGGGTGATATAGTATCTTGAAATACATTAAAAGCTAGTGAAGAATTTGTAGATCTTGGAGAAGGAGAAGTGCTGGATATAAATGAATAACCTAGTTATAAGGGCAAAAATGAGGTGTCCAGATCGCTCACTTCAATAGAAGAAAAGAAAAAATATAATCCTCACAAACTAGATGAAGACATAGAAGAAGGAAAAAGACCATATAATGAGGTAAAAGGAAAGGAGAATTCACTAAAAACCACATGTTTGAAAATATAAACCCTTCCTAAAGAATGAAGACATTTGAACCTTTATGAAAATGGCTGTAATCAATGAAAGTACACTTGGAAGATCTAAATTCAAGTTGATTCTAATTAAAAGGTCTAAGATATTGAAAGCACTCACAGTAAAAAACCTTCAAAAAAATATAATAAAGAACTTTATTAGAATTAAAAAAGGTTTTGTCACGAAGAGCTATAGAAGGAAGTTTGTTAATAAAAAAAGAAAAATTAATAGTTTGGAAAGCCTTTAACAAGAACCTAATAGGCATAAAAGCTGTGAGAAGGGAGAGACCAAGTTCCATTAAATGTCTATGATGACATTTAGCCATCCTATTTTGTTGAAATTGTAGGGACAAATAATACGAAGAGCAATATCATGTCTTTAAATAACTGATTACAAAAGCTTGTACTGGGTACCTCTATTTATTTGAATGGTCTTAATCAAGGTAGAAAATTGATTCTCAATAAAGGCTTTAAAAATAAGAAAAATAGTAGAAACTTCAGGTTTGGTTTTTAATGGATAAAATCAACAAAATCGTGAGAAGTCATCCACAAAAATAACATAGAAACAATGTCCATGACTAGATGGAAGAGGATAAGGTCCTTATATGTTTGAATGAATGAAATCCATAGGTTTAGTACATTGAAAATCGAATAAAACAAAAGGTAAAATATAAGATTTACCAAGTTTGCAACCAGTCCAAAAAGTAAGTTTGGATTTCATTATAACAACAAGATTACAATTGGATATTACTTAACACATAAGATGAGGATCACCTAATCTATAATGCCAAATCTCAAATGACATTAATTTTTGAGTATGTACATTATTCACTGTATTTATAAAGTCAATTGAAGTTGTACAAGCATTGCAATCGAAACAACAATTATTGAAAGGGAGAGAAAAGCATAGAAACAAGTTGCGTAATAACTGCTAAATTGATTTTTGAACCAACAGGAGAAGAAATACGATGTGTCATAGAAAAAGCAGGCTTGGTATAGGAAGGAATGAAAAGACAAAGACTATCTATAAGCTCCCCTCGAAGAAAAAGCTTATATATCACAAAAGTATAATTCATATACTTTGTGAGCACATTATTATCGACAATCAATTTTGCTAAACTAAGCAAATTCTTTATTATCGCAGGTAAATATAACATATCATAAAAGTTAATTGGTCTAATGTGAGTGTTAAAAACAATATTAATCAGTGTTCATGATCTTGAGGCCTGATCAATCATTAATAACAAGAGAATCATGACTTTCATAATTTGAAATTTGAGAAAGAAACTTCATATAATGAGTTATGATACAGATGCATTTGTAGGAAAAGTATATGAGAGACATGGGCCATAGGTTAAGTAGTTCAAACTGCACCAAGGATAAAGATGGCAGATAGTTTCTCTATTAGTACTGTTCCTAATTAGTAACATTTATCAATTAGAGGAATTTATCATAATTAGTATAATTTATCCTAGTTATTAGGATTTATCTGTTAGTAGATTTTATCTTAGGAAAATTTGTTCTCCTATTACAAGAGAATAATTTAAGTATGTAATCTCTATTTAAAGAGAATAATTGGAGGAAATACATAATTTCTTTCAAAATTATAAAAGTTTAAGACCCTTTTTACTCAATGAGTCTAAGGTGAGGATCTCCTTTAAACTAGTTCCACTCAAGTTAATCACAGGTTTTTCATGAGGCAGAAATTGTAACAAGAGAAAGAATAAGTTGGAAGAAGCAAACTTCGTTATATATTGCCCTATGATATGATCCATAACTCGTGGACATAACAATTTGGTATCAGAGTCAGACACCGTGGGCGACTCCAATCCTGCAGAAGAATTGAGGGCTCTTTTCCAAGAAGCACATGCAGTTAAAGAAGGAAGAATTGCTGAAGTTGAATTGCGAATGGAATTGAGAGTTGCACATATACAATCCATGTTCAAGGTTTGGTTGCAGCATATATTGTAATAACTTGAGGAACTCTTTAATGGTGCCAATAGAAACCGTGCTAGAGAATTAGATTGAGATATGAGTAGTAGCCATAACTATAAAACCCGTAATGAAAGAATTGATGGTAGAGTTGACATGAGGGCAGGGAATAGAACAGTACTGCTTCATACAAAGCTTGATTTTTCATCCTTTGAAGGGGTAAGATGATCCATTGGTGTGGTTATATAGATGTGATTCTTTACGAATCAACAGACATATGAAACAGTCAAGGTTAGCCTAGCTGCTTTTTAGTGTTAGGGGAGACATAATTGTGGCAATCTCAAATAAACGAGAAGAACCAACTCTCATTTTAGAGACATTCAGAGAATATTGTACTTTCAGATTTGGTCCTCCATTACGCGGCAATTCTTTAGGTGAATTGGTTAATTTGTAACAGATTAGGACTGTGGAGGAGCATCATAGCCAATTTCAAAGGCTGTTAGCACATGCAAATTCAGTGAGAGTGAATCAACACATGGACTTGTTTATTGGAGGGTTACAGGACTCCATTAAGCTTGATGTTGAGATGCAAAATCCTTTAAACATTTTTCAGGCAATGAATTTAGCACGAGCTTTTAAGGATAAGCATACATCAAGATCCTTGGCCAAATTCTGGCTCTAATTCTAAAAACACAAGTATAGCATCATCCATTCCCTCGTATATTGATAAAGGTAATTCCAAACAAAACGTAATGATAGTGGAAAACTCAAGTTCAAGCAGTGCAACTTCTTCTTTTACTAAGAGGTTAATCATATATAGATGACAAAAAGAAGAACTAAAAGGATGTGCTACAATTGTGATGAACTGTATGTGCCGAGGTACTAATGTAAAAAATTAATTTTGTTAGAAGTTACAGATCATGAGCAAGTTGAGTCAGGCCAAGTGATGAGAATTCAAAATGTCATACTATTGTTCCCTTAATATTTAGTCTTTTATATTTATTTGGTGTCTCAATATGCTCATTATTATTATATTTTGATTTAGGATGCACATGGAGGAGTTAAGTGTAAAACGAAGCTATTTGAACAATTTTGGATAGTTTTGACACTGCTTTGTAATTTAGGCATAACTCTCTTATCCCGATTCCGATTGAGATGATTCAAGATGCTATGGAACGAGAAGAAAAAGATCTACAACTTTTATGTTTTGAAGTTTAAGAGATACCGACTGTATCGAGGTTGGAAAATGGGGAAGTATGGGCGAGCTTGTCCGACTGGTGGATTGGTGCAAGTGGGATATGTCGATGCCTTACATTAGACCTGACTTATGTCGTAGGAGTGAAGACACGAACTAAAATTTGACGAGCAAAACCTGAGAATGTCGGGGCATAGTGGATGGTTATTCCAGGAATTGGACAAGAGCTAACTTGGTGTGGGCCAAGGGCAACTTTTGATTTTGAAGATTTATTTAAACATCTAGGATTATGTTTTTATTATAAATAGACGTCTTTTTTAGGTTTAGGGGGATGTCGCTAGACATAATTTCAATTGTTGATTACGGCTTGGAAGGTTATGAGTTGCTAAATCTCTCTTCTCGGGTAGGAGTTAATTTGTGTTATTGATTGTTCATGTGTGAGACCTGAATTAACAATATTTTAATTAATTCAATTGATTCTTTTGTCTATATTCTTCTACCTTTCTCGATTAATTTCAATTATCTGTGATGGTATTCTGGATCCAATATTATTGCTTGCGATTGAATACATGCTAAATTGAATCTGAGTTGTACTTTGGTTTGATTATTTGTAGGGATTTGGGGAATATAGTTTAGATTATAATCTTGCAATGTTTGTAGGGTTAGTCTAATTTTGGCTATCTTTCTAGATTTTAATGAAATTTTAAATTAATTTGGTTCACGTTGATTTTGAATAATTTAGGGTTAGCAATTAATTATGAACGTTTTTAATTAGTTCAACATAAGAAAAGATTGCAATATATTAGTCGTACTGTCTGTTGACGCTAATGCTAAATGATTGATTGGTAATTAATTTGATTCTTTTTTGTCAATGATCGCATGCAATCAATAATATTAAATTACTCTGAACCGAGATTGTGTCTCATTGATTATTCATCTTGCTTACTTTGCTTTAATTTACTTAACTATTGATTTAAAATACTCGCATCTCAAACCCCCCCCGATTTTATTTATTTTATTTTGTTGATTGATTTGAATAGAAATTAGATTGCTTGTTAGACGAGTCCCTGTGGGTTCGACCTAGACTTGCTAATACTACGTATTTGATAATTTTAGTTATTTAATTTTAGTGTATTATGACACGTCACCAAGAAGAGATTGAGGGACCAAAAATCTCTTTGCGAGCAATAATGGGAAAACAAAATGCACATACTATGCAGTTTAGATCCATAATGCATGGACAATTTTTATTGAGTTTGGTGAACTCAAAAATCACGCATAACTTCATTAGCTCTACAGCAATCAATGCCTCCCATTGGCAGTTCAACCTTAATTGGGTTTGAGTCTGTTGCCAATGGTGACAAAGTTTTAAGTAACAGAGTTTGTCGGGCGGCACGATTTCATGTAGTTGATATTGTTTTTATTGCTGACTTCTTTGTTATTCCTTTGGATGACTTTGACATTATTTTAGGTATTAAATGGCTATAGTTTAATCCTATGAAATTTCATCTTCCTCACTATGAGCTTTGAGTTAGGAAGGACACCAATCACTCTTCAGGGGCAACATACCACTAATGGAATTCTGATTCAATTATTAAAGGAACCAGCAGAGGCATTTGTGTCGACTATAGAGAACTCAATGCTAAAATGATTAAGGATAAATTTTCAATATCGGTTGTAGAAGAGCTGTTAGATGAATTACTTGGGCCAAATACTTTAGCAAGTTAGACCTTTGGAAGGGGTACCATCAAGTATGCATGGACCAACTTGACTTTGAGAAGACAACCTTTCGATCTCATCATGGCTACTTTGAGTTTCTCGTAATGTCGTTTGGGCTGATCAATCCACTATCAATCTTCCAAGCGCTTATGAATGAGGTATTTCATAAATATTTACGTAAGTTTGTCCTTGTCTTCTTTGATGACATCTTAATTTATAATAAGACATGAGGTGATCGATTACTTCATTTTAGATTAGTATTTGAATTGGTGTGTGCTCACTATCTTTGTTTTAAGGAATCTAAATGCTCCTTTAGGAAACCCTAAGTAGCATATCTAGGTCAAATTGTGTCTGCTGTAAGGGTCTCGGTTGATATAAGTAAAATTTAGGCAGTCACCGATTAGCCTCAACCATAATTTATAACTACCTTGCACATATTCTTGGGGTTTACAGGTTATAATCATAAATTCATCCTTGATTATGGTTAGATTATAGATCCCTTGACTAACATGCTTAAGCGTAATTCCTTCAAGTGGAATGACGCGACATTAGTTTCTTTTACTAAACTTAAACGAGCAATTTGTGCTACATCAATCCCACAGCTACCAAATTTTGAAAATGAGTTTGTAGTGAAGTGTGATGCCTCGAGAGGTGGTATTGGTACTGTCCTACAACAAAATGGACATCCCATTACCTTCTTTAGTAAAAAATAGGCTATTAGACATTTTAAACTTTTAGCTTATGAAAGAGAATTAATTGTGTAGGATAGGGTGGTACAACATTGGTAACCTTATTTGTGGGGGCGATTTTTTCTTATTTGCATTGATCAATACTACTTGAAGTATTTTTTGAAACATCGGCTAACAATAACACCACAACAACATTAGATTAGCAAACTCATCATATTTGATTTTCAAGTGGAGTATAAAGCTATACATTTGAATAAAGCTATTGATATGCTATTTCGACCGGTTGATGATGAGGAATGGCAGTATGCTATTACACAACCCCAAGGTTTTTTATTGGATGCTATGAGCGAGGAAATTAAGGAGTGTGACTTCCCCTAAGGGTTGCAAGAAAAAGTGAAGCATAAGGAATTGGATAATTTTTTATTGCTGCGTGATGGTCACATTCTTAATAATGACCGAATGTATTCTTCTTCTTGAGTTTTCATGATAACACACATGAAAGTGTTCAAAAAACTTTGCAGCGGGTGCACCATGACTTTTATTGGAAGAGCATGAAATCAGATATTGGAAAGTATATCACGGCTTGTTTTGGCATGCCATTGGAACAAAGTTGACCATTTAAGCCCAACATGTTTATTACAGCCTTTTGAGCTGCCTAAGCAAGTTTGGGTTGACATATCGATGAATTTAATTGATGGATTACCCAAATCATGCGGTAAGACAATTTTGTTTATTGTTGTTAATCAATTATGTAAATATGCTTACTTCATTTCCATGGCACATCCATATACGGCTAACAGTCTGGCCCACATTTGTTTTGAGCATGTGTGTGATCGAGATGTTACCTTCTCTTGTAATTTTTGGAAGGAGATTTTTCACTTATGTGGGACCAAATTAGCGTTTCATTTGCCTACCATTCTCAATCCGATAGTCAAATAGAGGTTGTGAATCGAACTATTGAAATGTAGTTGTGCTATTTTGTGGTGATAGACTGTAAAAGTGGGTGGATTGGATTCCTTGGGTAGAAAACTTTTATAACACCTCTTTCCACACTGCCTTTCATACCTCTTATTTCAAGATTGTTTATGATCATGATCCACCCTTCTTGCAATCTTATGTTATTGGTTCCTCTAGAGTGGATACGGTAGATCGGGCCTTACTTGACTATGATTTGGTTTTATAGGACATTCATCCAAACTTCTGGTGGCACAGTAATGCATAAAGGAGTACTATGAAGGGTCATAGAGATGATGTTGAGTTTACTCTTGACTCATTCATTTGGTTATGTTTACATCCTTTTCGTCAAAAGTCCCTTGCAAGAAAGCTCCAACATAAGCTTGGTCCCAAGTTTTATTGGCCATTTCAATTGTGATGCAAGATAGAGCGTATTGCACACTAATTGGAGTTACCTCCTAACAGTAAAATCCATATTGTTTTTCATGTTTTCCTTCTCAAGGCTTTTAAGGGAAAGACTACAGCTGTTCCGCCTACTCTTTCCCTTTTAGAGGATGGACATGTCATCTTTATTCCTTGCTTTATTTTCCGCTCTCCTAGCAATCATGGCAATTAGGAAATTCTAGTCTAAAGGTGTGGCACTTGCTCTGTTATCCGCTCATTTCGCGCTACTTATCCATATTTTGAGCTTGAGGATAAACTTTTTTTTAGAGGGGTTGTAATGTTACGGATGCAATTGTAGAAAAAGTATATGGGAGACATGGACCACATGTTAAGTAGTTCCAATGACAGTAAGGATAAAGATTGAAAATAGTTTCTCTATTAGTATTATTCCTAATTACTAGGATTTATCTATTAGAAGAATTTATCCTAATTAGTAGGATTTATCTATTAGTAGATTTTATCTTAGGAATATTTATTTTCCTATTGTAAGAGAATCACTTGAGTATGTAATCTCTATTTAAGGAGAATAATTTGGGGGAAATAAAACTAAGTAGAATTTCTTTTAGAATTATAAAGGTTTAAAACTCTATCTATTCAATGAGTCTAAGGTAAGGAGCTCCCTTAAATGAGTTCCGCTCGAAGTTAGTCATAGGTTCTTCACGAGATAGAAATCATAGCATGAGAAAGAATAAGTTGGAAGAAGCAAATTTCGAATTGTTTGCGGATGAAGAGATGTTAAAGGGGTTCTTACATCTTAAATAGATCTTTCTACATCTATATATAAACATTGGTTTGTCAAGGATAACCAAAGACGATTTTCAATTAGCATTTTACATTTTTTGCCAGCACTTTATGCATAGAACTGGTCAATCTGGGTAACTGTCTTTTTGTAGAACATTTTCTTCTCCGAACAAAATTTTCACTAAAATACGCTTTGTATCTAGCTTTAAATCTCAGCTATGACACTTAAATGTTATAAATAATCAATTAGATAAATAAACAATTAGAATAATAATAATATGAAAAGTAAAACACATATTGTGAAAGTGTTTAAAGTCTTAGTTTAATTTATTTATAGAACTCTCATTTTTAAACATTAAAACAAAACAACATATTTGAAATTTTTTAAAAAAATATATCAATTTTTCACTATAGTCATATTAGTTTGAACTAGAATCGTAATTTTCAATTCAAGTTCAAAACTGAAATTGTTATTTTCAATTCTAGTTCAAATTTGGATTCGCAATTTTTTATTCCAGTTTAAAACTTGAACTGCAATATATATTTGATTATAGTTCAAATTTGGATTTCAATTTTGATTTTAGTTCAAAAATGGAATCTTAGTTCAAATTTGGATTCCAATTTTCGATTTTAGTTCAAAAATGGAATTACAATTTTCAATTCTACTATAAAATTGGAATAACATTTCATCCTTAATCTTTATTATTATTATTATTATTATTATTATTATTATTTTTTTTCTAAATTTACAAGAATCAACATGAGTACAATTTTTCAACAATCAAATGATAATTTTACAACAATCAAACATAAGTTTTACAAAGTTACATCGGCTACTTTAATTCAATGACAATAACATTTGTTGAACTAGAGTAAAAGTAATTTCAACACACACTGACTTGGTAGAGTAATGCGTTCGCATGAGGTTATATAGATCTGCAATAGATATCTGTAATGCGTTCGTATTTACGTCGCCGAAGACGAATGCCTTCAAAGTACCATCAAGATTAAGAAGCTTGAGGAGGCAAATTGACCGCACGAAAGTGACTTTTGCAACAAATCTGCAAATTTAAAAAAGATATATTTGTATGGAAGACATAATAAATCAAACCAATACTTTTTCAAATAATAACATAATATACAATTTTGAATTTTTTTTAAGGTAAACTAAAATTTTTACATATGAACTTCTAAACCAAATTATGCTAACATTTCAAAGTCAAAATTATCAATCTATAAACATTTATGTGAAACATAAATTATATGTCAATGATCTATATAGTCCTTTTTTTATTTTAATTATTTTTCTTTTAAATATTAACGATGTTAAAGATCTGAATTATTACTGAAATTAATTATGACATTTAAAAGGCTATGATGTTAAAAAAAAAAAAAAAAAGTTCAAGGGACAAAAATAACATCGACAAAAGTTGAATGGTGAATTGATGCAAAAAAAAAAAAAAAATTCAATCTTCTTCCTCTTGTTATTTTTTTGTACATAAAAAGTAAGAATCTAATTGAGTAAAGCCCAGTAGGTGAAGGCGAATTTGTACGTATAAACAAGGACAAACATAAAGGCCCATGGGATCCACAATAATTAATTAAAGGCTTCTAATTAGGGTCATTGCGAACATCTAAAAACCGTAATCAGGTCCAATTTTCTAATCAAACTTTGCGACCTACATTCGCTTTCATTCCAGCCCACTCTGATAATACTAAAACCATGAAAATGACCTATGATGCATTGCCTACACTTGCCCACGTGGTCAGCTACATCAAAATCCTGTCCATATTTACAACCATTTTTTCCTTTAACATTTTTGTTTATATATAAGCAATATATCCATCTGTGGCAGAGATTTTTAACAATTTATTGTGATGCCCGATGCCCTGCTCATGTTCACATGAGGTCCATATCTCTAAACCCCACAACTTCCCCCCAAAAAAAAAGGAAAAAAAAAAGAAAAGAAAAATGAAGAAGAAGAAGACAGAGACAGAAATTAACACATGAAAATGCTGTCTGAATATAAAATAGGTATTTGACAAAGCTAATAATTATGCATGGCATTGTGTTACATATTGTAATTAAAAATTGGAGGTTTTAGCTTTACAATGTATGCTAAAAGCCATATATATCACTTTGTTTTTATTTTATTCCCAACATCATCAATGGTAGGTCCCCTTTTTTTTGGTTAGCTTTCGCTTTTGGGTACGTGTATACATATCCTCTCTCTTTTGTTTTCGTAATTATCTTCTTAACCATTTTTTATTCCTTTTTTTTTTTTTTGGCTTTGATTATTTTATATTTAATTTAAATATAATCAAAATCTCTGTGCTTACCTACTTTCTTGGAGTGTCAGCACAGTTGCAAAAGAAAGTGAAAAAACACAAAAAAATTTGCACCTCCTTTATTCATAGTTTACACATTAAGAAAAAGTAAAGCTATACATTTTTACAGTTTTTTGCAGCTGTCGGCGGAACAAAACCCTGCTTCTCTCCCTCTGTGTGTGTTGTATTCTGTGATACAACAAAGTGTCTTATTCTACTCAAAGAGAAGTAATTTCAGAAGCAACAGTTCTAGCCCAGAATCTGAGATGTTTCTTCATTTCAGAAGGTGCAGAGAGCTTTGGAAGTCTTAGATTTAGCAACGGTGAATTGGGTTTATTTATAAGCCATGCTTCTGATAAATAAGGCCTTCTCTTACTCTCTTCGTCTTCTTCTTCAACTTCATGAGCAGCAGCTTTCTCTACTTTGTTTTTGTGATTCAGTACTCCAAGTCTCTGTAGACCTGGTAGTAAGCTCATCATTCGCGGGCTCATATTTTCTTTCTTGAATTTGAAACCTAAATCCATGAAACCCTTCACTTCTTCCAGTTCTAGCACCCCAAAGCTCCTGCAACTCATCGATTTTTGCAGTGCTATTGATCTCCTCCTTGTTGATTCTTTGCTAATATTAAGCTTTTCAGCTGATGATGATGATGGTGAAGACGAATTTGAGCGGTTCGATTTGGTGGCCAAAATATTTTTTCTTGCTTTTTGTTGCTTCTGCCTGAAGTCATCCTCATCCTCATCCTCATCCTCATCCTCATCCTCTTCGTAGTTTGAGTCATCCTTGTCACAGATCGATACAGCATATATATCAGAAAACACTAACAAGATTCGTTTATATATATATATATATATATATATATGACTGCTTATACATATGTACATAGTACCTGTAGAGTAGTGTTTGGTGGTGATTCTGAAGAAATTTCTTGGTCTCGGTCATCATCATCATCAAGAGATGATAAGAAAAGGCTTGAAGATGGAGATGTGAAAGAATCTGAGACATGTTGATGTTGATGAGGTGGTGATATACTTTCATGGTTTTGATTGGAAATTAATGAATTAGTGGGTTGTGAGAGAAGAATAATTTGGTGAAACCAAAGGCGATCCATAGCTCCAAGAAGACATTGCATATAGTTATTGGCCATGGTGGATTGAGAGAGAGAGAGAGAGAGAGAATATTTTAATTTTTTGGAAAAGAAAATCTGAATGTACATAAAACATATATAAGCGAGAGTTTTGTGGTTGTAGTAAAGAGACAAACAACAAGTAGTGAGTATAGAAACCAAAATGAAAGTAGGAAATTTAGGAAGTGGTAGAGAGTGAGGATTAATACTGTGGTTGCAAATCATGTATTTCTCTGACTCCACAAATTTTTCACATACTGAAACGACAGAGATTGTCCGTCTCCAAAGCTAGTAACTGCAGAGACTGACCAATCAGTTTTTTTCTTCTTGAAAAATAACAAAAAATAAATAAAAGAAAACAAAAAAAATTCATTGGGATCCTATAATTATTTGCTCTCCAAAGTTACTGCCTCCTCCTTTTTTATTTCCGGTTGGTCATAAATTTTGGCAGTACTAGTTTGCCATATATACAATCTTCATGAAGAAAGATCTCATGGATTTTAATAGCTTAAGGCTTAGTAGGTGTTAAGTACGCAACAACCAGAAAATTTTGTAGACATCTTTGTCTTCTGGGTGGGTTGGAAGGAATGTATTGGTCCATGTGGTGTCAATTTTGCACATTAATTATATAAAACCCATCTGTAGTTAGACTTGTGTGGCATGTAGGTCTAATCGATTTGATGGCCCAGACTTGAACTTTTTGTACACATGTCTCCATGATAATATAAACTAAAGTTTAAAGTTTGTTTGGCCTTGATAATATAAATTAAAGAAGAATAAAAAATCAATAGTATCAGGCATACTGCCTAAGGTTCAGTTGCCCTACTCTATTTATTCATAAAAAAAAAAAAAAAAAAGTTGCCATATATTTATTGCTCTTCTATAATTAGCAAAAATATTTGCAAATGAGTAATATAATATATATGTACATAGATTGGTAATCTGCAAATGAGTGATATTAAATACACAAATATATGTATATATGTCTTTTTAGCGAGTAAATATTTGAATAAATCTGTAATATTCACGTATGAGGTCCAAGTAAATGCAATATATGGTACTCTCAGAGATTCAAGCCCTTCCCAAAACTACATTGCTCCAAGTGTATTTCTAGCTACAAATAATCTGGACAGTGTGAACGGCTTTTGTTTTCCTAATTTCCTGAAAGATGCTGATATATAATGAAAACAGATAAAACTGTAGCTTGAAATATTGTATTGATTGCTTGTATTGACAAGTTACAGCAACGTATTAGTACTGTGAGTTCACAACCAAGACTGCACATTTCCAGTAAACGATGAAGACTAGGTACACAATAATTATCACAATAGAGTGGACATAGACATAAGAAAAAGGATATAGACACAAAACGGTAAAGAGCTAATCACATGGTGTTATTGGGTAGTTGTAGATATGCCAACACCTCCAAACATCAACGGGGCGAGCTTTTCCCTGTAATTGGTGCAACAGACTTGCTATATATATGCAGAACATAGCCTCCTACTCTACGCCATTGTAATTTATTCCCATCTCATATTTGGCAATTTCTCTGGCTTTTGTTCTTCAGGGGATTTGACATGGTCCATGAGTTTTGCTTTCTTCTTTTTTACTCTTCCTCCACGATCTCTCCCTTGTTAGATTTGTGAATGCTTTCACTTGGCACAGATATGGGAATTGCAAAAGAAGGGACTCTTGTGAAAGTACTACTGATCTGTGTGGCGCTCCATTCCTCAGTCAAAGAAATTGTTGGAGAGTGTATGGATTGCTCTTGCCTTTTCCTTCTCTCCCTCACCTCAGCATGCCAGTTCTTCATAATTTTTCCCATTTGATCTTCTAGTACCTTACTCTTGAATTCTGAACCCATCTGCCAGACAAGAAATTGCAAAGTAGCATATTTGATGTTATAATTGAACCCATTTACTCAAAATCATATTGCAAAATCGACGTATGAAAGAGCCGCGTTGATCATGTCACAAGTAGATTTTAATGAGATAACATGTTACGTGCATTGAGATGAAGTGGCATAGCTTCATGATCCAGAAAAGGCATAGCTTTGGAAAGTGACTCACCTGTGTCACAAGAGCATAGAGAGGAAGTGTAATGTAGCTGCAGAGAATTTGGATCGACACTCTGCGAAATAAAAGAAATATTGGAAATCATCATGCTAAAGTAAGAATTTGTGAGGATTGTAAATCAAATTTACTATCATGAAAGAACTTAATTTGGTCAAATTGCTAATCTTCGGATGATAGTTAGATTGGTAGCAGCGCTTACGCTAATACAATTCTTGTGACAACAAAAGCTGTGCTTATGTGATAGCAAGAACTCACCCCGAACTGAACCTGAGAAACCACACAAGAGCAAAGATGATTTTAGACCAAAACTAGAGTATTCAATCATATGGCCCATACAGACTAAAGATTTTGAATATAAAACTTTCGGAATCTATATATATATATATAAAATATTTGAAAGCAGACTTACTGAAACCCAAACAAAAATAGCAAGCTCGAATGCATTCTGAAAATTTACAGAGTACTGATAGTTAGTTTAATGTAACAATAATATCCTTTTATAAACAAGTATGAAATTAGTTAGTTTAATGTAACAATAATATCATTTTATGAACAAGTATGAAATTTTTTAATTTTACCAAAAAAGTCTAAAATTTTTTAATTCCAAAACTTGTTCTCTAGCATTTCCTTATTTATGATATGGACTGATTACCACAAATAAAGTATAATGTAGCAGAGTTAAGACAAATCTTGGCTTCCCAAACCAAAAGAGTTTGTTGTTGGGTTTGACCAGAGGGGTTCCCATGGTTACGTTATTCTGATCTTTAATTTGAAGAGCCATTCTTGCAACAATGACTTCAAGTTTGGTTCCTACAACCAGCACAATCTACGTACGCACACGAAATTCAATGACATAAGGAAGGAATCAGAAAGTTTAAAGACACATAACTTTAGCATACAACAAGTTACTTACCAGCACTGGAATAGAGGATATCCAACTATAGATATACCAACCTAGCAAGAGTTGAGAAAATATCATGGAATTCATTTTCTTGATGAAATCAGTAGAAAAAAATGTAAAAGTATTCTAAACAGTAGTCAACTACTCTATGCTTACCTTCCACATCCAGTAATAAGAGGATGACAACTACAAACCACATCAGAGGGCTGTCAAGGGTAGAGAAGAGCATATCAATATAATTATTTAACAATTAAGACAGATAATCTTAGAAGTGGCTCTTGTGGGTTCTAATTTACTTCTAATTTACAATTGGATATATAAATAACTGAAAAGAGAATCAATAAAACCTGATGCCAACAACATCCTTGAAATCTTCCTCCAATGATAGCCCTATGTGCTTTTGGAAATTGAAGGTATTGTGACCAGTTGAGAAATGAGCCTGCCCAAATTTATGAACAATGTGCTTGATTTCAGAAAAGAAAGCAATTTTCTACTAAACAGTTAATCAAAGTCTCTGTAAAGAAGGAATGTACTGTATGTACATCAGGTATAAAATTAAGATTGTTACCGAAATGAAACCATGTCTCAATGTGAGGTAGTCTACTTTTGCTACAGAACGAAAGAACTGCCTGAAGAAAGATTTCTGCTCCATTTCAGTCACCAAAACTCAGTCATTAAAAAAATAACTCTTATCTTGTGATATGTTGCTGTAAATGTTATTAAAAACTACATTAAATAAGTAAAGCTCCTTTTTTTTCTTCTTCCTCAAAACAGGATGAAAAAGCTCACAATCCATAATTGAGTAGAAGTTGTTGTACAAGAAGTCATGTGTCGTCTTCCAAATGTTGTTTGCCTTGTAAATCTAAATCGGTTTGGATCTGACAACCACAAACATTAAAAAATGAGATTACTCCTGCCTTCCTTTGAAACTAAAATAACTCGATGTTGTAATTTAACCTCTTTTTTGGGGGAAAGGTTATCATATTGTTCTATACAGCACACTATAATTGCAACAAATTTCGATGTACCAACAATTTTCACTCATTTTGAGTATGTTTGTTATTCAAGTTAAGTTTATAGCTTCACATCAAACAGTTTTTAGGTCATGCCTTCCTAACATAAACGTTTTTCCAAAGCTTCCAAATACAAAGTGGTTTGACAAATAATAAGATAATTAAAGGCAAAAGGGAATAAAAATTGACTACAGAAGTCAGAGTCTGAAGTTTTAAGTATTCATATAAGAGACATCTAAATTATACTGCAGTGAATTGATTAATTTTTTTTTCTCCCAATCTTTTTTAATTAGCAGATGACACGACCTATTTATGAACCAGTCAAGTAATGTTTAATCGAGATATTTTTCACTTCTTCCGTCATGGTCACATCAGAACAGGTCAAATTTCACTTGTTTATGTTTCCAGCATCCCAAAAAGACCGGCAACATAGTTTACTTGATGAACAAGTTGCATTTTAATATAGCCAAAAGACAGGTTTACAAGTGTAAGAACCAAAGACTGAGAAAGCAATAATGGCAAACACACTGTTCAATTATAAATGTTTGTTGCACCACACCTACCTGCTTAAAATGGCCCACACTGCTCTAAAGTCAAGGTCTTGCTAACAAGTTGAGTTTCACAGGGGTGGGGGTTCTTTTTTCTCTGTTGTTGCTTGTTCAATAGAGTATTATTCATGTAATAAAAACGTGTTGGGAAATTTAAATTTGATTATAGCAATCCAATTAAGACAGATTAGAACTTTCCTGAATAAGATCAATTTCTTACCAATCAAAGTAAAATAACAATACACAAATGATAAAAACCATTTTCAGACTTGACCAATTCCATTTTGCGTCAAGAAGCAATTCCTTTTTCAACAGAAGCAAAAGCGCAAAATCATATTGTGTTCAATAATTTATTCTCTTGGGGTTTAGCATAGCTTCTGCTGAGACAAAAAAGCTTTTTCTTTACGGGCCCCAAGACAATGCTGGTCAATATTTCAATACATGGTTAAATTGATCAAATTAACATACCATGAATTGGGAATGGGACCTCTTATAAATAAGTGGTATGGAATGTGGAAACGGGGTTGTAAACTCGTCACTAAATGGGTACGTTGGGTTCCAAAAAAAACAACAGTAACTAGAAAAATCTCTTTCTATTTCTTGGAAAAGAGAAGAAGAAGGGCCAACGCGTATAAGCTATAAAAGCCATTTAGTTCATCTATAGATTTGTGAATGTGGCAATTAGATATTTTCTTATAGCATATACTAAACCATGAGAATTTCAACATACCATTGGCGACTAGGTACTCTGTTGTTTGAGTTTCTTTCTCCCAAGCTTTCCAGCGCTTCATCTAAAGAAGTTGAAAATTAAAGACCATTTCTAATAACAACAAAAATTGCATGGAACTTGAATAAAAACTTTCAAAATTTCGGATTTCAAAATCAGAAGAATAACAATATTTATTACCTTGGCCCTGCTCAAACCCATTGTGAGAATAGCATACACAATTTGCATAACCGCCAGCACAAAGATAAATATATGAAGCTGATGAATTCCCTCTTTAGTAATGAGAGAAACCTTCCCCTGCAAATACCATCCAACAAGTTATTGAATGCTCCCCATTATTCTCTCTATTTCTCTTCTTTGAAACACTAACACATACGTCTGCACTGCATGACTCAGCAACAGCTGCTTCCTCGTCTTCCTGAGCCTTTTTACGGCATGGAAGCATGTTGTCTGCTATATTGGCAGGTATGCAGATTTTAGCTATATAATCTTGAGTTACTGCTAAGAGAAGTGATATGAATCCCAGAAGCATCAACTCTGCAACGACCAAAAAAAACACAAAACCCATATTAACATGGACAAGGAATTTTCAAAAACCCTACCCATAAAAATATATTAAAAAAAAAGTCTAATTTATGTATAGTAGTTTAACTCTTTTGCTGTGCATGTGTGTACCTGATTTTAGCTTCTCCACTGCATCAAGCAAAGCAATTTTTTTGTGCCTCTTGAGCCACTGCACCAACTTTCTATTAGTTTTATTTCTGCCTAGCTAAATAGATAGATGAATAAATTAGACTTACATTGCAGAGAAGATGAATGAAGTACTCCATTATAATGGAGATGGATATGAAGAAGAAGCAAACTATGGAAACTGCCCATGTCGGAGTATGTTCCAGAGAACCATCGGCATTGTCCCCGGCCGCCATTGCTGTTTAATTTTAATATAATTCTTCCTTTGTTCTAATTTCCTTCAGTTGAAGATGGTGATGATGAGCGTACACGTTCGCTTGACAGGAAAAAACCATGACTTTTATAACAAAGCAGTTGAGCATTTAATATTTAATTTCGGGTTTTTGGGTCAAAAGAGCGTAAGAATGACGCTATTTAAAACAAGCAAAACTGATAAAATATCCTCCTTGATAATCAAAATTGAAAAAATATTTATATATTCTAAATTTTTTTAAAAATTAATTAAAATATAAAAAATACCTCTTATTTAAATAAATCATATTACTTATTAACTATATAAATTTAGAATCTGCAATTTTACATATTATAAATTTATATATTTAAAAATATATATTTTATTATTTATTATTTAAAAACAGAATGAAAATGCTCACAGTTCATAATTGAGTAAAAGCTATATAGAAACAGATATAAAAGAAAAATATAGGTAAAAAAGTAAGGAATAAATATGTTTTTTTAACTATGTGGATTTAAAACTTGTAAAACTACTGTTAAGCAAAATATAATCCACACATAGTTATAAAGGACCTACTGAGCGTAGATCGGACCTACCGTTTTGCAGATTCTAAATCCTAAATCCTCATAGTAAACTTTCATTTCATTTCTTAGTTTTTTTTACCTACTTTTTTCTTTCATATCTACTTTTATAATTTTTATTTATTTTGTAGTTTATTTTTCTATAACACTACATCAATTTGTGAGCATTTTGATTTTTAAATCAAGTCAATTTGATTAGTATTGAATAAAATATGATTTTTTACAAAACAACAGGTCGACCATACAAAATGGCAGGCCCGACCTGCCGTTTTATAAAAATCACATCTCATTTAATACTAATCAAAATGACTTGATTCGAAAATCAAAATTCCCACAATTTGATCTAGTTTTATAGAAAAATATGTCACAAAATATTTAAAAATTATAGAAGCAGATATGAAAGGAAAATATGGGTAAAAAAATAAAGAATAAAATATATTTTTTCAACTATATAGATTTAGAACCTGCAAAACTGCAGGTCTGACATGCAAAACTGCAGGTCCTAAATCCACATAGTTGAAAAATATATTTTTGAGTGAAGACCTGCAGAACTGCAGGTTGGACTTGCTGGTTTGCAGGTCTTAAATCCTAAATCCACATGGTAAATTCTTATTTCATTTTTTATTTTTTCATCTACTTTGCCATTTCATATATACTTTTATACTTTTTATTTATTTTGTAACTTATTGTTCTACAAAACTACATCAAATTGTGAGTATTTTGGTTTTTGAATCAAGTCATTTTGATTAATATTAAATGAGATATGATTTTTACAAAATAGCAGGTCGGCAATACAAAAATGACAAGTCTGACCTGCTGTTTTGTAAAAATCATATCTCATTCAATACTGATCGAAATGACTTGATTAAAAAATCAAAATACTCACAATTTGATATAGTTTTATGAAAAACTATATCATAAAAGAAATAAAAATTATAGAAATAGATATGAAAGGTAAATATAGGGAAAAAAAATAAGAAATAAAATATATTTCTTCAACATGTGGATTTATGACCTGCAAAACTACATGTTCGACCTGTAAAACTGTAAGCCCTAAATTTACATAATTGAAAAATATATTTTTAAGTGAGGACCTGAAAAAATATAGGTCGGACCTGTCATTTTGCATGTCCTAAATCCTAAATTCACATAGTAAACTCTCATTTCATTCCTTATTTTTTCACTTATTTTTTCTTTTTATATCTGCTTCTATGACATTTGTTTATTTTATAGCTTATTTGTCTATAAAATTACATCAGTTTGTAAGCATTTTGATTTTTAAATCAAGTCATTTTAATTAGTATTGAATGAGATATAATTTTTACAAAAGGGCAGATAAGACTTACCATTTTGTAAAACTCATATCTCATTTAATACTAATCAAAATGACTTGATTCAAAAACCAAAATGTTCACAAATTAATATAGTTTTATAGAAAAATATGCTACAAAATAAATAAAAATCATAAAAGTAGATATGAAAGGAAAAAGAAGTTAAAAAAATAAGAAATTAAATGAGAGTGTACTATATAGATTTAGGATTTAGGACCTATAAAATGGTAGGTCGGCCATGCAAAATGGCATATTCAACCTGTCATTTTATAAAAATCATATATCATTCAATACAAATCAAAATAACTTGATTGAAAAACTAAAATGCTCACAAATTAATGTAATTTTATAGAAAAATACATTACAAAATAAATAAAAACTATAGAAGCAGATATAAAAGAAAAAGGAAAGTAAAAAAAATAAGGAATGAGATGAGAATGTACTATATGAATTTCGGATTTTGGACTTGTAAAATGGCACGTCTGACCTACAGTTCTGCAGGTCCTCACTCAAAAATATATTAGAAATGGTACAGATCTTATTAAGGGTAAAATGGGTATACTATACCCTTTTTGCAAAGGTTAAGTGCATGTGAGTATTTTTTCAATTTTGATTATTAATAAAGGTATTTTTGTTAATTTTCCTTAAATCAATGACTACTAATATATAATTGGATTTTTGGGTAAAATGTCTATTATAATAATATAAAGCTGAAAAATACCCATCAATCTATATTTTTTACAAAACTTAGGCAAAATACCCAAACTATCCTTACTTATTCTCTGTTGCTTAAATCCATTCCTTCTCCTTTCATCATTCCTTATCGTCACCTTCTCCTTTCTCCATAATAGGGATTTGAAAAAAAAATACATTTTTTTTTATATAAATCTAGGTTTGAAATTGAATGAGTATTGTGTATATATGTGTAATTGATTTTGATTTTGAGAAATTTGGTTTGAAATACATGGTTTTGATGTATTTCGTTTCGAAAAATTACGTTTGAAAACACAATGTGCTGGTCAGAGAGCATAATTTCATCACTTTTAAGAACAGATGAAATACTGCCTTGCCCGTTCTTAAAAAGGTATAACTCGGTCAAACGGCCAAGGCTATGTGCAAGTTTGCTGAGGGAGCCCACTTTTAAGGAGGGGCAAAATTATGACCGTCCTTAAAAGTATTAAAATTATGGCATAATTTTAGTACTTTTAAGGACGGTCATAATTTTGCCCCTCCTTAAAAGTGGGCTCCCTCAGCAGGCTTGCAGATGGCTTCAACCATTTAGCCGAGTTATACTTTTTTAAGGACGGATAGTATTGTGTCCGTCCTTACTAGCACATTGTGTTTTCAGATATTGTAATTTTTTGAAACGAAATACATCAAAACCATGCATTTCAAACCAAAGACATTAAAATCTCTCAAAATCAATTACATATATATATATATATATATACACACACAATACTCATTCAATTTCAAACCTAGATTTATATAAAAATAATATTTTTTTTCCTTCAAATCCTTATTATGGAGGAAGGAGAAGGCAACGGTAACGAATGAAGGAAGGAGAAGAAATAAGTTTGAGTGATAGAGAATAAGTAAGAGTAGTTTGAGTACTTTGTTTAAGTTTTACAAAAAATATGGATTGATGAGTATTTTTCAAATTTGTGTTATTATAGTGGGCATTTTACCCAAAAATCCTATATAATTCTTATAAAAGGTTATTAAAATATCAAATTGGTTATCATTAATTAATAGCTCCACAAATTCAATCTACTCATTTTTTTTTCTTCATAACACTTTCTTATTTCCTTTCTGTATGCTCCTCTTTGTGCTTCTTTCTTCCTTTTTCTTTCTTCATTTTCTTCATTCTTCTTCCTCTCTTTACATTACATAATTATGGCTCCCTTGGCTAGATTATTGAGGGCTTAGACAGTTCTGACAAAGGAGCATACATGTGTACATGTATACTCATATATATGCTCCCTTGGCAAAGACTATCAAGGGCCTAGATAGTAAAAGTATACATGTCAATATGCATATATACTCCTTTGGCAGAACTGCTAAGGGCCTAGGCGGTTTTATTGAGGGCTTAGACAGTTTTGCCGAGAGAGCATATATATGAGTACATTCGCAATTTTTCCAAAATCATATGCCATTGCAAACAAAATACGTATAATCACTCAAAATCAAAACCTTAAGCAAGACTCCTTTTCTTGGCTTCTTTGGTAGATGCAATGGATGTGATGGAGAAGAAGAAGAAGAAGAATGAGAAAGAAAATGGTAGAGTTTTGAGTTAAGAGTCAAAAAGAGGGTGAGAGGGCAAAATGAGTAGTTTGTAAATAAGGATAGTAAATTGTTTTTAAATTTAAGTTTAATTCATAGATATTTTACCCAATAACCCTTTAATTTCCTTCCTATTTTAATTATGTGATACAAAAATAAAATAATTATTAATTAGTAATTAGATTTTGATATCTAATTTCCTTCTTATTTAATTTTGTGATATAAAAATAAAATAATTAGTAATTAATATACTGGAATGATTCTACACTGGTCTGCTAGCCGTCCGATGGGTTTGAGCTCAATCTAATTTGGTGAGTTTCTTTTTTCTGAATGATTTGAAAATTCTTTTGGAAAAAAAAAAAAAAGTAGTCATGGAACCTTGTATAAATAAATAGTCATTCTTTAAGGATAAAATTAATGGTACCTAAGAACTGTTGAATTTGCTTATGTGATGGATCCATTAGTATTGAATTCATAGGTTGGGTTCCTCTACTTGAAACATCCATTGTATGCAGTGTCTTAGGTCCAGATCAAACTTGTCCTAGTATGAAAATAAGGTCAAAATTAAACTTTAAAAAGAATTGATACAAAATTGGACAAAGTAGCCATGGAGACATATATAAGACAACATTTTGTATACCCAATGCACAGTATCAATAGAAAGTCTTATCTTTTGAACTGAAGTTGCTCCATCACTGTTTCAAAAGTCCATGACCACATATTTGAGCTTGACAAGGATATTCTCATTGGAATGGATGTATATTTTCAAGCTCAAAGGCTTCGAATCCTTCTTAATGGCATTAGTTTTAAAAGGGAATTTAAATCCTTCATTGAACCGCAAAATATCTATGCCATGACAGACATTATTCTTCCATCCTTTATAGAATTACAATCTCAACTCATGAAACTCTATGCTAATAATCACTCCTTGTTCTAGCATGCTAGACCATGATAGACTAATCTTGATTTCTTCATCAGGCTTTCCTTTAAGATGAATGAAGATATCAATCCCAAAAAAAGCCACTTATCCAGGAATGACCCTTCAGACTTAGCTCTCGCTAGAGAAGAATGCTCACATCTATTAGCCCAATATTTAATTGAACAAACCTTTTTAGATTAGGCATGTCAAGCTTTCAATATTGAAAAATGATAAGAGAAAATCATAGGAAAGAAAAGGCTTGTCATTGACTATAAGCCTCTAAACTTGTTCCTAAAAGATGATAAGTTTTCTCTTTTTAAGATCAATACTCTCTTCTCTCACATCCAGGAAGTAAAGACTTTCTCTAAATTGGACCTCAAGGCGGGATTTTGGCTTTTGGGTATTCAACTTGAAGACAGATACAAGATAGCGTTTTGCATGCCTAATACCTAGAATCAATGGAAAGTCTTACCTTTTGGGCTTATGGTTGTCCCATCACTGTTTTAGAAAGCCATGACAAAGATTTTTGAGCCTATACTCTATTCGGTCTTAATCTATATTGATGACATTAGGCCAATTTCTCCAAACCAAGTTCTTCACAGACTCCTATTGGGAGTTATCCTCCTAGGTTGGAAAACCCCACTGATGGGACCCAAATCCAACAATTCGCTAAGTGTCATCTATTCTACTGTATGTAAAAAATGTTTACTAGAGTTGGGTCCTATAGTAACAAAGATCCTTGTAAACTTTTTAATCCAAACCACATGTTCACTATTTCTTTTCAGATTGACCCACAATGGTTTGAACAGGATGATCTCCGATCTCTAGTTTTTTTGGTGTCTTACTACTGTGCAGATATCTGCATCAATTTTCATATTACCAAAGTTTTAGATCATCTTTGTGATCCAGGCAAAGGCAGTTATGTCATGTGAACTTTCTTTCAGTGGTATTCCTCTATCTTTTGGTGGATATCACATCTTAGAGACATGATGAATCATTATTCTCTAAGAAACAAAACTCTTGTAGAATGCATACTGGTAAAAGACTTTTTTATTCTAAGAGGGGCTTATTTTCAGACTAAGACAAGTTTGATTTGGACCTAAGACACTGCATATAATTGGATGTTTCTAGTAGAGAAACTCACCCAAGAAAATATCCGTCCACTAATCAAATATCTGTGTGTGATCAATAACTATAAGGGTTCAAAGAAAAAAAGTTTACTGTACCATGAGGAACTTTCCTTCAGCCACTAAGATTCTACTAACTCCCCATAGGTATACCCTACCATCTCCTGGCATGGAATAGCTTAACATTAACAGAGAAGCTCTTTTAGATCATTTTACTGATGAAGACCTATTCCCTGAGATGTGTGAACCATCTTATGACGATCCTCTTTTTTAAGATTTTTCACAGGATGCATACCAGTTTAATGATGATATCTAAGGGATTAATGGAGCTCAAAGTATGGATCCCATTTCAGACCCACCCAGCTAACTCTAGTACAAGCACATGTATGGTTTTGATATTGGTTCGGATGATACTGATAATGATAATTTCAATCTCTCTTTAACTCAAAACAGTCCATAAAGGTGGATGTCCCAGGACAAGCTTGCTTAGCAAGCTAAGATAGTGTGTTGAATAAGAAAAGCATATTCCATCTGCTTTGTTTGTTTGCGTGCTTTTGTAAAAAACTTTACTTTATTGTCGGTGTGACTTTGTAAAAGCATATGCCATAGTATAAACAAATGCTTTAAGTCGCTTAGCCTTTTGTGTACTTTTAGGTGTGGACTTTAGTGCATTGGTGAGTTATAAAGGCATCAGTTTTTGTAAAAGCAAATGCTTTGTTGTTTATCATTTTCTTTTCTTATACTTTATAAATAGGTAGGAATTTTCAGTGTGTAATTAGACCCGTTTGAACATTAATAATATTTATTATGTTCTTCCAATGAGCTTTTAGGCTTTTCCACTTCTTGAAAACCAATTTCCCGTATTTGTTTCATATTATTCTTGCATACACATTTGCTTTGCACTTGTATTGTATAACGATCTTGTGCATAAAAAAGTATAAGAGTTATGTTTATTCGTACATGATTGTCTTTAGGCTTAGATTAACAGATCGAGGGGCGTTGAGACCTCTTTATATGATGAGTTGTGGTCTTGGCAAGTAGATCTGTTAGACTAGCCTGGAAATAGGACTACATGGTATTAGAGCTAGTGAAGTTTTCTTCATGAGTAGAATAATATGGAGGAAATATGAGATTAAAGGAAGTAGGGAATAATAATTATCATATGGCTAGCTCAAGTGAAAATTAGATCTCTCCAAACTCTCATCTATCCACTTCTTCTTCCTCTTCCAATAGTCAACAATTTGTAGAATATACCCATATTCCTCAAACAACTAAAGTTCCAGCTACCCAACTTCCAATTGCCAATCCATATAAAGTGTTCCACAAGAACTCCTTTTCTCCCACTAAAAGCGTAAGGAAAATATTCAGATTATCCAGTTCTCGTTTAGTGAAGGAAATAATCCGGAGTTCTATATGGATTCTTACTTATTTCCATCCATCTTACAAGAACACTATATGGATCTCTCGATTTGTCTAGATTTGATTAAAGAATGGCTACGTGAAGGTTATACTCACCTTCATTTTGGTGTTGTTCGTGTTGTGCTTTCTTCACACGGTTGCCATAATCTTCCTATAGCCATTAAGATGGCCCTGTTAAACTCTAACTTTCTCCGTTATACACATGTGATGATTGGTATAGTTTTGTCCACTTTAAATGCAGGAAGTATCGTTCTCATGTTCTTCCTAAATTTCAATGTTCCTCTTAAAGATCTAAATCTTCCAACTCTCTTGAAGATCCAAATTCAAATGGTAGGAGTAGAACTAGTTTCCATAGCCTACGCAGCAATTCTCCATCACCAGTTGGTGTATAGGCTTCAGAATCATGCTCTAAATCTTCCCTATGAATCATTTTTAAGAGATCCCTTCTTGATTGCCACAAAAAAAGAAATACCTACCATCCTGCAAATTCCTAAACAAATGACTAGGGAAGAGTAAAAGAGTTGATTGCACTTCATTGGTTTACAAATTATGAAAATATTCATAATAGGAAAAGACTTTTAGTAGTTGCAGATCCTACTTTTCAAACTGTGGCAGATGGACAGGTCAAGACCTCTTTTCTTGAGCCTGACTCAGATCAAGAAATTCCAAGCACTACAACTCTAATATTTCATACTATGGTGATCACACCTGCATCTCCCATTCATAGGCCCAACAAGAACATCTCGATCCATGAATTCAATACTAATGGATCCGTCACATATGTTGGAAAAATAAATGGGCATTTTATATAGGATTGTTATCCTTCCGTGTGTGATCCAGATTATAACAATGATTTGTATAATGATGGTGATGATGATGACTACTACTGCTCTAGGGAAAAGATCAAGAAGAAGTCTCCTATTTCTACTATCTCTTGGCATAGATACTACCTTGATGATCCTGACAATCCATGGATAGCCATAAAGAAGCCTCAAATATCGATATACAATAAGGCTCTTCAATTTCTCAAGAAAGAAGAAAAGGAAGCCAAGGCGTGTTACATGTTTTCCTTGGCATCAATATCCTATGATGATGATTTTCGGACTTTTAATAGGTAAGATCATCCATCCATAAAGGTCCAATCAATGCCTTCTATTCAACCTAGGGAAGTTTGTTCTAATGGGATTCCAAGGCCTCAAACTTAAGCAAAAGAAGTCCTCAATTAGTAGACACTTAACTCTCGAGCTCAAAATTAAATTTTAAAAAGAACTGATAAAAAAATTAAACACAGTAGGCACATAGATATCTTTGATGGATTATTGTTTGGATGCCCTCTTTTCTAAAGTTACACAACTCTGCAAAAGGTTAAGTTAGAACATCACAAGACTGGATACAGAACTTCAAGATCTTATTAACTAGGAAAGATCCTTTAGCCTTGTATTTTATGCCAAAGAAAGAGAAATCCAGAATCTGAAAAAGCAGTTGAAGCAAATTGATGATGATCTTGATTGACCTAGAGATGAATCTCTATATCCATCATTGTTCACGATACCATACTATCCAACCTCCAGTCATAAACCTCCGAGTTTTCCAAGATTTGGCATAAGCTACACTCTTTTTACTACACCTAAGCCGCCTCCACATATCAAAACAAAAGCTTTGGCAGCATCCTCTTCTGCTCCAAAAAGTGAAGATAAAGAACATGAAGGTTCAGGCCTCCTTTTCCAAAGCCATAGCTGTCTTCCCAGAAGCTGTTGATCCATAGTAGTTAGCCTTTTTAGATTCTTCTATTAGTACTATCGATTTTGATGATTGTACCAGTGAGAATTATTCTGAAGAAAGTACATCCTCTCAATAACATATAGTTGGCATCACCAATCTTCTCATGGTAGACACTGCTGGTTCTTAGATAGACTATACAGAACCAATGGTTGATGAACCTCCTGATGAGCAAACCACTTTCTCTTTCTCTTTTGCTGAATAATCCACTAGAGGACCAAAAAAAGTATCTTTTAGTCTGTGGTTTACGTTTGATAATGTTAAACCCTTACAGTGGAGCTCTAAGATGCATAAATTCAGCTCATGGATTAATACTTAGATGACAGAACAAGCGCATGGTCCTAATGAATTTTACTTCTTGATTCACAGGATCTTTCCGTGAATAGTTTAAATCCCTAGGAGATTATCCGTAGCTTCAACTTTTGAAGGTCCCTTCTCTAGACAACATATTGGGTGTCATTTATCTAAAATTTATTAGTGATCATTCTCTTCTAAAAACCTAAGCTAGAAATGAATATTTTCTAAGGAAATGTTGTTCATTACATAGGAAAAATTTGGACTTCCATTACGAAAAGACATCTCATCTCTTCTATATGCTCAATGGAATTAATGAATCCAATCTTAAACAGATTTATGCCACTTCTCCTCCATATGAGTTTCAGAGTGAACTTCAAAGGTCCATTGCTGCTTCAAAGAAAGTCCTGACTGTCATATCTATTGGATAAGTCCATCAAATTGCTCTCACAGCATTAGAAAAACTTTTTGAGCAAGGAACTTTTCTTCATAATTGCCTTAACAAGAGGCCACTGATACAAAAGGCTTGCAAAAAGCTTGATTTTCAAATCAAGTGCAAGGACAAGTCTTGTACTTGCAAGACTGAGCAATCTTCTTATTTCCACAAAATGAAAATGAGAAAAAAGTATTAGAAACATCATGACAAGAAGTCCTTTAGAAAAACTCGTTTCTTCCGAAAGATAAGCATGAAAGGAATAAACAAATCCATTAGATGAGTCAACTATGGAAAAGAATGACACTATGCATGAAGATGCCCAGAAAAAAGAGTTGCTGAACTGGTTCAACAATTCCAAGCTATAGTTCTTTCTAAAGCAGACATTGAATCAATCTATTTTAAGCAAAGTGAAGAAGACGAAGATATAACAATTGCTCTTCGTTACTATCCGCCTTCCTACACCAGTGAAGAAGATAACTCAGATGATTTATTGGTCTTAAAAGCAGAACCAATACACATTCTCAGTTCTCAAGTGATTTCTTCTCTCAACATCCCTGTTCACATACTAACATCAAAGTATACTTCTTCCATTAAAGCCATTACTTATATAGACACTGGTGCACATCGCACCATGATGAATCCTAAAATTCTGTCACTAGGGAATCGAGTGCCTCATACAGAACATTTCAAGGTAGCTGAAAGTCAAGTCTTCGAAACAAAATGGACCAGCAGAAAACCTATTGGCATCAAGTTCTTCCCAGACTGTGTTATCTGGACTAAAGTTCTTGGAAGTAATCTACCTGACGTGGATATTCTCATTGGAATGGATATGTATTTTCAAGCTCAAAGGCTTAGAATCCTTCCTAATGGCATTAGTTTTAAAAGGGAATTCAATCCATTTATTGAGCAACAGAAGATCTATGCCATGACAGATACTATTCCTTCATCCTTTAGTGAATTACAATCCCAACTACTGAAATTATGTGCTAATAATCACTCTTTGTTCTAGCACCCTAAGTCATTATGGATAAATTCTGATTTTTTCATCCGACTTCCTTTCAAGATGAATGAAAATATCAATCCTACAAAAATCACTTATCCAAGAATGACGCCATCAAACTTGGCTCTCGCTAGAGAAGAATGCTCACATTTGTTAGCCTAAGGTTTAATTGAACAAACCTTTTCAAACTTTGCATGTCAAACATTCTATGTTGAAAAACGATCAGCACTCTTCTCTCTCACTTCCAAGAAGCAAAGATTTTCTTTAAGTTTGACATCAAGGTAGGCTTTTGGCAACTGGGTATTCAACCTGAAAATAGATATAAGACAACATTTTATATACCCAACGCCCAATATCAATGGAAAGTCTTACATTTTGGACTAAAAGTTGGTTTATCACTGTTCCAAAAGGCCATAACCAAAATATTTTAGCTCATACTCCACTCGGTCTTTATTTTTATTGATGATATCCTCCTCTTTTCCAAAGGTGAGTAAGGTCAACGGGCCTTGTTGGCCCAATTCTTACATTTTGTAGATACTCATGGTATTATGCTCTTAGAAAAAAAGAGTCAGTTGGTTCAAACCTAAATTGATTTTTTGAGTATGCATTTTGATCAAGGAATCAAATTTCTTGATGAGAATCTTACACTGAAGAAAATTCAATAGTTATTAGGTACCATTAATTTTATCAGGGGATTTTATTCAAATTTCCTAATGAGAATCTCAAAAGTCTTTGTGCACACAAGTTAACTGTTGGGATTTTTAAGAAAGAAGGACCCCCATGTGTGGACAAGCAAATAGACCGAAGCTGTTAAAGCTGTGAAGCAGTTGGCTCAGAATCCACCAGCTTTGAAGATTTAGAGACAAGGTACGACAATCCTACAAATAGATGCTAATGATCTTTATTAGGGAGTAGTTTTTCTTGAAGAGGATAAGGATAAGAAAAGATAGTATTGTGGATATGCTAGTGGCCAATTCAAGCAAGCTGAACAACATTATAATGCTTCATACATGGAGATATTGGAGGTCAAAAGAAGGATTCAAAGTTTGAATTTCATTTCATTAGCTATCACTTTGTCATAGAGATGGACAAGTCAACTTTTCCTAAAGCCCTAGACTTCAAAGCCAAGCTGCTACCAAACTCTCAGATCTTGAGACTCAGAGATTGATTTGCAAAATATGATTTTTAAGTTAGACATATAAAAGGCAAAGATAATGTTATTGCATACATGTTATCTCGACCAAAAATCATTCAAGTTATCTCTCCAATCAGCTCCTATCCCTTTGTTCTCATGGCCAGCTCCTCTAAGTCAAACTTGTCACCACCTCCTGTTGGAAGTTTTCCTATTGAATCGGAAAACCCTACTGTTGTGATCCAAATTCAGCAATTTGCTAAGTCTCATATGTCCTATTATATGGCAAAAATATTTGCTAGACCTGGGTACAATAGTAATAGAGATCCTTGTAAACTTTTAAATCTAAACCACATGTTCACCATTCCCTTTTAGGTCGACCCATAATGGTTTGAATAGGATAATCTCTGATTTTTCTAGTATCGAACCACCCTTCACAGTATCTGCATCTATTTTAGTGTCATCAAGGTTTTATATCATTTTTGTGATCCAGGCAAAGCCAATTGCATCATGTGGACTTTCTTTCATGGTATTCCCTTCTTGGCGGATATCACAACTTAGAGACATGATAAATCACTATCATCTAAGAAACAAAACTCCTGAAGAATGCATATTGGTAAAATACTTTTTTATTCTAAGAAGACCTTATTTTAAGACAAAAACATGTTTGATATGGACCTAAGATACTGCATATGAATGGATGTTTCTAGCAGAGGAACCCACCAAAGAAAATATCCATCCACTCATCAAACATCTATGTGTGATCAATGGCTATAAGGGTTCAAAGGAAAAAGTCTACTGTACCTTGAGGAACTTTCCTTCAGCCACTAAGATTCCATTAACTCCTCATAGATATACCTTACCATCTCGTAGCATAGCACATCTTAACATCAATAAAGAACCTCCTCCATATCATTTTACTGATGAAGACCTATTCCCTAAGATGTGTGAATCATCTTATGATGATCCTCTTTTTTTCAGTATTTTTTGCAGGATCCATACCAGCTTGATGATAATATCCAAGGGATTAATGAAGCTCATAGTATGGATTCCATTTCAGATCCACTTAGCCAACCTTGGTACACGAACATGTATGGTTCTAATATTGGATCAGATGATATAGATAATGACAACTTCAATCTCTCTCCAACTTAGAATGGTCCATAAAGGCGTAGGTACCAGGACATGCGTGCTCAGTAAGCCATGTTAGTGTGTCAAATAAGAATAGTAGATTTTATCTATGTTTGTTTGCGTGCTTTTGTAAAAAAGCTTTAATTTATTGTTAGTTTGTAATCAGACCCATTTGAACATTAATAATATCTATTGTGTTCTTACAATGAGCTTCTAAGCTTTTCCTCTTCCTGAAAGCTAATTTCCTATATTTATTTCATATTATTCTTGCATACAAGTATCCTTTGCACTCGTATTGTATAAGGATCTTGTACATTAGAAAGTATAAGAACTATGTTGATCAATATAGAAATATTTTTAGGCTTGGATTAACAGATCGAGGGGCCTTGAGACTTGTTTATGTGATGAGTTGTGATCTCGATAAGTGTATCTGTTAGTCTGGCCTAAAAACAAGATCACATGGTATTAGAGCCAGTAAAGTTTTCTTCATGAATAGAATAATATGAAGTAAATATGGAATTGAGAGGAGTAGGGAACCATAATCATCATACTTGATCTTACATTGTCTGTTAGACAATATATATATATATATATATATATTTTGCTAAAGATAAATTTGAAAAGTAAAAATTAATATTTATTTAATATGTGTCAAATTCTTAAAGAAATATTCAAGGCTACTTTATTTTTTTAAAAGTAAATTTTTCAAATCATATTGATTTCACAATCAATCTTTTTTGAAAAAATAAAAATAAAGGATAAAATACGTGTGTAATTTTATATTAGGCTTCAAAGCCAATTTGTTAGCATGCTTGAAGTTTAATATCTATAAAAGATTTACTTTATATAAACAAAGATACATTATAGAAGACAAATACTTTCCTATGAACTATGTTAAATAAAAAAAAAAAAAAAGTTAGCGTGAAATAAAAAAAGAAGAAAAAAGAAAAGAAAAGAAAAAGAATTTAGTCTAATTTTAAAAAATATAGAAAGATTGACAATTAATCTTGTAAAATAAATAACATATAGTATGTACTATAGTCTTGTTTATTTAGCATTAGAAGAAATTGTTGACGGATGTGAAAAAATCAAGGGTATTTACCCTAAATGCCCACGTGGACACTAATTTGTTCCAAAATACCCATTCATCCATATTTCTGTTTAAAATGCCCATATATTTCATTAAATACCTAAAATACCCTTACTTTAGTTGTAAGTGTAGCTTGGTGGTGAGTAGTTTACTTGCCACCTGGTGGCGAGTCTCGCTGCTTGGTAGCCAGTAAATTTTCAGAAAGCCCATAAAGCTTATGGCGAGTAAATCAGACGGCCCATATTCAATGGGAGTTGCTTACTCGCCAGTAAGTGTATACTGGTGGTGAGTATGTATATAATAGTGGTAAATAGCTTACTTGCCACTTAGTGGCGAGTCTCGCTGGCTGATGGCGAGTCTCGCTGATTGATGGCGAGTCTCGCTGGCTGATGGCGAGTCTCCCTAGTTGGTAAGAAAATAGGAGATATGTCGTGAATAGAAGAGAGAGAAACAATATAGTTTGAAATAAGAGTATTTTGGGTAAAAGATGATAATTTTAACAGAATTATGAATAGATAATTATTTTGGAACAAATTAGGGTTCAGAGAGGTATTTAGGGTAAATACCCAAAAATCAACATCAAAGCAAACACAATTCTATAGGAAGTTGATGACTCTATGAATTAGCTAATCACAATAAAATTTAGATTATAAAAAATTCCATTTATTTGCCTAATAATATTGTTTTTCTGAATTGCTTATGTAATTGCGATATAATTTTACAAAAGAAAAATGAGACAAGGAAGGCAACTATTAATTGTATGTGTGATGTTGGCTCACAGAATAATGACATTTGACTCAATATTACTGGGCTTGATATTTACTGGTATTATGTTTTTAGGATTTATTTTTCCAAATAGATTTTTAGATTAAACTTTTTTATTTTATTTTAATCACGACAAATATTATTATTCAATTTTAAAATAAACATTTTTTTTGAAAAATAGAATGATATTTTTCTTCGTAAGCTATAAATTTTCATAGTAATATAGTATTATTTAATTGGTGAAAAAATATATATAAAACATTATAGTTTAACTGTTGTATAAAAGCAACATAATTCATAACTTGTGACAAATAATAATACTCTAAAAGATCTTCTCAAAACATGTCTTTAAAGACTTTGGGTGTATTAATGTAAATAGTTAATGTTATTTTTGTCTCTTAATTAACATCACGTTTAGCAGTTGAATGAAATTGAACTTTTAATTCTATTTTCAAACTTGAATGGAAATGACTTTACTTTTTTTTTTAAAAAAAATCTACTTCTCCATTTTAAAAACCAAAACTGTTTTATAGAGTATTATCATTTTTTCGACAATAACTAAGCTAATTAAATTTCTATGATATTATTAACACACTTAAACAATACATAGAGGGCAAACACACTATCAATTTCTATAATTCTTTTCATATTTCCTTATTATTTTAATTTTAAGGAGAAGCTCTTGGCAATACAAGGATTGTTCAATCATCGTTATTATCTCCTCTGAACAGATTATATTATTAAAGTAAAATATTTGAAGCTTCTGGAAAAATGTTATATAATAATATTGAGTACTATAATTTTTGCTCTTCATTTTTTTTTGGTCTCATGGGTACAACAATTCATAAGCATAAATGATACATCGGACCAACTCCACAAATTGTACCGTATGGTATTGAAAAAAAACCAACCAAAGACCTTTGACGGGTGTAGTTGTACACTTAAAAAGGGGAAACAAGTTATTGTACATGCTATGTATGACAAAGAAATTTTTTTTAACTTAAGACTATGAAATATAGGGGACGGGATGATATTATCCATATATGTATAGGTAATTTAAAAAAGAGTAAACCATAGGGTAGTTCCATCTACAAATCCCTATTGAATTTACACTTCATCTACTAATAGCCATAACAACACAATTATTTTAGTTTAATTCATTTGATTAGGGATGACAACATGCCATATCGTGTTGTGTGATTTCATGTTCAAATTAAATTTTCTTCACCTGAATCCAACCCGTTAAGCTTTCGTGTTGAAATATATAAACCTGAAACCCTTCATTAAATTATCGTGTAACCCATTAAATAAATTGATCAATTTTAATAACTTTTTAATTGCTCAATAAAATAAAAAATCACCACAAATTTAAAACAAAACCATAACAAACTTAATTTAAAATTAATAAATTAAACATATATAAAGTAATAATAATAATAATAATAATAATAATAATAATAAAATGTCAGGCGTCTAACATAGGACATGACTTGGCACTTGATATATACGGGGATGTCTTGAAAAGCATTACAATGCATGTCAAGCGCCTATCATAGGACTTGACTTGGCACTTGATATATATGGGTTTGTCATTGATATACATGTGTTTGTCTTGAAAAGCTTTACTATGCATGTTAGGTGCCTATCATAGGACTTGACTTGGCACCTGATATGCACAAGTTTGCTTGAAAAGTTTTACAATGCATGTTAGACACTTGTCATTGAACCTGACATGGAGCTTGACATTTGCTGGGCTTGTGGCTGCTGGGCCTCATTCTGGTAACATGTCAAGCCCAATGTCAGGATCCTAACATTGGACCTGACTTGTTTATTTTAGTATGCTTCTTCACAATTTCAATGCTATTGCTTCATAACTCCTTTAGTCACATTGTAAGCAAAACATATTAACATTAAGCTCAATTTAAGGAATTCAAACACACACAAGTTACACACTACATCAAATAAACATGATGCATTGAGGACCCATCAATCTCACATAGTTGTAGGTCGAACATAGTATTGGCACTTGCATTGCATCTTTTTTTAGTGTTATTTTGAAACTAATTAGCTGTTGTTGGGTTCTTTTGTTATGAAACTGTGTTTGCTTAATGAAATCAATTTGTGTGTTTACTTTATGAAATGAATTTGTAGTTCTTTTATGTTAATTAGCCTCTAGTTTTATTTTCAAAACTAATCAAACAGTTCAAAGTTGTTCTTTTATGATTTTCAACTAGTCAAAAAATTTACTAGATATGCAGGGAGAGGAAGATGAAGGTCCATTTTTTTTAACTTTGCCCACCATAATGTTATTAATATATTAGGGTTTTGATTAATTTCATTTCTAATAGCACGTTTACACTTATAAGTTTAATTTTCTAATGCAAAGTACGATTATATCCTACACTGTGATTGTATAACCTCTAAAACCCAAGAACTGAGACTCAAAGCTTTAACCATCATACAATCACTTGGAAAACTACAGATGTTAACCATACAGCAAAATATTTACTTTTTATCTACAACAAGTGTCAAGTGTGATGAGCACATTTTTTATGATTCGAAGGTGGTTATCACATTAGTCCCAAATAGAATCAAAGAAACCAGCATCTTTAATCTCTGAGTAGTATGCATTTTCCAAATGCAAATCTTCTTCTTGTGTTGGATAAAAAAAAAATGTAGTATTTTGAATCATAAATAATGCAAACACATTGTCATTTGTTAGTTTATCACTCAAGCCTCAAATTCTCAATCCATCCATATTTAAAATATTACCAAGTCATGCAATATGTTAAAGTAATATTGTAATAAAAACAATAAATAATATACATATATTTCTACCTTTTTTTAGTTATCTAGAGAAATTGTATTTGAGTATTGTCCAAATATAGATTCTCCAACATTTATCTTGAATATATCTTCAGTAAGTTTATCAATTTAAATGCATTAAAAATTGTTAGTATTTAAACAATTTAATTAGAAGAAATTTTTTTACCTCAAAAATGAAATCATCACTTTCCATTTGTCTAGATCCCTCATTTACAGTGAGACTTAAATTGGAAAGATGATAGAAACGTTCCATATACATATCAAATAATGAAAATAATGTGTTATGAACACGATTAAACTCAATAGAATTCTTACCATGAAGTTTTATATAAGCTCACTCAACAAACTGAATTTTATATTGAGGATCTAAGATAACTGCAATTGCAAGGATCGAATTATATTCTGACTAATATTTGTCAAACTTAAGCTCATATAAGTTCCCATTTTCCTAAAAAATTTATCATTTCCTCCAATGGCTGATTTAATACCGTGTTCAATTATGAGCACTTTAGGAAAGAATAAGTTTGATGTGGGGTATTTTGTTCCAGAAAATAAATATATCACTTCATAAAAATACCTCAAAAATTTAGAAATCTTTTCAATTTTATCCCACTCTTCAGGAGATGGACAACAATTAAAACTAGGATTGAATAATCCTAAATTAATAAGTGTTCGACAATAGAAAAGTGCACTTTCAAGCATCAGAGAAGTTGAATTCCATCTTGTGGGCACATCTTGTCTCAAACCTTTTTTGTTGCCCGCTATCCCAACTTGTTCAACACAATAAAAAAACTTTTGCTTCCTACTTGATGAATCTTTAATGTATTTGATGTGGTTTATAATTTTCAAAACAGATTCATCAACTTCTTTTAGTCCATCTTAGACTATTAAGTTCAAAATATGAGCACAACAACGAATATGAAAAAATTGACCATTCAATAAAAGATTACCTTTAAAGCTCAATTGATTCTTTAAAATTTCAACAAAATAATCATTGACAAAAGTATTGTCTAAAGTAATAGAAAACAACTTCTTCTTAATTCCCTAATCATTAAGAAATGAATTAATTTTTTCAGATAATGCAACACATGAGTATGGTGGAGGCATGTGAGTAAAGTTTAAAATTCTTTATTGCAACTTCCAGTCTTGATCAACAAAATAAGCAGTGAGAGTAAGATATCTATCAGTCGATATAGATGTCCACAAATTAGAAGTGAAAGAAATCATTTCTTCAATCGAGTTTAACAAACTTTGAAGCTTTTCAAAATGCATGCTTTAATAGTATTCCTACAAGGTAGTTTCAAATCCATACAAATATAGGAAAATATTGCCCTTACACTCTCATGTTCAGCAAAACTAAAAGGCAAATCATGCTTAACAATTGCCTCTACCATCAAATTTTTAAATACTTTTAAATTGAAATTTGAAGATTGCACCAAAAAGGGGTGCATACATCTCAATCTCATTTATAGTATAACACCGTAAATATTTCAGTCTAACGTGAAGTTTACAACATATGAAAGGGGTATATACGTCTTAATCTCACTTTAGCATAACATTGTAAGCATTTTAATCTAACTTGTAACTTACATAGTTTGTCATGATCAAACTCAAACACTTATATAACATGTTTTCCAAACTATTCATAGTCCGTCGTACATTGTTATATTTATACATGTAGTAGCTCGTAGTTAATTATGTCACTACACCAGTTAGTTCACATTAAGCCATGCATAATATACCTTTTGCCTAAAATAACACTATCCACAAATCCAACAAATAATTTTAATTAATTTTAAAAAAAGTATTTTAAGTCAAAACCAGTGGCATTATAATAATAGCTAAAGTAAATAACAATATTAATTTATTCATACCAATTCAAATAAGGAATCAATATAATTTTCATAGAAAACTAAATTTATCACACTATTCTAGTAACAATGTCTTAATTTTAAAAAATTTATTACTCACTCATAAAAATTCAAAAAATAGAGATTTCAATTCACACATATTTATAAATATCTTAAGTCCAAACTGTAAACATTTTAGGGGAAAACAATACCATTAACCCCACAAAATTTCACAGAAAAAATTCATTGGACATAATTTTTCAGATTGACAGTATGAATATTCAAAAATTCCAATTAAATCTTCAAAAATTGGGTTGAGACGAAAGAAAAGAGAAAACATTTGTAAATAATAGATTTATTCAAAAAAATAAAATAAAAAATATTTAAAACTCATTTGAGATTTTGAAATCTAACACAGCCACTAAAACAGTAATATAAACCATAAAAATCTCCATACAACTTTTCTTAAAATAAAATAAAAGTAAAAATAATATATAGCATATTGATAAACCATCATAAGCAACTTCAAAATAAAATTGGATTTGAAAAAGCCTATTTTAAATCTTGAGTTTTTTAACAGATCCGAATATCCCCTTCGTCGGAATCCCAAAACTCTTTTTGAATTTATATGTGTAAAGTTATTTAAATAGTTAAGAAGAGAAGAAATGATGAATATTTATTTCTTTTTCCTCTTTAGTTACAAGGAAAAATAGCAGAAAAGAAAGAAGACAAAAAATCTATTTTGAGACAAAGGGTTGTCTTTAAATAGACAGTCCTCTAGAGTTTGTAATAAATACATAATTAAATAAATAAAAAATATATCGTATAATATTTTAAAAGGAAAATGACTTCCAATGGCCAACCCTATCTTTGCATATATATATATATATATATAATTTTTTTTTTCTTCTTTCTTTAAAAAATTCTTTGTCAACTATCATAAAAGCTCAGATTTTAATTTTCCAATTAACCACCATAAATATAGAAATTCCATTTAGTAATAAATCATAATCAATTAGTAATTAATATAAAAATTCAACCAATTAATAATAATTTAAAATATCAATCGTTTAATAGCAATTAAATACCAATTAGTTTAAAACCCTAATTCATATAGAGGGTCCCATATACTCAACTACTCAGTAGCTTTTGTTAACAAATTGAAGTTTCTTGTAGTGTAGGACTTTTTATCATTCTCATTCCTTATCCTTTAATGTTGTTCTCACAATTCATCATACTTTGCTGGATTGTATACCAACAGTACCCACAAGAACTTAATATGAGACTTTTCATCATTCTCATTCCTTATCCTTTAATGTGGTGCTTATAATCTACCATGCTCTAACTGGATCGAATCCCCATATTATTGGATAATGGATGAGTGAAAAGTTCAGCATTGGCTCCAAACAACGCCAAAGTATTATTTGTAATTAAGTTTAATACCCTAAAAAGTTTCCTTCAATTTGCACTTTTAGGCGAGGCTAGGCCCTTTAGTGGAGTGTGAAAAAATGGTATTATGATTTGATAGGAATGGAGTCGTTACAGGAGTGCTTATCACACCAAAAGTTACATTTAACTAGCACTTGAAAGCCATTATAGGAGTGCTCGTCCTACAATATCGACCATGCTTACAAGATTTGTGTTATTCAATGGATGCCAAACGTGTAAAGGTTCGAGTTGTACTCAAGAAGACAATGGATGAAAATAGGGAGAAATCTTTGAAGAATGTCTTATAGGAGAGGGATGCCAGAGAAAAACTTTAAACAAGGTGGAGAATGAAATTCATCAATTAAAAAAGTAGCTTTACAACATCCAAGTTGTTGGCTCATCCAAAAATCCAATAGATTCGGATGAGGTGGAATCAGTATTTACTAAGAAGATTCTGCAAACTCCTCTCCCTCCTAAATTCATCATGTCACAATTTAATACTTACGATGAGAGTGGAGACACAATTGGGCACCTGGGAAGTTACCATATGTGGATGAAGGTATATGGAGTAGCATAATCAATTATTTCGAAAGGCTTCCCACTTACACCCTCTAGATCTGCTCGTCAATGGTACAAGCTTCTCAGATCAAGTTTCATCTCTTTCTTCATTCAATTAAGTCAAGCCTTTGTTAGTCACTTTAGAGTTGCAAAGTAGGTAAAGAGTCTAAAGTCATACCTTTTTACCATCAAGGAAAAGATAAACCTTGAATGATTATATCACATGTTTCAATAAAGAGGTTCTCTTTATTCAAGGTTGTAGTAATGACCTAATGCTGAGTGCCATGATAGTTAAGTTGAAGCCGAGCAAATTTCTATAGTCATTTTTTTGGAAGAATAATCTAAAGAACTTCTACTAGTTGTTGTGTCGCACACAAAAGTATGCTAAAATGGCCAATAACAATTAGGACCCTACCAAAAAAGAGAGAGAAAAGTAAATTTTGTTGCTTCCATAAGAGTCATGGTCATAACACTTAGGATTGTGCGGTCTTAAAAAACAAAACCAAAATTCTTATCTGTAGAGGCTTCTTGAGCAATTTTATAACTAAAAGACATAAGCATAGAGATCAGCAACGAGAGGAAGACCTCAAGTCCCCATCAAGAACTGAACAAGGAAACCGTGAAAAAGAACCTCTTACCGAAATTCATACAATAATTGGAGAAGACATCGAAAGGTTAATAGGGTGCTAAAAGCTCATTCCTGGGTAATAAAGTATCTATTTGAACATCATGAGGTGAACTTGACACAACACCTAATAAAAAAGGTAAAAGTTAAACCTTACTCAATAGCATTCATAGATATAGATTTTAGAGGAGTGCATTATCAACATGATAATGCACTCATGGTTACAATGAACATGGCTAATTGTGTAGTTAGACGGATACTGTTGGACAATGTAAATTCTGTAGATATTCTTTATTGGGATGCCTTCAAGCAAATGGGCATTGGGAAAGATAGACTTAACTCGACACCAACTCCTCTGTTAGGATTTGTTAGAGAAAGAGTTGTACCAGAAGGTAACATCACCCTACTAGTTACTACAGGGACTTCACTAATATATCCCATAGTCTTTGTATTCTTTCTAGTCATCAACCGTCATTTTATATATAATATGATCATAGGAAGACCTTACCTAAACAGTATAAGAGCAGTAACTTCAACGTATCACCTAGTAATGAAGTTTCCAACAGAGAAAGAAATATGTATAATTCAAAGAGACTAACATGAAATGAGGAAATGCTATGTTAATGCATTTAAAGACATAGACAAAGTAATGTAGATTGGTGATTGTATGAAAACCAAAGTGCAACCATAAGTTTCTCAACTAAGGCCCCCAAGCAAGATATAGGAACTGAATCATGAACTAAAAAAACTTCCAAAGGCAGAACTAATAGAAGAGCTTGAGAAAGTAGTCTGAACTCTTAAGGACCCCTATAAGGTACTCCAAATTGGCACCTCACTTACCCCAATTCTAAAAGCCACACTTCTTAAGTTCCTACAAAACAATATGAATGTCTTTACATGGTGTCACAAAGACATGCTAGGTGTTGATCCAAGTATCATTGTACATCGCCCTAATGTTGATCCAGGTTTCAATCTTGTTTTTCAAAAGAGGAGAGCTTTCAATGAGGAAAGATAAGCTGCGATTGAAGAAAAGGTTCAAAAACTCCTTAAAGCTGGATTTATACGAGCACTAGACTACCCGTAGTTATAGGCTAATATAGTGCTCATGAAGAGAGTAAATGAAGATTGGAGAGTTTGTATTGATTTAATAGACCTCAATAAGACGCATCCAAAGGATTATTTCTCTTTATCAAAAAGTGACCAGTTGGTTGATTCCATAGCAGGTCATGAACTATTGAGCTTTATGGATGCTTACTCCAGCTACAACCAGATTCAAATGCATGAACTAGATTATACAAAGACAGCCTTCATCACCAATAGAGGGCTATATTGCTACAATGTGATGCCTTTTAAACTCAAGAATATGAGAGAGCAACATATCAATACCTAGGGAACATAATGTTCGCAAATTAGATTAGGAAGACAATGAAGGCTAATGTGGATGACATGGTTGTGAAAAGTAAAGTAGGAGATGATCATGTAGATGATTTGAAGGAAACCTTCGAGATACTAAGAAGGTACAAAATAAAATCAACCTTAAGAAATGTGCATATAGAGTAGCCTCTGATTTTATGGTCAACCAAAGAGGAATAGAGGCTAATCCATATAAGATTAAGGATATGTTGAAGATGAGCTACCCTAGGAGCATAAAAGAGGTGCATAAATTTACAAGAAGATCGTAGCGCTCAACAAGTTCATGTTCAAGGCTACATATAAATGTTTTCCATTATTCAAAGCACTACATGGAGGGAAGTATTTTTAATAGATGAAGGAGTGTGAGTGAGCATTTTAGTAATTTAAAGAGTTCCTTAGTTCACCACCCTTTTTATCCAAGGCCTTAATTGGAGAAGATTTGATTCTGTATTTAGTAGTCTCTGATACTGCAATGTGTTTAGTGTTTGTAAGAGATGAAGTAGGAATGGACTGCCCCATTTACTACGTTAGTTCTGCCATGGTGGATGCAAAAATCAAATATCCATATATTAAGCAGTAGGCCCTGACTTTGGTGGTTTCCTGAAGGAAGTTTAGACCCTACTTTTAGGCATATATGATAATATTGCTTACTAGTCAACCATTAAGACAGGTGGTTAATAAGGCAGACCTATCCAAAAGACTTATCAAGTGGGTAATTGAGATTGGAGATTTCAACATCGTATATAATCCCAAAATCGCCATCAAAGGACAGACATTACCAAATTTTATTATCGAATTCACAGGTATAGAAATTATCCTACATGTTAGTAATAATACTAAATTTTCAGATCCTAGCTGCTTCATCAAAACTTGAATCCTCTACGTTGATGGATTTTCTAATATTCAAGGGAGTGGAGCAAGACTAGTGCTCACCACACTTGCTCCAAAATAAGTTAAGGATTGAGTGTGCTCTCCGCTTTGGCTTCCTATCCTCTAACAACGAAATTGAGTATGAAGCCTTATTAATAATGCTAAGGCTTGCAATAGCACTGGGGACACTAAAGTTAGTTATTTATAGTGACTCATAATTAGTAGTGAATTAAGTAACTTTTGTGTATCAAACCAAAGAGAAAAGAATGACAATGTACTTATCTAAAGTAAATTAGATACGCTAGAATCTTAAAGAATACTACATGACCCAAATCCCATGGTCCACAAACTCAATTGTAGATTCCTTGGCACGCGTAACTTCAGCATCCAAGATTAGCTTCTTCAAAACTATTACGATGGAGTTTTTGCCTTAGCTAAACATTATGACAAAGAGTAAGGAAGCATACTCAATTAACATTACTGAATTTTGGATGAGCCCAACTAAACTATTTAAAGGATGAACAACTTCTTGAAGACAAGTTGGAAGCAAAGAGAGTAAGTTGTAAATCTGCAAGATACACATTACAAGATGGAGTACTTTACAAGAGAGGGTTTAGTGTGCCATATTTAAGAAGCCTCACCAATAAGAAAGCAGACTATATGATGAGGGAAATCCATCATCTGTGGAAAACATTCTAGAGGAAAGGAATTAGCATATAAGATGGTTAGATAAAGATATTACTGGCCCACTATGCATAACGATGCCATGTAATTTGTAAGGAGGTGCAACAAATCCCAGCGTTTCTCCTTTATTCCACACCAACCTCTTATGGAGCTTACTGCTGTATGAAGCCCTTATGACCTTTTACTCAGTAGGGGGTCAATATCATTGGGCCGCTACCAACAAGATAAGGAGGACGCAAGTTTACTATTGTAGCGTGAATTACTTTAGAAAATGGGTGGAAGCTAAACCACTAGCGACCATCAAAGAATATAAAATAAATAATTTCATTTAGAAATCAATTGTTTGTAGGTTTGGCAGCCTTCATACTATAGTAATAGATGACGAAAGATAGTTTAACAATGTAAAATTTCAAGAGTTTTGTTTAACTCTCAGAATCAAGAAGGTATTCTCCTCATTAACACGCTCGTAAGCAAATGGACAGGTGGAAGCCATAAACAAGATCATCAAAGACTATTTGAAGGTAAAGCTGGAGAAGCTAAAAGAAGTTGGGTAGAAGAACTTCCATATGTGCTTTAGGCATACAAAACTACCATAGGGGCCTTATTAGGGGAGACTTCACATCCTTGGCATATGAAGCAGAGGTAATGATACATGTTGAGGTAGGAATACCCAACTACAGAATAACTCACTTCGAGCTCAACTCTTTAAATGAGTTTAAATCTGATTTAAAAGTTGAGGGATAATGTTAAGGTGAGAGTTGCTACCTACCAAAAAAGGGTGGCTAAATACTACAACTACAGAGTGAAGTATTGATGCTTTCAGATCGGTGACTTGGCCTTGTGCAAAGTAATGATCAACACAAAGGAAGCTATAGCTGGCCCTCTAGGTCTTAATAAGAAAGGACCTTACAAGATGAACAGGATCCATTATTTAAAAACTTATGAACTAGAAAATATGAATGAAAGATTTCTACTGCACATATGGAATGCAGAATACCTGCGCATATATTATCAATGAGCAATTATACTCGTGCCTACTATTTGTGAATTGCCTAAGGCATTGAGTACTTTGAAATTTCTTCTATTTTTATTTCCATAAAATGAGTACTTTTGTTTCCATAATAAGCTATTATGCTCAAAAGTATTGTATATCTTGATGAATAAAAAGAAAAATTTTGCTTCAATAACAACTAGGTTCCTTATTCACACCCTACTTTTACTTCTGTGCATACGAAACTAAGGGGCAACATAGTACACCTTATACACCTCAACACCTATGCTGAAAGATGAGGAATGAGTGCAATACCAATAATATTGAATTCTTACAATAAAATAAAAAAAGTATAATGATAAAATAAAAAGTGGCTACATAGAATCACAAAACATGGAGTCTGAAAAACTCTAACAATATAAAAAGTGATTACACAAAGTCACAAAGGAGCCTAAAAATCTAAAACAAAAATCCTAAAAACATAAAAAGTGGCTACACAAGTCACAAAGGAGTCCAAAAAACTCTAAAACAAAATCTCCTAAACACATAATATGGAGTCTGAAAAAACTCTAAACTTTAAGCAGTGAACAGAGGGATTTAGGCTGCAACATCCCTTACACTAGTATCCTCTACATAGCACTTCTTGCACCACCAGTATCTCTTGTAGAAGAATGCATATCATACACCTATGATAGATTAAGATTAGGATACTTGTGCTCAATCTGATTAAAGAAGAGGTTTAGCTACTATGCAACCTCAGTCTCAATAGTTCTATTGATAGAGGATTTTAAATTATCAAGATCTTGAAGGGCTTTGCTACTATTTTCCTCCAATTGTACCACAGTGTCCTTTAAGCCTTTGATCTTTGCTTTGTTACTCTCTTTCGATTCCACTGCATCATCTTCCAATTCTTTAATTCTTACCTTTAACTTGGCCACACTAACCTATAATTTCTGGATAGTTTCTTCCTTTAGCATGACCTCATTCTCAAGCTTACTTATAGTCACCATTTATTCTGATATTCTTTTTCTCAGGTCCCTGATCTCGGAGTGCAACTGTAATAAGTAAGTTTGTTGCCTCATCGCCATGTATCCCATCTAAAAGTAAAAATAAAATATCAGTAAGAATACACAAGAAATAAAAGTAAGAGAATTTAGTTACTTACCCTTGTCCCTAAATTAGTAAGTACCAAAGCATGTCTTTCAAGAGAAATGGCCTCTATCTCATTGATTGCCTCTAATGAAGGTATGTTCTATGAATACCTAATCAAGTATGACAGCTCAGGAGGTATCGGAACAAAAAGAGATGGAGATAAACCTTCTAGAGTCTGAACAGTAGGGCCATCTAGGTGTGGTAGCTGAACTAGTGACCTAAAGGAGGAACCAAAACCTGGTAGTGACTTAAAGGAGGGACCAAATAATAAAAGTTTGAATGAGGGGCTTGAAGGATATTATAATGGAGTCGGAGAAGGCAATGACATTCCAATGAAAATTGGAGGCTGACTTTCCTGTGACTTATTCTTCATAATCTTAAAGCTCTCTAACCCGTTGTTACTTCTTTTCTCACCAACCCTGCTCTTCCTTATCTTTCTAAGTCTCTTCTTCATACTTTCCATAATCATTATGTATTGAGTAAGGTCTCCTACACAAGTCAAAAGAAAAAAGTTAAACCCCCAAGTTTGCCCTACACCATACATTCAAAAGAAGAAAGAGAAATTTATTAACTTTCACAAAACAGGGTCTCATAGGAGCAATATTTGGCAATTTTCTAAGGAAATAACAAGTTTTTATAATTCTTGTTGACCACTAGTTGACTCCTGACAAAGTTAATATGACTGAGTAAATCAGAACCCACCTCCTTTAGACGTTGTTCACCTGCTAGGTAAGAAAGTTTAAAAAGAAAAAAAAAGTATGTATGGAAAGCAAAGACCTAAAGACTTATAGTAGGTTAAGATTGAAAATGAGCGGCAGTTCTCAAAAGGAGCTTCCTAGTTCTTCATAACAAAAAAGCATTTACTTTTCCATCTTTTTACTTTGTTAGAGTTATGATCTCCAGTAATAACATTCTTCACCTTCTTTGAAAAAATCATAGTACCATCTACTAAATTTAAACCTCCCCTTTTTAAGAACGCTCTTTAAGTGGTACATGTATATAAACTCTTTAGCTATTAAGGTCATCCTTAAGTCCTTCCATAATATGTAGCAACATACTATAGATCTCTAGGAATTAGGAGTCAACTGCCTGTATGCTAGCCTTCACTTATGCAGAATCTCACAAAACACAGGAAGGACTGAAAGATGCAACTCATATTCCAAAAAAGCAATATGAAAAATTGTCTCCCTAGCCTCGGGTCTAATAAGATTATCACCTCTCTCGGACACCTGAAAGCATACACTAGGTCCATATTAAATGGGAGCAGATATTTTCTAAGTTGCTTATAAGTCCTAATGGAGGACTCAGTATCACTGATTAGAAAACCTTCAACTCCCTTAGAATCTTTTTCCACATTTGGTGTAAAATAACCCTCACCAGTATCATCTGTATATGTAGTTTTGATATACTCATCTTTATACTCTACCTCCTTGACACACGAGGAACTGTCAGACATGACAGCAAAAGAAAAAAAGTGTTCTTATAACTAGAAGGGATTTCTAAAAAAATGAAATAAAATTAACAAGCTTTCTAATTTACTAACATTTTTCCTTGCATATGCCAACAATTTGCATAAGCAACCTTGGTGGTACAACATAAAATCCACAAGCAAAACACAACCTAAGCATGCACGGACACAATGTGACACCCACATGTATAGGCGCATGTTGCACTCGACACCAGTGCTAGTGCACAACCCAAGCATACAGACATCGCATACACCAAGGTAAGTGACCATAGTACACAATACTAGTCTGGGCATGCGGCCACAATACATGACAATGTTGGTGCACAACCCATATGCAAAGTACCAGAACAAGGGTGTATGGTCCCAACGTAAGGCACTAGCCCATAGGTGTGCCTCCCCTGTTTACAGCACTAGCCCATGCTTGCACAAGCCCTGTGTGGCACCACTGTACATCATACGTAATCCTAACGTCATGTGCATTTTTACAAATTTAAATTGTACAATTCTACCTTAGTGCTACGATTACACAAACCCTCCATCGTATACAACCAAAACATAGGGTGTGCAATCCTAAAACTATCAATTCCATGCTTGTCTAAAACATATGTGATAGTGAAAGCAATAAATAAAAGTGGAGAAGGAAAAACTCTTACCTATTTTTGTTGAATCTTTAGATTGAAGCTTGAAAAATTAGGTATTTTGTAAATCTTGAAATTGTATAACTAATAAGGAAGAAGGTGATAATTATTATAAGACTAAGGTTTCTTTCAGAATTCTAACTCTATCCAAATTTATATTTGAATTCTTATTTTTATCTTTATTTTATTTTAGCTATATAGATTTAAGTTAAAACAAATAAATATTTTATAGCTAGTGGTAGATGTTAATTAATTGAGTCTAATACAAAATTCAAGCCTAGTACTCTATTTTGGTCAAGTACAATACCCTCAGAACCGAAGTACCCATAGACCCAGTAGCAAGGCTTCTATGATAAAGTCTTCGAGTTCGCTTCCACTATGCTAAATTATAAGAAGCTATGGAGAAAATAATTCACACGCCACTTCCACTCATCATCCCACGAGTGATAATAATCGTTTGCACCTCTACTTTCCAGGCTGTTACATGCAGGCGGAGTAGTTGAATGTGGGGCACAAGGCATGAGAATTAAAACACTCTTCCACCCTCTATTTATACCTCAAAAGACACTCATTCAAATATGCAATTTGTGGCCTTACAAACTCTGCTATTTAATTATCTTCTATATTTTTATTATTGACTTGGGCGTCGGAGTGCCTTTGACTGGTACCACACTGGTGCCCCAAGCCACTGAGTTTCTTTTTTGTTTTTCCATTTCCAAATTACCCTTTCATACAGTGTAAGGCCTTACATAATTTTTTCTATTAAAACAGCTGCTATCTTATCAAATCCTTAGGCTTTGCACTATTTTCTGCAAACAGTCTCTTGCATATGCTTTTAAACAATGATAAATGCTTCTTAAAAGACATGTGTTCTTGAAGGATTATGTCGAAAGTTAGGGATTTATTTGGGATAAAGGAAAATGAAATCATTGAACATTTTTAGCTTTTTGTTATATGGTTCACCTATAGAACTAGAATTGTAGTTGATAACATAAGGTTATTCTAATGTAAAAGAATTAGAAATCATGTGAAAAAAAAAAAAGAAAAAAAAAAGAGAAAGAAAGAAAAAAAGAAGTACAAGAAGATATTAATCAGTAGATGATGTTTTATGTGGCTAAAATATATAGGTTCGTGCTTCTAATAAATATCTCTATAACTCCACATTGCTATTTTTAGTACACATCACATTAGGCTTGTCATTTATGGACCTTTAAGATCTTCAATAGCAGGACCAGACTCGTAAATCCTATACTCTTTGAGATACATAATTTCTCTGTTTGCTTCTGCTTTTGTATTTGATTGATTAAATTTTGTTCAGTTGTGATAAAAGCACAATATGTTATTTCTAACAAATAGGTTTGTCGTATGGTTCATCATATATATGCTTCTAACTTTATCTATGGAACTTCAAACAAAATAAAAACAAACCATGTAAACTACCTATAATTAACAAAAAAAATATTAAGGAAAAAAGTATCAATCTACTACAGTAGTTGCAGGCATGAGTGGGATCCTAGTTGAGTGTCCTTATCTTTATATGTAGTAGTAGTTGATGGTATGAGTGGGATCAACATTGGCCCTCACTACAGACGAGGCATGTAATCGCATAAAATCCCTTACGATCAGAGTTGGCCCTAAAATTTTGATGACCTTAGACTAACTTAAAATGTGAAATCTTATATAAATATTATTATAAAATATATATGTAATAATAAAAATAATAATTTTTATTAAATAAAAAAATTAAAAATATAAAATCAAAAATATAATATGAGGATTTAAGAATATATTATCTTAATCTAATAAATAAAAAATCATGGTTAGAATAAAGTTATGCCGCATACAAAACGAAGTCAATCACGTTAGTTATATATTTCTTGAACATAAATTCATAGAACCATAAAGAAGGGTTAGACGTTGCTTCATACAAATAATTACAATTTAAATTGTTTGAACTTTTATTCAATAAACCCAAAATACATTAAGTTTTCTTTTTTTCTTTTTTTGTTGGTTATCAAATAAACAAATTAAATCGACAGTAACAGCAACATTTCAATTTCACATACATTCTTAATCGTCCAAAAACCAATTATAAGATTAGTGCAATCCAGAAAAAAAAAAAAATCATACTGATTGAATTCAGATAAAAGCAAAAATATTTTCGTATAAAAAAAAATTGAATGGCAAATGATAGGATTAAGGGTAAAAGAACAAAATATTAAATCATCAGGATAAAAGAAAAATATTTTCATATAAATAAAAATTCAGACAAGGATGCAGATTAAGCATAAAAATATTAAATCATTGAATTTGGATAAAAGTAAAAAAAAAATTTCATATAAAAAAATTAGGATAGCATTATGATGAGGATTAAGCATATATATATATATATATATATATATATATATATATATTACTAGTTTATCACTATGCTATTACTAGATTAAGATTTGTTGTTTACATTTCTACAAAATGGAATAGCCGACTGGATGGAAAAATGAAAAGGACGAAGCAACAATTGTACAAGCAAAAACAATGAAAAAAAAAACAAATTAAAAAGAGGAAAGTTTTTTTGGTAATAAATTAAAAAGAGGAAAGTTGAAACGTCAAAGATAAGTGTATTACATTTTTTTTATTAAATATGTTTATTGAAATATTCATTTTAAATGTTTTTATATTATGTTAAATATATTTTTATAAATATATTATTATATAAATTAAATATTTTTTGGGGCCTCATCATAGGGAGCTTTATACGATTGCATATCCCACTTACATTGAGGGTCGACAATGCCTATGATGAGGGCAAAAAATAAAATTAATTAATATATATAACATTTATAAAATATATTTAACAGAATATAAATACTTTTAAAATGAATATTTTAATAAATATATTTAATAAAAATAGTTGCCCACCTATCTTTCACTTTTCAACTTTCTCTTTTTTATTATTTTTTTTTCTTCTAGTTGTTTTTGCTTGTAAGATTGCTGCATTTAATTTTTCAGTTTTCCATCTATTCACATATTTCATGTTGTAGAACTGTAAACAGACCCTAGCCTAGCAATAGCATAATGACAAACTGGCAAGATTTTTTTTTAAATTTTTTTTTATGCTTAATCCTTATCATATGCTATTTGAATTATTTTTAATATGAAAATAATTTTGCTTTTATCCGAATTTAGTGATTTAATATTTTATTTTTTATGCTTAATCCTCTTTACTATATGAATTTTTATTTATATGATAATATTTTTGCTTTTATCCAAATTCGATGATTTTTTATTTTAATTTTTTATGCTTAATCATCAGCCTCTACTATCGAAATCTTTTTCATATGAAAATATTTTTGGTTTTATCCAAATTCAATCAGTATGTATTATTTTTCTTTCTTGCTTCTGGCACTAATCTTATAATTGGTTTTTGGACAATATAGAATGCAATTCCATGAAAATTGAAATAGTGTTTTTACCCTAGATTTAATTTTATTTTTTATGGCCAACAAAAATAAAATAAAATAAAAAACTGGGTGTATTATGGGTTTATTGGATATAAGTTCAAGCATTTTAAATTGCAATTATTTGTATGAAGCAAAATCTGAATTCAAATTGACACTATGGTTTTTAAATATATGTTCAAGATATATGTAATTAACATGATTGACTTGATTTCTTATGCAACATAATTTCATTCTGATCATGATTTTTTATTTATTAGAATAAGATAATATATTCTCAAATCTCATATTATACTTTTGGTTTTATTTATTTAATAAAAATATTATTTTTATTATTATATATATTTTAATAATATTTATATAGAGCCTCACATTTTAAGTTGGCCTAAAGGCTCCTGTAGGGTAAGGCCTTGAGTGGGATCCTACTATAGTGTCTTTATCTTTACTTTTATATGTTTAATGTTTTTTAATGTTTCAGAATAACTTTTTTTGACTCTGTCACAGTAATCAATTAGGTTGATGTTCTTTTATATTTATTTAAAACTATGTTATCTATTATTATATTGGTTTAGTTTTTATTATTTAGTATGAAAGAAAAACCTTCAATCCAAGCATTTGAATCTCAAATTGGTCAAGAATTTAAAATAATTGAAGAAGCATATGAGAATTATTCTATATATGCTAGAGAAGTAGCAATTAGAAAAGGAGATCGGCGGCATCGACTACAACTTTAAATAAAATTCAGTTCCTTAGGTTTTATAATTTTTTTGTTCAAATTTCTCTTACTAAAAATTTGTTGGATTTTGTTAACATGATTGTGGTATAATTTATGATAATTATGGTTGATTTAATCATGTGAAACTAAACCTTAATCTAGGGCTAAGATGTAGTCATGTGTTTGGCTAACTCATAATTAAACTTGTTATATGTGTTTGAGATTGATAGATGAGAATACGTGTTGGACCTATTAATTTTTAATTGTTAATACATATCAAGGTATAGTATTTAATGAATTTACAATCCTTGTAGGAACAATAATATAGTTTTACTATCTTTGAGCAATTCGTACACTTACAAGTTTTTGCTATCAAGTTTTTGGCGCCGTTTTAGGGATTGATTGTTTTTGTTAATATTAATTTTCTACCTTTATTTGTGTGGCTTAGGAGTTTAATTGCTTTTGTTTCTATTTTATTTATTTTTGTCATTTTATTTTATTTTGTTTAGTTCAATTTTGCATGCTAAATTAACTTATATTTTCCTTGTTTCTAAGTGCTGTTCTTGTTCATGATTAGGTCAAGAGTTGAATGTGCACTTGAATATTTTGATCTTGAAATCGAGAGGGCATTTAGGAAAATAGGAAAGCAAAAAGCTAGCGAAGCAAGTGTATGTCATGACTTGAAATTTGATAGTGAAGAGGAACAACAAACCGAAGTAGAGGATTTATAGATGGCAAATGTTGATCCACATTCACATATTATATCTTTGGAGATTTGTGATACTTTGAAAATGATTGGTGTGAATGAAGATGGAGTAAGATTGAGGTTGTTCCCTTTCTGTCTTAGGAACAATGCAAAAATTGGTTGAATTCTTTACTTTTGGGAACCTAAATTACTTGGAATGATTTAGCTAAAACTTTTTGGCTCAATTTGTTCCACCGGTTAGAACCGTAAAGTTGAGGAATGAGATAACCATATTTCTTCAAGTGGATGGAGAATCATTATATGAGGCATGGGAAAGGTTCATGGAACCACTAAGAAAACGTCCTCATCATGGTTTTCCCAAGTCGATACAAATCCAAACTTTTTACAATGACTTGGAGAGCACCACTTGATCTATGATTGATGTTGTTGCAGATGTAGTTTAATGGATAAAAGCCAAGAAGATGCATATAATTTACTTGAGGAGATGGCTACAAATAACTATCAATGGACTATGGAAAGGTTAGGAGGATGCAAGGTACAAGGAATTTATGAAATTGATGCATTTATATCAATAAATGTTAAACTTGATAAGCTAAGTAATCGGTTTGACAAACTTGAATTTAAAGCCGTGGGTTATGCATCATCCTTGATGTGTGAGATTTGTGGAGATCCACATGCTATTGTGGATTGTCAAGTTTGGTAGTCCCTTTACTACATTCGACCAATCCAACTTTATCAATAATAATCAAAAGAATAACTCTCTATATTCCAACACATACAATCTTAATTGAAGGAACCATTTAAATTTTTCATGGAGCAACAATCAAAATTTGGAAAGGCCACCACCACAACCACTAAGATTCCAACAAGAAATGAAGCTTGAACTTGAAGAGCTCACAATTAAATTTATAGCCAAAATGTATGCGACATTTCAAAGCTATAGTTTGGCAATTCAAAATCAAGTTGCTTCATTAAAGAATTTAGAAAATCAAATTGGCCAAGTAGCTACTTTATTTGGGGATAGAAATTAAGGAGTTTTACGAAGCAATACTAAAAAGAACCCTTAAGGAGAAAGTTAAAGCTATTAAGCTAAGGAGTGGAAGGAAACTTGAAGAAAAATTGGCAATTGAGAATGCTAAGGAGGAGCTAAAACTTATGCTAAAAAATTTTGAACCTGAAATTGATGAAGTGGACAAAGAAGCAACCAAAGCCGACCATAACATGGAGAAGAAATTATGGACTACTATTTTTATATCCGACAAGATTGAAGGCCAAAAATTCCTAATAAAACAGAGAATTCCTTTAGTAAGTTTTTTTAGATGATTAAGAAAGTTCATTTTGATATTTCCTTTTAAATGGAATTATTTAAATGCCAAGCTGCACCAAATTCATGAAAGAAATTCTATCAAATAAGGGAAAGCTTGAGGAATTTGAGATGGTGACACTCATAGAGGAGTGTAGTGCTATAATTAAAAATAAGTTACCACCAAAGCTTAAAGACCTGAAAGTTTCACTATTCCATGCAAGATTGGAATAATCTGTGTGGCTTGTAAGGCTAAACAAAATATTGTTGATGGAAATATTCTAAAAATTAGATTGTGAGTAACTTTATGGAGTCTCATAACTTCAAGAAGAGTTCACTTGTTGAGATCCCATTTTCAGTTGTTAAATGTAAAGAAGATTTTGGTTCAACAGTTATCTAAAGTGAATGTGCCCACAAGTCGAGAATTTTGTTTACTAGAGATCGAATATGGTGGTCCTCAAAATATTTGATATACAAAAAAAAGATATCAAAAACTATGAAAGAGATCTTAAGGAAGGAATAAAAAGAATCAATACCAAGATATTTATTAAATTTTTACACTCAGAGAAGGAAAAAAAAATCCAATTTTATACCTTGATTTAGATAAGAACAATGGATAGATTGGTTAAATGCTTTTGAGCCAATTCTTACTCAATAAGATCATATGGCTTTCTTGTTGACATTGCTATTTTTTATATAACATACAACACAAATAAATATGAGATGATCTTTGCTCTATTAATGGAGTTAATCATCATGGTCAGACAATAATATTTAGTTGTGAGCTTTTAAGTGATGAGACTGTAAAATCATTTGTTTGGTCATTTAATCAATGGATGAAAGTAATGTTTAAAGGTGCACCTCAAAGGATAATCACAGATCAAGATCCTCCAATGGAAAAGGCTATCGCTAAGTTGCTTCCAAATACTTTTCATCATTATTATATATGATATATTTTGAATAAATTTTCTAAAAAGATTAATGCAGTCATTTATCACTTGTTGAAGGGTGTTTATTTTGAACTCAAGGACAGTTGAAGAGTTTGAAACTAGTTGGATGGATATATTACAAACAATTGAATTGGAAGATAATGCTTGGCTTTGTTAATTGTATGAAATGTGTGATAGATGGGCCCTACATTTGTAAAGTATATTTTTGCAGAAGAAATGTCAAATAGTCAAAAAGCAGAAAATTCTTATTCATAGTTCAAAAAGTACATTTTAAAGAAAAACTCATTGATGGATTTCATTACACATTTTGAAAGAGCATTTTGACACCAAAGGTATGAAAAGTTGAAGCTTGACCATTCTGATATTGATAAACAAGTAAGAATAAAATCTTTCTGGCCAATGAAGAAAACAAATTGAAAAGATTTATATAAGATAATGATTTCAAAGTTTATAATATAAATCTTTGATAGTCAAATTTACATCATAAATACCAAAATTGAAGACATTGACAGTGTAAGGTACATCATTTAGAGAGCATACAATTGTTCTTCATAAAGATCTAGAAAACTTATTTTCAATGACTTCAAACTTTATATCATGTAGTTGTGAATAGTTTCAATATAGTGAAATTCCTTGTTGGCATATGTTGACATATTTTATAATTAAACAAATCATATAAATACCAAGTCAATATATTGTTCAAATATGGACTAAAATTGTAAAAATTGGTCAAGTCTTGGATAAGAGTGGAGGAGAACTTAATGATATTGTTTAATCAACCATTGATGGCAAGACATTCATGATTATATTAATTGTTTTCAATTGTGATTGATGATGAACCACTTACAGAAGAAGGGATTAATTAGTCTTCTACAGAATTGGTTTGAGGAAATTCATAGTAAAATCAAGGAGATTAATGGTGGAAAAGATGTTGAACATGTATATGTAGGACAAAAAAACATTAGTGAAGACCAAAGTATTAACGACCCTCCTCAAATAAGGGTAAAGAGATTTGGAAAAAGATTAAAATCATCAAAAGAGAAAGCAATGAACAAAAGAAAACATTGTTATGGATGTGGACTTCTTGACCAAACACACAATAAGTGAAATAGTCCAAAATTACTTGAATTATAAGGATATTTAGTGCTTATTATTTTATTATTGATTTTTATTAATATTTTTCAACAAGTTAATTTCTATAAAAAAATTTTATGTTCTTGTGTAAGTGATCTCATATATTTTGTAATTTATTTTTAAGTCTTATTGTTCAAGACAAAAATACCATTATAGATGCTACAAATATTTCAATTAATAAGGATTTGGAAGCTAATACAGGTAACTTTGATGTTATATAGAATACATAGTATTAACTTGTTCTATAAACTTGCATTAATCACTTTTTTTTTTGTCCCAGGATCGTAGGATCCAGTACTCTTTTGTAGGACATGGGGTTATTTCAAGACTATAAATATAATGTATGCTATTAAGTATGATATAATTTTCTTTAATTGTATACTTCCCTTTTACCTATTAATTTATCATCTTGTGTTTTATGTATATTGTAGAATTGTAGATACTTGTGATGAATTAGGAGTGAGACATTGAAGGAATTGCTAAAAGATCTTCAAGTTTTTGTTGCATTTCTTTGATCATTGTCAATAGCAGCAACACATTGGATGAAAGTATGTTTTAGAAGATTATGAAGTAAATCTAATATCTTGTGGCCTTATTTGTAAGATAACTTTAAGTAAGAAAGGATCACAATCATATTCACTCAGTTTTATTAATTTCTTTATTGTTGTTGTTGTTGTTTTTTAATTTTTTTTTTCAATTATTTTGGTTTATTGAATTAAATTGTACATGGTTTCATTTGAGAAACTATTCATTTAATTAACTCTTTTTATTGTTACTAAGACAAGTTTTGGATTTGCATAGTTCTTAAATCAACTTAATAGATTTCTTTGTGTCTTTATTATTTATTTATTTACAATCATTTTGGTTTAATGAATTAAATTGTAGACTATTGCATTTAAGTGGGATTTATAGACTGTTGCATTAAAAAAGTGAAACTTAACTTTTGATAGAGTGGGGGTTGCCATAGTAGATAGAAGGATGCTAGTGTTTTGAAAAAAGAAAAAAAAAAAAAAGGGAGAAAAATTTGGAAGATAAGGGACTAAAAAAATAGTGTTGTGAAAAAAAAAAAAAAGATTAGGTATAGAATGGACTAAAAAAAAAGGAAAAGAATTTTGATAGAGAAAGATTGTGAAAAAAAATTGCATTCTTAAAGAAAACTAAAAAAAATTCGGTAAAAAAATAGATGCACCTGAGATATATCAATAAAATCAAAATATTAAAGAAAGCCACGTCAACTTGTGGTGGATATTATATATACGATGATGTTGAGGGAAGTATTTCTCTATACACATATTATATATATATATATATATATACACGTGTATATATAAGCATAATATCTTTTAAAAGTTAAACAATTATTATTATTTAATAAATATGATTATGTACAGGGAGAGTCTGCAATGTAATAATATCATATATGGATATAAAAATATAAAAATAATACAACTCCTAATGCATCATGTAGTTGAAGGAATGGCAGAAACATAAACAAATAATATGTGATTAAACATACAACATAATCATCATTGCCAAATAAGATAAATACCTCTGGAAGTGTAGATTCAAAATCAACTCCATTTAATCAGCAATCAATACCATCAAATTAGCTACAATATAGTCAAATCAACAATCTAACCGTTAAATCTTCCAAACCAAGAATGTGTGGGCTACACCAATCTCCACGATCGTAAAAATCTCTTTGATTAAATTTTAGTAATAAAACAAAGTATGAGACTATTCCCTTTTATAGAGTTTTTAAAAACAACACATAAACAGAAACAATAAAGCCTCGTTAACCAAACTTACAACTAAAAATTTCATAAAAACATTTTAATTAAAAACAACTTAAATTAGAGATTAATTAAGAGAATAAATCAAGGGACCTAAGAGTTAGATAATGTATATACACTAAAAATCTCTCACTTGCTTTTGATACAAAGTTGAGAATAAGCCCAAGTCCATGTAATCCAATTATTGTGTTATGTAGACCATAATTGAAATATGAACTCCACCACTTATCTTGAGCTAGTATGGGAATCTAACAGCTATTATTAATTTAGGCTCTTTCTAATTGCAAAGTAATTATTTAATATGGTGCCACTCCAATAAAGGTTCAGAGTTAAACTGTAATATCTACCTTTTTTTGTTTGCAATTGACTTTTGATCAAGTCAACTCTGATAAAATCAACAGTTAAATCGATGACTGCCACTTCATGGCAGTGACTGGTACTAATTTGACTAGGACTGACTTGGTTGTTTATTTTCATTACCTAAGTGTGCTTGTATTATAAGTCAAAGTCAAAGTTAAAGTTATCACCGCCATATCATCACCTTGACTGGTAGTGGACTGACTGAGATTTTCTTTTCTACACACATGGTGTGTAGGAGAGTGTTTTGGGAAGAACTAGTGTAAGCAATAGGGTTATTTGGAGACCAAATTTGACTTAGCCAAAATGTAGTAAAAAAGTATTCTTGCTTGCATCACCCTTTTTAAACCCTAAAACCACCTTATTTAAACATAATTTTCAAGACACCTAAGCCCCATTTTGAACCCTTACAACCGACCAACCTTATTCAAGAGAGAGAAATTACTTTCTAGTGAGAGAAAGTGAAGGAAAGTGAGAGAAAATCAAGTATTTTTAAGAGAAAAAATAAAGAAAACTCAAGGAAAAGGTAGAGGAAAGATGGGCCGGCCACTTGGTAGGGTAGATCTTGAAGTTTTGGTGGTAGATCAAGGTTCTTGGAAAGAATTTTGAGCATTATCCAAGGTAGGTTTCCATTTTCATGTTTGAAGTGGGTTGCATGTGGGTATTAACTAAGTTTTGGCTAGATTCTTGTTATGCATACTGAGATTCTTTATTTTCTATTAATGCTCTTTCTAAAATTGTATCATATGATTATTGTTTTTTGTGTTGGTGATGATGAGAGTATGAATTGATGGAGTAATAGCTTGATCTAGTCATGTTGATTACTTTGAATTAATGTGTTCTGCTGATCTGGAGTTATTTTGAAATCTTTAAAAATTTCACTGAATGGAAACTTTGGTTACTATTATCCAAATTTTTAAAATTTTTACTCTATGAATTTAGGTTTATTATGAACATTTTGGCTTATGAATTACTTGATTTAGAGTTGTAATGGGTGAGATATGGATTTTACAAAATCGTTGGTTTTCTAAAAATTTCTAGGAAGATTGTGCACATAACCCATGAATTTTATTATGTTTGAAGGATTTTTAGTCTTTTATTTTTAAGCCATATTTTTCATTTACACTACAATGATCATGTCAGTTTGGCTTTAAAATCATGTAAATTAGAGTTGAATTGATTGTGTTATGAGTTTTACAAAATTTCTAGCTTTCTAAGAAAATCTGGGTAAATTATGTATCCAACCCACGGATTTTACTATTTTGACAAGTTTAGAAATTTAATTATTTTTATTTCATATTTTTTTCTTAAACTTTATTGAGTTTTGGTCATTTAACTTTTGAATCATAGAAATCTAAGTTAAAATGAATGAGTTATGAGTTTTGAAAAATTATTGTGCATGCCGTAATGGGTTTGGTTTAATTAATATTTCATTTTATTTTTGTTATTTATTAGTATTAGAATATTCATATATAATTAATGTGATCATGATTTGATTATATATATGTATATGTGTAGTCATGATGGTATTCCCAAAGACAATGATTGCACATTTGGATTTATTATTTTAGATATAATATGACTTGGTGTTGATTAATTAATTATGTACACTATACTGTGAATGGATGTGAGTTATGTTCAATATGATGAGTTGAATAATTACTGCGACTATGATTTCTAATATGTTGGAATTGTACTGGTCTAATGGTAATGATATACTATTATAGTGTGTGTGGAACTACTAGGTAGTTCATACACACATACCTTGCATAAATATAGTTTTGAAATAAAAACTTTGTTTTGAGCGACGAAACTGATTTTCTCAAAGATTAAATATTTTTTAAATCAAAAAGTCATGGGCATGCATACGTAGGCACCTATGTGAATGTGATGGAGCTTAAGTGATTGTGATAAGTGAACTGTTTAGTAAGTGTCCCATCAACTAATGGGTGGGAGAGTAAATTCTCACATGTGGCCACATGCGAGCGTATTAGTGTATGTGGCAGTTGTCGCCTTGGCACTTGCATGACACGAATGCAAGCAGGTTTCTTTCCCACTTATATTGTTTCTTTCTAAATGGTTATAGTGATTGGGTTTTCTTAAAAGTATGATTTGTAATGTTTTAGGAAACAATAATTGTCGATGGGCAGTTAGCTTCAGTGTGACTAAAAAGAGTTGGATTCAAATGTCACATGATATAAAAAGTACTACGAATATTGTTTTAAAAGTAGTTTGTTTATGAAATATGAGTTTTCATAAAAAAAAAAATCAGTATATCGAGATATAATGGAAATGAAATTTGGCACGCATATGATATTATATTTGCATGTGCATATTAGGAATCTACTCAGTGTTTATCACTCACTCCTGTTTGTTTTTGTGTGTTTAGGTATTCTCGTGAGCAAAAACTACGTGGTTTGGTCACAGTGAGGACATGAAGGGCAAGACAGATGTACAAATTTATTTTCTTTTCATTGGATAATAAACTCTGATTTTAAAAGTTATTTTCTTTATGTTGTGAGTTGTGTAAACTTTTATATTTACTTTCATTACTATGGTTTTAATGGGTATGAGAAACGATCCCAAATAGTAAAGAAAATATTTGATATGAATTTTGGTGTTGTCCGAAAAATCTATTTAAAAAATATTACGATTTATCATTCCTTTATTCGGGTTTCTGGGCTCAGGTAAAGGGGTGTTACATGAACTTCAAAAGTAATAATATTAATATTAATGTCAGTTTTCCTTTTGTAAAATGTCAATAACTAATTGATTATATATTTTGTCAATTAATTAATTATTTTCTTAATTTAATAATTTCTCTAATGGATTAAATGTACTATCAGTGTCTTCATTACATCCAAGTACCGCAACATATTAAGAGAATATTTCATGTAAATTCTATTTTGTTTATTTCATTGATATTGATATTTAAATAATCATATTCCCAAATTATCAAAATATTGGTTGAAAAATGAACCTCACTTGTTGATAACTTAAAGAACAATAATTATTTGAATACTTATCTACAATAAACTCATAATTGAGAGAATGATAATTAAACATTACTTGAGATTTAATTGCATTTACAGAAAATTAATTTTAGTTAAATCTTATTTTGATGCTATTATAATAACCAAGATATATTATTGCATAAAATATTACAGTCAAAATAAAGCACCAAATTTTACTCAACAACTATGATTTTATTCATTAATTATGAGAACTTACGATCCTATCTTATATGGACGTATCCATATGATTAAATACAACATAATTGATCGATACCTTATATGTAAAATATTAATGTGTACAATAATATGAAAATTACCTCACATAAATTTCAAATGCAGAAAATACAATAATTTATTTATTTTGCTTCAAAAGCACAAATAAATTAAACTCTCACTTCCTCTGAAGTAAGTTTGGTAACCTCATAAGACTCACACTATCTACATATTTATCAAAAATTGTATAGCCATAGATTTTGTAAGTGGGTCTGCTAAGTTTTCCTCTGACACTAATTTGGTAACCACTATGTCTCCTCTTTCAATAATGTCATGGATCAAGTAATATTTTCTCTCTATGTGCTTTTGTTTGTTATGATACCTTAGTTATTTAGTTTGTTCTATGGCTCCACTGTTATCACAATAAAGGATAATGGGCTGACCCATACTCAGTATCAGCTGAAGATCCACAATGAACTTCTTTAACTATGCAATTTCTTTTGGTGCTTCAGACGCAGCCACAAACTCATCTACATTGGTGGACTCAGCAACACATATTTGTTTGATATTCTTCTAAGAAATGGCTCCACCATTTAAGATAAATATATATCTAGGATAGATTTTCCCAAGTCAATATCTCATTGTAAGTCTGAGTCTATGAAACTAGCAGTTTCTAAACTCCCCCAAGAATATACCAGCATATAATATCTAATTCTGCTAAGATATTTGAGTATATACTTTACCACAATCCAGTGTTCTTCTCCAAATTCAAATTGATATTGACTTAAAACTCCTACTACATAGTAGATCCTACTTAGTACATAGCATAACATATATATGAGACTAAAAACAATTGAGGTATAAAGTATCTTACTTATGCGTTCTTTTTGCTTTGGAGTTTTTGGTGATTGTTCTATAAAAAGATGAATTCCATATATGAAGGGTAGGGATCCCCTTGTGTAATTTTTCATGTTGAGCTTGTAAAGAATTTATTATTATATGTGGCTTGAGATATTGCCAGTAACTTATTCTTCTAGTCTCTTAGAAGTTTAATTCTAAGAATATAGTTGGTTCCTCTTAAATCTTTCATATCTAACTACTTATGCAGCCAACCTTTTACATCTAACAACACCTTTTTGGTGTCTTTAATCAAGAAAATATCATGTGCATAAAGTATTAGAAAAGCTACTTTTCCACCTTGGATCATTTTATAAATATAAGATTTATTAGAAATTTTCTCAAAAATAAAAGAATTAATGATTTGATCAAACTTAATGTTCTATGGCTTAAATGGTTGCTTAACTCCATAAATGGACCTTTGCAACTTGCATACTATGTCGTCTTAGCCTTTACCTATGGACCCTTTTGATTATTGTATGTAAGTGTTCTTTTCAAAATTACTCTTCAAAAAGACTTTTTTGATATTCATCTGTCAAATCTCATAATCGAGACTTACAATTATGACTGAAGGAATTTGGATAGATTTAAGTATAGTTATTAATGAAAATGTTTCTTCATAAGACATCCTCCCTTTATGCTTTTTTTACCTCCAATCTATCTTTAAAAGTTTCCACCTTTCCATCAATCATCTTTTCTTCTCGTAAACCCACTTATACCCTATGTGTTTTACCCCTTTGGATACATCTGTAAAAGTTTAGATTGAGTTTGAATATATAGACTCGATTTATGGTCCATGGCTTTATGTTATTCTTTTTTTGTGCATGACGTTTCATTTTCCCATTATGACGAAGTTCCACTAATTGTTGTGCTTCTATTAAAAGATCCTCTTGATTATTTAGAATTTGATTTTCTAGTTCCACCAATATATCTACCTACTGCTCTACTACTAGTTCCACTTGTGCTTATTCACCTTTAGATGCCTTTTCAGTTTCCCTCTTTGAACATGCACTAAGAACAGTGGTACAATATATTCAAACTCAAGTGACTTAAATGGTTTTTGAGTTGACTTAAGATCCTTAAGAATTACCTTACACTCGATCTTGAAATTATTTATAGTCTTGCTCTTAAATATAGCGTGAGAACTTGCAACTCAAGTGACTTAAATGGTTCTTGAGTTGAGTCAAGCTCCTCAAGAATTACCTTACTCTTGATCTTTAAATTATTTTTATAGTCTTCCTCTAAGAATATAGCATGAGTACTTGCAAATATTTTCTTATTTGAGAAACTATAAAAAAAAGTCTAACTCTCATTCTTTTCGGGTTCCCAACAAATAAATATACCTCTATACGAAATTCTAACTTATTTGGTTCATTTCTTAAGACATGTGCTGGATCACCCCATATTTGAATATGGCTTAAACTAGGTTTTCACTCTTTTCATAATTATGTGGGTGTCTTAGAAATTGATTTAGAAGAGACCAAGTTCAGACGATACATAACTTTTTCTAAGGCATATCCCTAAAATGATATAGGTAAAGATGAGTAACTAAGCATTAACCTTACCATGCCTTGTAAAGTTCTATTTCTCCTTTCTACAACTCTATTTTTTACTGAGATTGATAGTTATGAAACTATCCCCTCATGAGTCAAGTAAACTTAAATAATTTAGATAAGTATTCACTACCTCGGTTAGACTAAAACTCTTTGATTTGGACTCTTAATTCCTTTTTTGTCTCAGTCTTATACTCTCTAAATTTAATAAAAATTTCAGACTTTTAGTTCATTTGATAAATATATTCATATTTTGAGTAGTCATATGTGAAAACAACAAAATATTATGCACCAATTCCAATGGTTTGGTTGCATAATATGCTTTAGCTTTGAATGGTCTTTTAGTCATTTTACCTTCCAAATAAGATTTACACATCGGAATAGGTTCAAAGACTTGGAATTTTAAAATCCAACTTTTGGCCAAATCATGTATCATGTTAGAATAAATAAGATTTAATTGCAAATGATAAAAGTAAGTTTTATTTGAAATTTTTCTTTTCTTTGCTAGGTGATTATGCTCATCATCTACAACTTCAATATTATTAAATTGTAGGACAAAGGATTTAATAAATATTAAACAAATCACAAGAATGAATAACCAAAGTTATACTTCTTATAGAAACTAAGTAATTAAGTTGTACAGTTAAACCGTATTCAAACAAACAACTAATAGAAATTAAATTCTGGTACAAATAAACAGTTTGATAAAAATAAAGTCTTATTAATTTTAGATGATAAAACAACTAGTTCTATAGCCTTCATAAAGACATTCCCTATTCCAAAGCCTTAAGCTCTTTTGTCCTTCTTCAAGTTAGCTATTTTTTTAACCACAATAAAAAGTAACAGCTCATAAATAATGATTCATTTGTCATTGAAATTCTCCACTACATAAGTCTCAACAATATTTAAATCATCCATATCTAGCTTTTTGACAGCCTAAAGGCAATTCTGCCTCTAGTGACTTTTTTGTTAGCACTTGAATCATTTGTCTTTCAATTTCTTCATACCAGTTGTTTTGGTTACTAGTCCCACTAACTTCTTCTTTTTAATTTTATTCTTGTTACCATCCTTAGATTTCCTTTTGGCCTTAACAGAACCCTTAGTAAGATGAACACTACTTACCTTCATAAGATACTTCTCAACATTCTCAAGTAAATTTGTTCATATTATAACTCCTCTCAGATAAGGATTCCAAGATTATATCAATTTGGAACTTTTGTTCCAGTTTGGTCTCCATCACTTACATTTGAATAAGATATGACATCATTTTAAGATAATAATTTGGCATACTTCCCCTCAATTATACGAGTGTGCATCAAAGCTCTTATTGCAGAATACCTTGTTGAACTACTTATTTTTGCTAGCATCCCATTAAGAATATGGATAAGTTTTTCTCCACTCTCAAGTATGGATACCTAAGCCTTCAAGTGACAAGCAATATTGGCAAGAATAAAGAAGCGACCTATTGTATTTGCTTTTTTACTAGTTAAAATAATCCTTTTTAACTTGCTTAGTGGAATTAGCTATGGGTTCATTGAGCTTAGGTGCATAAGACAAACTTAATTTTTTCAAACTTTAGAACAATGAAAATGTTGGTTTTCAATTTGGTGTAGTTATTTCTCCTCATAGGTTTTTGACTCAAAATCATAGTAAGAGGGTCAAAGGTTGCCATTTTTAAAAATATTTTGCACACTAATATTAAAAATGTAATTCTTTACAATAAACATATATTTTTAAAATAGTAAAATTTCATAACTAAATACTATTTATTATAAAAAAAATTATTTAGTTTCCATCATAAATGTTCACATTGGCAAGATATTTATAATAAATTAAATTTGATCATTAAATAAATAGTATCCTACTAAATTAATTCCTAGGAAAGAATAAAGTCACTAGTAAACTTTTTAGACATCCAATCTCCTAAGACAAAACTTTTCTAAATAACACAAATCTATTCCATTCCAATTATTTCAATACTTTGACCCTTAATAAAATTTGTTGGAAGATTAAAAATTGAATTATTTTTAATATTATTAATCATTGTTTATTTTAAACTTGTTTTTAATATTTTAGAATTGTTGACGTTGGACTGGGAAAACCTTATTAAAATTTTTAAAAATTTTGAGGTCCAATATAATAAAATCTAATTATGATTATTCATTGGGCCATCAAATGATCATTTTATTAATGAACAACAATTGAGCCTTTAGATTTAAAATTAATTAATTAATTAAAACCTTCAACCATTCTTTTGTTTTATTTAAAAGATTTTCTAAATTACAAAAATCAAACAAAATAATTTTCATGATAATCATTAAACAAGATTACAAAAATCATAATAATTATTATACACATGTAATTAAAATTTGATGCAAATTAATATGGCACCACCTATTTTATATGATATATTATCACATAAATTATGTTATAGTATATAATTTAAACTATTCATAAAAGTAATAATTTAGATAATCCTAATCCATGATTTTGTAAAAAGGATAGATTACAAACCCAATAATTTAACTCAAAATTATTCTTCTGACTCATCCTTCTTTTCTTTTGATCTGCAAGCTCATAAGGTATTTTGGGCCTAGGTTTTACAAACATTATCTTTCAGTATTTTTTTAACTACAACAAAAATATATATAAATAAAAAGCAAAAAAATAATTAATAAAATCAGGAAGGAAACCCAATTTTATGACTAACCTCTCTGTTACAAATGCAAAAATTAATATAAACAAATATTTACCACGGATTAATGCAAAAAAAAAAAATTAAAAACATCCATGAACAAAAATTATAATTAACTTATCTCATTTATATGATGTAACAAATATAGAACCTAAGTGCCATATATTTTAAACAACATAAAAAATTACATTTTTAATGTGCTAGATTCATATATATAGTCATATGGGGCTCTAATACTAATTAAAGGAATGATAGCAGTGGAAGCAAATAATATATGATTAAACATGCAACAAAATTATAACTGTCCAATAGGAAAAATACTTCTAGAAGTGAAGATCCAAGATCAACTTTATCCCATCAGCACTGTCAGATTAATTACAACACTATTAGATCAACAATCTTCACTGTCAAATCTTCTAAATTATTCCTAAGGTGGTGTAGTAATGTATGAGTAATAGTAATCTCTATATGGGAATAAATCCAAAATACTTGGGAAAAAAAACTAAGAACACGTGCTCTCTATTTTTTCCTTTTATGTATTCTCTCAAGACACATGATGTAAAATTCTCTCTAATTAGATTTTGGTAAGAAAAACAATGTATGAGACTGTTGCCTTATATAGAGTTTTTTTTTTCTTTTTTTTTTAAGAAAACAATGTAGAAACAAAAACAATAAAGCCTTATTAACCAAAATTGTAACTAAAAATTATGTAAACACATTTTAATTAAAAACCAATTAAATCATATATTAATTGAGAGAATAAATCAAATTGGACCCAAGAGGTATAATGTATAATGTTTATACACTAACAATAGTTGTGATTTTTCAACCACTAAATTAATATTAAAAAAACATAAAATATTTAAAAACCTTCCACTACATCCTACGAAAATCATCGTTTTAAAAACTAAATAAATTACTATATGCACCAGGGTTTGTGCACAAAATATTGTTAAAACTAAGGAACTATATTTTAACTAGGGAGGATATAATTTTGTATTTAAATGAAGATATATATATATATATATATCAATGCTTTAAAAAAACTAAAGAAATAAAAAATAAAAAATTTATTTTTTGTATCTTTTGCCTATCGTATATAAATTTCCATCTATGTTTATCAATTCGGCCAATACTATCCAACAAATGATCCAAAAACCATGTCCAACTGTCCTTACTCTTTACTTCCACAATTTCAAATGCTAAAGGGAAAAAAGCCACTATTTGTATCCCTTTCTGTCGCTGTCAACATTTGACTTTAAATTGCCCTTTCAAAAAACAACCATCTAAACTAATAAATGATCTACAACCATTAAAAAATTCAACCTTCTATGAAAATATACAACCTTTGAAATATAGGTTGCAAAGTTCTAGCTAAAGTTTTTACTTTTATCATAACACAGCTTCCTTTGTTGTGTGATCTAAGTGTCTTTACATAGTCCCAAATCTGGGCATATTGTTTCAAATCATCCCCATAAATATTATCAGTTACTCTATTCTTTTATCTATAAGCTTGACTTCTTGATACTTCAATTTTAAGATCCCTAAACACATCATCCTTTAAAGGAGCCACAAATTTATTAGGTTTAAATCTAATGTTATCAACATATTTCTCACCAATAAGAGTAGAAGTCGGTTGTCTATTGTTGTAAATCCTTCCACAACTATGTTCTTCTACCAAGATTTTAATTTGGAGACTCATATCACTTGTAGATCGACTGACATGTACCCTTCAACCACATTGTTGTTCACATACCACACATACACTTGTAAATTGACTGGCATGAATCATTTTTTTTGAAGATTATATCTGTACCATCCTTCATATTGAATTCTATTAATGCTTTTCTAAATTTTGATGTAGACATAAACTTTATTCCTTCTTTCAACTAGGGGTTAGTAGAGTCTCATACTGGAATGTTTGGCTTCTTCCTTGAGCTTACAATTCATTATCCTTATCTTCTAAAATATTAGGTGTGGTAATACAATCATTATCACTGCGTTCATCATCTATATGCTCAAAACCCTACATGAAATATTGACCATTGCTTGCTACGGTACATAGCGAATTTAAAGTTGTTGTTGCAAGACCTTGTCTTCGAAAAAGTGGATGTCGATTTCTATATATTTGGTACATGCATGCATGATAGGATTAAAGGCTAGAGATGCAACTTCAAGACTGTCAGATCATATAATAGGACAAAAGGTGGAGACGACCTTAAGTTCACCAAGAACTTATTGAAGTTGAGTAATTTCTACAGTCAAGTGGGTAATTGCACAATATTCTACCTTCATGCTTGAGCGTACGACCACTTATTATTTGTATGATAATATAAAGTGGTTAATATAAAGTGGTTGACTAGTTGAAAGAGAAGACAAAACTGAAGAGTTTGCTTTAGGTACTGGAGCAAACACTTACAAGCCTACAAATGTGTTATTTTTAGTCTATGAAGAAATTTATTGAGATGATTAACAAAGGAAATCTCAGGATGTGTCATGGTAGCATATTGTAATATACCTATAGTATTTCGATAGAGTGAAGTGTCGGGGAATGGATCTCAATCATCAACATATAATGGTTTACCAATAGCAATAGGTGTGGAACTATCCTTAGCACCATGCATGTGTGTGCGCTTCAACAAGTTAGAGATATATTTAGCTTAAGACAAATGAATGCCAAAAGAAGTCTCAATAGTTCCAATTCGAAAGAAGTAGCGTAGGGGACTGAAATCTTTTAAAGAAAATGATTTATTCAAATTAATGATGAAGGCATTGATAGTCTTAAGATGATTACCTGTAATAAATATGTCATCAACATTAACTAATGATTGCCTATAATAAATATGTCATTAACATTAACTAGACAATCATAGCAACAAACACAACACCTTTAGTGTAATCAAATAGTGATTGGTCGACTTTTGAACTAGCAAATCCCTATTTTAGTAAAGTTGAATGGAGTTTGTTGAACCAAGCTCTAGGTGCCTTACGCAGCCCATACAAAGACTTATTAAGTTGACAAACATAGGAGGGCTTTTGAGAATCAATTAAACCATCAGGTTGCTATATATATACAGTTTCTTTAAGTTCACCATTGAAAAATGCATTATCAATTTCTAACTGATGAATAAGCCAATCATTTGTAACAAGAGTAAGAAGAATTCTGATAGTGGTAGAGCATACAACTAAGCTAAATGTCTTAGAAAAATCCAAGCCTGGGTTTGATGAGATCTTTTGGCAACTAAACGAGCTTCATAGCGAGAAATAGACCCATCAGGATTAGTCTTGACATAAAAAACCCACTTATTACCAATGACATTCATCTCAAAGGACCAAGGAACCATGACCATGTACGATCTTTTGTAGAGCATCAAAATCTTTTACATAATAGATAACTACTGTGAATCAGTTAGAGCTTGGTTGACATATGAGGGAATATCATAGAACCTAAATAATGGAAGAGGATGTTGAGTGGATGCCGAGGTGAATGCATGTGGTTTAAGACTACCAGTTTTTAAGCGAGTTAGCATAAAATGGGAATAACTAGAAGTAATAGCTGGAGGTTTCTTTGTTGAGTTAGATGACCTAAACGATGCATATGTTACCAATTAGTGGTTGTAGCATGTGCGTGGGAGGAGGAAGAAGCAGGAGAAGTGCATATAGATAGCTTATGAGAAGGCTTTCCTAAAGATGAACAAAGTAGGGTATTCACTGAGCTTTTTGGAGGCACACAGGAATCACTTAAAATGGGGAACAATCTAGGCCATGGTAAAATCGTGGTGTCAAAATGAGAAAGTATAATGTCACATTTGCTGACCAATTTTGTTAAATATCCTAATAGAAAGGAAAATCCTCTCCATTGAAAGAAACAGTTACAGCCACAAAGACTCTACCTGAGTTAGCAAGATATAGAGATCATTTTCGATGTTGAGGATAACTAAGAAATACACACTTAGCTTAGCAAACCTGAAGCTTATTGTGGTTATATGGCCTTAAATTAGGGTAACAAGCATAATAAAAAATCTTCAAACATTAATAATTAGGGATGATACCAAACAGCTTTGGAAACAGTGAGATGTTAGAGTGGACAATAGTTGGTAACCTATTGATAAGGAATGTAGGAATTTGAAAAGCCTCGACCAATAATGAACTAGTAAGTAAACAAAGCCCCACTTCAGCCAGGTGTCTATATGTATGTTATACGTAACCATTTAAATGATGAATATAAGAACATGACTGCTATAACCGAATACCATGTTACTGGAAGAAAGGGATAAATGCTTTAAATTTACCACCATATTCTGATTGAACTGTCTTTATAGGTCTATTGAGCATTTTTTCAACTAAAATTTTGAATATAATAAAAGCTGAAAGTGTTTCATCCTTTGTTTTTAATGGGTAAAACTAAATAAACATTGTATAATTATCCAAAAAAATGTATGTAGTATTGATAACCTATAGTGGAGAAGACCAGTGTTGGTGTCCAAAGATCAGTGTGCACCAATTCAAAAGGCTCTTAAGTTTTATTTTCAAAACGAGAAAAATAGAAATGATGACTTTTACCAAATTGATAAGACTCATAATAGAGCAATTTTATTAGACAATGAGAAATTATTATAAGAGTTCATCAATTGTAACAAGGATGACCCAAGCAATTATGAAAAATAGAAATATCAAATTAATTTTCTACAAACACAAAAGGAAAAATACAAGGAAAAGAAAAAGGAGTGCTAAAAGGAGAAGAGACATGCTGATTGGAAAAGGTAAAATTTTAAGTAGAAGCATGGGCTGAAGTTGATACAACCCATTTTTAAACAAGCCTACGAGAAGCACTTAACTTATTTTGGAGTCCTTAATCAGAAAAGAAGTAGATTGGAATTTAGTGAATATATTATTATCTTGAGTAAGTGATGTAATACTAACTAAGTTTTTGGCGATTTTAGGTACAACCAAAATATGTTGAAGTAGTAAAGGAAACACAAAGGTAGTAGGAATGACATTACCAGTATGGGTAATGATAATATTTTGACCATTTCCCATGCTATGTTGATCACCTTTAATGTAGGTAGAGAAGGTGGATAATCTACTGGTATTTTGACACACATAATTGGTAGCACCACTATCAAGTTACCAAGAGGGGTCTACAACAAAGGTGGGTAAGGCAACCAAAATAGCGATTAGAGATAGTGTACTTGGTGGCAAGGTATTACATTGTCTAGAAGAGTAAAAGAAATATGAATCACTAAAAGAACCAAGTGAAGGTGAGTACTAAGCAAGAAAACCTAGGTTATGAGAAGGTGAGTGGCCCATGAACTTATGAGATGATGGTAGGGAAGAAAAGGAATTTGGACTAGATGAGAAGGAAGAGACTATGAAAATTATGGGATTTGTGGTAATTGGGGGTAGTGATCAAAGCTGTATAACCAAAGCGTCCATAAATTTGGCATATAGGTCTGTAAATACATCCTCCTCAAAAGCGACCTCCACGACCTCTAAAGCCTCCACGGTTGATTTGTACAAAGTTTAGGATATTAAAAGTAGCTGGTCAAATCCTTTAGAAGGTATTGTTGCTTAAGTTTAATGCTCAACATTAGATCTATTAGGAGCAACTACAATGCTAAAAGCACTAGTAGAGGCAGAGGTTGAAGCATCACCAACTTATCCATTATTACTGAGATTGAAGACATTCCTAAATGCTGCGAAAACCCTAGTAGGGTCTTGTGGCACAAATGAGGTTCCACCATTTGAGTGTAAGGCAAGATAAGCAATTGGTGGCCCAATATGCAAATTTACAGAGAGAATATTAGTTTACAAACGACTTCCATGACTGAGTAAGGGAATTTTGACTTCTTAAAGAGTCCAAGGATGTCTTTGATTTTAAATGAGAAATGCTGCTAAAGCATAATCAGATCCCAAACCATTAAGTATGTATGTAACCAAATCAATATCATATAGTAGTTAGCCAGCAACAGTATTACTATCATTGAAAGTCTTCATCTTTGGCCAATATTCATTGATGCTCATAGCATATTTATTGGTGTCTTACAACTTAGACCATAATTGCATGATTTTAGATTGTGACTATGTACCAAACATTTGTTCTACATCCAGCAAATACCATAAGAGGATTTGATATCTACTAGTTCAGAAGTTAATTCTTTGGTCATGGTGGAGAGAAGCCTAAGAACAATGGTTGAATGAAGCTTTTTCCAATTCAGAAATTCTTTGATTGCAAGATCGTCATCGCTACCATCATTCTTAAGATTAGGACACTTTTTCAAGCCAAATATGAAATCTTCCATGTCGTAAGCAGTGAGAGTGGACTTGACCAATGACTGCCACATCAGATAATTCTCACTGACAAGTTTGATAAGAAGATTGATGTTAATACCGCTTGTTATTGGCAGCGAGAAGCTAGAATTGTGAGAGATTTTATTGGGTGGAGAACCCATGGGCGTGCATCACAATAACTTTGATACCATGTGAGATTAAGGGCAAGAAGGAAAAATTAGAAGAGAAAAAATTTGAAAGTCTCATTAACCAAACATGATAGGATAAAGTAATTTCTTTGTGAAACTGTATTTATATACAGCTGGAACAGAGTAATAGCTACACTTTTATTTGTTAAATAGCCAAACTATTTGGTTACAATTAATAATGTTGACATGTGTATGTTACTAAAAATGCTGACATATAGACAATGTATATTATAAATGTATGCAGCAACTCTATTTCCATCACTAAAGTACCCTATTAAATCTACATATACCTTATTAAAGTAATGACTTCTCATTTATATATTTTAGATCATTTATCAATTGTAAAAATCTATCTCCATAATTTAACTCCAAAGTTGGTTCCCACTAGGTCATACCGTTGATATACAAAATTAAATACTTTACAAAGTTCTTAAAGTTTTATAACATTTAACAATTCACAAAAAATACAAGGAATTTTTTGTATCATTATATTTAAATTAATACTTCTCACAAAAATTATTATTCCGAGTATGAGGAGCTTGTTTCTTAAACATTAAATTAATAATAATAATAAGAAATCTTATAGGATTGTTAGATAATGTATTGAATAAAACAACAAGAAGTAGATTATTCATCTAATATTTTAGCATCTCAGAAGAATGATTGGAATTGTATTAGATAATTAAGTCTGGGATTGTCTGTTTAAAATTTTTGTCGCTCTCTCTATTTCACAAAAGAAAATGCCACCACGTATTATTAAATTTTCTATAGTCTAACAAACCTTAGACATTTTGCCAGCAATCAACAATGAACTTAAATTGCTCTGGCAATTAACAATCAACAAATTATAAATTTTGAAACACAAGGATTAGAAGAATAAGAACACCAAATCAATCTAACCCAAATATACAATACCAAAAGTAATCAAAACCATCAAACTTTTCACTAAAAATATTCTGAGCAAAAGTAAAGTCTCCATAAGAACATACCAATTAAAGAAAAAATTATAAAGATCAAAAGGGGATCATCTAGAAATAAAGCTTTAAAAGAGGATCAAATGCTTAAATGTCATATTTGGTGTTTTATAGTTAAATGAATTGGTGACTAGAGATGTACTTGATTTGGCTAGAAAATATTCATCAATGTCAGCGAAACATAAAAACTTTAAGATTTGATTGGAAAAATTTTGTCAGTGTCAATGGATGCTTATGTGAGAATTTTGTTTTTACATTCTAAAGAAAATGAGTGAGTGAGACAGAAAGAAAAATGAGAGAGGGAGGTAAAAGGTTTATTAAGTACAAGAATTTTTTAAAAATGAAATTAAATATAAATTGGCAACCGATTGCTTATTTGGATGCTGATGTGGCATACTCAACCTTGATAGAAAATTTTAATAGAATGACTTATTTGATTTTGTTAAAAAGTATAAGGGTTACAATTGTTTAAATTTAAAGTATAGAGACTACATTGACACACACTTTAAAATATAAGGATGGTAAATGTAATTAACTCCATAAAATATGAGATTTATTATGTGACTATTACTGAAATTTATTACGCTCATATCATATGAGTTTTTTAGTATTATTGAATTTGAAGTCCAGGATTTTTCAATTACTATATGTATTAGCAAATCTTAACCAGAGGTTAGGGTATAGATGAAATAATAAGTATTCTACTGTAGTTTCCTATCTTTTTTCTTTGTCTTATTCTATTGTTCATATTATTTTTTACATTTATTTTACAATACGTTATCAACACGAATATCTAATCCATTAATGCTATAGGCGTATGCACTTAAATAATAAATTATACATTCAAGGTATTTCAACCAGTCAAAAACCGATTGTCTTTGAGTTTTGGATTTGTTTCAGCTTACATGAAGAGTGTTCCAATGATATATTATATAGTCTCGATCGGATTTTTAAAACTTGAGTTATGATGTTTTTAAATATTTATCTTATGTGTTGGTTGAAAAATCTAATTTATAATTGGGATTTAGGATTTTTCTATGTGAGATAGAAATTGGTTTATTGAATGAACTTTTTAGAATATATTTTCTATAAGTTAGTTCTTACTCATAAAATTTGAGAGCCAAATTACATATATATGATTTGATTTGGAATTTATATGTTATACTATCCAATTTGATATGTTGTTGAACAAATATGTTTCTATCAAATTGTTAGGATAGATTTCAAACTTTTTTACGTTAGTTTTGGCTGAGTTTTTTTCTAGAATGTTTTATATTATGTTTTGGTTATATCATAACATTTTTGTAATTTTATGATTTATATATATGTGATATTCATGACAAAATTGGTTTTCTATTTTTTATTATATGAAACTTAGAATTTTATATCATGTGTTACTGTTTTAAAATTAATCGAAGATTTTTTTTATTGTTGATTTACAAGTTTGGAGCATGTAGTAAAAGTTTTGGATGATTTAGTACACTTGTTATGGAGATAAAATTTATATAGTATATACTTGTATGTTGTATTTTTAGTTTTGATAACATATGTGTAAGTGATGAAAAATTGAAAAAGTGGATAAAATTCTAAATTTCTTTATGTATGATGTGTTTTTGAGTTTTTTTTTTTAATTATAAATAATAATTGATTGTATATTACACTTGGTATGGATTACCTCAAGTTAATTCAAGAATACTATTCTTTAATTTTATTATTTGTTTTATTTTATTGGATAGTTATAATGACAGATATCATAAAAATGAGTTCGCATAATTAAATATTTTTAGAAGTAATTATCTAATTTGAATTAATATATAATACATGAGTACAAACAAGTTTAGTGGTTTAATTAAATCTAGTGTTCAAACTAATGCTACTTGAATGTATAGTATTAACTAAAAGGAGCAGTTTTCTTATGACAATTCTTTGATCTCCAATAATTCATGATTTTACTCCAATATCAATGTGCTTGGTTTTAATCTGTAACAGTATTAATATTCTTCTATATGTCAATTTTGTCTTAAATGTCATTACATGACCAGAAGATCACTAACAAAGAGATGTTATAGACATAATTCCCATTTCATGGTAATGACATGCTAGTAGTAGTACAGGACTAAAAGTTATACAAAGCATTCAAAGTCGATTTCTAGTTTGGTTATGGTCGAGAATATACATGGTACTTTAGTAGAAGTATAGAAAGATTTATTTATTTATTTTGCTTGTGATTAAGAATCAAAACTAGTTGTTAATGTAAAACACAGTGCTTGACCTATTGAATATGTACTCATGCCTGAAGCAAATACTGCATAATATTATGATAGTTATAGGTTTGGCTATGGTAATGGTTTAAAATAATAGGGGTGAGTGATTGATGACGTAACACGAAAGAACATGGTAAGATAATAATATACAAAACCTGAAGCAACTTTTGTGAACTGTGAAGGCTCAGTTGAGCAACCACCTAAAGTCCAAATTTTAAAATTAGTTTTATAGGTATGGTATTAGAGGTCAATGGCCTCATACTTACTGTATGAACAAATATGTAGTTGATCCCTATCAAGATAAGCTTCCATTTAAAAGAAACTCATTTTATTTATGAGTCCATATCTTATGAAATACCTTGGTTCTATGATATCTTTATGCTTGATATAAATGATTTTGAAATCAAAATTAGCCCAAGGAGAATAGTAATAATGTGTCTCCTAGATAATGCTATTATTCAGTATTTTCCAAAAGAGAAAATATTTTATATATTTTTGAAAATATAAAGGAAATATTATTTGACATGGATGGTTGCTTGTCAGAAATAATTTATTGACATTTATACCTTAAAGAATGAAAGGACAAATATTTGTATCTAACTAGAAGGTTAGTTGCTTGAAGTGAATTATTAAAAAGTTATATTCATTCTCCTTAGGGTTGTATTGTATTTATACACCATTTGACCAATATATATGTTGTGATGAACCTGAAGTTCGCGGATCCAATTTTATTTCATAGGTGGTATGATCCTTTGGATCATCTAGGGTCTAAATGATATGTCAAAGTGTTGAAACTTGGTTGATTATCTTTTAATATATCATAAGTTTCCTTCCCCTACTGATTTTTATATGCAATGCATGTATAAAGGGGAAATTGGTTCTACAGTTATCTCATACTAAAGTAAGTGTAAAGTCTCTTGCATTTTTCTTATAGATCTAAGAGATATATTTGTTAGTTGATTCATCCGTTATATTGGCTTATGATTTTAATAGTCATAACTAATGTTTCAATGTCATGTAGATATGTAAACTTGTTGTCTATTGGCACACCATTTCTAAATTATTAGATCTAGTTAATCATATTATGATAATCCAGGTGAATATACATCCAAATCCTTTAATAATAATTATTTCATTATTAGAATTGATGTTGAGTATCTTATGCTCCGTATTCAAATGCAAAATAGTTTAGTTGAATCTTTGACTAAGCACCTAAAATTACTCATTTGACCATTGATTTTGAATGTAAAATTACCTTTTGTATTTTGGGACATACAATTTTATACATTACAGCTTTAATCTGAATCTGTCCTAAAGTATATCATGAGTATTCTCTTATTCATCTTGTATGTGGAATTGAAATTAATATTTTCCATTTACATATTTTTTTGTTGTGTCATATGTATTAGTTAAACCACTTTAGTATATTTAGATGGGCCTTAAAAAACATGAGTAATGATAGAGTATTATGTACTTGAAGCCTCAGAAGGGTTAACTTATTTACTACCCATTTATTAATTGTGTTTATAATGAGGCACATTTTCCAACATTCGGGGGACAAAATTTGGAGCTTAAGAATAAATGCTATAAAATTTTCTAGAAGGAAGACCAATTTAATTATTTAGATTCTCATACAAGTCAAGGTTGAACTAAAGTTCAAAAAATTATACAGTTGTAAAGCTTAGCTAGTAAACAGCCAAATGCATTTAATAATTTAAAATGATTGATATGGACCAATATTCTTTTTAAACACGCACCACAATTCCATATTATTGTTGAACACGCATCACAATGAGTGAAAATCGCCATGGGACTTATAACATCTATTGACCTCATAAAATGCCAAAAGCATACATGACTAGTTGGGGCTAAAGATATCAATCCATGGAGAAAAAGAAAGTTATAAATGATAATTTGTGATTATTTGTGCCTTCTCAAGAAGTAAATTCCAAAGGGAGCAGTTCAAGTTGATTTAAAGCTGCTGCACTACTCAACAAACCCAGGAATACAGAATAGTCAAGTCCTATTGTCTTGGAAAATGATGAGGATTTGGTTGATGTTGACTTTAAGTTTTGTTTATTTATGTCAATGCAAGCGATCAATTTGATAGAAAAATATTTATTGCCAGCAACACATTTTCCTCTTAGTAATTTTGCTGTCTTAAGAGATACTATAGATCCAAAGTTGCAATTCATTATTGAATGCTAGAAGCATTCTTATTGGTTTAAATAAAAAGAGGTAATATGTGCATAAAAGGCTCACTAAGTAAACATAATGTTTTAGACCAATAGTCCAAACATCCAATATATGATCATTGTTAGAAAAATGTAGGTTTTATGAAATAGTGCAAAATGAGGTGGTTAGATAAAAAGCAAGTGTTTGCCTAAGGGTTTTCGTAGTGACCTGACACCGATTTCAATGTGATTTATTTTTCTATTATGTGTAATAACCGCCTCCAAAATTGCTTGTTGGTGTATTATTTGTGAAGTTTTACTTGTATGCTTGTGTGCGAGTATACACATGTAAGCTTTATGAAGCACTGCGTGGACACGAAGTCAGAGAATGCCAGGTGCATTGACAGGTTCCATTTCAGGCACCTTACATGATTTAAGGTTCAGAGACCCTCCAATCCGAGAGTGTTAGGCACAAAGTCAGGTACAATGACAGGCGCCTGACATAGTTCAAAGTTTGTCATTTTTCCCCTCCACTAAACCCATGTGTGTTAAGTACAAAATCAGACGCATGACATGTTGCTGAAGTGTATAGTGATTTTCCAGTTTTGTGCGTGCAAATGGTCTTGTGACAACACGTATATATATTTGTGTCTTTATGGTTGCAGCCCATTTATGTGTGGATTTGATATTTGAAATTTTGATTTTTAATTAGCATTATTTGACAATCATTTGGCTGGTTGGTTTCCTTATTTGAAATAAGGAAAGTTGGACTTGAGTTTTGTCCATAAATTAAAAGACTGTAAATAAGGAAAATTTATGCATTCTCCTCTCCTCTTAGTGCCTAAATTTCTTAGACAAGAATTGAGAGAAAATTTTATGTGATCAAGCATGAAATTTTATAGGTTATTGAAGATTCAAGGCAAGTTTCACATTTATTTGTTAGTTATTTTAATTGTTTGAATCTCTCTTCTACTCTAATAATTTCTATGGTTTGATTTAATGATTTACGCATGATAATACGAAATATGTGTTCTGGGAAAATTTGGATTTAAGATGGGATTTTATAGTATTGCCAAAAAAAAACACATGGATTTATAAAGGAAGTTTTGATTTTTACAAAGTTGCACATTAAACCCTAATTCTTTTTATGGCCGATCATCATGTACATAACAAGATTGAATTTTTACTCAGATTTGATTTTTCAATCATGGCTGACTATGTATTATTTTGAATGGATTTGATTAATCTCAATTATGTTAATATTAAACAAAAATTTTCCTAAGTTCAAGATTATTTTTATTGAATTTTTAAAGGATTATTGCTTGCTGAAAATTCTGGGCATATTTGCTCTATTAAAACATTGAAAATTTATGTTTTAACTAAGCTGGAATCTATGTTATATTACTGAAATTTTCTAAATATTTATATGCATGTTATTTATAAATTTTTCTGCAAAAATAACTTGTTGGAAGATGTGAAATTATTTAGAATTATAAGGTGTATGCATGTTATGGATTTTATTACTTGTGATTATTGATAGCTGAAACTTCTATGGGAATTTATACCATGAAATGTATATGTTTTGGCTATGATGGATTAATGAATGCATGTATGCTTAGTTTTATTAGATTACGAAACAAGTATGCATGATCATAAGTATGTATGCATAAGCATGTGCATTCAAACATGAATATAAATTTAATTTTACAAGAAATGCACATTTTCTAGATTTATTGAAAAGTAAAATAAGTTTTCAAATGAAACACCTTGCAGACAAATTTGATAAGTTTTAATATGGAGCTTTTGTATGTATGTATGAAACTGCATAAGAGAAGACATAGTTTTTATGGATTCGACCAAGTTTATAGGGCTTACATGGGCACATATAGATAGACTTGTGTATGTGGGAGGATTCACTGAGGATCACAATGAGGGCATGACTAATGCTCTTTATCCATAGTTATTGGCATCGGTTTATACTTGCATGGCTAGGATGTAAGTCATCTCTTTACGCCGCTTAACCACATATACCTCTTTATGATTTAAAGTCTTTTGGGATATACTACTCAGCTATTTGAGGGATATTTCAATGGATTACCAACAGGTAATAGCTCTCATGTATACATATGGAAGTCTTACAATGGTGGTTTTGTTTCCAAACTAAATAAAGAAGTTTTGGTTTGAACTATGCAAGATTTATTCGAAAATAAGCAAGTATGCATTGATTCATATGGAACTTACTGAGTGATTTATCACTCACTCTTGTTTACTTATATGTGTAAGTAATAATACTGAAAACTGATTAAGTAGAACGTGGACTTAGGGAATTCGAGAGGTGGTGTTTGACTATTTTGAGTTTATATTATTTTATAGATCCGAAGTAAATAGGAAAAGAAAAAAAAATGATCTTATTTTACATCACGTGTTATGCAAGGTAACATCCTCTAGATCGGGTACTTAAGGCTCGGTTAGGGGTGTTACATTTTGGATGATATTACGTTCCGTTATCTAATTAGTATAGCGATTAAAGAAAGACTTAATATGTGCCTAATTGACATCTTGACTGCATACTTATATGAGTCACTTGATGCAAATATATATATATATATATATGAAAGTCCCAAATGGAATTAAAATTCTCAATATAGGTGTAAATGATACCCACAACATATATAGTATCAAACTACACAAGATTTTTGTATGGTTTAAAGAAAATCAAATGTATGCAGTACAATCGTCTTAGAGAATACCTATTGAAGTTTATATGAACAAGTTATGTCATTGTCTATTCATTAAGAAGTCGCAGAATAATTTCGTTATTTATTATAGTATATATAGATGATATAAAGATCATCGAGACTACAAAAGAGCTTATGGAAGCTTGTTCCTACATGAAGAAGGAAATTTGATACAAAGATTTGGAAAACTAAGTATTGTCTTAGCTTACAAATCAAGTATTTGTCTGATCAAATCTTATCATACCAATCTAATTATGTGAAAATTAGGTATGATACATTTTTCATTTAGCACACCAATGGTGTTTCAATCACTAAAAGTGAGTCGAGAACCTTTTCAAATTTAACAGGATTGTTGAAGGGGTATGTATCTTACAAATTACATTAGGCCTAATATGTTTATGCAAATAAGTTAACTAGCCAGGCATAGTACTACACCCACCAAAAGACATTAGGTTTGATGTTAAGCATGCTTTTCATGGTCTTCAAGATATTATAAATCTTGGTTTATATTACCCACGAAATCAAGATAAAATATTAGTTGACATTATCCTCTGGAATGGATTATTATATTGCTAACTATTTATTTGATTCCTACAATTTCTAATCATAGAGTACGATATTATGGAGCTTTATGAAACAAACTTTGATTACTACCTCCTTTAATCATTTAGAGTTTTTGTCGTTTTATGAAGCTGGGTATGAATAGGCAAGGTTGAGGTCCCTAATTTAACACATTCAGAAGTTCTATGGTTTGGCCTCAAACTAAGAAAATCCTAATGTGTTGTTTAAGGATAATGCATCCTATATTGTATAGATGAAAAAGGATATATCAAAAGAGACAAAACTCCTAAAAAATAATAAACTCCTTAAGCTCTTTTTTACACAAAATCTTGAAATTGATACTCTTGAAGAATTATGAAGTTAATATTCACCAGATTCGCTCAAATAATAATCTTGTAGGTTACCAACTAATTCATTGCCTTCTATTATTTTGAGAAATATATGTATGATATATGCATGTGCAGACTTAGAAGGAGCGGACAATTCATCGACCTAGTAGGTCGAGCTTAGAAGATTTATGGCTACATTTTTTTTTTACTTAATTAAGCTTTTACCTTATAAAGTTTTCTTGATCAAAGTTCTTAATGAGATAGCTTGTGTTTTGCAAAATAGCATATGAATGTGTACTTTTTCTTTCTTAGCTGGTTTTTTCTCACTAGGTTCTATAGTAAAGTTTTTAATAAGGTATATCCATGGCACATTAATATCAAAGGAGGTGTTATAAATATGGGACTGATTACGTGGACATTATTGAAATCTATTAAGCCTATATTGGATCTGAAGCCCAAAATGTTTCTATTATTACATGTATGAGTAAATCCAAACATTTATCATTATAAGGTGAGATTAAGGTACGATAAAGTAATAAGATTCATACTGTGGTTTCCTCTCTACTTTCTTTGTCATTTTCCCTTATTTATATTACCTTTTACATTTATTTTACAATAATAGCTTCTTCTTTTTATTTTTCTATTTTTTTAAAAAAAAATTTGGGTGTAAATTAAGATTTTCAATGATGTTTAGACAGTACTTTATTTTATTTTTTTATTTCTATTATTTCAAGTGGTAATAACACATTATTAATGTTGAAGTTCACATTGATATTGGTGAATTTATAAATATAAATATCGAGATTGTAAGTGAACTTAGGAAAGATTGGAAGACAAATGAAAACATAATGCATGGTTGATTGTTCGAGATATAATAAGTAGCTTTGACTATGTGCATGCATGCATATACTATAATTTTAATAATATTGAAGAAATTGGTATACAAAAATATGGCATATTTCCATCAAATTTTGTAGCACGTAGTTCATGTAATTGGAGTTTTAGTCACGTCTAAAAGTGATCTAACAAATTGAGAAAATTTTGAATTTTTCATATGTGATAAATACATAAACGATCTTATTGAAAAATGAGTTGTAATTGATATACTTTCCAAAAATTTAAAAGATTGACACCAAACTAAATATATATATATATGTTTAATTTTAGAAATATGAATACTATAATTACTCTATGATTATAAACTATGTTTTCATTGAAACTAGAGAAGTCTTCTATTCATTGAAATTGAAACTTTCACAGAAAGTACATTTGGTCTAGTGGTACGATTCTTGCTTAGGTGTAAGAGGTTTTGAGTTCAATTCTCAAAATGCCCCCAATGTTTCAAATATTAAAAAATTGTAAAATTTTGGCCATAACTTTTTTCATTAAATTTTGGAAGTAGCTTTTATGAATACTATAATTACTCTGATTATAAACTATGTTTTCATTGAAACTAGAGAAGTCTTCTATTCATTGAAATTGAAACTTTCACAGAAAGTACATTTGGTCTAGTGGTACGATTCTTGCTTAGTTGTAAGAGGTTTTGAGTTCAATTCTCAAAATGCCCCCAATGTTTCAAATATTAAAAAATTGTAAAATTTTGGCCATAACTTTTTTCATTAAATTTTGGAAGTAGCTTATATGGCATTTCATTTTTTTTATGAATTGAGATGCATGAAGCACAAAAGAGGCCTCAAACAGGAGTTTACACACAAGGATAAAGACCAAGCTGGTCAATCCAAGCAAAATCAACAAGACCAACTAGATAAAAATTGAAACAGAAAGCAAAAGACTAGACTAACAACCTAAAAATAAACTTAACAACTCTATATGATAAAAGATTAGAATTTCTAGCATTCCAACATAAATTCCAACCCTTCAAACAAAGTTTATTTTCACAAGTGAGAACCATATATGTAGTATTCCATTGAGAAGGATCATCTTTTCCCTCATTTGTTTTTTTCCCTTTTATGCAACTTTAGCTTTGTCCCCTGTATAAGTGTCCAGTATTAATGTTCCAGTACAAGCCAATACTATTATAATTAAAAAAGAATTAGGGTATGTAGTCAAAAAAATGAAATAATGGAGAAACTACTTGTATTTTTCCTACAACTTGTATTTAATTAAAAGCCAATTAATTTTCGCGTAATCCTTGTATTTTATTATCACATGAAAATTATTGATGGAATAGTAACTTAAATTAATTATAAGAAGCGGTTTAATTTCATCCAGAGCTGGCCCCCTCTGCCATGATCCACGAACTTATGGATTACCACTGAAGGCCACTCTTTGAAAATGATATTTTCTTATAAGAAAACAAATAACATATTGGGCATATTATTTAACAACTCCTTACTCAAATTTAGATTTCTGAGTAAAAAATGGTTACCGTATAAAAAAAAATGTCCTTAAATTTAGTTTATATTTAAAATGATTCTGGACAATGTTAAAACATAATAATATTAAATTTTTTCTTTACTCCTTAAGACCGTTTCACAAACTATATCAAATAAAACTGTAATACTTGAAAAAATTTCAAAGTACTCACCGTAAAAGAAAGTATTTTAATATATAGAGTATTCTTGCCCAAAATCATAAAATGTAGAAGAACATGTACTGCTCTGCGCCCTCTAGTTTCGCACCTCGTCCAAGCCCTACTAATGAGATTTGGATTTACCTATTACGTACAAATAAATTATGGTGAGTCATAAACACTCAGTAGGTAACCCAAATGCACATGACAATATAATTCAATGTGATGTAATGTCACATACATAGAATATCTATTTTCCCTTTTTATTTAATAAACCAAGTAACTCGACTAATTCACATTTTGTGAAGCCTACATGTTTGTTTGTGGTCGAAAGATTTATCCCACACCCACACAAAACCCACATGCTCATTTGTGGTTGACGGTTGAATCACAATTCAAAGAAAAAAAACTCAATACTTGTGGAGGTCGATGATCCAAAAGCTGATTAAAAACAGGGTTTAAAAACCAGTACACACTAATGCAACCACTTTAAAAATATAAATCCTTAGGGAAAATTCCATCTTTTACATAAAATACCAAAACTCATGAGTTGTTTTATGAAAATGTATGTACATGCATTAGAGTATCAATACAACTAAATAAAGCATAAATACGCATAATTACCAAACTATCCTTCATGACAGCGTTAATTATCAAAATGTCTCTACTTAATCCGATGATTAACAAACACAAGTCAAACTAACATAATTACCGAAATATCACGGTCCCTTTTGATAATTACCAAAATAATCCTCAAGCATATTATAATTACTAAAATACCCCTAAAGGAAAATGGCAAATTACCAATTTACCCTTGGTTATTACAATCAATTAAAACAATACTTCTTCAATCCCTCGATATATATATACTTAACCACACTTATATATAAATACATATGTACATAAATTAATAAAGTAGCACTCGTATGTGTACACACAAATATATATATATATATATATATATATATATATACATTTGGGAAAATATAAATACATAACTAACTATATAAATAAATATATAATTTAATGTAATTGAACATATTTATAAATAACTATATATATATATATACTAAATTAACTAGGAAATGTGAAATGACCACAATGCCCTTCAAAATTCTAAGATTTCCAATTTTATCTTCTCCACAAAAAAAGACCAAAATGACCTTGATAATTTTTAAAATACCGAATTTGTCCCTTAAATGTCAAAAGACTAAAATGCACTTGATCATTTTCAAAATTTCATTTATGTCCTTTACATGGAAAATGACCAAATTACTCTCAATAAATTTGAAAATGTCAAATATACCCCTAATATGTTAAAAAATCAAAATGCCATTCATAAAGCTAAAAATCTCAAATGAGTCCCCAACATGGTTGGCCCGCCCCTCTATGCATCAATTTTCATCCAATTTGTCATCAAAACATGAAATTAACAAGGGAATTTGCAATAACCAGAATGCAATTTCAATAATCAAGCTTAAATCACATTTTCACAAAACATAAACTCTAACCAATTGGGGATTTTAAATAAAATCATTTCACATCAAATTAATCACATATAAACATCAATCCATTCATAAAAGACATGAATCTATCGTGAAATCAAGTAAAACCTCAAGATTATACAAGATTTCACAAAGGTAGGAAGCCTACTTCTCTTCCAATCTATGAAAATCACCCTTCCTCCACTTGAAAAACACCACAAGCAATAGCCTTGAGTTCCCTTTGATAGCCGGTTCACAACCCTAAATTTTTCTTAAATTTCCTTAGTTTCTCTTACTTTCTCTCTCTAAAAAAGAACCATGGAAAAATATCCAAAAATATTAATAAAATAATAAATAATTAAAAAGTAAAAATGGTCAAAGTCAACAAAAATAAAAAAGTCAACATTTGACCAAAGGTAAAATGGGAAGAAAATAAACCCTCGACCTTTAATTGGGTGTTTTAGGCCCATACAAAATGCCCGGGGAACTCTTAAACAGCTCAATACGGTGTAAGTGGCGATTTGACGATCGAGCCAAAACTGCGACCAAAAGTCGATAGTTTTGAAAAAACTTAGGTTATTACAACTCTCTCCCCCTAAAAAGAAATTTCATCCTCGAAATTAAATTTAAGGAATTAGAGTACTACTCAAATAATGTTGGGTACTTGGCTCTCATCTTGTCCTCTCGCTCTCGAGTTGCTTCCTTCATCGCATGATTCCTCTAGAAAACCTTCACTAATGGAATTGCCATATTCCGAAGAACTTGGTTCTTACGATCTAAAATTTTTAATGGCTTCTCCTCATACATCATGTTGTCATGGACCTCCAATGGCTCATACCCGGTGATGTGAGAAGGGTCATGCACGTACTTATGTAGCATCGAAATATGAAAGGCGTCGTGCACTCCTGACAGCTTGGGAGGCGAAGCTAATCGATATGCCAAAACCCCAACTCTTTCCAGTATTTTAAAAGGTCCGATGAAACGAGAACTCTACTTGTCTTTTTTCTTGAACCTCAATACACCCTTCAGAGGTGCAACTTTAAGAAATACCTTCTCCCTGACCTCAAACTTCAGATCCTTCCGTTGAGTGTCCGCATAACTGTTTTGTCGGTTCTGAACAACTTTCATCCTCTGTCGAATTTGGTTGATGATGTCGCTAGTTTGTTGCAAAATTTCCAACCCAAGCAATTTTTATTCACCAACTTCATCCTAATGTAATAAGGATCTGCACATTCTTCTGTACAAAGCCTCATGCGGAGCCATCCTGATAAATGCATGAAAGTTGTTGTTGTAAGCAAACTCTATAAGCGGAATGTACTTTTCCAAACTCCCTCTAAAATCTAGCATACATGCTCTCAATATGTCCTTCAAAGTCTGAATCGTCCGTTCCAATTGGCCATCTATCTGGGGATGAAAAGCTATACTAAAAGTGAATTCATTCCTATTGCTTTATGTAGACTCTTCCATAACGACGAAGTGAATCTTGGATCTCGATCTGAAACAATCGCCATAGGCATACTGTGGAGTCATACAATCTCGTCCACGTACAGTTGAGCTAGTCCCTCTATCAAATGAGTCCTTTGCATGCGTAGAAAGTGAGCTAATTTTTTTTGTCAGTCCACTATTACCCAAATTGCATCATTGCCTCGTTAGGATCGCGGTATTCCCACAACGAAATCTATCACTCTAGAATCATCAACAACTTTAGGAATGGTACCTACCACCACTGTAGCGTCATCTTTTCTCGCTTCCTCCTTGGTTAGTGCCACACCCAAAGCACACTCCAAACTTTCCCCAGCATTCCCCAGAATGATTTCTGAGGCATTTTTTATACTGTGGAACACCAGACCGGTTGTCAACTCCCTTGAACTTCTTGTTATTATTGTCATTACAGTTATTACTTGTCCATAGCTTCCTTTCGAACTTTCTCCTATGCTAGAAACCTCCCTTCCATAGTTTCTTCGCAAGAGTAGAACTTTGCCCTACAGGCTTGACTACCTCTAGGGCAAGATCCTTAGCAATCAACTGTACTCCCTACAGGATGTCAGAGAAGGTGGAGAGTTGAAAAAGAGCAATGGTGTTGTAGAGCTTTTATCATAGTCCTTTATCAAAATGTCGAGCCTTGGGCTCTTTCATATCCACTAGGTGTGGCGTATAACGAGAATGCTCATCGAACATCCTTTCGTACTCTACAAATGATAGATTCCTTTACTTCAGGCTCAAGAACTCAGCTTCTTTCTCCTCTCAATTTACCCGAGGAAAGTACTTCTCGAAAAACAAAGTCTTGAATTGAGTCCACATCATTAGATTCTCATCGGTGCGATATGTCTGCTTAATCATATCCCACCAATGACTAGCTCCCTCTTTCTGTAGGAATGAAACATAAGTCACCTTATGAGCTTCGGTACCATCCGTCAAAGAAAATATATTTTCTAGCTCAAGGACTCCACTACCAATGGATTTGTTGATCCCTCGAACTCTGAAAATTGCCAAAAAAAACTCTTTGGACTACTTCATCATCGTATTAATCCCCGTAGATGGATGTGGTTGTGGTTGTTGTTGTTGTTGTTACAAATTCTGGCCCACAAGCCTTTCAATGGCTTTTAGTAGCCAACTCATTGTGTCTCCTGAACTACTCTCGGGCTTAAGATGAATGTTTCTAGTAGGATGCGACATCTACAACAAAAGAGAGAAATAAACTTTATACAAATTATCCATAATAATTTGATAAGATACACAACCAAAACAACACTTCATTTATAAGATAAAGTGTTGCACACCAATAAATAATATATATAGTATATACCATATATACAACATAAATATAATATATATTACACATACAATATATACAAACATCACAATTGCCAAGACCTTAAGGAAAGAAAAGCCGAAAACTCTAATTACTATCAGGGTAATCCTACGGGTCAAAATCCTTTGGATCCATAGGTTTTGGAGAGTCCTCAGACACTAAGAAGTCTTCGGAACCCTCAGGATCCTCCTCTAAGTCCTCATCCTCCTCAAGATCCTCCTCGAGATCCATAGCTGCTACAAGTGGTACCTTCAACCCATGTACAGCTAGCTGCATGGCCATCGCCTAGTGCTCCTCAGGGTCTCAAAACTGGTCCATATACCAGTGATACATCTTATGGCGATGGTCGATCTGGAACTGCTTTAAACTCGGTGTATGGACATAAAAGTGACCTCCATTTAGTGATGGTACTGCAGTGGTTAGCCCATTCAAGAACATAGCTACCTCTTGCTTCTTTTACACCAACTCTCATTGAGTTGAAGCATCATCTATGCCGATATCCCAATAGCCTAGCCTAAAGAAAATGAAAGATCATTGCTGAACCTCACCCTCAAAGAGTGTGGCTTCGTTATTGGTGCTGCCACCAATTCCACAATCGAGAGACCATACCTCCTACGTAGAACGCGCAAAAAACTACTGACCACTTGGCCCATCTAGGCAAGCAATGTCACTAAATACAAAAATAAACAACAATACTAAGCAAAATCCAAATAGAATAGTCCACCTTGGTGCGCAGATGGTCACTGAAGTAACAACAAGTACAAGTTTAAAAATCTAGGGCTTTGATACTAAAACTGTAACACTCACTTACTCAAGCCTAGGTTCCTGAGTAAGAAATGGTTACCATATAAAAAAAATTTTCCTTAAATTCAATTTATGTTTAAAACGATTCTTGACAACGTCAAAACAAAATAATATCAAATCTTTTCTTTACTCTTTGAGATCGTTCCGCAAACCATACCAAATAAAATTGCAATACTTAAAAACATTTGAAAGTACTCACACCCACACCGTAAAAGAAAGTATTTTAATATACCAAGTATCCTTGCCCGAAATCATAAAATGCGAAAGAATATGTATTGTGTTGTGCCCTCCAGTTCCGCACCTTTTAAATTCACCTATCACACATAAACAAACTATGGTGAGCGATAAACACTCACTAGGCAATCCAAATGCATATGACAATGTAATGTAATGTGATGTGATGCCACATATATAAAATATCCATTTTCCCTTTTTTATTTAATAAACCAACTAGCTCGACTAATTCATATTTCGTGAGACCCACATGCTCGTTTGTGGTTGGCGATTGAATCATAATTCAGAAAAAGAAAACCCCATACCCTTGGAGCTCAATGATCAAAAAGCTAATTAAAAATAGGGTTTAAAAACTAGTACACACTGGTGCAATTACTTTAACCTCAGCGAAAATTTCACATTTTATATAAAATAACAAAACCCATGAGTTGTTCTATGTAAATTTATGCACATACGTTAGAATATCAATACAACTAAGCAAAGCATAAATATGCATAATTACCAAACTATCCTTTCTGATAAACTTAATTATTTAAATGTCCATACTTAATCCGATGATTAACCAACACCTGTCAACCTAATATAATTACTGAAATGACACTGATTCCTTCGATAATTACCAAAATAACCTTAAAATATATGGAAATTATCAAAATACACCTAAAGGTAAATGACAAATTACTAATTTACCCTTGGCTATTATAATAAATTAAAATAATACTTCCTTAATCCCTCCGTATATATATATACACAACCGCATACTTATATATAAGTACATATGTACATAAACTAATAAAGTAACACGCACTTATATATATTTATATACACAAATATAAATATATATATACATACATATAAATACATACACGCCACACACCAACACACGTATACATATATAAATATATATATATGTACACCCTCACACACATAAATATATATATATATATATATATACATTCTGGAAATGTATTTATAAATATACATAAATAACTAACTATATAAATAAATACATAATTTAATGTAATTGAATATATCTATAAAGAAATATATAAATATATATATACTAAAATAACTAGGAATTGTGAATTGACTACAATGCTCTTAACAATTTAAAAATTTTCAATTTTATCCCCTCCAAGAAATAAGACCAAAATACCTTTGATAATTTTCAAAATACCGAATATGTCCCTTAAATGTCAAAAAACTAAAATACCCTTGACCATTTTCAAAATTCTATTTGTGTCCTTTACATCCAAAATGACCAAACTACTCTCAACAAATTTTAAAATACCGAATATACCCCTAATATGTTAAAAGATTAAAATGTCCTTCACAAATCTAAAAATTTCAAATGAGTCCCCAACATGGCCTGCCCCTCTATGCATTAATTCTCATCCAATTTGTCATCAAAACATGAAATTATCAAGGGGATTTGCAATAACCACAATCCAATTTCAATAAGCAAGCTTTAAATCACACTAATCAAGCTTAAAATCACATTTCCACAAAATATAAACCCTAACCAATTGGGAGTTTTAACATATAATCATTTCATATGGAAATTAATCATATATAAACACTAATCCATTCATAAAACTCTTGAATCTATCATGAAACCAAGTAAAACCTCAAGATTATGCAAGATTTCACAAAAGTAGGAAGCCTACTTCTCTTCCAAACTATGAAAATCACCCTTGATCCACTTGAAAATCACCACAAGCAATAACCTTGAGTTCCCCTTATGGCAGGTCCACAACCCTAAATTTTCCTTGAATTTTCCTTTAACTTTTCTTAGTTTCTTTCACTTTCTCTCTCTTCTTTTTATTTTCTCTCTCTAAAAATAATCATGAAAGCAAGAACATAATGAAAGAAGACAATGGGGAGGGGGTGGTCAGTCACTTCAAAGAAAAAATATTCAAAAATATTAATAAAATAATAAATAGTTAAAAATTTAATTAAAAAGTAAAAATGGTCAAAGTCAACAATAGTAAAAAAAATCAACATTTGATTAAGGGTAAAATGAGAAGAAAATAATCCTTTAACCCCTAACTGAATACTTTAGGACCATACAAAATGCTCGGGGAACTCTCAAGCAACTTGTTTCTCATCTCAAGCCAAGCCAAATGAAGTTAAAGGATTATAGTCCATTGTTTGTTTATTTGTTATTTAATGTATATCTTTATTCCTTGTTTTTATGTGGTAAATATAGCAATGTATATCTCATAGGACCTCATATACTCTATATAAATTTACACATCATGATGAAATGAATTAAGCCATCATTCCACATATAATATACTTTCTTTATGGTATCAGAGCATCACTTGCTATAAGCAAGAAAATTTATATTACTTTTTTCTTTCATTCTTTACTTGATCTAGCAATATGGCTTCTGAAAACATATGAAAATCCCACTGTTACCCAATCTGGTAACACTATCTCTCTTTGTTCTTATACCATCATAGCCATTAATGCAAACATGATGCCTTTTCGACTCACCAAAGATAACTCTGTAACCTGAAGGGCACAGTTTCAAAATCTGCTTTATGACTATGATTTAGTAGGATTTCTTGATGGAACTAACTCTTGTCCATCTCCAAAGTTACCTGCAACAAATACATTTGCAATGGGTTCCTCTACAGCATCCTTACCAAACCCAGCCTACAAAATTTGGAAGAGACAAGATAGCTTAATCCTTTATGGTATTGTTGGATCCGTCTTTCCTCATCTTTCTTCTTTAGTCATAGCAACTAGATCTTCTCAAGACGTTTGGAATAAACTTGATAAAACATATGCCAATAGATCCCATACTAGAATGTTGGGTCTGCGAGATTCTTGAATCAAAATATGAAAGAATTATAAGTCTGTTGATGACTACATACAGGCAATCAAGAAGATTTATGATGATCTTGCTTTAATTGGCCATCCATTAAATGAAAATGACTCATCATTCATCTTCTCAATGGTCTAGGGACTAAGTTTAAGGAATTATGCGTTGTTATACGTGTAATAACCATATTTTTTTTGAAAGAGCTATTTAAGAGTTCCCTAGGCATTTTGTAAGAGCCTAAAGTATCCATTTAGGATTCAAAGGATTATGTTTTTTCCAATTTTACCCTTGTCAAAATTGACTTTTGACCTTGGACTTTGACTTTGCTTTTTAGATATTTTTAGATATTTTTTTTTACTCTTCTTTCTTTTCTTTTAACCTTAGCTGACACCCCTCTTGTCTTCTTTTTTTTCATGCTTCCATGGTGTTTTAGAAAGAGAAAGAGAAAATAAGAAAGATAAAGTGAGAGAAAGTGAGAAAAAAATGGACAAATTTAAGGAAAACTCAAGGGTTTTGAATCAGTCAGCAAAGGGAATCCAAAACAAGTGAGTGTGGTGGATTTCATGTGGTGATCAAGTGAATTTCAAAGCTTGGAAGAGAGGTAGGCTTTCTACCTTTAAAATTTTTTGCATAATCTTGATGTTTTACTTGATTAAATGGTAGATTCATGTGATTTCAAAGTGAAATTGTGTTTATATGTGATTATTTTCTTATTGTTTGGTTGTATGGCAAAACTCTCCAGTTGATTAGGGTTTATATTTTGTGAAAATTGTGATTTTAGGTTTGATTGATGTGAATCGAGGTTTGGATTGTGTAATTGATGGTTAGAACTTGTAAAGCCCCTTGATTATTGTGTGTTTTGGATGCAAAATTGTGGAAAATGAAGCTTGTAGGATTCGACCATGGTGGGGGTATTTTGATCATTTTATATATAAGAGACACAAATGGTATTTTGGAAATTATCAAGGGTATTTTGATAATTTTATATGTAAGGACACAATTAGTATTTTTGAAATTGTGAAGAGCATATTGGTCATTTCTCATTTTCTAATTCATTAATGTTTATATGCATGTGTTTAATGTATTTATATATATGTTTATGTGTATATATGTATGTATATATATATATATATATTTTATAAATGTGTTGGATGAATGCATATATATATATATAAATATGTGTGTGAGGGTGCATTTATATACATATATATGTATGTGTGTGTATGTATTTATTTGCATGTATATATATATATATGTATGCATCATATATTTATATACGTGTATGTGTTCATATAAATATAAATATATATATATATATGTACTTGGGTGTTTATATATATATATATTTATATAGTTGGAGAAGTTTTATTTTAGTTATTGTTTAAATAATGATAGTGTGGTAATTTGTCATTTGCCTTAGAGATATTTTAGTAATTATCATGTGGTTGAAATGTATTTTAGTAATTATCGAAAATGCGAATGTTATTTTGGTAATTACATTGTGTTAAATGATGTTTGTTAAGCATTGGGTTAAGTAAGGGCATTTCGGTAATTATCACTATCAAAAGGATAGTTCGGTAATTATGCATGTTTATACTCTGTTTGGTAATTTTTATGTATTAAAGTATGTGCATACATTTACATAGAATATTTCATGGGTTTTGATGTTTTTATGTGAAGCGGTAAATTTTTTCTTGAGAGTTTATGTTTTAAAATGGGTGCATCGGAGTATGCTGGTTTGAAATCCTAGATTTGTAGCCCTTGGATCACCGACCACCATGGGTAGGCAGGTCTTTTCTAAAAAGTGATTCAATCGCCAACCACAAACGGGCATGTGGATTCCATGTGGGATAAACCCGCGGACCACATACAAACATATAGGTCCTACAAAATGCAAAATAGCCAAGCTAGTTGGTGTATAAAATAAAAGGGAAAAATAGAGATTTATATATATATGACACTATATCACATTGCATTGCAATGTCATGTGCATTTGGATTGTCTAATGAGTGTTTATTGCTCACTATAGTTTGTTTGTGTATGATAGGTAAATTCAAAACCTGATAGTAGGGCTTGGTCATGTGCGGATTTGGAGGACACAATACAGTATGTGTTTTTTCATATTTTACTATTTTGGATAAGGATACTCTATGTATTAAAATACTTTTCTATTACGGTGTGGGTGTGAGTACTTTCTAAATGTTTTAAGCAATATAATTTTATTATGTTTGGTTTGTGAAATGGTCCCAAAGAGTAAAAAAAAGTTTCAATGTTATTTTGGCATTGTTTAGAATTGTTTTAAATATATTTATAGTTTATATTTGAAAAAAAAAAATTAGTGGTAACTACTCCTTACTTGGAAACTTAGGCTTGGGTTAGGGGTATTACAATACATGCTAGAGATGCATCCATTTCATTTAAAGAACTATATGATAAATTACTTGATCATAAAAGTTCAATAAAGCATTATGAGTCTTCACCACTCTCTTCATCCATCACTGCACAGCTGAATCAGTGTCATTCTCATAACTGTGGACAACAAGGAAACAATAATTGGAACAATCCATCTGGGAAAGGACAACATTATCATTTTGGCAACAAGAAGCCTCAAAGGAATCAGTACCACCAGAATAATCAGGGACATCAACAAAATCTGCAACAATTCTTCACCTTAATGTTTGCTCAATCTTAATCTTGGCGTCTATAATCAAGTCACCATTCACATATTGTTGTTTGCCAATTATGTGATCATGTAGGTCATAGTGCAAAGGTATGTCGATCCAGACCACCACCTTCTTTTGGTCCACAAGCTCATATTACAACTAATGGTCAAGGTAGTATAAATGGTTCTTGGGTCGTTGATTTTGGGGCTACAAATCACATTGTTTCTTATTTACAAAACATGTCTTTGCACTCTGAGTACGGAGGCCAAGATGAAATTGTAATTGGTGATGGTAAAAAACTTCCTATAAATCACACTGGTTCCACTACTCTCACTTCACCCACCACCAACTTTACACTTGAGGCCATTCTTGGTGCGAGACCAAAACAATGAAAATTTGTATGAGTTGCCATCCTTTTTTCCTATGTATTCTTCTTCATCATCTGCTTAAGCTTTTTCTACTACCAAAATAAATATGGTAGCTTAGCATTGACGCCTTGGTCATCTATCTTCATCTATTCTTAAGAAAATTGTGTCAAATTTTTCTAATTATGTGTCCAGTTCAATCTTGGCTCATTGTGAGTCTTGTCTTTGTAATAAAAGTTACTGTTTACCTTTTGGTACTTTTAATACTATTTGATGTTCCAGTACTCTTGAAGTTATATACACAAATGTTTGGGGTCTTGTTCCTCTTATGTCTTTTGATAAAAATAGATATTACGTTATCTTTGTGGACTACTTTACCAAGTATACATGGATTTATCCATTAAAATTAAAATCTAAGGTTACATTTATTTTTAATCAATTTTGTACACTTGTTGAAAAATTTTTGATAAAAAAAATCAAAACTGTGTACTCTGATGGTGGTGGTGAAATCCAAAGCCTTAGCAATGTACTAGCTGGCTTTAGCATTTAACACCTAAAGTCTCCTCTGTATACCCCTCAACTTGTTGGCACTGTAGAGCGCAAGCATAGACACATAGTTGAAACAGGTTTAGCATTACTTCATCATGCGTCTATGCTACTATGTTTTTGGTCTCTTGCTTTCCAAACAGCCACGTACCTAATTTATAGAATGCCTATAAAGGTCCTCAGGTTCAAAACACCTATCCTTGTTATCCAATTCCCATCCATACTACTTCATCTCATGCACCTTGCATGTCTCCTACATCTACAACCCCCTTACATAATGATCAAGTCAATGGTAACTTTCAACAAGATGCCCCACTTTCTTCGGACTCGCAAAACAAGGTTACCTCAAGTGCTACGTCCTTTCAAATAAATGCAATTGTTCCTTTGTCCCTTCCATTTGTACTAAGTGATCCTCAACCTCCACGTAGTCATCCCATGATCACCAGGTCTAAGAATAATATTTTTAAACCCAAGAAACTCTTTTTCTCCCAAACTACAAATGGTGAAAATCAAACTGAGCCTAGGACCTCACAACAAACTTAACAATATCATCATTGGCATAAGACCATAAGTGAAGAGTTTGATGCCCTTCTTTGGAACTCCACATGGGAATTGGTTCCATTTATATCTTCTTAGAACGTTATCAGCTGCAAGTTGGTCTTCAAGATTAAAAGAAATCCCGACAGTTCTATCTCTCGCTACAAAGCCATACTTGTAACAAAAAGGTTTCATCAAAGCCCAATAGTGGATTTTACTGATACTTTCAGTCCAGTAGTCAAATCTACTATCATACGGATTCTCACAATGGTTGTAAACAATAACTGGTCCCTAAGGCAACTTGATGTTAATAATGCTTTTTTTGCTGGGAACATTAACTGATGATGTCTTCATGCAACAACCTCTAGGGTTTGTTGATCCATAGTATCCATCGCATGTGTGCAAATTACACAAAGCAATATACGGACTTTGGCAAGCTCCCGAGGCTTAGTACACAGAGCTTCGCTCTTTCCTCCTTGCTAATGGATTCATCGACTTACTTTCAGATAGCTCCTTATTTCTCTACCTTCATGACAAGGTTAGCATATATCTTCTTGTCTATGTAGATATTATCATAACAGGTAATTGTGACTCCCAAGTCCAAGCTTACATTACCACACTTGCATCCCGTTTTTCACTCAAAGATCTCGGTGACTTGAGCTATTTCCTAGGTATGCATGCTACTCTATCACCATTACGTCTACTCCTTTCACAACATAAATACATCATAGACCTACTAGAGTGGATTACTATGGCTCATTCAAAGGCTGTATCGAGTCCTATGTCCACTATAGAATTACTAAAGCTAAAAGATGGTACCCCATCAACCGATGCCACATAGTATAGACAAGTGCTTGGCTCCTTACAATACCTTTCTTTCACTCATTCGGACATATCATTTGCTGTCAATTGCCTTTCTTAATTCATGCATTCACCAATTGCTATTCACTAGAGCGTAGTTGTTGGAACCTGTGTGATATTCTTCTTGTGAAGAGTTTATTTTTTTATGGTTTCTAGTTCTTAGGATTTAGATTTTTAATTTTTTTAGTTTTTTTAGATAGTTTAATCAAATAGGACTTTGTTTCCTATTAGGTTTAGGAGGTCTTTCTATTAGGTTTAGGAGGTATTTCCTCTATAAATACCATATAGTCACAAGACCTATGTAGAGAGCTGCATATTTTTTTTTCTTCTTTTTCACTACAAGCGTGATATTTTTCTTCTTTTTTTACACAGCGTGATATTTTTCTTCTTTTTTGCTATACTAGCGTGATATTTTTCTTCTTTTTCAACACTAGCGTGTTATTTTGTTAGCCTTATTTTTCTTATTCAAGTTTTTCAATAAAATATTTTTCTATTCATCATATTTTTTCTTTTCATTATATTTTTCCCTCTCATAGTTTATCATAATTCGAGGGTTTATCTTTTTCTTCCAGATATTCTTTTTCCTTTTTTTGGTATGAGCTTTTAGATTTAAGGGATTGTATTTTTCTATGGGAGAAATTTTATTTGCTTTTCTATTTGAGAGGAAAAATTTTATTTGAGAGAAGTTTTAAATTTTTCAATATTTCTTCTAGTTTTGGTGTTTCCACTCCTCCACAATTTAATGGTGAAAACTACCAATTTTGGGTTGTCAAGATGCAATCATATCTCAATGCACTTGGCCTATGGAAATCGCTTTGAGTGATCGTTGGTAGAATCCAACTTTAAATCAAATTAGGCAACATGAAGAGGAGAAGTCAAAGAAACCTAAGGCTTTATCTTGTATTCATGCGGCTTTATTAGATTCTATTTTTCAAAATTATTGATTATGATACACTAAGAAAATGTGGGATAAGTTAAAGGAGGAGTTTGAAAGAAGCACAAGTGTGAAAGCGTTTCAATTTTTTTTTTTTTTTGCAACAAATTTGGGTTTTCGAAGAATCTCAGGAGGAGTGTTGGAACACGTGATATTCTTCTTGTGAAGAGTTTATTTTTTATGGTTTCTAGTTCTTAGGATTTAGATTTTTAATTTTTTAGTTTTTTAGATAGTTTAATCAAATAGGACTTTGTTTCCTATTAGGTTTAGGAGGTCTTTCTATTAGGTTTAGGAGGTATTTCCTCTATAAATACCATATAGTCACAAGACCTATGTAGAGAGCTGCATATTTTTTTCTTCTTTTTCAACGCTACATGCGTGATATTTTTCTTCTTTTTCAGCTACACAAGTGATATTTTTCTTCTTTTTTCAACGCTATACTAGCGTGATATTTTTTCTTCTTTTTTCAGTACTAGCGTGTTATTTTGTTAGCACTTATTTTTCTTATTCAAGTTTTTCAATAAAATATTTTTTCTATTCTATCATATTTTTTTCTTTTCTATTATATTTTTTCCTTCTCTCATAGTTTATCATAATTCTGAGGGTTTATCTTTTTTCTTCCGCAATATTCTTTTTTCCTTTTTTCAACAGTGGTATCAGAGCTTTTAGATTTAAGGGATTGTATTTTTTCTATGGGAGAAATTTTATTTGCTTTTTTCTATTTGAGAGGAAAAATTTTATTTGAGAGAAGTTTTAAATTTTTTCAATATTTCTTCTAGTTTTGGTGTTTCCACTCCTCCACAATTTAATGGTGAAAACTACCAATTTTGGGTTGTCAAGATGCAATCATATCTCAATGCACTTGGCCTATGGAAATCTGCTTTGAGTGATACTGACCCTGCACCGTTGGTAGCAAATCCAACTTTAAATCAAATTAGGCAACATGAAGAGGAGAAGTCAAAGAAACCTAAGGCTTTATCTTGTATTCATGCGGCTTTATTAGATTCTATTTTTTCAAGAATTATTGATTATGATACAGCTAAGAAAATGTGGGATAAGTTAAAGGAGGAGTTTGAAAGAAGCACAAGTGTGAAAGGCAGTTTCAATTTTTTTTTTTTTTTGCAACAAATTTGGGTTTACTCAAGAAGAATCTCAAGGAGGAGTGTTGGAACCTGTGTGATATTCTTCTTGTGAAGAGTTTATTTTTTTATGGTTTCTAGTTCTTAGGATTTAGATTTTTAATTTTTTTAGTTTTTTTAGATAGTTTAATCAAATAGGACTTTGTTTCCTATTAGGTTTAGGAGGTCTTTCTATTAGGTTTAGGAGGTATTTCCTCTATAAATACCATATAGTCACAAGACCTATGTAGAGAGCTGCATATTTTTTTTTCTTCTTTTTTCAACGCTACATAAGCGTGATATTTTTTTCTTCTTTTTTCAACGCTACACAAGCGTGATATTTTTTCTTCTTTTTTTCAACGCTATACTAGCGTGATATTTTTCTTCTTTTTCAACTAGCGTGTTATTTTGTTAGCGCTTATTTTTTCTTATTCAAGTTTTTTCAATAAAATATTTTTTTCTATTCTATCATATTTTTTTCTTTTCTATTATATTTTTTCCTTCTCTCATAGTTTATCATAATTCTGAGGGTTTATCTTTTTTCTTCCGCAATATTCTTTTTTCCTTTTTTCAACAGTAGTCAAGAGAATACTAAGATATCCTAAAGGCACTCTCTACCATGGGCTTCTTATCGAAAAGGCCTACCTCTCTCTCGTCATGCCTACATAAATATTGTATTTCTTAGTGCTACACCGATCAATTGGTGCTCCAAAAAGCCGAAAACTATCACAAGATCAACAACAGAAGCTGAATATCTAGTTGTAGCTGCAACAACGGCAGAGATAAATTGGGTACAAAATCTTTTTTGGGAATTAAAGTTGGTCTTCCCCATACCTACAATTTATAGTGATAATATTAGGGCAACTTATCTCTGTGCAAACCCTGTGTTTCATTTAAGAGTAAAACATATATCAATTGACTTTCACTTTGTTAGGGATCAAGTGACACAGAACCAACTGCGGGTCACACATGTTCATACTTCGCGTCAGTTTGCAGACTCACTCATAAAACCTTTAGGTCGCTGACAATTTCATGTTCATCGTTTCAAAATTGGAGTTCCATCTTGCGAGGGCATTAAGGATTATAGTCCACTGTTTGTATATTTGTTATTTAGTATATATCTTTATTCCTTATTTTTAGGTAGTAAATATAGCAATGTATTTCTCATAGGACCTCATATACTTTGTATACATTTACACATGATGATGAAATAAATGAAGCCATCATCCCACATATAATATACTTTCTTCAGAAATAACTTGGCAATGCATTCAAACATCCTCACTAATAAAGACTACCATGCAATGTCATTGACATTGGACGATATGTTCTTCAACGCCTTCCATATTGACCTAATCGCCAATTCGACTCTCACTCTTTTTCCCCCTTAACCACGCTTTCTTTCCCTTCAAGTTATATCTACAACCTCCATTGACATTGCTTCAATACTATCTTGTCCCTTCCAAATTTTTGAAAGATTATTTGGTTTCACTTCCTCTTGGCTTAAAGGTTAAAAATGCTCCTTCACGGCCATCCATAGGTTGTCATTATTTTATCAAACAGCGAATATATTTCCATGAACAAAGTTAAAGTGATTGGAATATTTACAGCAATGCCCATTTGATCTTGGCTTTTAGACTCTATGAAATCCTAATGTCCAACACATTCACATTAAAGTCGATGATAGATTTTTCCACTTCATAAAGTTGGCAAAGAATTGGGTTCTTCCACTATTGATCACTTGTAGCGACAGTCTTAAGTTTAGCTAGTTCTTAGTTACTTTGTAAGTATTTGTAGAGAATGGAGTTAAAAGAGAAGTAAAATAATATTGAAAGACTTGTCATTTATCAATGACTATGTGCAGGTAATAAATACACTCAGTTGAGCCTATCACTTACCTATTCTATAGGGATGGATTTACACGTATTGAAGTACAAATATAGTCATACATGATTATTCTTAGAACAGAGTGATAATTACACTATCTACACATCACCCTTAGTCTATATTATATTTTATCATCCCCCTCAAGTGAAATGGAGATATCTAACATTTAGCTTGTCTCTAAGAAGTAGAAAACGTGTACTTGGCAGCACTTTCGTCAACACATCAGTGACCTGATCAGAAATAGGGACATAACGGACTTTCAAAGCATTACGAAGAACCTTGTCTTAGATAAAGTGGACATCGACCTCAATGTTTTTAGTCTATGCATGGTAGACTGGATTGGCAACCAATTGTTCTGTACCAATATTATCACTCCACAGGACCAGTGTGTGAGGAGATGATATGTGGAGTTCTCAAAGTAATGATTGGAGCAAAGATAATTCAGTGGTGCCATGGGCTAATGATTGATATTCAGATTATATACTATATTAACTGATAACTTGTTGCTTTTTTGAAGACCAAGAGATGAGGTTCTTTACAAGATAAGTATTCTCCTGTGGACTGTCGGTCATCGACACTAGATGCCCAATCAACATCTATAAATCCAAATAGGTTTAGATGAAGTGAAGGTCAGATAAAGAAGTCAAACCTTTTAGTACCTTTCAAGTAATGTAAGACCCATTTGCATGCAGACTAGAAAGTATCAATTGGTTGATGTACAAACTGACTCAATTTATTAACAATGAAGAAGATTTCATGTAGTGTAGCAGAAAGATACTGTAGGGCGCCTATGGTGTTGCAATAATATAAGGGCCTAATAGAGGAATTCTAACATCCTTGTTGAGTTGAATGGAAAAGCTGGCAGGAGATGAACTGCTATCGCAATTTTAGAATTTAAACTATTGTAGAAGGTCATCAATGTAACAGGTTTGAAATAGATGTAGACCTTTAGAGTTCCAAAATACTTCAATGCCATGGAAATAAGACATGGATCCAAGATCTTTCAAAGTGAAGGAAGAATTAAGTTTAGATATGAGCTCATTAATCAATGTTTGACAATTTTCAGTTATTTAACATACACAAGGACCTAAAGTTACCAATGACTATTTCTGTAAATAAACAAAGAGGAATCTATAGTAGAATTCTGAAACCCCCATGAGTAGAGAGTTCCTTTTGATCGGTCATGTTAGGCCCTCAGTACTTGACACAAGCCATACAATGATTTGTGGAGCTTGCAAACAAAGTGTGGGTGGTTAAGAAACCATTATTAATGCCTATTTGTTGTATTTCCCAATTGAATGAAAATACCAAAGAAAGGATCACCCGAATGGTGGATGGTTTAATTATCAGACTAAAGGTTTTTGAAAAGTCAACACCTAGAGTTTGATGAAATCCCTTCGCAATTAGGCGTGTTTTGTATCGTTCAACTAAGCCATCTAGATGTCTTTTGATTTTAAACACCCATTTAAAAGAGTAGTTTTAGTGATGTGACGATATTTTCATTTAACTATGCCATTTTGATTGTGAGTGTGGGCATGAATATTGGAATTTAGTTCCAAACGGTGTTAAAAGAGGTTGAAAGGGATGATATTCCCCTCCCAATTAGATTGAAAAACCATGATCCTTTTATTTGTCATGTTTTCATCAATTGTTTTAAAGTGTAAAAACAAATTTGAACTTTTGATTTTTAACACATTGGATACATCAAGAAGAATCTTGGATAGTTATCTTCAAAGAGAAGGTAATACTTATAACCTTCTAGATATGCAATAGGGGCCAGTTCTCATACATATGAGAACACTAATTCTAATAGTTTGACTCTCTAAGAGTTAGACGGTAGTGCAAATAGGCGGTGGCTTTTTCCTAATTGGCAAGAAGAGCAAAAAAGACATACTACTATTATTAAACAGAAATAAATTATTACACTGTTTTGAAATTTTATTCATAATAGGTTAAGCATGATGCCCTAACCAAAGATGCCACACCTTATTTATTGAACTAGAAGATAAAAAAACAAGCAGGTTTTATGTCTTGATCAAGAACATAAATAAATGAAAAGGCTTTAGACTTCTTAGTTGAGATAGGTGCAACAAGAAGAACTGAGACACGATGTAAGCCATCTCTAACCACTTCAAGGAGCAATATTCTCTTTGCAACCTTATCCTTCACAAACACAAAACATGAGTTAAATTCCACAGTCACATTATTATCATATACTAATTTAGCAACACTCAACAAATTCTTAGTAATGGATGGCACATGAATCATGTTTTTTAAAGCAAGTTTCCCACTAGGTGATAAAACATTAGAAAAACCAATATGAGAAATTTTCAAACCTTATCCATTGTTGATTACCAATTTCTCACCACCATTATAATCAAATTTTTAAGTAAAGTTGGACGAATCTGGAGTGACATGAGTGGAAGCACCACTGTCCATTAACCTTTTGGGCTATTAACTCCATTAGGCAATTCATAGTAGGCATTGAAATTATTGTTTTTCTGTTTCTAAAAAGAAGGATCAGAGTGATGGAAGCATTTTATTACAATATGTCCACGCTTACCACAAAGTTGACAGCAAGGTCTATTGTTATTGTTCCAGTTTTCTCAAACTCCTCTACCCCTGCCACATCCTTTGGTACCACCACGAACATTACCATTGAACGAACTACGGTTGAAGCTACTAAGAGTAGTGAGTGTATTATTAATGTCAAGTTTTTGCTTGTCAACAAGATGGGTAGAAGGAACAATATCTAGTGTAGCCTACTGAATTTCTGTCTCTTAGTTCAAGAGGATAGATTGAACTTCTTCAATTGCTAGCAACTCATGTCGGGAATTTATGCTGGCGACTACTAGATCATAATATAGGGGCAAGTCGGCAAGAATTTGAATAATAAAGTCTTTATATGAGATGATATGACTTGCCATTACAAGGTTGTCAGATATTTCTTTCATCTTATAAAAATAATTGATTCTAGAGAGAGATTCTTTTTTGGTAGATTATAATTGGGTCTTTAGTTGCATCATCTTGGCACGAGATTGGGTACTAAATAGTTTTACAAAGGGAGTCCACAACTTTGCTAAAATCAAAGATTCTGAAATGTTGTTTACTTGGGTATGAATTTCTCTAGAAATCGAGGACAACATCCACCCAAGTAATGCTTGAGCACTATCGACGTTGAAGTGCTAAAGTTCGTATAAGTAATGGTTGTAGGTAGGATAGTAAATTCACCAGAAATAAATCTTTCCATATTGTTGCTAATAATCACTGGTAGAATTTGAAATTTCAAGATGATGTAATTATCATATTCAAGTTTGAAGGGAAGGGTATAGTTGGGTAAACTGACTTATGGAAGATTTGAAAAAAGTTCAATAAGCTTGACTAGGGGAAGAAGCCATGACGTGAGTTCGTCAGGCTCTAATACCATATAAGTGTTTGAAGAAAAATAAAATTAACAGAGAAGTAAAATAATATTGAAAGACTTGTCATTTATTAATGACTATGTGCATGTAATAAATACACTTGGTCGAGCCTATCACTTACCTATTCTATAGGAATGGATTTACACATATTGAAGTATAGATAGTCATATATGATTATTCTTAGAACTGAGTGATAACTACAATATGTACACATCGCCCTTAGTCCATATTATATTCTATCATACTTTTGTGTTGAATACATAGCTGTGACAATCAATATGTTTCCTTACAGCTAGATGTTAATGTATAAGTTTTATGGTTAAATAATCTTTGATTTGTAGTATTTGTTTTTATTAGCTAGCTAGGCAAAATTATTGAATGTAATGGATATTGTTATTTGATTTTTATTTCTTTTGGTTTAATATTAAAAATATACACAAACACATATTCAACCTTGGTAAGAAAATATGACGGTGATTTTATTGTCGGAATTACCAGCCAAATGAATTTTAGACAAAAGTCATCCCGTTTCTAGATCCGGCAGCACCATTATATCCATGAATGGCAACCATGAAATCATGCACATTACGTGATTATGTTTTTATTAGCAAGGAATATTCATATTAAAAAAAGTGATAGAATTTAACGTATTCTTTATGTATTTATTGAATACATTTATTTTAAAATTACCTTATATGGAATTCTTTAAATTAGAATTGAAGACAAAAAATGTCAACCACACACGATGGGCTGGTTGCCACATATCATTTCATCCCAAAAGGCTTAAGTTAAACTTAGGTAAGGAGAGGATCCATATAAGGGTAGCCCTCCATCAAGATATTATTCTTATTCCCTTAATTTTCTTTCCATCTCATATATTTTCCTTTGATTTAATTAATTAAGCAATTGCTAACAAAAATGTTTCTTGCACATTAATTAATATGAATCATACTTCTATCAAACTTTGGATATCCACGTAAGTTATTGTTTTATTGTTTATGTATGGTTTTTTATTCAAAAGTTTTTATTAACATACCGCACTCACATCATTTAGTGTACAAAATTTGATAAATATCACTTGCTAATCTAAGTAGATGGTACAACTGTTTTTGAAACGAAGATGGCTCAACTGTTAAAGTCCACATTAAATGAATGTCATTCTTTCCACAGCTCTCTCTCTCTCTCACTGTACATGTGTGTGCATATGTATATTAAATAAAGAAAAAGTGATAGTTATAATATTTAGAAATATAAGAAAGAAAACTCAAACGTCAAAGTCAAAAAATGTCTGCTGAAAGCGGTCCAATACAAGATCCGCTCAGCTGGTAAAAGACCTGCCAATCACGGCTGCTAATTAAAGTCACCCCAGTCGCTTTTTAAATAAATATTACTTTTTCTTTTTTAATAATCGTTAACAAAGTTGATAGGCAGTCAAAGATATTCATTTTTTATTCTCTTGTTTCTAAGCCACTCTTAGACAGTGCTATTCCATTTCTGGGAATATTGACATATTTCTAGCCCCCAAGCTTTGCCTATATATATATATATATATACACACACACACACACACACCTTACTAATTGCCCATTTTTACACATACATGTCTCATTAACTTTTTGAAAAACGAAGTGGACAAGATAATAAGCATATTAATTTTGGAAGCTCATGTTCTACTTTATCAATCGTATATAGATACACAGCAAGTAGTAGTTGTGGTAATAATTGAGGGGAAGATCTTAATCCAAGAATGGCAGGAGCAGGAGGAGGAAGATCTCTGGAGGAAACACCCACTTGGGCTGTTGCTTTTGTTTGTCTTGTGCTGGTTTTGATCTCCATCTTCATTGAGCATATCCTCCATTTGATTGGAAAGGTAAAACGTCTTAAGCTTAGCTATACATATATATATATATAGAGAGAGAGAGAGGGGCTTATTAGTTGAATCCATAGGTTTTTTAGGATGATAAGTTGAGGTTTTTTATGCACTGTGCAGTGGTTGACAAAGAAGAACAAGAAAGCTCTTTATGAAGCACTTGAGAAGATAAAATCAGGTTTTAAATCCCAAGCTTGTTATAGGACATGCATGAAAAATGAGTTTTTAGATTGGTTTGATAATTAATCTCTGGCTTTTTTTTTTTCTGTTTCTGTGTCTAACATTCACACACGCAGAGCTGATGCTGTTGGGGTTCATATCATTGCTGCTAACAGTGGGACAAGGGCCTATTTCAAACATTTGCATAACAGAGTCTGTGGGTAATACTTGGCAACCATGCAACAAGAAGCAAGAGACCAACTTACTTCATGATGACCATGGAGATCATGAAAATACTACTACTTCTTCAGATCATGAACATGACCATAGAATGCTTCTCTCAGTTTCATCGGATTCCACTGACATTGCTCGGCGTGTTTTGGCCGCAGCCGGAGCTGACAAATGCGCTGCCAAGGCATGAAACTAGCTATGCTACTCTCATATTTTATTATTCTTGCTATATGTATCTTGTTTTCTCGACAGACACACTCACATGTCAATTTTTATTAATTAACATTAGTATTCTTTTCTTTTGCTCTAAAAACTATAATACGTACACACACACATGTGTAATTACATGAACATAATAATAAAACTATAATTATAATGTGCATAATTTTGTTGATGCAAAAAAATTTCATGATATAGGATCGATCTTGATGATCATGCTGGTGGAGTCTTTGCATTTGTATTTGTTTTAATCTGTTATATACTCGTGTATTTGGGAATCTATAGAATAGCAACTTGCAAGTAAAATATATATGTGGATGGGAGAGCAGAATTAAGTTGATGAACAAAGTATTTGTTTGGTTGCAGGGAAAAGTAGCCCTTGTATCAGCAGATGGAATCCACCAACTACATATATTCATCTTTGTGCTAGCAGTCTTCCATGTGCTCTACTGTATTATTACCTTAATCTTGGGCAGAGCCAAGGTACCTCACTCTATACATATATATATTTATATAGTATATAATTGATCTTATGGTCATCATTACTCAAATACCATGAGCAACACTTGGCACATTGCTAAATAAGGGCCCAAAAAAACAAATGTATAGCATTTTTCAATGAATATATATATATATATATATATATATATATATAAAAAATAGACCATATGTTAATTAATTTTGCCACTTGCATCTCCTTTTGCAGATGAGAAGGTGGAAAGCATGGGAAATGGAAACTAGGACTCCAGGCTACCGGTTTTCACATGGTAATTTAGATTTCAATATCACGTACACACACCTATATATATAAATATATATATATATATATATATGTATGTATGTATGTATATATATATGCATGCATATGATCGATTCTCTCGTTCTTCCATATAAGATTTGTACAATACAATAGAAGAAAATACATGCTCATTTTGAAATTTTAAAAACGTGATGTATGCGATTTCATTAGAATGAGAAAACATTCTCACTTGATAAATCAGACATGATCTTAGTTTATTGTATTTATTAGATAAAATAATTAACTTTGAGGTTTAAACATGTGAGAGCTTAAGACAATAAAGGATGTCACACAGAGAGGGAATTGCCTATCATAGTCAAAAGACCAACGAGGATCTATGTGGATTTTAATAATTAGTAAAAATTAAGGAAATAATGTGGGAGTGTTTTGTGTCGCAGACCCAGAGAGGTTTAGATTTGCGAGAGAGACATCGTTTGGGCGGAGGCACTTGAACTACTGGAGCCACTCCCCCATTCTTCTATGGATTGTGAGTACTATTTGTTTTTTAATTCCTTTTTTATTTATTCAACTCATATATTTATTTTAGATTAATTAATTTTTGTTGATTAGTTTAATGGGTTTTACAGGTGTGCTTTTTCAGACAATTCTTTAGATCTGTAGCTAAAGTTGATTACTTCACACTACGTCATGGGTTTATTGCTGTAAGAACATATATATATAGTACTTATTATAAGACACTTGATTATATACTTTGTTGCTTAATTTTGATGATTTGTTGCTTAATTTTGTATTAGTACTATTAATCGTGGCTAAATATTTTTTATATGTATTCCAGGCACACTTGGCACCAAACATTCGAACCAAGTTTGATTTCCAGAATTATATTAACAGATCACTTGAAGGAGACTTCAAGGTTGTCGTTGGGATTAGGTGGGCCATCACACACTTTCACTTCAAATTGATTGCCAATATTCACTTTTTCTTTTTATTACCAAAAAATATATATATATTCACTTTTTCTTTTTATTACCAAAAAAAATATATATATTCATTCACTTTTTCTTTTGCACCGAACTTTGTAATTTTGTTTTTATCTAAATTTTGGTAAATAAAGCTAATAATATTATTTAATTAAGTTTTGTGAGCAAAGCTTTGTTTTGAGTGACAATTTTTTATTCCTTTGTTGCAGCCCTACAATCTGGTTCTTTGCTGTAGTATTCATCCTGTTTAATACTAATGGCTGGCGTTCTTATCTTTGGCTGCCCTTTGTCCCATTGATTGTAAGCACATTTAATCCCAACAATAATTAGATAAATTTTGTCTTATAGTTTCGGGTCCCACAGAGATTGTATCCAACGGCTAATAAACATGGGTGTTTTTGTAGATCATCTTAATGGTAGGGACAAAACTACAAGTGATCATAACAAAGATGGGTCTAAGAATCCAAGAGAGAGGAGAGGTGGTTCGTGGGACACCTCTGGTTAAGCCAGGTGATGACCTTTTCTGGTTCAACTGGCCACGCCTCATTCTCTACCTCATCCACTTTGTTCTCTTTCAGGTCCTTTTTCTACGCACCACCTTCTCTAAAACCCATGTCAATTTTCTTTTCCTTTTCTTTTATTTATTTATTTATTTTGTTTGTCTATAATATATTTTTGTTTTTTTGTTCTCACAGAATGCTTTCCAACTAGCTTTCTTAGCATGGACTTTGGTATGTTTGTTTGGCTTTTTCTTTTTTTTCTTTCTCTCTCTCACTGAAGAACTTTCAAACTCCTAAATCTTATTACCATTCTCTCTGTTGTTATTTTGTTTATTTTCACAGTATGAATTTGGGTTGAAATCATGCTTCCATGACAAGGTTGAAGATATAGGCATTAGGATATCAATGGGGTGAGATACCTCACTAACAGACTGTGACGTATCTGTGTTTACATTATTGAGGTAGGAGGATTTTACTGCCTGAGCTTAAAGAGTACTGATGATGTGTGATTTTGAGCAGGGTTCTCATACAAATACTATGCAGCTATGTGACTCTTCCTCTTTATGCCTTGGTAACTCAGGTGAGAGAGTGAGACTATATAATATATTTACATGGAAATGAATTTGACATTTTGCATATATAGTATTCTATTTTAAACCAATAACCAGCTACTATTAGTAAGTTGTGAACTTTTTTGTTGAGCTTCAAACAGATGGGTTCGAACATGAGGCCTACCATTTTCAACGACAAAGTAGCACATGCTTTACGAAAGTGGCACCACACTGCGAAGAAGCAAGCGAAGCAGAGCAGGCACTCGACCAGTTCACCGGACACACCTACGCAATCTATGTCCCCGGTGCATCTACTGCGGCATCGCCAAGAAGAAGGTGATCAAACATCGCAGTCCAGAATATCAAATTTTGATAATGAAGATTGGGAGATGGAAGACTCTTTTTCAACCTCCCAGAGTGCTCATGCAACCAATTCTGGTATTCAAGTTCAGCATGAGATTGACATTCACCCCAGGGCTTCCAGGGAATTTTCATTTGACAAACCAGAAAGCATGTGAAGGATTTCGTCCAGTACTTTAATGTTTGTTGTTCAATTGTTGTGAATAAATAGTACAGATTATTCATGAAATGTAAAGATCTTAGACAATGTTCATAATGAAATTCATCGATAAACTGAAAACTTACCTCCATGAGCCACAATTTTGAGCAGTAAAGACTTCGACAGATTTGTCAAGAATTAATTCAGAAACTCATTTATTTAAAACTATTTGATAGGTCTGAGTGAAAGAAAAAAGAAAAAAAGAAAAAGATTGAGGAAGAATGTACTGCGTCAAACATGGTCTCTGTAGAACAATGCTCGTACAAAATAATTAAACACGCTCTTTTTAATAATATTGGCTATTCAATAACGTTGTTATACTTAAGTGGACCTTTTGGGTTATAAGCAAATATGGGCTGGGGTCAAGTTATCAACTGGTATGTGTTGGTCCGTTATGTCTGCATCTATATTGAATTTAAGATTTTAAAATATGAGTAAGGAGTTAAGTGTGTTTATATTTTTATGCTATTATTTTATATATGTTGAAATGCCGATATTTAATTGCATCTATTTAATTGGTATCAGAGCTTCCTTTTGTTTAATTTTTTATCTTTGTTAGTAATTTTATTTAATTTCTAGTTTATGAGTTTTATTAAATTAACTTATTTAGATTTAAAAAGAGCACAATATAAAAAACTTAAAGTAAACTTATTTGAAAATTTTAAAATATATTATAACATAGATCATTTAGAGAATCAATATAAACATATCTCTCATACCAATGATAGTCAGAAAATTTTTATAGTAGATCTTTTAATAAACTTAGGACAGAATTTAGAAGAAAACTTAACTATAATAATAGATAAAATAGAAAACAGTAGCATAAGCACATTAAGGAGAAACCTAGATTAAATCAAAGAATTAATTTCTAATTTCAATAATCAAATCTTAAAATTCTCTAATAAAAAAGAAATATTAGAATTAATAAACTTAAGAGATATAAAAACACCTAAGCCAGTAGAACTAGAAATAAGAAAATTAATAGAAGAGTTAAACAAAGAAGTAGAAAAAATTAAATAAACACAAAATAAATTACAGCAGCAGATAGAACATATAAATAAATTAGTAAGTGAATAAAAATATATGCCTTTAGACGGATTTACATCAATAGCATTACGTTCTTGTACTCTAGAAACCTTCGAAGAATATATAAATCAAGAAAATAATATTGGACGACTAGCAATATTAGGAGGCCATATACTAGCAGACGATAGTCCAAACCCTCAAGAAATTTGGAATAGATATCTACAAATAGTAAATCTATTAGACAATTCTAAGAAAATTGCAAAACTAACAATAATAGCAAAAAAAAGATAGTATCTAATAGAAAGAATGCAAAGAAATTTAGATACCGGTAACACTAGTAATGAAAGACAATAATTTAACAGAAGTATTAGAAGAACTTAAAAAAGAAACAGGGATAGAATCAGTAGGAATAAGTGCAAAGATATTTGTTTCAGATAGCAATAATATTTCACAGGCACAAGCAAATACAATCATAAAATTACTATTAAGAATATTGAATAGAAGATAATTTTTAGAAAATTTCATTAAAGATTTAGGAATAATATTAAATACAGAAAAATACAAGACAGAAATAAATTTAGAACACTTAGAAGAAAAGCTAATAAATTTAAACAGAAATTTAGAAATAATATCAACTTCGAGAAACAAGCAAAGTACGAAGGAAATATTAGGACCAAAGGTTATATTCAAATAATGGAATTAGCAAGAAAATCTAGTGTAGATATAACAATGATAGAAAAATTAAAAAGATCTTTAAATTTTTCAAGTAAATGAAAAGAAATAATAGAACGCACGGAAGATTTAATTGATGAAGAAGATGCAGACATATTATTAGAAAGAGATTTTAATCAGATTAAAAAGAAAAATCTTTATAATGAAGGAATATTAGATAAATTAAAAAGTAGCATATATATTTATACAGATGAGACAAAATTAGCAGCAGTAAATAATAGACAAGAAATAAATCTAATAAGTAGAAAAGGCAAAGAAGAATTAAGAAAATTAAAATATACAGATATCCATAAGGGAATAATAGTAATAGGAATATTAGAACAAATAAAAGAAAGATTAGATGTAAAACCACATTTATATTTATATGATAGTAGGTTTTATGATTATGAACAAGCACAAATAGCTACAGTAGAAATAGACCTAAGAAATAAAGTAGCAGTAGTTGGATGTATTCCAAATATAGATATAGATATAGAAGAATTTTCTAAACACATAAAGTTAAGCGTCCAGACAAAATGATTTAAAATGAATGCAGAATACAAAAATATTAGAATAAAACTTTTCTTTTTAGGAAAATTATATAATAAATACCATAAAAAATTTAGGTTTAAAACAGAAAATATAATAGAATGTTTTAAAAGCAAATATGTAGAAATGATAACTCCTACTAAATTAACCAGTAGTGAATTAAAAGGATTACAATGGAAACTACCAGATTTAGATAGCAACAAAATGATAGAAGTACCGATAAACAGTAAAATATATATAGATAGCAAAAATCAAGCTTATCAATCATTCAGTAATTATAATAAAATAGGAATGCTTGGTGAAGATAATGAAGAAATAAGGGAAGCTATAGAATTAAATATGGCATTAATAGAGTCAAAAATAGATAAACAGAAAACACTAAAAGTTAATAGAAATAAAATCATAGAAATAATATTTGAAGATCCAGAAAAATATTTAGATATAAAAACTTTTAATGAATTTTGTAATAATATAGAAATAACAGATGAAGATATATACCTAATACTTATAGAAAAATTAAATTTTGAAAAAATAAAACAGATCGAAGTATGCTATGAAGAATATGAAGTCTTAGTAAATAAAAAAGATAAACCTAGCAGTAGTGGAACAGCTCAAGAGACTAGTAAAGTACCAGAGATAATAAATGAAAAAACAGGAATAGAAAAATATTTAGAAAAATGAGGAATCCCAGAAAGTAAAATAACATACAAAGAAGCAGAAAAAATTTATAAAGCTAAAACGAAATTAGAAAACTGGGAAAAATTAACTGAAGCAAAAGATTTGTTAGTTTTAAAATTACAAGATCATAGACCTAGAGATTGGAAAAGAATAGTACATGAATGAGAAGGAAATCTACTTAGACATTCAATGGAAGCATTAGAAACAATTACAGACCCTAACTATAAGTTAGTATATCTAGAAAGTACTTTAGGATATAATGAAAAACAAATATATTTAGGATGGAGAGATTGGATGAAAGGAAACATGTTAGAAGAACTAAATAGCTTCGACACAAATATTACAGTTATAAACTTTACAGATCTAATTAGTAAATTAATATTAGGAGTAGGAATGGATGAAAAAGATGATGTCATAAGACAAATTAGAGCAATTAGAAATTTAGAACAATTAAAAATCTGTGATTTAAGATACTTTGATGAATAAGCTAATTTATTCTATAAATATTGGAGTCAAATAGGAAGACCATTAGATGAGGATTTAATAATGAAATTCGTAGACAAACTACCAAGAAAATTATGAGAAAAACTACATGATGAATTAATAAATTGGTTTAAAAGTAAAATAATAGAAAGATTTAATTATCATGCTACTCTGTTACCAGTAATAGAATTTGTAAGAGGAAGAATACAAGAATATTGTGAAGAAGAAAAACTTAAGAAACAGGTTAAGCAACAATTTAAAAATATGTGTACTTATATGTACGAAGTCCCTACCTTAGGATGTGATATAAAATATAAAAAATATAAAGGTAAAAAATTTAGAAAAAATAAACCTTTTAGAACCAAACCTTTTAAAAGATTTTATAAATATTCCCTAATAAAAAGAAAGTTCATAAGTCGTATAATAAAGAAAAAAGAATTTTTAAAAAGAAAAAATAGTGTAAATGGTTTTTATATGGAAAAGAAGGACATATTAAACCTGAATGTCCCGAAAGAAAAAGAGTTAATTTAATTGAAACCTTTAACATAGAAGACTACTTAGAAGAAATAGAAGAAATATTAAATATAGATGAATTATCAGAAAACGATAGTATATATAATTATACAGACTCTAATTCCGAAGAAAGTACGGATTCATAAGTAGAAATAAATATGTTAGAAGAGTGTAGATTATTTTTTGGAAAAATTTGTAATTATTGTAGAAGAAAATTTGAATTAGGGTATAAAAAAGATGAAATTTTTTGTTGTAAGATATGTTATAAAATTTAAAAATAGAAAATAAGAAAGAAACAGTAGAAATTAATAGAGCATGTAGTGAATTAATAAGTATAGACATAGATATAGTATATAAAAAAGAAACTATACATACTAAAGCTATGATAGATACAAGAGCCAATAAACGTGTAATACATGATAGTTTAGTACCAGTAGAGTATAAAAATAAATTAAAACAACCTATAAATATTAGACAATTTGATGGAACATGTATACAAATAATAGAATGTATAAACAATATACCAATAAGGATAAATGGAGAATTACATAATTTACCTCAAACATTTATATCAAATAGAACTAGTAGACATAAATTTATTTTAGGACTAAATTTTATATTAGAAAATAACGGTAGTATCATGATAACACCAACATGAGTAAATTTTTTTAAGAAATCAACATTTGTACAACTTAGATTTGAAACTAATATAGTACTATATGAAAAGAAAATTATTAATAACATAGAAAAAGAGAAAACTATAGAAATAGAATCTTTTAAAGAATTAGAATTCCCTGATAAAGAAATTGAAATCCTACAAGAATACGAATCATTAGAAATTAGTTTATTTCTAAATGCTATAGAAAAATCTATAGGATGTAGTGAATATGAAAATTGGCCTATAGACATAAAAATAAAAATAGAAGAACTAGAAAAATTAGAAATTATAGGAAATAATCCAATAAAACAAACTAATGAAGAATATAAAATAGAAATCATTAATCCAAATATTACAATTAAAACACAAGATTTAGCCTATAACCTGGAAGATAGAAGAAAATGTAAAATGCATATTAAAGAATTATTAGACTTAAAAATAATTAGGGCAAACACTAGTAGACATAGAAGCCCGGCATTTATAGTAAATAATCATAGTGAAGAAAAAAGAGGAAAAAGTAGGATGGTAATAAATTATAAAAGACTAAATGATAATACTTTAGATAATAGTTATAAAATACCTAATAAAGAAGAATTAATAAATTGTATACAAAAAGCTTGTTCTTTTTTTAAATTTGACTGTAAAAGTGAATTTTGGCAAATAAAGTTACATCAAGAGTCTATTCTATGGACAACCTTTAGCTGTTCAGAAGGACATTTTGAATGGTTAGTAATGCCTTTTGGATTAAAAAATGCACCTCAGGTATTTCAGGCTAGAATGGATAAAGTATTTAAGCAGTATTCAAATTTTTGTATAGTATATATTGATGATATACTAGTATATAGTTTAATAGATTTATGCATATTACACACTTACAAAAGATTTTAGATTGCTTTAGAAGACATAATATAGTAATCTCTAAAAAGAAAATAGAATTATTAAAATAAAAAATAGAATTTTTAGGATTAACAATAAACAAAAGAAAAATAATATTGCAACCCCATATAGTAATAAAAATATTAACTTTTCCAGATAAGATTGAAGAAACTAAAGAACTCCAATAATTTTTAGGACTGCTAAATTATAGTAGAAAATTTATTTCTAATTTGAGTACATTAGTAAGACCTATATAATCAGAAGAGATTACTTATACATCCAAACTAGGTTGGCAGAACATTAGGTTGGCCTCAAAAATTTATTAAATAAGAAGATTACAATACAACAATTACAAATAGAGGAAATAAAGTAAAGAAAAATTAGTAATAAAAGAAAGAAAATAAGAACCTCATTAGGGGAAAATCTCAATCTAACAAGATACAACGATTAAATTACTTTAAATCATAGTTTGCAAAGACATTTCTATAATGCATACAAAGTATACGTGAAGAAAATTTCCTAGATGTTAATTGGAAATATAACTATTGACTTGATTTGTGACTAAAGCAAATTATAAAGTCTCCAAAATGATCGAAATCTCAATAATAATAGCAAGCTCATAAAGGCATAACACGAGTCGGATGAAAAATTTAATGAAAAGAAAAAATTAGATCAACCATAGAATGTAATTTCGAAGATCAATATATGAATAGCATTTAGTAATAAAAGCCAAATGAATGAGACATTACTAAAATGCCTTTGATTCCTAACATACAAATTAACAATATAAGATTGAAGACAAGTGCTTAATGATATACATTGGAAGTAAATTTATTAGGGCAAGTAAGAGATGAATTCCTTATCCTGCATTTTGAGAGAAAATCAAGACATGGAATTGTCTTTTTATAGAAAGGTGAAGATACATATAAATTGAATACTCTAAAGATTATTTTTGAAGGTTCCAATGCCATCGAATCAAGATCAAACTAAAAGTTAGTCAATAATGGCATGACCACTATATAATAAATTAAGTAAAATGGACAAAAATATTTCAATCGAAGATATAAAATTAATAAAAAATTAAAGAAATAGTTAAGAAAATAGAACCTTTAAGTCTACCTATAGATTCTTATTATAAAACAATACAAACTGATATCAGTAGTATAGGATGGGCAGGTATACTATTACAAAAATCAGAAAAGGAAAGTCTAAAAAACAAAAAAGAAATAACTATATATGCTAGTGGAAAATTTAATACAGCTGAAAGTAGAAAATCTAGCACAGAATTAGAAATATTAGCAATAATAAACTCATTAAATTCTTTTCATTTATATATTCAAAATAATGAATTTACTATTAGAACAGATTGTAAAAATATAATAGAATTCCATAAAAGGTACAAAAGAAAAATTTTGAAAAAAGAAATTCCTTTATTAGTAAAAGATGGATTTATTTTTTAGAAGTAATAAGTGGAAGAGGATATAATGCGAAATTTTAACATATAGTAGGAAAGAATAATACTTTAGCTGATATTCTTTCAAGACTAATATCTGAATGATATTTTGCAGGATGAAGAGATACATTCCTTACGGACCTATTTATCTTAGACAGTATCCCTCTGGAACAAATTTGACATTCAAAAGCAAGAATAATATAGGAATTGAACAACAGTGTTTATTAGACAACCTATAGAATAATAGAAATCCTTATGATAAAGTTAGAAATTTAAATGTTTTATCTTTTTACTTTAGTCAAATCAATCAACAACTAGGTAGAATAGCATCCTCGTCCTCATCTATTAATCTTTGTAATTTTTCCCAGTTTTCTAATTTCGTTTTAGCTTTATAAATTTTTTTTGCTTCTTTGTATGTTATTTTAGTTTCTGGGATTTCTCATTTTTCTAAATATTTTTCTATTTCTATTTTTTCATTTATTATCTCTGGTACTTTACTAGTCTCTTGAGTTGTTCCACTACTGCTAGGTTTATCTTCTTCATTTACTAAGATTTCATATTCTTCATAGCATACTTCGATCTGTTTTATTTCTTCAAAATTTAATTTTTCTATAAGTATTAGGTATATATCTTCATCTGTTATTTCTATATTATTACAAAATTCATTAAACGTTTTTATATCTAAATATTTTTCTGGATCTTCAAATATTATTTCTATGATTTTATTTCTATTAACTTCTAGTGTTTTCTGTTTATCTATTTTTGACTCTATTAATGCCATATTTAATTCTATATCTTCCATTGTTTCTTCATTATCTTCACCAGGCATTCCTATTTTATTATAATTACTGAATGATTGATAAGCTTGATTTTTGCTATCTATATATATTTTACTGTTTGTCGGTACTTCTATCATTTTGTTGCTATCTAAATCAGCTAGTTTCCATTGTAATCCTTTTAATACACTACTGGTTAATTTAGTAGGAGTTATCATTTCTACATATTTGCTTTTAAAATATTCTATTATATTTTTTGTTTCAAACCTAAATTTTTTATGGTATTTATTATATAATTTTCCTAAAAAGAAAAGTTTTATTCTAATATTTTTATATTCTGTATTCATTTTAAATGCTTTTATCTAGATGCTTAAGTTTATGTGTTTAGAAAATTCTTCTATATCTATATTTGGAATACATCCAACTACTGCTACTTTATTTCTTAGGTCTATCTCTGCTGTAGCTATTTGTGCTTGTTCATGATCATAAAACCTACTATCATATAAATATAAATGTGCTTTTACATCTAATCCTTCTCTTATTTGTCCTAATATTTCTATTATTATTATTCCCATATGGATATCTGTATATTTTAATTTTCTTAATTCTTCTTTACCTTTTCTACTTATTAGATTTATTTCTTGTCTATTATTTACTACTGCTAATTTTGTCTCATCTGTATAAATATATATGCTACTTTTTAATTTATCTAATATTCCTTCATTATAAAGATTTTTCTTTTTAATCTGATTAAAACCTCTTTCTAATAATATGTCTGCATCTTTTTCATCAATTAAATCTTCCGTGCGTTCTATTATTTCTTTTCCTTGAAAAATTTAAAGATCTTTTTAATTTTTCTATCATTGTTATATCTACACTAGATTTTCTTGCTAATTCCATTATTTGAATATAACCTTTGGTCCTAATATTTCCTTCGTACTTTGCTTGTTTCTCGAAGTTGATATTATTTCTAAATTTCTGTTTAAATTTATTAGTTTTTCTTCTAAGTGTTCTAAATTTATTTCTGTCTTGTATTTTTCTGTATTTAATATTATTCTTAAATCTTTAATGAAATTTTCTAGAAATTCTCTTCTATTCAATATTCTTAATAGTAATTTTATGATTGTATTTGCTTGTGTCTGTGAAATATTATTACTATCTGAAATAAATATCTTTGCACTTATTCCTACTGATTCTATCCCTGTTTCTTTTTGAAGTTCTTCTAATACTTCTGTTAAATTATTGTCGCTCATTACTAGTGTCACCAGTATCTAAATTTCTTTGCATTCTTTCTATTAGATACTATCTTCTTTTTGCTATTATTGTTAGTTTTGTAATTTTCTCAGAATTGTCTAATAGATTTACTATTTGTAGATATCTATTCCAAATTTCTTGAGGGTTTGGACTATCGTCTACTAGTATATGGCCTCCTAATATTGCTAGTCATCCAATATTATTTTCTTGATTTATATATTCTTCGAAGGTTTCTAGAGTACAGGAACGTAATGCTATTGATGTAAATCCGTCTAAAGGCATATATTTTTATTCACTTACTAATTTATTTATATGTTCTATCTGCTGCTGTAATTTATTTTGTGTTTGTTTAATTTTTTCTACTTTTTTGTTTAACTCTTCTATTAATTTTCTTATTTCTAGTTCTACTGGCTTAGGTGTTTTTATATCTATTAAGTTTATTAATTCTAATATTTTTTTTTATTAGGGAATTTTAAGATTTGATTATTGAAATTAAAAATTAATTCTCTGATATAATCTAGGTTTCTCTTTAATATGCTTATGCTATTGTTTTCTATTTTATCTATTATTATAGTTAAGTTTTCTTCTAAATTCTATCCTAAGTTTATTAAAAGATCTACTATAAAAATTTTCTGACTACCACTGGTATGAGGGATACGTTTATATTGATTCTCTAAATGATTTACGTTGTAATGTATTTTAAATTTTTCAGATAAGTTTACTTGAAGTTTTTTATGTTGTGCTATTTCTAAATCTAAATAAGCTAATTTAGTAAAACTCATAAACTAGAAATTAAATAAAATTACTAACAAAGATAAAAAGTTAAACAAAAGGAAGCTCTGATACCAATTAAATAGATGCAATTAAATATCGGCTTTTCAACATATATAAAATAATTGCATAAAAATGTAAACACACTTAACTTCTGGTATCATATATTGTTCTCTTCTTTACAGAAAAAAGATGCCAGACAGAAAAGACTTGCAAGATTTATAGAGGATCTTTTCTTCATGGGTGTGTGATACTGGCAATCAAACCAGAGGTTAGAGAGAGAAAGAAACAATATTCCTTTAAGAGTTCTTTGAGCATAGTTTTTCTCAAGTTTTTCTTGTAAAATTACCAAGTGTAATTGAAAACAAAGAAATAATTAGGTATAATAGGATTAAAGGCTACTGTATGAGATTCTATGTAAATTGCCTATCAATCATCATTGTTGAGTACCTAAAGTTTTGTATTCAATCACAATTATAGTCTAGAGACTCTAAAACATCAGAGTCAAGAGGAAGTAGGCATAATTGGCCGAACCTCTATAAAAATTCTTGTTTCTCTTTTATTTTTTCCTTTTTGTTTTTCCTGGTTTAAATTGGGTTATTTGGATATGTGTGATTGAATATTTCATAACAGCGATATCAGAGCCAGACTAGGTGTTCGATTTGAATGTGGAATTCAATCTTTCTTTGAATTCTTGAAAGCGTTTTGTGTGAAATCATCATCGAACAATGGCATCCAAGATTGAATTGGAAGTCTTCAATTGCAAGATTGACTTCCTATTGTAGAGGAAGAAGATGAAGGCTATACTTATCCAATAGAAGGTTAGAAAAGTGCTTGATGAAGCCTACCCAACAATGTGGATTGAGGACAAGCAGAAAGATGTTGACGAGATTATTTTCAATACCATTATTATGTATCTTTTAAACAGTATTTTGAGGAAAGATGTCAAATTTACAGTAGAATTATGGAAAAACCTGGAAACGTTATATCTGGTAAAAACACTCCCTAATAAAATTTTCTTGCTTGAACAATTTTTGGTTTTAAGATGGATGTTTTCAATAAACTATGTATGAACTTGACCAATTATGATAAAAAAAAAAATTCTGATAAGCATTACACTGTAATCCTATTAAATTCACTACCAAATTCATTCAGAGAAATAAAAAATGCAATTAAATATGATAGAGAGAGTTAACACTTGAGATCGTAGTTAAAGCTAAAGTTTGAAAATGAAGAAAGGGGTGAGGGGTTAAATGTGAGAGGTAGAACCCCAAATGGGGGTTGAAACCAGAATCAAAACTAGTATAAGAATAAATCCAAAAGCAAATTAAGATCCAAATTAAAGGTTAGAGGAAGGATGTGCTACTATTGTCATAAAGAAGATCACTACATTAGAGAATGTTTTAATAAACAAAGAGAGGAAAAAGACATATCACAAAATGATGGTGACTTGGCAATAGTTTCCAATGACTTTGATAATGGAGAGGTTTTAACTATTTCTACTCTTAGTCATAAAACTAATTGGATAATTGACTCTGAATGTACCTTTCATATATGTCAAAATAATAGTTGGTTTCACTCTTATAGCAAAATTAATGGGGTCAAGTTTTGCTAGGAAATAATATGTTATACAAGATTGTTAAGATTGGTAGTGTTTTGATCAAATTGGATGATGGTACTGTGAGAACTTTGAGTCTTGTGAGACATGTTCTAGAACTTTAAAGGAATATGATCTCTCTTGGCATATTTCATAAAATAGGTTGTACGTGTAAAATTAAATCTGGAAGCATAAAGATAACAAGAGGGTTTTATGTGGTAATGAAAGATGTAAAAAGGAATGGTCTATATGTGTTACTTGGCAAAACTATCATTGATTCGACTGTTATGGCTAACTCAAGTAAATTTGTTATTGATTAAACAAATCTTTGGCATAAAAGATTAGGGCACATCAGTAAAAATGGTTTGTATTATTTGAATAAATTTAATGTGTTTGGTAATGATGTGGTTAGCAAGCTTGAATTTTGTGAAAATAGCATACTTAGTAAACAATATAGATTGAGCTCTAAATTGAGCAGTTATAGATCAAAATCTATTCTTGATTTTGTTCATTTTGATTATGGGGGCCTACTAAGGTCCAAACTCAAAGTGGAAACGAGTATTTATTTTAACCAAAATAGATGATTATTCAAGAAATGTTTGGATTTATTTGTTGAAACATAAATATAGTACTTTTACAAAATTCAAAAATAGGTTGTTGAGACTCAGACCAATAATAAAACTTAAAGCTTCGAGGACAGATAATGGTTTGAAGTTTTATAACTCTGATTTTGATGAGTTTTGTAAAACTCATGGCATACTTAGACATAGGACTGTTAAGTATACCCCTAAGAAAAATGGAATTGGTAAAAGGATGAATAGAACCTTACTAAATAAAATAAGGTGTATGTTAGTGTCTTTAGGTTTGCCAAATTTGCTTTAGGGAGAAGCTGTGATGACAGCATCTCATTTGGTTAATATGTCACATTCAATAGCTATTGATTTTAAAACACTTGAAGAAATATGGACTAGAAAGATACCATATTACAATGACCTTAAAGTGTTTGGTTATGCTGCTTATACACATTAGTCTGAAGGAAATGAACCTAGATCTAAGAAATGTGCTTTTTTAGGTTATTCTCAAGATGTGAAAGGCTATAGATTATGGCTCAAGGAAGATAAAGGTTATAGAGTCATAATAAGTAGGCATGTTATATTTGATGAAACATAATGCCTTGTAATGTGTCAAGTGGTGTAGGTACAAGTGAAAAAATTAATCAGATTATAAGGAATCATGAACTTCTAATTAAGGTGGAGCATATTGAGAACGAAGCTGAGTTAGATAATCATGGGAATGAGTTTCCTGTTGAGGTAGATCTAGATCAAATCACTCCAGCTGCATCTGATGTTGATGAAGGTGATCAAGAGCGATCAACTCCAAGAAACAATCAGATAATCACTGTGTCACCTGGTTACCTATTGACTCAAGATAAAGCAAAGAGGATTAGAAGGCTAAATCCAAAGTATATACATGTTGATGTTGCTGCTTTTGCTTTGTTATTCTATGATGAGTTGGCTAAAAATGAACCAAAGACTTATACAGAGGTAGTAAAGTGTAAGCAATCCAATGAGTGGCTAAGTGCAATAGAAGATGAAATAAAGTCTCATCATGAAAACATGACTTGGGTGTTGGTTGATAAGCCTAAAAATTCAAAGGTAGTGGACTGCAAGTGGATTTATAAAGTGAAAGAAGGCTTGATTGGAGCTAATTCAATGAGATACAAAGCCAGGCTAGTTGCAAAGGGCTTTACACAAGTTGAATGAATTGATTATAATAAAATCTTCTCACCTTTGGTAAATTATACTACAATAAGAATTATGCTTGCCTTGGTTACTCAGTTTAATTGGGAACTTAAGCAAATAGAAGTGAAGATAGCTTTCTTACATTGTGAATTAGAGGAAGTTATCTATATGAAGCAACCTAAGGGATTTGAAATACAGAAGAAGAGCAATGAGTTAGTTTGTCTACTAAAGAAATCACTGTATGAGTTGAAATAGTCTCCAAGACAATGGTACAAAAAGTTTGATAATTTTATCTTAGATTCTAATTTCAACAGAAGTTCTTATGATAGTTGTTTTTATTTCAAAGGTTTAAGTGGAGACAAGACTGTGTTTCTTTTACTATATGTGGATGACATGCTCATTGCAAGTCCAAGTTACAAAGAAATTCATAAAGTTAAAGAAATGTTAGCTGAATTTTATATGAAAGACCTTGGGTTAGTAAGGAAAATACTTGGAATTGCCATTTCAAGGAACATAAATAATTTAAGAATGAAGTTACATAAGAAGTCGTATTTGTTAAAGGTTGTTTCAAAGTTCTTAATGGAGAATGCTAAGGAGGTTTCAGTTTCTTTAGATGGTCATTATAAGTTGTCAACTGATCAGTGCCCGTCGTCTGAACAAGAGGCTGAATATATGATGATTGTACCTTATGCAAGTGTTATAGGGGTCAATAATATACACTATGGTGTGTACTAGGCCTGACTTAGCATATTCAATTAGTATACTAAGTAGATACATGTCGAACCCAAACAGGATCACTAGGAATCTTTGAAATGGCTGCTCAGATATCTTAAAGGTACTATGGATGAAGGGTTATGTTATCATTCAAGCAAGAACTGTATTAAATTAATTAAATATGTGGACTCAGATTATGCTTGTGATAGAGACAAAAGGAGATATATTTCCACATATATTTTCACTATGTGTAGGAATTATGTGAGTTGGAAAACACAATTACAGTCTGTGGTAGAACTTTCATCTACTGAAACTGAATATATAGTAGTTAATGAAGCTGCTAAAGAAGGAATATGGATTAAAGGGCTATTGGAAGAATTAAAGTTTATGGAATCAAAGATAGTTATATATTTTGACAGTCATAGTTCAATTCATCTCTACAAAAATCAAATTTTTCATGAGGCATCTAAACATATTTAAGCCAAGTTTCATTTTATCAGGGATATGATTGCACAAAGAGTTTTTAAGCTTAAGAAAATTCCTACAGAATTTAATCTTTTAAATATGGGGGCAAATGTCTTACCTTTTAAAAAATTCAATATCTGAATTTGCTCAATCTTGGAATTGGATAATTGGTTGATGACTGATAAGTATCTAAAAGTCTCTACATTTATGAGTTAGGGTTAAGGTGGAGATTTGTGAAGAATTAATCTAGAAATTCATTTATATAAAAGTGTTTGATAGCTTTGAGTTAAAAAAAAATAAAGATTGAGAAACAGTTCATGCAAAAACAGTAAAACAAGCTATTTTTAATAATGTTTGCTTTTCAATAACGTTGTTATACTTAAGTGCGCCTTTTGAGTTATGAGCAAACATAATAGAAAGTGGGCTTAGGCCAAGTTATCAATTGGGCTTGTTTGTTTTAACAGACTTTATATATATATATATATCGTTCTCTTCATTACGGAAAAAAGTCGATGAAAAAAACTTGCGTGATTTATAGAGGAGCCTATTTTATATGGTTGTATGATACCAGCAATCAAACCAAGGGTTAGAGAGAGAAAGAAGTGATCTTTCTTTAAAAGTTCTTTGGACATAGTTTTTCCCGTAAAATTACTGAGTGTAATTGAAAACACAGAGAGAATTGGGTGTAATGAGATTAAGGGCTACTGTGTGAGATTTCGTGTGAATTGCCTGTTAATCACCATTGTTGAGTGCCTAAAGCTTTTTGTTTAATTACAATTATAGTGCAAAGATTCTAAGATACCAGAGTCAAGAGGAAGTAGGCACAATTGGCTAAACCTTTATAAAAGTTCTGATGTCTTTTATTTTTTTTTCTTTTTGTTTTTCCTGGTTTAAATTGGGTTTATATGATTCAACATTTCATAACAAGAATGCCATAAAACTTCACTTGTGAAGGTTAAAGTAATGAAATACAAAAGCCATACATCAACTAAATAGTCTATGATCAGCTAAGCCTCAAGTCAATATAACATCTAGATAAATGACAATTTATAGATCCATTTCCACAAGTTGACGCACTTAAACTTGCTCTTAACCCAATGTACAGTGGGTTGGGCTAATGATCACAGCCCATCAAAAATTAACCAACAAGCCCAAAAACAAAAATCTATAGCTTAGTTAATCCATTGATCAGAAAAGGAAAAGACCACGCTGTCATTGAGAGGATGTCAGCTCATGTGACTCCCATCTAAATAAGCATGCCTAATACGCATTAAATGCTGCTTAGGTGGTAAGTGGGGACGACAGAATGAGTCTTTCCTAAAGTTACCACCCCAATAATTAAAGCCCACCTCAAGCCATCTTACACAGAAGAGGAAAGTTGACTTACCCTAACTTGGAGAAAACCAGGAATCTTCTTGGCAAGCTTAAGCTCAACCAAAGATCTGCCGGAAAGGTCACCTATCACACCATATTTATTACTTAGAGAGGACTACCATAATTAGTTTTACGCCAACAAGTCTGACCTCCATCATTGCTTCCAAGCTTTTACCCTAGCCACATAACCCTTGTGGGATTCAAGGTAAGGTTAGGTGGTGACATCTCAAAGGACCACAAGCCAAGTGTCACCCATCCAAAACGTTATCATCTATGTATAAAAGGTAAAATCTAGGCATCTAAGTTGGGACTTTGGGACCCAAAGAATCATCAAAAGTTTAAGGGACCTAAAAACTTTTGCTTGGTTGAACTAAAGCCCTAACCACTTCTATCATGTTTTCTACCCAGTTGAACTAAGTGAGATGATGACTTGGGGGTCGGAGGGTGCACACCGGTGTGAACATTGATGCCCCCACTAACTATTTAAGAGAGTCCCTACCTCATTGGCTATAGACTTGCTTCCACTCGAACTCTCAAGAGCAGTTTCACCTTTCATAGTACCTTTTCTACTCACTAGTTGCTCGCTACAACCCACTTCTCCTGAGCTTACTATCATAAAGGAGGTACGAAAATTTGGCGACAACACTTCTCATGAATGGACTTTCTAAATTTAAATTGACAGTACTCTTCTTATGAATGACCAAATCACATTTGCATACAATTTCAACACAAGAAAAATTAAGTGTTACTAACCATTTAGGTTCTAAGAATGTATGAAAAATCTAAGAATGGCTAACCGTTTAAGTTCCAGGAATGGCCAAAATAATCTTTGCACACAACCTCCCATACAACAAAGTTAGATTTACTAACCATGTGAGTTATGTGATAGAAAGAAAAAATAGAAATGAGTAATCTTTAGAGGCTAAGCAATATTTTTTGTATTATCTAGCCACAGAGAGTGAATCATGAGACAATTATGCATTCCGTAATCAGTTGCAAGGAATTAAAAAATGAATAATTATGCATTCTCTAATCAGTTACTAGGAATAAAAGATGAATGTAAATAGCAAAATTCTCTTACTCCTTATGTAGGATAGAAAATCCCCCTACCATGTTTGTATCTATTTCTCCCTTCCCCATGCAACTCTCTCATTTAACTTTAAAACCCACCTAGTATATCAAATGGGTAAACATAGCAATGACCTCATTGAATTACATTGATTATGACTGTACCTTTAGCCCCAAATACTGTCCTTTTGCATTATCAAAACCAGTCTCATAAACAGTACAAACAACATAAGGAGTACCCTTCAAGTTACAAGACCATTCATCCATAGCAAAATGGAAACAGGTCATAGAAACCAATTAGGAAAATTCATAAAAATAATCATTATGAAAGCTAAAATAATCATAAACAACAAAGCCATAAACATATGGAACAAGGATTACAAAACAAAATAGTCTATATTATTTTGAAGGAATAATCAGTTGGGACCAAAGTAAGGTGTACGTGAAGGTTAAAACAACACAATTGAACATTTGAAAAAAAAAAACAAAAATAAAGGAGACTTGGAAATACACAACTAAACTAAAATGACAAAAACCACATACTAGTTAATTCAGAGCACACTGTAGTAGTAAATGTTAAAACTTTTGAGTTTAAAACAAAGTTTGATAAGGTTTCTACTTTGTTTTTTTGGTTGAATGATAAGGTTTTAACATGCATGAGAAATGGCATTAACAAATTTATTAGTGAAGTGGGTATCATAGAAATTGGTTAAGGTATGCAACACCAACTGTTCAAAATTATTCTTAATGAACTAGTATGAATCAAAATTCATAAGACAATACAAATTCCATTATTTAGCCAAAAAACACTCAAACTGTAACACCCCCTTACCTAAGCTTAAGTTCCTACGTAAGGTGTGTTAACTGTATATTTTTTTTTTCTTATATAAATTTAATTTGTTTAAAAATGTCATTGGACAAAGCCACAGCAGTATAAAAAACTCTACTCTTTGAGATCATTTTGCAAACTATACCATAAACAGTAATATTTTAAAATAAATCGAAGTATACCCACCCACACCATAAAAAGAAATCAGTAGTTAAAATACATTATATGTTTGCCCCTAAAATACCAAATCAAATGTGGAAGAATATAGTACTACTCTGCGCCCTCCAATCCACACCCAGTCAAGCCCTATTGCTTGGCTTTGGACTTACATGTCATACAGGACAAGTAACTGTGAGTGAAAAGCACTCAATAGACAACCATATACGTATGTCAATGTCATATCATGTAGTGTACAACTACACACCTCAAATCATTATTTTTCCCCCTTTATTTTAAACTAAATAACTCACTCTCTTTCCGCGTTTTGTGTACAAAACACCACAACTCTATTAGTATGTGGACGAACCACCGTTCCAGGCAGCCCACCGCTATGTGTCGTCAGTAATTCACAGTGCGACTAAAACCAATGTTCAAAACCATGCACCTCATCGGACAACCATTTTGAAAACAGAAACCTGTAAGGAAAAATCTTTCATTTCACATAAAACAATAAATCTTATGAATTGCACTATACAAATGAATGCTCATGCTACAATGCATAAATACAACCAAGCAATGCAATAAAAAGCATAATTACCAAAACATCCCATTTGACAGAAGTAATTACCGAAATGCCCTTGATCAAATCAACGATTTCAAATCGCAAACACACTGATGTAATAACTGAATTGCCACTGGCTACTTCGATAATTTCCAAGATAACTCTCGAGTACATGGAGAATTACCAAAATACCCCTCAATAAGTATATGACTAATTACTATCCTACCCTCGATTAAATAACAATCCACAATAATTTCCAACCAGGTACATATGAACAGCCATTCCAGTACATATGCACATATCCATCCATATACATATTTATAAACACAAATATATAAACACATATATAAAAATACACACATATAAATATACATTGGTATACACATATATATATATACATGCAAATACATACACATACACTCATATATGTATACACATACATGCACCCAAATATAATTTATACATATATATAATTATATATACATACACCAATGCACAAATATACCATATATGCATAGTAAATTAATATCTATTTTTATACATGCACTTATACATAATACATTTATGCATATTTAATAAATACATACATAATATATATGCATTTTGTAAAATGTAATTATATTTATAACTATACAAATAAATGTATAATTAATTTTATTTATGCAAGTATAAATAATTATAATTGAATATATATATATATAATAAAATAATTATAATAAATAAATAGTAATTTAATATATATATATATAATAAAATAACTTGAAAATTGAAAAAGACCTCAATACCCCTCCAAATTCTAATATTTTCAATTTTATCCCTCATATAGAAAATAACTAAAATACCCCCTAATAATTTTAAAAATTTCAACTATATCCTCAAAGTGTCAAATGACCAAAATGTTTTTAATCTTTTTAAAAATTTCATCTATGTCCCTTATATACAAAAGACCAAAATGCCTTTAAATATTTTTAAAAATCCCATTTGTTTCCCTTATATGCAAAATGACCCAAATATCTTTAAAATTTTTAAAAATTTCTAAAATACTTCTTACATGTTAAAAGACCAAAATACCCCTCACATATAAAATTTTAACATAGTTGCCCTATATATGGTCGGCGCCTTATACAAGCTCAAACTTAATGATTTCTTCACTAAATCATCAAATTAATCAAGCATAATATCAATTCCATCAATCAATTTCATCAAATCATGTCTTAATCCATCAATTTCATGCTTTAACTCATAGTTTCACAAAATCTTAAATCCTAATAATTGGTGGTTTTGTCAGTAAGCTCTATACACATCAAATTAAGCTCAAACAACCACCACAACATCACCACAACACATAATTATAACAATTCCTAACTTAAAATCACACGTTTATATGGAAAATTTACAAAGTATAGTTGCATACCTTTCTTCCAAGTAAGAAAGCACTTAATCCAAGTTTTGAAAAACCACACAATCTTTGCCAAATAATTCCCCTTGATAGCCGGCTAACAACTGTTTATTTTCACTTGAAAATTTGTTGAAATTTTACATTTCCTCTAACTTTCTCTATCTAGATTTTTATTTCTCTATCTAGGATCCAAATCGAAGCAAGAATAATATATTATTAAAATGAAAAATAGTGAAAGTTAAACTTTGACCAATAGTAAAATGGGTAGGAAAAGTCTCTCGACTCCTCACAGGTAACTCTCGGCCCTCACAAAATGCCCGGGGAATTCAAGCGCTTGTTTCAATGAAAAAGGTAAAACCGACAATTTTGAAACTAATAACTTGGTTATTACAACTCCTTTTAAAAGAAATTTCATCCCCAAAATTTTATTTAAGGAGTTTAGAGTTTTACTAGAACAACAATGGGTACTTGGCTTTCATTTCGTTTTCCTGCTCCAAGTCACTTCTTTTACAACATGATTCCTTTAAAGAACCTTAAGCAATGGAATCGCTCGATTCCTAAGAACCTGGTCCTTACGGTTTAGAATTCTTACTGGCTTCTCCTCGTACGTCAGGTTCTCATGGACCTCTAAAAACTCGTATTCAATGACATGAGAAGAACCATGCATGTACTTTTGCAGCATCGAGACATGAAAAACATCATGCACGTTGGATAGATTGGGAGATAAAGATAATCGATAAGACAAAATCCCAATCATTTCCAATATTTCAAAAGGTCCAATGAAACGAGGACTCAACTTCCCCTTTTTCTAGAACCTCGGCACACCCTTCAAATGTGTAAGTTTAAGAAATACCTTCTCACCAATCTCAAACTTAAGATCCTTTTGCCTAGAATCTACATAACTCTTCTATCAATCCTAAGCTATCTTCAGCCTCTATCGAATCTTGTTGATGATGTCGCTTGTCTGTTGCAAAATCTCTGGTCCAAGCAACTTTCGTTCATCAACTTCATCCCAATGTAATGGAGACCTACACTTACGTCCATACAAAGCCTCATATGGAGCCATCCCGATGGATGCATGAAAACTATTGTTGTAAGAAAACTCCACCAGTAATAAATGCTTTTCTCAGCTTCTTCCAAAATCCAGCATACATGCTCTTAACATGTCCTCAAGAGTCTGAATCGTCCGCTCTGACTAACCATCAGTCTGCGAATAAAAAGTTGTGCTGAAGGTCAACTTGGTCCCCATAGCTTTGTGTTAACTCTTCCAAAATGACGAAGTGAACCTCGAGTCTCAATCTAAAACAATTGAAATAGGCATACCATGAAGTCGAACGATCTCATCCACATATAATTGAGCAAACTTCTCCATTGAATGAGTTTGTCGTATGGGTAGAAAATGAGCCAATTTGGTTAATCGATCCACTATCACCCAAATCACATCATTGCCTCGCTGAAATAGCGGTAAACCTACAACGAAATCCATCGAAATGAGCTCCCACTTCCGCTCTGGAATCACCAATGACTTTAGCAAACCAGAAGGTCTCCTGTGCTCGATTTTCACGAACTTTGTAATGTCTCGCTTCATACCAACCTACCAAAAAGTTTTAGAGACGTCCTTGTACATCTTAGTAGACCTAGAGTGAACTAAGTAAGGTGTACAGTGAGTCTCTACCAAAACTTCTTTCTTGATCTCCTCAATATTTAGCATACACAGATGCATACCAAACCTGAAAGTTCCATCCTCAGCGAGATTGAACTTTGGTTTCTTCCCTTCAATGACTTCAGCTCTGATTTTCTGAAGATTTGCATTTCTAGCCTGCCCTTCCTTTATCTTGTCTACAATTGAAGGTTGAATCTTGAGCGATGCCATCATAAATGAATACTAATTAGAAACTAACTCAATGTCTATACTCTGTAAATCCTCCAGAATACGGAGTTGAGAAGTGATTAAACAATCGCTGAAACTTGCAAACTTCCTTCTCAACGCATCCGCTATAATATTCGTGTCGCCTTGATGATAGTTGATAGCGTAGTCATAGTCCTTGACTAACTCCAGCCATCTCCTCTAGCTCATATTCAACTCCTTCTGAGTGAAAAAGTACTTGAGACTCTTGTGATCGGTGTAGATGTTGCACTTCACTCCATATAGATAATGACGCCAGATCTTTAGCGCAAACACTACCACTGCTAACTCCAAATCATGCGTAGGGTAGTTTCGCTCATACGGCTTTAACTGACGGGATGCATACGCAATCACCTTGCCATTTTGCATAAGAACACAACCCAAACCTTTCCCCAAAGCATCACTATAAATCACAAAACTGTCTTTACTATTCGGTAATGCAAGAATAGGTGTAGAGACTAGTTTCCCCTTCAACTTCTGGAAACTTCTCTTACACTCCTCCAACCAAATAAAATTACATTCCTTCCTTAATAAGTACGTCAATCTTGGAAAACCCTTTTTATAAACCAATGATAGTAACCCGCCAAACTAAGAAACTTTGGATTTCTCTAATGTTTGTTGGCCTTTTCAACTCCTGAACTGCTGCCACTTTATTAAGGTCCACCTAAATACCTTTAACAAATATCATGTGTCCTAGAAAAGTAATACTCTCAAGCCAAAACTCGCGTTTCTTGAACTTGACATACAAGTGCTTCTCATGCAAATGCTACAGCACCAACTTTAAATGCTCTCCGTGCTCAGCTGCCGACTTGGAATAAATAAGAATGTCATCAATAAACACCACCATAAATTTATTCAAATAATTGTGAAAACACGATACATTATATCCATGAACGTTGTTGGTGCATTCGTTAGTCCAAATGGTATTACCACGAACTCATAATGGTCATACCTCGTGCGAAATGCACTCTTTGGTATGTCCTCTTCTATGATCTTCAACTGGTGATACCCCGAGTGAAAGTTGATCTTCAGAAAGATGCTTGCTTCTTTTAACTGATCAAACAAGTCATGAATCCTTGGCAACGGGTACTTATTCTTGATCGTCACCTTGTGGAGTACTTGGTAATCAATGCACAGACGCATTAAACCATTATTTTTTTTCACGAACAAAACTGGTGCTCTCCAAGGCAAAACATTAGGTTTAATAAAACCTTTGTCTAACTGCTCCTTCAACTCTTTCAACTCAGCCGGTGCCATTTGATACGGCTCCTTAAAAATAGGTGTAGTCTCCGATACCAAGTCAATTGTAAACTCCACCTCTTAATCCGGTGATAACACAGACAACTACTCCGGAAAAATGTCCATAAAGTCATGAACGACTTCGACATCATGCGATCGTAAAGCTTCCAACTCCTTGTCAACAACACTAACAAGGAATACCTAGCGCCTTTGAAACAAATACTTTAGAGTTTGCATCGCCGTTAGCAACTTAGGCCACGACCTAAACTTCGAACCTGCAAACTTAAACCTCTTACCATCTACAGGGCTAAACTGAACCTTCTTTTCCTTGCAATCAATGCAAGCCCACCACTGCAAGTCCATACCGAAAATCACATCAAAATTTGACAATTCCAATATGATCAAATCGATACGCAGTGTCTCAATACTGAGGCACACCATACAATCATCAAATAAAGAAGAAGCAAACATACTCACACTCGAAGGTGTAGCAACAAGCAAACCACAATCAAGACTAATAGAATTAACAGCCAATTTAGCAGCAAACTGACTAGACACAAACAAGCGCGTAGCACCCAAATCAAATAATTCAAACCATTCAAAGTAATAGTACTTGCAACCACAATGGCATCATCTTTCTCCACTTCGTCTTTGATCAATGCAAATACACGACCCTGGGTAGGCTACTGCGTCTGGACAATTCCTCCTTATGTGGTTAGACTTCCCATAACCGTAGCATATTATAGTTTTTCCCCAGTACTCTCCAAAATGTTGTCTTCCACACTTGCCACACCAAGGAACACCACGTCGATTATCACCCACCTTGAATTTCTTGTTGCTATTGCAGCTGCAGTTATTGCTTATCCTCGGCCTTCCATCAAACTTCCACTTCTACTGGGGCCTCCTTTCCACTACTTCCTTGTAGGGGCAGAACTTGATCTTGCAGACCTGCCTACCTTCGAAGTAGGATCTTTGGCGATCAACTGCACTCGCTGCAGAATCTCCAAATATGTAGGAAACTGAAACAGGGTGACATCATTGTAAAGCTCAGGTAGTAGCCCCTTTTGAAATGCCTCTGTTCAAATCAACAATTTCAAATTGCCAAACACATTAATGTAATTACCGAATTGTCATTGGTCACTTCGATAATTACCAAGATAACCCTCAAGTACAAGGAGAATTACCAAAATACCCCTCAATAGGCATATAGCTAATTACCACCCTACCCTCAGTTAAATAACAATCCACAATAATTTCCAACTAGGTACACACGAAGAACCATTCCAGTACATATGCACATATCTATCCATGAATATATTTATAAACACAAATATATAAACAAATACATAAAAATACACACATATAAATATATATTCGTATACACATATTATATATGTAAATACATATATACACACTCATATATGTATACACACATTTTATACATATATATACATGCACTCAAATACAATTTATATATATATACATACATAATTATATACACATACACCAATACACAAATATACCCATATATACATAGTAAATTAATACCCATTTTTATACATAAATAAAAATAAATGTAATTAATTATATTTATAAAAATATAAATAATTGTAATTAAATATATATATATATATATAATAAAATAATTCAGTAATTAGAATAAACCTCATTACCACTCCGAATTTTAATATTTTCAATTCTATTCCTCATATAGAAAATGACTAAAATCCCCTAAAAATTTTGAAAATTCCAACTATGTCTGCCAAAGTGTCAAATGATCAAAATGCCCTTGACCTTTTTAAAAATTCCATTTGTCACTTACATGCAAAAGACCAAAACGCCCCTAAATATTTTTAAAAATTTTATTTGTGTCCCTTACATGCAAAATGACCCAAATATCCTTGAAATTTTCAGAAATTTTCAAAATACTCTTTACATGCGAAAAGACCAAAATGCCCCTCACATGTAAAATTTTGACATAGTTACCCTATACATGGCCGTCCCCTTACACAAGCTCAAACTCAATGATTTCTTCACCAAATTATCAAATTAATCAAGCATAATATCAATTCCATCAATCAATTTCATCAAATCATGCTTTAATCCACTAATTTCATGTTTTAACTCACAATTTCACAAAACTCTATACCCTAACAGTTGGGGGCTTTGTCAATAAGCTCTATACACATCAAATTAAGCTCAAACAACCACCACAACATCACCATAACACATAATTGTAATAATTCATCATATAAAATCACATGTTTATATGGAAAATTTACAAAGTATAGTTGCCTACCTTTCTTCTAAGCAAAAAAGCACTTAATTCAAGCCTTGAAAAACTACACAAGCTTTGCCAAATAATTCCCCTTAATGGGCGGCCAATGACCCTTAATTTTCACTTGAAAATTCTTTAAAATTTTGCAATTCCTCTCACTTTCTCTCTCTAGATTTTTATTTATCTCTTTAGAAAGCAAATGGAAGCAAAAACAATGGAGAAATGAAGGAGAAGGGTCGGCTATCACAAGTAAAATGTCAATTGGTAACTTTAAAATAATAATAAATTAAAGTAAAAAAGATATTTTATTATATTATTAAAATAATGAATAGTGAAAGTTAAATATAGTCAAACTTGGTCAAATTTTGATCAAGGATAAAATGGGTAGGAAAAGTCATTCGACTCCTCACAGGGTACTCTCGGCCTTCTCAAAATGCTCAGAGAATTCAGAAGTAACTTGTTTCGGTGAAAAAAGATGAAACTGTGATAAAATCAAAAATACGTCCAGAAATCGACAATTTCAAAAATAATAACTTGATTATTACACAAACTGTTGCAAAGAACTTACTTGAGGCAATGCAAAGATAATTTATAGTTGACAAGTAGGATGCACAACAATTGAACAAATAAGCATACAAGAACAATGGAAGAGATATGAATTCGAAACACATCATTAAACACAGATAGCATTTCAACATTGGACCACAAAAGGTTAGACTTGATAAAAGAATTACAATGCAAATCAAGCAAACATGAAAACGTAAATAATTCTCTGGGACTTAAGCTACAATTTCGAACATGTTTGATGACAAAACATTACAAGCTCTCCATGGTAATCACAAGTTGATGATATTCACAAAAAGAAAAAAGAATCATAGGTTGTCAATTTTTGTTGGAGCTTGCATAAAATTGTCCTTTGTCAACTTCCATTTGTCCCCTTTACAAATACCTACCGCCCAATTCATCCAAATCACCATCATTGCCATCGTAATCCTCTCTCTTCTTTACATTACCTCACTTTTCATCAGCCTTCTAAATTCCCTTCACCATTTCATCATTTTCATCTTCATTACCCTCGAATCCCCAACTAAACATGGAACAATCACATGTAAAATAGTATAAACTTTCCTAAACCCCATTTGTTTTCTTCATCAACATAAAAAAATACACCCATAAATGTATCTCTATGACCAAAAACCAAAAACTTTTATTCCTATACTGAGTAGATTTCAATTTCTTCATGTGGAATAATCTCCCTAGCAAATCTTCAACCCAACCAACAAATAATTCAACTCTATAACCTTCTTGACAAATGTTCATCTTTGATCCAAAGTTAATAGGAGCCAATATTCATATTAACTAGAACCAAATAAATTTTCCTTTACCTAACAACCAGATATGAAAATTAGGTTTTACTAAGCATTTGAGTTATAGGGAATGTCTGAAAAAGTAGGGATAATCATTTGAAATTTGGTATTACTAAAATTTCAATAGTAGAATGCACCAACTTGTCCCTCATCTTTCTTAATGTTCCATAAGACACATTAATTATCTAATCTAAAGTCCAACTGACATGTATAATAATATTTGCACCTGCACTAAAATAAATGTCATTAATCGCTTAACAAATATATTGTCCTTCAACATTCCCAAAACCAATATTCATAAGTAATATGCCATAACCACTCCTATAACAATAAACCAATCTTATAATCTGTAAAATTACACAAAAACTAAACATAGGGAAGACTGAATAAAGTTCCCTTCAATTTATAAGAGGAAATATTCATAGGATGTAAAAATAGAGCCATTAAATTCAATTCATCAAAATAATCAAAGAGTAAACTAAACAAAGTATAAACAAGAACTAAAGGCATAAAAAACTTGTATAACTAAATTGTACTCTATTAATATGAAATAACAAGTTCCACCTGCACATAATTGGACCAAATTAAGTGACTTGGAAAAAAAAACAAACAAACATACCAGAACTATTTCACTAGACCTAACGACTGAAACAACTACTTAATACTTTCGGTAACGCTGGCTGATTTGTTGCTACATTTATTCATAGTTAAAAATCTTCATGTATAAATGTGAAGAAAGTACCAGCTGGGAACAAAGGACAAGGATATGGAATTTTGATGCCAACACGTACAAGTGCAAGAAAATGCAGGCAACTACCTGCGTCTTGCAGAGATAATTCTAAAGCTAATGAAGTTGCAGCTGATAATGAAAGAAGTGGAACTGGAAGTGTAATTCAAATGCGTGCCTTTTATGCAAAAATACAAAAAGAACAAAGGAAAGTGATGGACACATTTAAACAAAATGAAGGTCCAATTGGGAAAAAAGTAATTGGGACACCAAGTTCAATTTCAGCACATACCAATCCTTGAAATAATCAGCAAGTACGAAGGCCATTGCATGTGAACATTAAGATGAAAGATACTTAATATCATGTACTTACTTTAGATCAGCAAGCAAATTGGAAATGTTAAACATAAAAAATGATGTGATTAATAAGTTATAAGATAATTAATTTATTTATCTTTGCAGATTCGTTGAGACGGAGGCCTAGAAAAAAAATTGGATCTAGTAATAAAAAATGTACAAGGTATATATATCCTCGTTGATCACAATTGTGTGGAATAATTCTTTGTTTATATATGTTTATGTTATCTTAAATTTAATTAAGGTACTACTAATATATGAAATGTATAAGTGGAAGTAGAGGAGGATCCTTCTAAGCCATCTCCCAATGACGACTTTCATGAAGATGCAATGGCTTATGAAGATGAAGAAGGTTGACTTTGTAAATTAATATGGATAATAAAAATATAAAATTATGCACAACTATGATTATTTTTTTCATGTATACATTACATATTGATGGTTTAATACCTTAAACACCCTATGACTCCTTAATATTATAGGATGTGAACAAAGAAGGGAAACTTCCTTCACTGACAGTAGAGAACCACCAATTGATGGTAATGGTGATGGTATGGACAATGCAACTATAGTAGGAAATATGGGTAAGCTAAAATTGTAAATGACTTTGCATTAAAAAAAAAATTGTTTAAGCACATGGAATTTTAAGTGTGAACAATGTAAAGCAAGAATCATAGTGCTTGCATATCATATTAATTGCATATCTTATCAATCCAAGTTGTTTGATATGTCCACGGTGAAGTGCCTACTCAAATCTCCTGACTAATAAATTGTTGGACTTTTGCTGAATTTGTATGTATATAAACTCATATCGTATATTAATTGCATATCTTATCAAACCTCGTTTCTGTGATTAACTTGCGTCGTCCCTTTTCTACCATTTATGTTTTCAAATTTCATATTATTATCTTACAAAGTGCAAGCCTTAAAGTTGAGCAGGATTTAATAAATACTTGATATCCAGTAGGAAAGTTTTATACAGTAGCTATCACCTCTGTTTTTGGATTTATTATTTATATTAATTTTGAAATTTTCTTATGGTTCCATATATGATTCTACCTGCAATGAGAGCAAAAAGCATATGAAGTTCGTATAATAAGTGTATGAAAACAACAGGTAAAAAGTTGATAAAATGGAAGAACGTAGATATAAAACATCATGAAACCAGTGGGAGTTAATAGTCAAATGTTGATAATAGAAGAAGGTTGTATTGTATGTGGATTTGTACCAATGACTATAAAAGGGTGGAAAGATGTGAAAGGAAAAGGGTGATAAACAACTTGCTGAATTGAAGATTTGTGTTTTACAACTCATATCTCTATAATATTTACATTATGATGTTACATTATCATTTCAATTACAAAAGCAGTATATAAGTATGCTTAGAATAAGTTAGATTCAATTGATTATTTTGTTTTCAAAAAACTATCTTAGGTCAAGTACTTTTTACATTTTAGTTCCTCCAATATTACAATTTAATTAAACAAATATCTTGATTAAACACATCTTAATAGTATTGAAGAATCTGTATTTGCAATCAAAATATATAAAGAAATATTACAACTTCCCTGCTTTATCGAATACCAAGAAGTGAAAGAAACCAATTTCACTATTGAATTTATATGTATATAATCATCTTAATGACTTAAAAGACAAGTAAGAAATCAAAGGTTTTGTCTTCATTCTTCCATTTAGAGCAATCTTTGCTTTTGGGTGGTTAATTGTAATTTAGGCACTGTTTTGGCTGATTTCTTATCTTAATTAAAGGTGTTAATAAAAAATTCTCTGTCAAGCTTCTGAGATAAACATAAGTAGGTCATTATCTATTAGTACCTCTATCACTTAAAGTTCACAATGCTAATTATTAAAGTACAAACCCTAAATACAAGACATAACCATGACACTTTTTTAGACCTCATAACTCCATCACACACTTATAAAAGCACTTCACTAGCATTTCATAATTTTTAGAACAAGGAATTATTTAGACTTCAACTAATATTAGTTAGGATTGTGTTTGTTGTCCATATATAGAAAACATTCGATATAGAAGAGGATAGACATACTAAGGAGGCTGGTTTTGCATAAATAGGTCTTATGTATAGAACACATAAACACAAGCTACATAAACACTTTCTTAAGTTTAAAATAAAAAAGGAGGTCTTGCTGAATAAGCTTGAGGAAGTGAAAGAAGAAGAGTGGTCGATCCTCTGCGAGTACTTCCCAAGTTGACAGTATATTGTAAGCATCTAAACCTTTGAATTTATGTTTATATATGTAGAATTAGACACTGTGAACTAGCAATGTGATTAATTGTTATTTGTTTGTGCGGAAAAAAAATATGTAATTGCAAAATGTTATTAATTTGATAATTGCCTGATTTGTTAAACTCTTATATGTGCAATGATTGAAAACAGAAAACAAGTGCAATAAACAAATGCAATAGAGTAGCTCGACAAACACATCATTGTTTCGGCACAAAATCATTCACTCGTGTTTCAAAAGATTTTGTGAATAATTTAATTTCATTTATTTGAAGCAAAACATTTAACATAATGTATATTTGTTATGAAATAATGACATATCTGTTCTATTTTTTCAATGAAAGATGGTGTAAAGCTTGATAGAATCCAACTTTGGTTTGAAACACACTTAAATAAAAACACAAACAAATGGAGTGATATTAAATCAAAAGAGATATATGTAAGTATAATTCCATCTGTAAAAGCTGAAAGAAATACTTCAATTTACTTTGTTATTTAACCAAGTTCATGAATGTACATAATCATATGCTAGAAATGAAAAAAGAAAGCTGATACTGAAGGTTTACCAATGACAATTGATGAGATATTTGATGTTATTCTTCCTCCAATGTCAATTGTGCTTAAGGGCGTGGTCCAGACCTAAAACCACCTTCAAAAGCATAGAGAATTACTGAGGAACAACTGAGGGTCGTTGAAGAAAAAGGCAAGGTAGCAGAGAAAATGAATGAAGAATTAGTTAAGCAAATGGTCGAGTTAAAAGCACATCAAGATAGAATGGAATCATCCATATATGATAAGTTACAAGCTAATGTGAGATAACATTATGAGGAACAAGGGTAGAGTATTAGTAACTCACTACCTTCATGAATGACATAAAAAGTAATCGTGAGTGATAAATAATAATTTTTTTTATATATATTTTCTCATAATGAAAATGCCAGTATCTTTATTCAGCAAGTCTAATTTTGAATAAGCATGTGAAATATCACTCTTTAATATACTGCAAAGTCCATATGAACTAACACTCAAGAATAATGGCATTTAGCAAGTTTGATTTTGCATATGCATGTGAACTAGCGGTACAATGTATTTGAACTAACATTATACTTCTCTATTTTATAGATGATTGAATCATTGATAGGAAGATGAACTTGAGAAAGAAAATGTAGAAATGAAAGAAGTTATTTTGGGCATTGGATATACTACTTATATTGGTAAGAAATTATGAAGTAAAGTGTATCCAATTATGTTAGTTATAATATTAGGAATATGGCATTTTGAAAAAAAAAAAGTATTTGCACTTGTCTTTCCTACAACTCTACTTTGGAGTGGTAGTTGACAAAAAAGCCATGCACATTTGATAATCAGGGATAATATTTTGATGTTTATTAAAGACTAATTTGACATGATTGATGCTCAAGTATATATTATGTTAAATGTTGTATGATATGATGTAAATGCTGACAATATTTTGTCTATTAATCTAAGTATGGTATATATATTATGCATTGTTTCATTAAGTTAGAATTTGAATTGTCATGTTATACGTATTTGACATGTATCCGAACAATAAGTGCATGTTTGGCATGTGGGATACAAAAGGATAGAATAGGATATAACCATAATAAATTCCAATCTGGTGTTAGGTACAGCATTTAAAAATTTGGGATAAGAAATCTTAGATTTTGTATTTTCCAAATTTTTATCTGTGCCTTTATCCCACCTCTACCCACAAATTTTTTTGAATATCAGAAAAAATGAAGAAATTTTTTTTCACGAATATCTTGCATACTCACTGTGCCTCTCCTCCTCCACCTGCTACACATCACTCATCTTCTCAAATCCGGCTAAATCTCATCCCATTATCTCCTCCATTGAGCACATCTAGTATCTCCCTCACATCTGCTCAATATTTTCTTCATTGTCAAAACTCATGTGGTGGTCTCTCCTCCGGCATTCTCTATTCTCAAATTTCAATTGGGGCTTGTTCAAAAGAATCACAAAACCTTACTCAGACCGATTGTTGTTATTTTATTCATCATCATCTACTCCTTCAAAGGTAAGTTTCTCTCACTGTGTTAAGGAATTTTTGTAGATCTAAGGATTTAACTTTTCTTTTCAGAGCTTCTGCATGGTTGGAAGGTGGTCAACTTAGCCCTAGAAATATATAAATACAAGAGTAACAGAACATTGAATGGGAAAAGTTGTGCTGAATTTCTAGTTTGTTTCCTTTTGTAGGGTCTGCAAGAATTCAAAAGCCTTTTAGGAAACCAAAATTGCCCTGGATGTTATTTCCTACTTTAATTTGTGCACTCTCAAAATTTGGTATTTAGTCTACCATTGCTGTGATCAGCAAATATCATCGGGAACAAAGAGTAAGCACATTGCAGTTGGCTTTTATGTTGTAGTTGATCATTATTTGTGTGTGACATATTCTTTAATTTCTATTTTCCAAGAAAATAAGATTTCACGGCATTAACTTATAAGTGAGACAAGTAGCTGGGAACCAATTGTTGGTATCAGTCATCAAATCTCTCGTCAGAACTAAGGTCTAAAATAAGTCTATGTCATTCTTATACGTATGAAATTGCAATTTTATTCCCATGTGTGTTTTACAACATTTATTTTAATGGTTGAATACTTTGTTTATTTAACTTATGTAACTAGTGTTGAGTGCTTAAATCCTATTAATTAATTCCCATATATAACACATTTTTGTTCATTCTCTCTCTGTTTGTGTACTATTTTGAGAGCTCATATTTATTTGCAATTTCATTCCCATATGTCATTCCTGTATGTGTGGAATTTCAATTTCATCGATGTTGACAATTAGTTAATATTTATTTTGTAAGCTTTGCAATTAATTAATGTTTATTCTTTTTGGTTTTCATAATCAATCTTCTTCTTTTTTCCTTTTTAAAAATTGTTGTTTTCAAATTGTTGCTGCTAAAAGTATAAAAATGTTCAAAAGAATTTTATTTTAGGCAAGATTAGGATAGATTGTAAATGACAGTGAAAATGGTGCCTTGGTATGGTCATTGGTGAATACATGGATTATTAATAGTACAGTGATTGATACGTAATGGTTAGAACTAGGGATATGTAAAAATTTGTATACAACTAGAACTAAAGAAACCCAAAACTCCAGAGACATAGTGTCATAAAAATTTGTGTAAAATTACAACTAAAGAATATTGTTTTCAACAATGTATTTAAGATTATGGCTTATTTTTCTCGTTTCTCAAACAACTTCAAGACTCTTTAACTTGCTAATCAAGGATTAAGTCTTTAATACACTGTAAGATTATGATATATGAAAATCCATAGACCAATTTTGTCTAGAAAAAATACACCTATTCTGTTTTTTATATAATGTTGCCAACCATTGAAATGTGAAATGTGTATTGCTTAGAAATATGTACTTCTTTCCACATATTCTAATTTTTATTTTTATTTCATGGCCTATATGAAATGTGTACTACTTTCCAACCACTGTTTATAATTATGTACTCTTTTTTATTTTTTTAATTATTATTGTTGTTATTCTATTAAACCTTGTTTGGTTCATATCCACCATTGTTGTTATGGCACATTGTTTTGTTGTTTACTTGTCTCTCATGTTTACATAAATATTTGCAAAAGGATAGTTCTTATTTATTTGGATCAGTTCAATCATTGATTGTTATCCTGTGTTTCTTCTCTGCTACTAATCTAACAAATAACAAACTGTTTTGTTTATGACATAAATATATTGATATGAACTATGACTCTTAATGCCTTATAAGAAATAGCAATATCTTTTATTTTTTGGAAACTAGTTTAGCTTAATGGGTCCAACCGAGATGCTTATTTTAGTTACATTAGGTCCCTTTTATTTTTCTATTAAATTGATTATTGATAAGATTTCTATTCTATATCAATTTGATTGAGTTTCTTTTATTACTTGAAACTTGTGCAATTTGTCTATTCTTTTCAATTCGTATATTAATTTATTAATTGTCTCAATTTTTAATATTAGTCATGGATCGAAGATAGCTTATCATATTTTTATTACTTGTCGACGACTTGGATTTGGAATATTTTGTAGTTACTTTTATGCTGATTTTGCTTATGGACATGTTTACATCATGGCACTATGAGCATTTGGGACTTAGGGATCGAGTATTTGTGAGGAATAAAACACGTATGTCATTTGTAAATACTTTGTTGGGAAGTGATGTCCATTCTATTAGTCAACTTAGGATAGATAGGAGAAAATTGTTATCTTACGTGAGATAATTCGTCGTGATGGACATGTTAAGAGGGATGGGTTGGTTACAGTCAAGGAGCAAATGTGCATATTTTTATACATACTTGCTTATGATGTAAAAAATTGTATAGTTGTGAGTAAATTCTGTAGATCAAGAGAGACAATTAATAGGTACTTTAACTTGGTGTTGAGTGGAGTTTTACGATTACATGGGGCATTACTTAGACATCTAGAGCCTATACCGGAAATTTGTACCGATGATAGATAGAAAATGTTTAAGGTAAGTTTATACACTTAATTTATGTTTCTATTTTAAAGTTGGAAGTTTTTAATTTTTGTTTTTATATTGTGGTTTTTGTTTGTGGATTAGAATTTTCTAAGAGCATTAGATGATACATATGTTAAAGTGAGTGTACCTGAAATGGGTAAGTCAAGATGTCGAATAAGGAAGGGTGATATTGCCACAAATGTGTTAGGTGTATGTAACTGTAATATAGAATTTATATTCATATTTCCTAGTTGGAAAGGATTAGCATCCGATTCAAGAGTACTGCAAGATGCAATAAGTAGGTCTGACAGATTAAAAACTCCTAATGGTAAAACTTATAAATATAAGAAATTTATTTTGTATACCTAAACCTATAAATAAACTAACAAGATATATGTTTGGACTTTTATAGGTTCTCAGACCTTGTAGATGCTGGCTATACTAATAGTGAAGGATTTCTTACACTATATAGAGGAACAAGATATCACCTTTCTGAATGGAGAGATGGTTATGTCCCAATAAATTATGAAGAATATTTTAACATGAAGCACGCTTCTACAAGAAATGTTATAGAACGTGGCTTTGGAGTTCTAAATATGATTTAGGCAATTTTAATAAGTTAGTCTTTTTATCCAATAAAAACACAAATTTGAATAATCATATTATGTTGTCTCTTGTATAATTTAATTAGAAGAGAGATGTTAAGTAATCATGTGGAAGATCAATATAACATGAAGCCATCAATTGAAGATATAGAACGTGGCTTTGGAGTTCTAAATATGATTTAGGCAATTTTAATAAGTTAGTCTTTTTATCCAATAAAAACACAAATTTGAATAATCATATTATGTTGTCTTTTGTATAATTTAATTAGAAGAGAGATGTTAAGTAATCATGTGGAAGATCAGTATAACATGAAGCCATCAATTGAAGATATAGAAAATGATGAACTTGTTGAATCAGTAGGTGCTCAAATGAGTGGAATACTTGGAAAGATGATCTAGTAAAAAAAAATTTTAATGAGTGGAAAGCATCACATAGACATTAATTGTTTATGTAGCATGGTTGTTGTTTATATTTTGTAGTAAATCATATCATATTTTATTTTAGATTGTATATTTTAATTTATATGTAAATATAAGATTGGAACATGATATTTTTATTATTAATTTTGAGTTATGTGTCTGTGTTATTCACTATTTTATATTGTTATATTGTTATTTTATAAATAATATATTACAATTTCATTTATATGTTTGTATAAAATGGAAGTTAGAGGTAGCAGTAGGACTCGAAATAGATGCATTTAGATTAGAGATGAGGAAGAAGCTTTACTTACTATATTAGATGATGTAGTAAGTCAAGGACAACATTGTGATACTGGTTTGTTTAAATCTGGCACAATTAGCATGATTGAAAGATAATTAACTGAAAAGTGTCATGAATCAAATTTGAAGGCAAATCCACATGTTAAGTCAAAGTTAAAAATGTGAAAGAAATAATATAGTATAGCATATGATATGCTAAACAAGAATGAATTTGGAAGGAATGACTCAAACAAATATGTGGAGATTAATAGTGATGAAGCATATGCAACTTATGTGAAGGTTTTAAATTCTTACCATACATGCTAGTTATTATTTAGTTTTTTTATTTATTATATTTATGATGATAGCTTACATTCTTGCATCATATATTTTTTAGAGTACCAAGAGTGCAGAAGGGTGGAGAGGTAAACCATTCTCATTATATGATAGATTTGGAAATATATTTGGGAATGACCGTGCTATTGGAATTAGGGCACAAACTCCAAGATATATTTTTGAGGATCTAAATGTGGACACTGAGAATGAGCCTTATGTAAATTGGGGAACTCCAGTTACCCCAATTTCTCCAATGTCAATAAATCAACCTAATAAATTTAACTCTACTATGATATCCCAATCTAATAGTAGGAAGAGAGTAAGAAAAGCAAAGGATGACTTAGCCAAAGGAGGTGGAGAGGTAGCATTTGATTTAATTAGGCAATTAACTTTTAACTCTCAGTCTAATTATCTGAAGTATTTAGTTGAGGAGCTTAAAAGACTTGGATTTTCTGTGACCAACAATCTAAAAACATCCAAAGTAATGAGATCTGACCCATCAAATATCGTGGTTTTTATGGTCATTGAAAATGCTGTTGAGAAGATTGATTTTACTATGACATTTTTGAAAAATTAGATAGTAGTTTTCATGTTAGGTTTTGCATTAATTTGTTGTGACAATTTAATGTATTCTCTATATTTCTATTCTGTGATGTTTTTTCTATGTTGTAAAATTTGATATAAGTTATGCACTTTAGATAAGTCAAAACATATTTGTTATGTTATGTTATTTGAAAGAAATTAAGTGTTTGAATGATTGAGATATTGTTATATTTTTCAAGTATTTTTGTTTTAAATATAGATTAATTATATTTTGAATTAACAAGTATATACAGGAATATTAAATGACCAAAAATGCAGTATATGTTGTATTTAAAAGTAGATAACCTGGTATTTATAGGTCATAGTTTGAATGTCAAGAGCAAGTGCATGGATTTAAGGATAATTTATATCAGTCATATCCAACAATTGAAGAAGTTGAAACTGCATATTTCAATTTTATTGAACGTCGGATGAAGTAACCTGTTAAGTCGAGACCAGTGCAAAATAATATAGAAACTAAACATAGAAATGTTAACTCAAACAATGAGTGGATTAATGGTTTCATATTAGGTTGTCTAATTGGAGTGGTATTGATGGGTATTGTTTCACTTTGGTTGCATAAGTAATTTTATATGTGTTAATTAGTTTGTATAGCTTATGTATGAATCAAACATATGTAAACTATTTTATGTTAAAATGCTCATAATATATGAAATTTAATTTTAACTTTAATGCTCATAATATATGAAATTTTAAATTTGCAAAGATGTGTTGTTCCTCCATATTGATGAATATCTCTTCCATATTGCCATATTTCAATACAAGTGCCTCCAAATTGTAAAATTTTTGAAGGAAAACAGATAAAATAGCTGATGCTGTATTGCTTGTATTGCCTCCAAATGAGCACTGATTTGTTTTTAATTTATTACATGAAATAAATTGGATATTATATAATTTTTGGAAGAGTAATTACAAAGACAAGCGTAACTAGTTTTTAGCAGATATAAATTTTTTGTAACTATAATAGAAACACTTTTAAACCTTAGAATTTGTAACAAAATGATATATATATATATATATTGATCATAACTTTAAATAAAACAATGACAAAAAAACGCAATTGAAGATTCAGTATTTACAAATTACATTTTTATAGCTAAATAGTTAATCACAAATTTCATAATCGTAACTACCTTTTACATACGGATATCAAATTGTAACTGATGTATAGCTATGAATTGTGATTTCGTAGTACTTAAGCAAATAACAACGAAATAGTAATTGTAATTAATAGCATGATCTTGTTACAAAATGGCCAAATTACAGAAAAAATGACATTAAGTCAAGAAAAATAATTAGTTTGGGCCCCATTTACTTACAAAATGACTATTAAGTCATGGAAAAAATACCATTTAGTAATGACTTAATCATAACTAAAGGATTTACTCTACTTATGACACATAAGTCAAAACTATATATGCTATCTTTAGTCACGAAACTCAATTTTAGTGACTTAAAACTAATCTATTACTATCCTTCACTTACGAATGATCCACGAAAAAAATTCATTACTATAAGGCACTAAGGCATGAAATTTCGTAACTGATTAATCTTCAGGTACGTTTTTAAAGTTTGTGACTAATTAAAAAATCCCTTATAGTATGAGAGTATGAAAGATGAGACTTAACCCCTCTCTGTACCTAACTACTCTTTTAGCCCTGTATGATTGAGAACGTAGGTGATATGTTGATGGTTTCATGCACCACTCTTCCATCTTTCTATCTCAAAGAGAATGTATATGTTATATGTACAAGGTTGTACAATTAGGATTTAAATTGGACCCTTTTGAATAAGTTTTGTTACTCTTTTTCCTTATTTAGGCCATTGAGTTTTGATTATAAAAGAATTTTTTGATGTTATGCCCCAGACCTAACATTGGTTAAATAAAAATAGCCAATTTTATGTTAGGCTAAACTACCCTTGAATTAATTTTTTAGCCACTTCATTTTCCCTTCCACACCACACCAACACCCCTTCTTCTCATCCTAGTTCTTCATTTCAATTACTACATAAGAAAACTTGATGTGTGGATTATCAAAAGTTTTCAAGAGATTTACTACATAAGAAACCATGAATGATTGATTTATTAATTTTGGGTAATTATTTTTTAATAATTGGGAAGGATGATTTGTATTTAATATTCGTAAGAGTATAAGTGTTTGAATGCATATAATATGAATGAAATGCTTGGATGTTGGAATGCATGTATAGAGTTTGAAATAATGCTTGGGTGTAACCTTACATGCAAATGTTTAAATGAATGTTTATGTATTTGAATGCATGTAAGGTGTTTGATTAAATATTTGAAAAAAAAAATGTATATATGGTGTTTGAAATAATGCTTGGATGTTGAATGCATGCAAATGCATATTGATTTAGTGTGGTGAAAAGTTCTTATTTAGGTTGAAACTAGTAGAATTCAAAAGTTCTCATCTAGAGAAAGTCAAGCACAATGACAAGTGGGTTGAGCATGCAGCAATGGGTGGATCATAACAGACAGTTGATTAGGTAACCGAAAAGCCAGGCCGTGTGGCGTCGGTTGTACATCGACAATGGTCGTCGAGTTAGGGAACCAACTAATATTGTGGTGTCCATTGATGGCCCCCCAATAAGGCATCGATTAGGGCATAGAAATGTGACGCCATACAAGGTTAATGGAATTGGAAAGTAATAAATTCATCAATTTGTATATTTACATAGATCTTTACAATTTTGTATATTCACATATACAAAATTTAATATATTCATCACTTTGTAAATACATAAATTTATTATACATATATAATTTACATAGACCCTTCAAAAATCTTTATGTATATATAATTAAACCTTAAGTTAAAGAATGATTATTGGGAGCACCATAGTAGTTTTAAAGTATAATTGATAAAAAAAAAAAATTTAAATATATCAACATATAGCATAAAAATTTCGACCTAAATCGCACCACCACCAGTAGTACCAACATCATCCTAAGTTATAGGTTTGGACCATCTTGCCCAGTTATGTCCCATGTTTCCACACTAACTACATTTGTATTTCATCTTCTCTTCTCTTTGTAAGAGTATTCTATTTTTCCTTAGTCTACCAACAACACGTCATCTACTGTCTAGTAGTTGGACTATCTTCATTTGAACTTGATGTGGAATCTCCTATTGAGTTATGTCACCAATAGGATATATAGACTCTGCATAAGCTGCACAAAGTGTATTGACACGATAATACTTTAAGTATATATTATGGAACTTGATATGTCTGTACAAACATGCTGTCATACCATGCATACATAAATATTGATTTATGTCAAACTTCCTGCATGTGGAAGACTTGGTACTCAAATTGACTGTACCCTCTATTGGACCATTTATCACTCTGTACTCACTATGATTAATGAGATTAACAAATGCACATTGTGTTCTATTTTCTCTCTTCTTCAATAATTCTTTGGTCCATATCGTCAATGAAGTAGTTATATTATCAGTAATGATTTGACAATCATGGTTGTTGTAACTTTGAGCGAATAGTTTCCAACAAAGGTACAAATGGCATTTCAGGTTTTAACTAATATGATATATACATAATCCGTGGTAACAATTGGGATAAATAATTTTCAATGCATTATCAATATCTTTATGTCTATTTGATACGAATACCAAGTTTTCAGGTTCTCCATATGCTTTTCTAAAACACTAGAAGAAATATATGTATGCAACTTCATTTTCATCATTTCCTACATCGAAAGCAAGCGGATAAATTTGATCATTTTCATCTACAGCTGTAGCAATATATAGATGGTCACAATATCTATGTTTCAAATTTGTCCTATCAACAGTAATAACAAGCCTTAAGTTATAATGGAATCCTTCTATACTTGCTCCTAATGCTAAAAAAACAATATTAAAAATATTTTCCATCATCAGTAGCAATGTGTGTGACTGTTCCTGGATTATTAGCTTCCAATAGTGCAAAATACAATGGTAGCCTTGAGAATGACTCTTTCGTAATGTCTCTAATACTGTTTAATGCATATTCTCTTACCCACTATGCTTTATCATAAGATACATCTACACCATATTTTAACTTGACATCAAATTTTATCTCACGTGGTTTATATACATAAGTGATCCCTTTTATATTTGTCCTTTATAGCATCTCCAATAACCATATTAGTAGTTTTCCTATGATTCATTGATGGCTTGTGAATATTGAAAACAAATATATTCTCTAAAATATGTTTTTGCAATGAACAATTTATCTAAATAAGGGATCATGTTGGTACAAAGTTTTCAATTGTAAGTCTCATTGAAGCAACAAACCTCAAATAGGGTAGTAGATGAGTGCACAACCTTGAGCTGAAAGTTGTGTTTGACTGCATACAAATACAACTTTTGCTTTAATTCGTTTTTTTTCACCATAAACTTGGCCAATGTGAAACTTATCATTGTCAGAAGAACCTAATTCTATATCCATAAAATAGGATGAGCCACTTTGTAATGATGTTATAGAAGTATGTGAACCTAATTCACCTTCATGAATAAGTTTGGTTACGGAATGATGTGAAATTCTTCCTGTGTTTTGTGAAATTCTTCATAAGCGAATGTTAGCACCTTGGCAATTGACTCCTAATTCGTGGAGATCCATGGTTTGTTGTTATATATTATGGAGAGAATTAGAAATGACTTTAACAGCCGCAGAGATTATGTTTCTATATCGTCTAAAAAAATATCCCAAGAATAGGAGGTTTAAATCTAGTGAATAGTATTATATTTCATTAAGGAGTAAGAAGAGACTTATTGTTGAAGATCATAATTCCAATAAAGCAAAGAGATAGAAGAATAAATAATTTTTTACTACAAAGAATTGGGAAGTTCTTTCTAATGACCCTTACTTATTCCTGATTCCAACCTACTATAGGATTTTAAGCCTTCATTTCACATACATACTCTCTTCCTTTATTTTTATTTTTTTTAATCTTCTTATTTGCTTTTTGTATAGGAACAACGTCAAAAAGAGGTTAGTTTTGATTTGCTTGAACATATTAACCTCGCCAAAAGTCAACCCGTGGAGAACAGGAAGTACAAAAACTTAGGGCTTCCTAACAAGATTACCAAACATTTCTCCCATAAGATACTGTTTAGTGCAAGCTAGTATATTTAACTCCTCTTTCTTTTTTTGAGTGTTGATGTCGAGGTGTTAATGTCGCTCCACCATCAGTAGGGATGCCCAGGCTATCAGTGTGCCATGCCTAATGGCTATTTTAAGTGTTAAAGCCTTGTAGTAGTCTTAGTTGTTTATCTATAGTGGTTGCTAACTTTTCCCTGCTATGTTTGTTTAGTTTGTGTAGGAGACTTTGCTCAAGACACAATAACTCTGGATGGGATGAAAAACAGACTTAGTGAAATGAAGAAAAGTGGGGTTCATGAGAAGAGGAGTAGTGATAGATCAGTCTAAGAATTAGAAGAATAAGACCTCAGAGAGTCAACCTTCTGCTTCCATTGGGATTTTGTTGCCTCCCTTAACTTCATCATCACTTCCCTCAGGCTTCTCTCTTAATACTTTATCACCAGTGCCACCTTCAAGCTCTTCCCTTAAGTTACTAGTTCAGCTACCATTACATCCTTTAGGTGCCCCCAATACTCAAATCCCGAAAAGTTCATCTCCATCCCGTTTTGTTGATCCTCCAAATCTTCTAATGTTAGTAACTCTAGAGCTATAATACTTTGCCAAATGTTCAAAAAGTATACTTTCACTAGAGGCAATTAATAAGATAGAGTCCATTCCTTCTAAGAGACACTTTGCAATACTTACTATTTTAAGGATAAAGCCAAGGATCAACTACTCTATAAATTCTCCACTTGTGTATCTTTGTTGACTTTTCATCATTGTTGGCTCTCTCTATCACTCTCTCTTTCTCTCTTTTTGCAGGGGATACTTGTGTTGATAATACTCCTTTAGCAAATGTAACTTAGATGCTTATTGTTTAAAGCTTTTTAGGCTCTATATTTTATTGGATGTTACTTTACGTAGTCACTTTTCACTCCTTTGGTTTGGTATTTTACTTTATTTTTATACAGTTACTTGTATATGTATCATTATTTTTTAACAAGCAAATACTTGGGCAAGAATTCAATGCCAATATGGGCGTTGGTATGCTGAGCCATTACACCCATCTTTCAACGTGGGTGCTGTGGTTTATTTACATCAATTAGAGTAATGAGTCATTATACCCATCTCCCAACATGGGTATTGGGGTGTATTTGGTGTATTAAAACTTAAAGTGTATTATGTTGCCCCTAGTTTCTTATACGCAAAAGTAGAATGTGAATAAAGAATTATACTTCGATGTATAATAGAGTATGTGCTAAAACAAAACTTCTTTTTCCATTCATATGAAGAAATACAATGATGTATAAGTGTTACAGCTTATTGTGTAAGTAAAAGTATTCACTTTAGGAAAATAGAAATAAAATAGGAGAATGACTTTTAAATACTTAAGTGCCTCAAGCTATTTACCAGATAATATGCATGAGTATAATGTGAAATAATGATTCCTCATTAATAATACATGCACAAGTGTTCTGCATTTGATGTGTGGGGGAGAGATCTTCCACTCATGTCCTCTAGCTAGTAATTTCCTTAATAGAGAATACCAGTCACTTTGTAAGGTCTTTCCTAATTACGTCCTAAAGGGTTAGCTCTAACTTCATTTGAATTGATCATCACCTTTCACAAAAATAAGTCACCAATTTGGAAACATCGATACTTCACTCTGAAGTTGTAGTATTTGGCTACCCTGTGCTTATAGGCGATCATTCTCACCTGGGCACTATTCTTCAGTTCTTTAATCAAATTTAGACTCACTTGAAGATTTTCATTGTTCTGTGCTAGCTTGATGTGAGTTCTTCTATAGTTGATTCTTATAGTAGTTTTGTATGCCCAGAGCACATAAGAAAGTTCTTCCACTCGAACTCCTTTCAACTTCTCTAGCTTTAAATAATCAACTATAGGATTCATCCATAAGTCAATAGTATTAACATGGTATACTTCCTTGCCTTTTACCAAAATGCTCAGCTAAGACAGAAACTCCAGTGGAATAGTTATGAAGAAGCTGATCCTAAGTACTAAAGCTAACTATGCTAAAGAGTTTATATTTGTGTTTGCAAGCTTTGAGATTTGGGTGATGCAATATTCTTTAAAATTTTAGAGTATCTACTTAATTTCAAATAAATATGCTACCATCCTTTTCTCTTTGGCCTGATATGTCAAAGTTACTGGATTCATCACTAGTTGTATGTCACTGTAGATAACTAACTTTCGTGCCTACAACGCTATTGCAAGCCTCAGTCTAGCTAATAACGCTTGATACTCAATTTCATTATTGGAAACTAAGCCAAAGTGGAGAGCATATTCATTCCTCACTTAGCTAGAGCAGATATGATAAGCACCAGTTCTGCTCCACTCCCTTAGGTGTTAGAAAATCTGTCAACATACAGGATCCAAATTTGAATAGATGGATTGGAATTTGAAAAGTTAGTATTATCATCAATATGAATGATAGTTCATGTACATATAAAAGTGGCAACAAAATCTACTAAGGCCTACCCTTTGATGGCAATTTTGGGCTTATATCTTATGTCAAACTCTTCAATCTCGATCCCCCATTTGATAAGTCTACTGGATAGGTCTAGCTTACTAAGCAACTATCTTAGTGGTTAACCAATAGGAACTATGATCATATATGCCTAAAAGTAAGGTTTGAACTTCCTACAGGAATCCACCAAAGCTGAGGCCAACTTTTCAATGTCTGGATTTAGTTTCTATATCCACCATGGCACAACACAGTAAATGGGGCATTTTACACATGCTTCTTCTCTTAAAAGTATCAAACTAACTATAGTAGTAAAGATTGCCAAGTACAAAATTAAGTCTTCTATAATTAGGGTTTTGGAGATGAGGGGTGGTGAACTGAGATATTCTTTTAAGTTGCTAAGATCCAAGCTCACATTCCTTAGTTCATTGAATCTACTTCCCTCCTCAGAGCGCTTTGAAGAACATGAGGCATTTGTCTATTGCTTTGGACACGAACATGTTAAGTGTTGTAACCCCACCTATAAGTTTCTACATTTTTTTAATGCTTCGATGAGAGTTCATCTCCATGCTAGTTTTGATCTTATTTGGGTTAATCTTTATGCCTCTTTGATTGACCATAAATTAAAAAACTTTTTAAAAGCTACTCCAAATGCATATTTCTTGAAGTTGAGCTTCATTTTGTACATTCGTAGTTTTTTCAAGGTTTCTTTCAGATTGTCTGTAATATCTGTTTTCTTTTCTGTGCAGTTGACTTTAATCAAAGTCAACATTTAAACCGGTAATCGCCACATCATGATAGTAACTGGCATTAAATTTGACTAAGACTGGTTTGATTGTTTATTATTTTAGTTAAGTGTGCTTGTAGTAGCTGTCCAAAGTCAAAGTCAACACTGTCACGTTATCACCTTGACTGGTAGGAAAATGACTGAGATTTTCTTTCCTGTACACATGATATGTGTACGAGAGGTCTTATCATGGTTAAATGAGTGAAGTGTGGTTACTTGGAAGACCAAGTTTGACTTGGTCAAATTTTATGAAAAATGCAGTCTTACTTATGCTACCTCATTAAAAACCCTAAGACCCCATTGTATAAGCACTTTTTTAGAGACCCCATTTGCACCCTTAGCAGCCGGCCATACCCCTTTCTAGAGAGAGAAAATTATTTTCCTAGTGAGAAAAAGTGAATGAGTGAGAGAATTTGAAGGAAAATCAAGTAGTTTCAAGAAGGAATCAAAGGGAATCTAAAAAAGGGAAAGGAGCAAGGGGCTGGCCACTTACAACTGCTGTTTTGAAGTTTTAATCTTACTAATCAAGCTGTTTAAGAAGGGTTTAAAGCTAATTAAAGGTGAGTTTACATACCTACTTTTGATTTTGTTGATTTTGAGGTTTCTAAGTATGTTACAACCTTGATCTAGCTATTTCTCCTCTTTTTTTTGTTTTGCTGTGGCTTTTCTTTTGAAATAATGTCTCATGCTCACTGTCTAATGTAATGATGATGATGAGAGTGTGTATTGGTGGATTAATGACTAGATCTAGACCTGTACATGATTATGAATGCATGAGCAGTGTTAAACTGGAATTTCCTAAAAAATCTGTGCACTTTGGCCAGGTACAAACCTTATTTACAGTCATCCAAAACTTTTAAAAATTTTCTATATAAATTTGGGTTTTTTACATGCACTTACATCCACGAATTTCATTATTTTTTACAAGGTTGCAATTTTTGTTATTTTTGTGGCATATTTTTCCCTTACAGTATGTTAAGTCAGGAAATTTTGCCTTTTGAAGGAAGTTAGGAAAAGCATTTACCGCTGGTGGAGGTTTTTTACAACAACAGTTTTCACGCATCCATCGGGATGGCTCTGTATGAGGCTTTGTACAGACTTAAGTGCAGGTCTCCGTCGCATTAGGATGAAGTTGGTGAACGAAAGTTGCTTGGGCCAGAAATTTTACAGCAGACAAGTGATATCATCAACAAGATTCGTCAAAGGATAAAGGTAGCTCAGGATTGACAGAAGAGTTATGCGGATATTAGGCGAAAGGACCTTGAGTTCGAGGTCGGTGAGAAGGTATTTCTTAAGGTTGCACCTCTAAAGGATTTGTTGAGGTTTCGGAAAAAAGGGAAGTTGAGTCCTCGTTTTATTGGACCTTTTAAGATACTAGAAAGAATTGGGTTTTGGTATATCGGTTAGCGTTGCCTCCCAATTTATCCAGTGTGCACAATGTTTTTCATGTTTCGATGTTGCAAAAGTATGTGCATGATCCTTCTCATATCATCGATTACGAGCCGTTGGAAGTTCACAAGGATCTGACGTACGCGGAGAAACCAATCAGAATTTTGGATTGTAGGGACCAAGTTCTTAGGAATCGAGAGATTCTATTGGCTAAGGTTCTTTGGAGAAATCATGTGGTGAAAGAAGCGACTTGGAAACGTGAAAAAGAGATGAAAATCAAGTATCCGTCTTTGTTTGTGTAGTTTGTTTACCTCCTTTAGTAAAATTTAGTGGACGAAATTTCTTTTAAGGGGGAGAGTGTTGTAATAACCAAACTATTTTTTTTTTCGAAACTATCGATTTTCAGACGTGTTTTCGGTTTTATCGTGGTTTCTCATTTTTCACCGAAACAAGCAGTTTTTGAATTCCCTAGACATTTTGTCAGGGCCGAGAGTACGCCGTGGGGAGTTGAGGAAATTTTTCTTCCCAATTTGCCCTTGGTCAGAGTTTAACCACTTTAACTTTCACTATTTATTAAAATATTAATATATTTAAATATCTTTACTTTTTATTTTATTATTAAAAATAAGTTGTCAATTGCAAGTTGGCTTGTGTGACCGACTCCTCTTCCTTATTTCACAATTGCAATAATTTAATATTTTATATGTATATATATATATGTGTGTGTATGACTATCCTTACTTTAACTTTTTATTATATTTTATTATTAAAATAGAAAATTAATTGGCATTTGTTCATCTCATGGCCGATACTTTCTCTTCTCTTTTATCATTTCACATGCTTTTGTTTGCAAGCTAGAGAGGGAGGGAGGATTCTAGAGAGAGAGAATTGGAAAAAAAATTACAAAAATCAAAGGAATTTCAAGTGGGAATTTAGGGGTTAGTGGCCGGCTGTTTGGAGGAGGTTTTTGGCTTGGTTTGAAGGCTTTTCAAAGCTTGGGAAAAAGTGTACTTGCTTGGAGTAAAGGTAGGCACACTAACTATGTTTTAGTTTCTTGTAAATTTTATGTGTTTGACTTGTTGGCTTGATGAATGCATGCTTGGATTTCATGATTTGATGCTAGATTGAGCTAAATTTCATATGTATTATGCTATGTGGTGAAACCCCAAATTATGGAATTTAGGGTTTGATGGAAATGTGATTTAAAGTGGGATTTTGATGGTTAATTGCATAATTAATTGAAATTGATGGTGAATTAGTGTATAAACCTTTGTTAATTAGTTGAATTGATGTGAAATGGATTGAATTTGGGCATGTATTGGAACCAGCAATGTGTAGGAAGTTATGTGTAAATTTTTACAAGTGAGGGCATTTTGATCTTTTTGCTTGCAAACGATATTTTGGAAATTTTTAAAAATTCCAAGGGTAAAATAGTAAATTTGCATGTTGGGGACACAAATAGAATTTTTGAAGTTGTTTAAGGGCATTTTGGCATTTTACATGTAAGGGATATAGTTGAAATTTTAAAAAAGGTCAAGGGCATTTTGGTCATTTGACATTTACAGACGTAAATGTAATTTTTGAATTTGTTGAGGGTATTTTCATCATTTTTCATGGTAGGGGTAGAGTTGAAAATATTTGGAATTGGAAGGATATTGTGGTCTTTTCTAAATTCTAAATTATTTAATATATATATATATATATATATTACTATTTATTATTATATATATATATATATATTTTCAATTATTATTATTTATTTATTTACAAATACAATTTATTTTACATGTGTTTATATAATTATAAATATAGTTATATTTTACGAAATACATGTATTTTATATACGTTTTAATTAAATATATACAAGTGTATTTTGTACAGGTGTATATATATAAATAATTATTTATGTATTAATTGGAATATTCAATTACTATGCATTTGTGAGTATGTTTATACATGGGGGTATATATATATAAGTATGTGTATGCATAAATTACATTTGTATACATGTATATGTGTATAAAATACGTGTATACATATATGGGTGTGTATAAATGTATTTGTGTACATATATATGTATGTGAGTATGTATTTATATGTGCATATTTTATAGATGTATTTATGTGTATTTGTATATGTGATTATGTATATATGTAAATTATATTTGTGTGCATATATATGTATATATAAAATGTGTATACATATATGCGTTTATGTATATAGATATGTGTACGTGAATGTGTATTTATGTGTGTATATTTCTATATACGTATTTATTTATATATGTGTTTATAATTGTGTTGTAAATGCGTATGTTGATGAAATTTATTAATTCTGTTGTTTTACCGATGGTAGAATGGTAATTAATCATATGCCTATTGAGGGATATTTTGGTAATTTTCCATTTACTTAAGAGGTATCTTGGTAATTCCCGATATAGCCAATGGCATATTGGTAATTACATCAGTATGGATGAGCGAATTGTAGTCGTTGATTGAGTAGGAGCATTTCAATAATTAAAGCTGTTGGAATAGAACAGTTGGTAATTATGTGTTTTACTGTATTGCCTGATTTTACTTGTGCATTGTGGCATGAGCATTCATTTACATAAAGTAATTCTATTAGTTTATTGTTTTATGTGAAATGAAAGATTTTTCCCTGTGAGTTTGTGTTTTTAAAAATTGGATTGCACAATGAGGTGCATAGTTTAAACCCTATTTTAGTCGCTTTATGAATCACTGACCACACATAGCAGTGGGTCTCCTGGAACGGTGGTTCATTTGCATACCACAGAAGTGTGGTATTTTGTGCACGAAACACAGAAAGAGAGTGGGTTTTTAAGTTGAAAAATAAAAAGGGAAAAATAATGATTTTAGGTGTATAGTGATACACTACATGACATGACATTTGCATTTGTATATGGTTGCCTACTGAGTGTTTTTCACTCACAGTTGTCTGTCTTGTGTGACAGGTAAGTTCAAAGCCAAACAGTTTTAAATGTTTAATTACTATAGTTTTTACTTAATATTAATGGTTTTAAATGTGTCCTAAAAAGTAAAGAAAGCCAAACAGTAGGGATTAGCGAGATACAGACTGGAGAGCGTAGCAAAGTACTATGTTCTTCCACTTTTGATTTGGTATTTTGAGGGCAAAAATATTATGTATTTTTAAATACTATATTTTCCTTTGCGGTGTGGGTGTGTAAACTTTATTTTATTTTAAAGTATTACTGTTTTTTGTGAGGTTTGAAAAACGGTCTCAAAGAGTAAAGGAAAGCCTCTCATTTTATTATGGCTTTGTTCAAAAGGTTTTAATCAAATTAAATTTAAAAAGAAAATAAAAATGGTAATCACACCTTACTCGGGAACCTAGGCTTGGATAAGGGGGTGTTACAGTCATGGTCATGCATACGTAGGCATATGTAATTATTGAATGGAGCTTATGTGGATGGGATATGTGAGCCATTTAGTAGAGGTTCCACTAACTAGTGAGTGGAGAAATTGGATTCTCGCATGCGTGCACATATGAGGAAATTGGTGCATATGGTGGTTGTAACCCCGGGTGCAAGCGGGTCTCTTCTCCACTCACATCGTTTCCTCTAAATAGTTAAATATATTTTATTTTCTTGAAAGTATGTATGTGTATTACTTTAGAAAATAACAGTTGCCAACGGGTAACTAGCTCCAGTATGATTAAGAATTTACATTTATGGAAAGTCCTACAAACGTCCGTTTTGCATAGGTGTTTAGGAAAAGATTATATTTTGCATATGATTTATGATAAGAAAGGAAAGACGTTAAAAGGAAATCAGTATTCAATAGATATTAACAATCCATTAGTATATTGCATTGCATTATTGTATGTATGTCGGGAACCTGCGTTCCATTTACGCCTGTTTATTTTTCTATGTTAGGTAACTCTGAAAGCTTAGCTTGATTGGCTTGACAATAGTATGGCAGATTGGTTGAGGAAGGGCTGGAGTATAAATAAAAATTTTCCGCACTTTCTTATTTTCTTTTGGACTTTGTAATACTCTGATTAACTAGACAATTCTTTTTACTTTGTGGGTCTTTGTAAACAATTATATTTAGTTTTAAATGTTTAATTACTATAGTTTTTACTTAATATTAATGGTTTTAAATGTGTCCTAAAAAGTAAAGAAAATTTTTATTCATATTTTAGCCTTGTCCAAAGGAACTTCTTTAATAGATTATTTTAAATGTATTCTGTTGTGGCATTCCTTTAGTCAGGTTTCTAGACTTGGGTAAAGGGGTGTTATATTGGCTACATGATCTTTTACTGCTTTGTTCTTCAAGAGCATGTCATCTATATAAACCTCCATTCTCTTTCCAATTTGGTCTACGAACATTATGTTCCTACAGTGCTAATATATTACTCCCGCATTTTTGAATTCAAAGAGCATCGTATTGTAGAAATACCACCCTCTGTTGGTAATGAAGGCTATACTTGGTTGATTTGGTTCGTGCATTCAAATCTTATTGTAGTCAGAGTAAACATCCACGAAGCTCAAAAATTCATGACCTACTATGGAATCAACCAACTGATCAATTCATAGTATAGGAAAATAATCCTTTTGGACACACCTTATTGAGGTTTATGAAATCAATACAGACTCTCCAATCTCCATTCACTTTCTTTACAAGCATTATACTAACCAACCACTTCGGATAGTTGAGCAGTCATATAAATCTAGCTTTGAGAAGTTTTCGGAGCTTTTCCTCAATTACAACCTATCAATGCTCATTAACAGCTCTTCTATTTCGAAACTTAGGTCAATATTAAGGCGATTTACAATAATGTTTGGATTAATACTTAGCATGTCCTCACAATACCATACAAAGACATCCATACCTTTTTGTAGGAACTTAAGAAGTGGGGCTCTTATCTCTGGGTAATTGAGGTGCCAATTTGGAGCACTTCATGTTTTCCACAGGTTCAGCTCTAGTAGGAAGAGTTCTTCCAATTGATCATTGTATGCCTTGGACTTTGTTTAAGGGTCTTGGTTGAAGGCCCTATAGCTTTACCTGGGTTCTTACACCATCATCAATTTACGTTGCTTCATTGACTTTATCATTGCCTTTAAGCACATTGATGTAGCCTTTCCTTGCCTTATGATGATCTCCTCGCGCTACGCCAATTCCTTTTTCCATTGGAAACTTCATGGCTAGATGGCAAGCTGATATGATAGCTCTTATACTGTTTAAGAAAGGTCTTCGCATGATCACATTATATATAAAAGGACAATTGACAACTAGAAACTTTACCATGATAGTGGACTGTGTAGGTGCATCCCTATAGTGATTGGAAGGGTGATAATAACTTCTAATATGACTCTTTCTCTGGCATATCTAAATAGAGGAATTAGTTTCAGGTTGAGTTTATCCTTCCCAATGTCCATTTTCTTAAAGGCGTCTTAATAAAGAATGTCTACGGAGCTTCTATTGTCCACTAATATTCGTCTATTCACACAGTTGGCCACATTTATTATAACCACTAGTGCATCATCATGTGGATCATGCACCCCTCTGGAATCTGCATCTAAGAGTAAGGTTCAAATTTTACCTCCTTCACTGGGCATTATGTTAAATTCACCTCATAATGTTCGAGTGGGTACCTTACGTCCAGAGAGTAAACTTTCAAGAATTTGTTCGCATTTCTGATGTTTTTGGAAGCTGCAATACTTGCTGTTGTCTCTCTTTTTTGATGGGGTCTTGATTTTTACTTGCCATTTTAGCAAATTGTCATCCTAGATTTGCATGAAGACTTGGTCAATAGATGTAGTTAAAGGAGTGTACTGTTGAAAGCATCCTTTTGGAGCTTTGGAGGACATAACATTACTGCTCAAGTCATTCTTGCTTATTTTATGTTTTGTAAGTTATTGCTTAAGACTCTTCTTCATTTTCTCCTCGAATTTTGACAACTCATCACATCTCAAACTCATTAAGGTCTCGACATTAGCATACTTATGTGGCCATGATCTTTGTGGAAGCGGCAATACTTGCTGTTGTCTCTCATTTCCAATGGGGTCTTAATTTTTACTGACCATTTTGGTAAATTATCATCTTAGATTTGCTCGAAAACTTTGTTATGGATGTAATTAAAGGAGTGTATTATTGGAAGCTTCCTCCTGGAGCTTTAAAGGACTTAGAATTACTGCCTGAGTTGTTCTTGCTTCTTTTATGTTTTGTAATTTGTCACTCAAGACTCTTATTTCTTTTTTCCTTAGATTTTACCACATTATCATGTTTCGAACTCATTAATACCCCAACATTAGCATACTTTTGTGACCTGCTCATTAGCTCCTGGAAATTTTTAGGATCAATTTTCCTAAAATACCACAATAGTTTACTTGATTTCAATCTGACCATTATAGCACTTAGCATTAGGTCCTCATTGTAACCTCGATGCAAAAGGCTTCTTTATTGAAACATGTGATGTAGTCTTTCAGGATTTCATCATTTCCTTGTTTAATAGTGAAAAGGCATAAGTTTGGCCTATTTATTGACTTCACAGCTCTGAAATGATAAACGAAGGCTTGGCTTAATTAAATAAAGGAGATGGAACCTGATTTTGGAAGTCTATACCACTGACAAGCAGATCCATAGAATGTAAGTGGAAAGCCCTTGTACATAGTCGAGCCTCCTGTTCCATGATATGAAAGTATTGAATTGTGGCATGCTGAATTTAAAAAGTAGAAGAGCTTGTAGAATGTCTTCAATAAATGGAGATTTCACCTCATCCAAATATATTAGGTTTTTGGACAAGCCAATAACTTAGATGTAATAGAGCTATTTTTTCAACGACTGAATTTCCTCTTCGACCTTATTTATGGCCTTTCTCTTGCGTACCTCTCTCACAACACCTTCTCCAAAGATTTTTCCCCGATTTCATCCAATGCTTCCTCAAGTATATCTCAAACATTTATGCACTTTGTGTCCAATGAGTGACAATATAAATCTTCCCTTACAAAAGTTGCTTGTAAGCTAACTAGTCGATGTTAATCATCTTGGTTATTTCCTCCGACATGACTAGATGCACCTTGAGTGCCATTAATACCCTAATGATCATTATGAGAACCAGCAATCTAGCCACTATGAGCGGCCTAGTGAGCAATGTGTATATCCGCATCGAAAGCACCCTATTGAGGATTCTGTGTTCTTTGATTATGTTTTTGGCCTCCAGGAGCATCCAGAGGAAAATTTTAAGGACACATTCAACGTTTTGTATGAGATTTCCTATGTTGTTTTCTAGATTGGCTAAGCATGAAGCCGGTATTGAAGGTGCAACAATGCAACATCCTTGTGCTACGTTATTAGCCAGAGTCACTAGAGGTGAATGTGGAGGCTTAGGAGGAGGTGACATTCCCCTATCTGCATGCTGAAGAGGCTTCAAATTCGGATGTCATTGGCTTTAAATGTGAAAATCATAAGTTTTCTTACAGACAGTACCAAATGTTTTAACAGAAAAATATGTTAAATTACACCTGTGAAAGGGGTAACTTGGAGGGTGTTTAGAGACCTGATAATAGAAAGAAAAAAGTGTTTAGAGAAAAATATGTTAAATTACACCTGTGAAAGGGGTAACTTGGAGGGTGTTTAGAGACCTGATAATAGAAAGAAAAAAGTGTTTAGATACCTGATAATAGAAAGAAAAAAAAAAGGTAAAAGAGCTTTTGGTACTGATGTGGTATCAGTTAAATACACTCTGATGCTCTAAGTTAATAATCAGAAAATAAACAACAATAATGAAGCAGAGTTTGTAAGGCCATAATAGCACACCTGAGCTGAATGTCATTTGAGATTTATATAAAAGGGTGGAAGAGTATTCCAATTCTCATGTTTTGCACTCCACACCCCACCATTTCATTTGCATAGGATGTGGGTAATTATTGCCACTCATATAGGATAATAAAAATAGTTATCTACATAAACAAGAGCATTTTATGGTGTGGAAGCTGATTTTCTTCATCACTTTTCTATTACCATGCCTTCATGGTATAGTAAGTGGTTAACTATACTGATCGCTATAGATCCTTGGCCTTATGCTTGGGTCTAGATGGTAGACCTTAGCTCCTAGGCTTAGGTCCTGAGTCTGTGCTTACTATATTGGGCTTAATAGCTTAAAACCATATAACATTAAAATTTACATTTTAATTGGAATTTTAATTAAGGTTTAATTTTTAAATGAAAGAAGATAACGAAAAATTATATTTTATAGTTGTTATTATAACTTTATATTTGCAATTACATAGTAACTTATCAATATATATTTATTGAGTTTACATTAAAAAATAATACAATTTTAATTTTTAATATAACTTTGCACATACCAACATACATGTACTATTATCTTAGAAATGTCAATATATTTTATCAATATACATAGCTTTGAAATTTAAAATGCTATATTAATTAATTATTATATATATTTACTTCTATACAACTTGCATTATAAATAATTAAGTAAAAAAAAATTAACACCATGTTTATTTAACCTCTTTATAGTAATAAAATTTATTTAATTCAAATAATATAACTATAGAGTTTTACGGTATATAATTAAGTGTTCTTCTAAATTCTGTCCTAAGTTTATTAAAAGATTTACTATAAAAAAATTTTGACTGTCATTAGTATGAGGAATATGTTTATATTGATTTTCTAAGTGATCTACGTTACAATATATTTTAAATTTTTCAGATAGGTTTACTTTAAGTTTCTGCAATCCTTTCTTTTTCTATGTTATTTATATTTTTCTTTTCGTATGGTACTATATTAGTTTCAAATCTAAGTTGTACAAATGTTGATTTTTAAAAAAAAAATTATTCCTGTGGGAGTTATCATGATACTACCGTTATTTTCTAATATAAAATTTAGTCCTAAGATAAATCTATGACCGCTAGTTCTATTTGATATAAATATTTGGGGTAGATTATGTAATTCTCTATTTATTTTTATTGGTATATTATTTATACATTCTACTATTTGAATACAAGTTCAGTCAAATTGTCTAATATTTATAATTCAATTTAGAATTTAGAATCATATTACAGAAAAATGAAACAGATCACAAACATTCTTTCTGGTTCCCATTTGACCAGCTCAGTACTTCCCATGACTTCTCAATTATGTAGTTTCCAGAGCTGGAAATCATTGATTTTTCTTGAACTTTGCTGAATAAAATTACCATGTGAGCTTACTGCAAATTCAAATCAACCACAGAAGGAAACTAACAAAAGCTTAACTATGCCGTTCAGAGATGCGCACTTAAGAACCAATTGTTCACCACTAAATGTGAGACAGAATGTTACAAAAGCAAAAGTCATCCACGCCTTTAAGTGTCAAAAACTTATTGGCACGATCCAAACGAAGTTTAATTATGTTCCCTCTCAAAATTTGCAGCTTTCACTTCAAATACAAATTGCAAAGGTACTACATGCATGAGAAATGCCATAAACAAAATGTTATGAAAGTAGTGGGTACCGTACAAACTGGGTGTGAGGCATTTGCAACACCAACTGATTGCATACAATGGTTCAAGTTTAACTATTATTCCTCATGAACTAAAATGACACAAAATCCGCAAGACTTGTGCACCTCCCACTTTTGCCTATTTGGCCTTCCTCTAAATCACCATTTTTGCATAGTCGTAATCCACTCCCTTACCTATCTTTACATTACCACTGATTAAAGCCTAAATTGAGGATATTACAATTGCAAATAATTCGAGTCTAGGCTCCATTCTTCATACAAAACGTCCCCAACAAAAACTTTGTTTTGCATCCCTCTAGCAAATAATTCGCGAGTCCAGGCTCCAAAAGCTGCTTTGACCTTATATACAGATGTGTATCCTTAGCATACTACTTCCACAAAAGAAAATTAGGTGTTACTAACCATTTGAGACCTGGGGATAAATCAAGGTCCAGGAATGACTCAATACCAATAACCATTTTGATTTTCACACAAGAAAATCAGATGCCAATAACCATTTTGCTTCAGGTAAATGAGAAACCAGAAACGACTATTTAAGTTCTAGGAACATCCCAAACCAATCTTCATAAACAATTAACCACAATTGATCTTAAATAATAAACATGAACCAGACCCATGAACAGTAAAATTATACAAAAGCAAACATAGGGAGTAGAGTTCCCTCGACTATACAAGAAAATTCATCCACGAAAGGGTAGAAAAATAACCACTAAATCCAATTCATCAAATAATATATGCTTGAACTAAAGCAAAATAAAAACAAGAAATAGAGACATACATAAATGAAACGAAATTATACTTATTAATATGAAATGACAAGTTCCATTGACCTCATTGAGACCAAATTACAATAACCCAAGGGACTACGAGGGAATTAAAAATAAAAAGCAGTCTTAAAAGTAGAAACATACTACAGTAACAAAACCAGACCAAACGACAGTAACCACATAAGTGCTTATTCAAACCCACCAAAGGCTTGCTCAGAATTCTCCACCACGGAGTCGAAGGACAAGGTGAAGGGTGGACTCCTTCTGAATATTGTAATCAGCAAGGGTGCGACCATCTTCCAACTGCTTCCCAGCAAAAATGAGACGCTGCTGATCCGGTGGAATACCCTCCTTATCCTGAATCTTGGCCTTCACGTTATCAATAGTATCCGAGCTCTCAACCTCTAGAGTGATAGTCTTACCAGTCAAGGTCTTAACAAAAATCTGCATACCACCCCTCAAACGAAGAACCAAGTGCAGAGTCGATTCCTTCTGAATATTGTAGTCAGCCAAGGTCCTTCCGTCCTCAAGCTGCTTCCCGGCAAAGATCAGGCGCTGCTGGTCCGGAGGGATTCCTTCCTTGTCCTGAATCTTAGCTTTCACGTTGTCAATGGTGTCAGAGCTCTCAACCTCCAGCGTGATGGTCTTTCCCGTCAAAGTCTTCACAAAGATTTGCATACCACCACGCAGTCGAAGAACCAAATGAAGGGTGGATTCCTTCTGGATATTGTAATCGGCAAGGGTACGACCATCCTCTAATTGCTTACCGGCAAAGATAAGCCTTTGCTGGTCCGGAGGAATACCCTCCTTGTCCTGGATCTTAGCCTTGACGTTATCAATAGTGTCGGAACTCTCGACCTCAAGGGTAATCGTCTTTCCAGTCAGGGTTTTGACAAAGATCTGCATACCACCGCGCAGACGTAGGACCAAGTGAAGGGTGGATTCCTTCTGGATGTTATAATCTGCAAGGGTCCGACCATCCTCTAGTTGTTTCCCGGCGAAGATCAACCTCTGCTGGTCCGGAGGAATACCCTCCTTGTCCTGGATCTTAGCCTTGACGTTATCTATGGTGTCAGAGCTCTCGACCTCAAGAGTGATGGTCTTGCCGGTTAGGGTTTTGACAAAGATCTGCATGCCTCCACGCAGACGGAGGACCAGATGAAGGGTGGATTCCTTCTGGATGTTGTAATCGGCGAGTGTACGGCCGTCCTCTAGTTGTTTCCCGGCGAAGATCAACCTCTGCTGATCCGGAGGAATTCCTTCCTTGTCCTGGATCTTAGCCTTGACGTTGTCGATGGTATCAGAGCTCTCAACCTCGAGAGTGATGGTCTTGCCAGTTAGAGTCTTGACGAAGATTTGCATTTTGATGGAATTTTGAGAGCAGAGAATTCAAGAGAAATTGGGAAATTAGGGTTTCAGAGAACTAGGATATGTTGGAGGGGGAAGGGGCGTGATGTTATATAGGAGGAGATTCAAAGGCGGTGGGTTGGGATGTCGAGAAAGATTGGGAGTGTTTGGAGACGCTTCTATCCTAATCTGGAAAATACAGGGTCAATATTGGCTGGTGGTGTTATTGAGAAATTTCTGGCTGCTTTCTCTGATTATTCTATTCGTGTGAACCTTGGCCTCCCACGTCATCTATGACGGTGTCAATAATTTCCTTTTTTTTCTTTTTCTAATTTTTCAAAAGGAGCGTTGCGTATTACATACGGTTTTAATATTAATGTAATAATTATTCATTTTTAATTATATAATATTTTAATAGAAAAATAAATATAATAATTAAATAAAATTTGATGAAGCCAAAGTTTACCCCAAAAAAAAAGCTTCAGGATGACGCCAAACATTGAGATAAGGATGTACAATAATTTAATCAAACCGGTGACGGTTAATCCAATGAATAATTGTATAATTATTGTATTTTTTTTTATCATTTCATTTAGCAGTTGTTTTCTATTATATTTGTTTATAAATATTTGTGAATTATGGTTAAATGAAAATAATAAAATCCAAAACAGGTTGGTGGGGACTAAAGTGCTAGCTCTCTTTGAATTGTCTTCTTTTATTTTTCTTTTTTTTCTTTTTTTCTTTTTTTTTACATCCATGGACCAAATCAGCTGCCTAATTATATGGGCGAAAAAACAAAGAAAGGAAATGTGGATTTGACATGATTTAAGGTTTTAATTAGTTTTTGCGTAATTACACAAGAATTGTTAAAAAGTTTTTCTTCCACGAAAACAATTTAGATTTTTTTGAAAATGTCCAATTCGATTAAAATTCACGGAGTAGTGGTTTTATACTTCAAAATCTTATTGGAATGGATATTTTTAAGTCTTTCGCTTTTTAATTAAACTAATCACTTTTTAAAAATAATTAAACAACGGATTTAGTATTTGAGCTTTTGTTAAAAACTATCTCCTATATTTATTTTGAATAGGAAAAGTCGTAACATTATTTAATTTTAAAATATGTTCCTATTGAGTTTTGGTCTTGTATCACTATAAATATGAGTTATTTTCAACATAAGAAATTATATTTAGAAACCTAAAAAACTTGTAAAAAACATATAGTCAAAGGATTAAATTCCTAACACTAATATATTTCGGAATCGATGACTTCCATTAAGAAATATTTTTTTAAAAAAAATTTAAAAAAATCAACCCCCACTGAGAGGCTCTAAAAACACTATTAGATAGTGTTTGAACATATTATTTTCTAATATTTGAAAATAAATAAATTGATCTAGCTACATGATAAATTAATTAGCTGGACGATAAATTAACTGAATGGATAAGAAATTATTTGAATGGGTAAGAAGTTATTTTGGCTAAATACACTGTACGGACTATGACTCATAGGTCTCTAGCTAAACTAATTTGGTAAAATAAATAGACTAGAATATAGTGAAATTGATCGACCATTTATGATTTGGCCAAACATAGGCAAATGGTAATTTTGTAGAAAATTTGCTCAAACGGTGATTTTTAAGGATAAAGGGAATCATTGGCTGAATATTTTAACAACAACAGTTGGGATAGATTTTTTAGACCGACTATGTTGGTCAGGGGTATTTTGGTAATTTTTTAAGGTCTAAAAGATTTTAAGAGATCGTTGTATTTAGAATTAATTATGATGGCTAAGGTTTTAAAGGATAGTTTTAGAAGAGTTTTACAAATCAGTGAGATTGATCAAATCAAATTTGTCATCACTCTTTCGTTAGTATGGGTATGATATATACTATTACCTTATTACCTTATCCTTATCATCACCAACTACATTGTTGTGTTTATCACTTTTATTGAGGTTATAAGTGTAATAACCAAGTTTTTCTTTTTTTTTTTTTGTGAAATTATCAACTTTCGATTGCAATTTCAATTCGATCGCCACATTATCACTTACACCACAGCGAACTGTTTGAGAGTTCCCCGGACATTTTATAAGAGCCTAAAGTACTCAGTTAGAGGTCGAGAGATTATTTTCTTTCCATTTTATCTTTGGTCAAATATTGACTTTTTTATTTTATTGACTTTAATCATTTTTAATTTTTAATTAAAATTTTTAACTATTTATTATTTTTTTGTTTGATATTTTTGTAAAGTAGCCAACCTCCCTTGTCTTCTTTCTTCATTGTCTTGCTTATATTGTTATTTTAGAGAGAGAAAGTGAAAAGGAGAGAGAGAAAGAGAGAGAAACTAAGGAAAACTCAAGGAAATTGTAGGATTTTGAATCGGACATCAAGGGGAATTTAAGGCTATTGTTCGTGATAATTTTCAAGTGGAGAAATTGTGATTTTCAAAGTTTGGAAGAAAAGTAGGCTTCCTACCTTTGTAAAATTTCATGTAATCTTAATGTTTTACTTGATTAAATGACAGATTCATGTGTTTTACGAATGAATTGTTGTTTATATGTGATTAATTTGATGTGAATTTACTGTATGACAAAATCCCAAATTGGTTAGGATTTACACCTTGTGGAAATTGTGTTTTAAGCTTGATTGATGTAATTTAAATCTTGGTTATTGAAATTGGATTGTCTTTATTGTAAATTCTCTTGTTAATTTTATGATTTGATGACAAATAGGATGTGAATTGATGCATTGAGGGGTCGCCCATGTTGGGGATATGTTTGGAATTTTTAGGGTTGTGAAGGATGTTTTGGTCTTTTCACATAGTGGGTATATATTTGGCATTTTAAAAATTATGGAAGGTATTTTGGTCATTTTACATGTAAGGGACACAAATGATATTTTAAAAATTGTCAAGGGCATTTTGGTCTTTTTACATATTGAGGACATAATTGGCATTTTGGTCTTTTAACATGTTGGAGGCATTTTGGTCTTGATATGTTGGGACATAAGTGGTAAACCGGTGCGACCACTTTAAAAATATAAACTCTTAGGGAAAAATCCACCTTTTTACATAAAACACTAAAACTCAAAAACTGTTCTATGTAAATATATGCACATGCATTAAAGTATAAATATAACTAAGAAAAAATAAATATGCATAATTACCGAACTATCTTTTCTAACAGCGTTAATTACTAAAATGCCCCTGCTTAACCCGCTGATTAACAAATACCAGTTAAACTAATATAATTATCAAAATACTACCGGCTCTTTTGGTAATTACCAAAATAATCCTCAATCATATTGTAATTATCAAATTGCCCTTGTTTAATAAATACTATATAAAATATAATTTCTCCAAACCTATATATATATATATATGCATATATATATAAACACCCAATTGTAATATATACATATAAATAAGATAATATATATGCTAACAAACACATAAATTTTGTGAACGAATACACATATATAAATTTATATACATACCCACATATGTTTAAATATATAAGGCATACATAAATATACATGCACCTCATACATATATATACAAACATGCACAATATACATGCATTTTAAAAATACATTTTGAAATATAAATGTAAAAATAAATATAAAATTAAATATAATTGAATATATTTTTAGATAAATATGTATATTAAAATAATTAGGAAATGTTAAATAACCTCAATGCCCTTTACAATTGCAAGATTTTCAATTTTATCCCTTCCATTAGAAAAGACTAAAATACCCTCAATAATTTTAAAAATATCAATTATATCCTTAACATGTCAAAAGATCAAAATGCTCTTGATAATTTTCAAAATACTATTTGTGTCCCTTACATGCAAAAGACCAAAATGCCTTATATTTTTAAAGTGGTTGTATTGGTGTGTGCTGGTTTTAAACCCTATTTTTAATAGCTCTTGAATCACTGACCACTACGGGTAAGGGGTTTTCTTTTTTTAAATTGTGATTCAATCAGCGATCATAAATGGACATGTGGGTTCCGTAAGGGCGTGAGATAGACATTCCATCCACAAACGAGCATGTGAGCCCCATGAAACGCGGGATAGTCGAGTCAGTTGGTTTATAAAATAAAAGGGGAAATGGAGATTTTATGTTTATGGCATTACATCACATTGCATTACATTGTCATATGCATTTGGGTTGCATATTGAGTGTTTATTGCTCACCGTAGTTTGTTTGTATGTGATAGGTAAATTCAAAACCCAACAATGGTCGAGGTGCGGAACTGGAGGGCGCAGTGCAGTACATATTCTTTCATATTTTATGATTTTGGATAAGTACAAGTTGAATTTATAAAAAAAATTATTTACATGGTAACCATTCCTTACTCAGAAACCTAGATTTGAGTGAGGGATTTGAGTGAGGGAGTCTTACAATTTTAGTATTAGAACCCTAGGTTTTTGAACATGTACTTACTGTTACTCCAATGACCACCTACGCTCCAAGGTAGACTATTTTTATATTGATTTTGTTTAGTATTGTTTGTTTATTTTTGGTATTTCATGACTGTGTTTACTTAGATGGGTCAGTTGGTGAGTAGCTTATTGCACGTGCTTCGCTTGAGGTTTGATGCGTCGGTTGCTAGCACCAACGGTGGAGCCAATGTCAAAGCCATTCTCTTTGAGGGTGAGGTTTAACGATGATCTTCTGTCTTCTTCAGGCGTATGTTTTTAGATATCGACCTATATGAAGATTTTATTCAACGAGAGTTTAAGTGAAAGAGACATGAGGTAGCCATGTTTTTAAATGGGCACCATCGCAATATCATCACCGGATGGGGGTTACTTATATGTCCATACATCGAGTTTAAAGCAGTTCCATATCGACCACCACTATGAGATGTATCACTAACATATGGACCAGTTTCAAGATGACCTCGAGAATCAACAGTCGATGGGCACTCAGCTAGCTGCATAGGGTTTAAGGTGCCACATGTTACAGCTATGAGCCCTAAAGAGGATGAGGACCCTAAGGAAGATCCTCAGGAGGACCTCAAGAAGTCCAAAGACTTCTTAGCATCTAAAGACTCTGGTGGGTAGACTGAAGATTTGGGCAGTAGGATTACCCCAATAGTAATTCAGAGAATTCTATCCCCCAGAGTTTGAAGGATCGACAAATCCACTGGTAGCATAGAGTTAGATCTGCGAGCTGGAAAAGATCTTTTCTTTAACTGACGACATTGAAGCTCATAAAGTGACTTGTGCTTCTTTTATGCTAATGGAGAAAGCTAATCACTGGTGGGATATGATTAAGAAGGCGTACCGCATAGATGAACATCCAATGATGTGGACTTAGTTCAATACTTTATTCTATGAGAAATATTTTCCATGGGTAAAGTGAGAGGAGAAAGAAGCAAAGGAAAAGATTCCCTTTCCCTAGTAGAGTAAGAAAGAAAGTTCGATGAACTTTCTTATTATGCAACACACTTGGTGGACACAACGCTATTACTCTTTTTCAACTCCCTACCTACTTAGATATCTTGCAGTGGTGGCAAATACCATTTCTTTAAATGGTTTGAATGTTTATGCGCTGTTTGACTTGGGTGCCATGCACTCATTTATGTCTAGCTGCGTGCTGATTTGATCATATTGGAAATGTCAAATTTCGATGTGATCTTTGGTATGGACTGACTATTTAAGGATGAGGACCCTAAGGAAGATCCTCAGGAGGATAAAGATCCCAAGGAGGACCTTAAGAAGTCCAAAGACTTCTTAGCATCTAAAGACTCTCCAGAGCTGGTAGACCTAGAAGATTTCGACCCGTAAGATTACCTCAATAGTAATTCAGAGAATTCTATCCCCCGGAGTTTGAAGGATCGACAAATCCACTAGTAGCATAAAGTTGGATCTGCGAGCTGGAAAAGATCTTTTCTTTAATTGATGACAATGAAGCTCATAAAGTGACTTGTGCTTCTTTTATACTAACGGAGAAAGCCAATCACTGATGGGATATGATTAAGAGGGCGTACCGAATAGATGAACATCCAATGATGTGGACTTAGTTCAATACTTTATTCTATGAGAAATATTTTCCTTGGGTAAAGCAAGAGGAGAAAGAAGCAAGGGGAAAGATTCCCTTTCCCTAGTAGAGTACGAAAGAAAGTTCGATGAACTTTCTTGTAACGCACCACACTTGGTGGACATAACGCTATTACTCTTTTTCAACTCCCCACCTACTCAGATTTCTTGCAGTGGTGGCAAATACCATTTCTTTGAATGGTTTGAATGTTTATGCGTTGTTTGACCTGGGTGTCATGCACTCATTTATGTCTAGCTGCGTGCTGATTTGATCATATTGGAAATGTCAAATTTCGATGTGATCTTTGGTATGGACTAGCTATCTAAGAGTGGGGCTTGCATTGAATACAAATAGAAAAAAATCCGGTTTAGCCCTATAGACAGTCAGAGTTTTGAGTTTGAAGGATCAAAGTTTAGGCCATAGCCAAAATTGCTAATAGCGATACAAACTCTAAAGTGTATACATCAAGGATGCTAGGGATGCCTTGTTAGTGTCTATAACAAAAAAGTTGAAGCTCTAAAATCTTAAGACGTCAAGGTAGTTCATGACTTTTTTGACTTATTTCTGAAAGAACTGCTGGGTTTACTACCAGATTGAGAAGTTGAGTCTACAATCGACTTAGTACTAGAGATTGCACCTATTTCGAAGGCACCTTACAGAATGGCATTGACAGAATTGAAGGAGTTAAAAAATCAGTTGCAAGATCTGTTGGACAAGAGTTTTATTAAACTCAGTATTTGGCCTTGGGGAGCGCCAGTTCTATTCGTGAAGAAAAATGACAGCTCAATGCAGTTATGCATTGATTATCGGGAGCTCAACAAGTTGATGATCAAGAACAAGTACTTGTTGCCAAGGATTAACAACTTGTTCGATTAGCTATAAGGAGCGAATAATTTTTAAAAATTGACCTTCATTCCGATTATTACCAGCTGAAGATTAAGGAGGAGGACATCCCAAATAGTGCATTTCAAACAAGATATGACATTATGAGTTCATGGTAATGCCATTTGGATTGATGAATGCACCGACATTATTCATAGATTTGATGAATCGTGTTTTTCAAAATTACTTGGATAAGTTTGTAGTGGTGTTCATCGACAACATCCTCATTTACCCTAAGTTAGTAGCCAAGCATAAAAAGCATTTGAAGTTAGTGTTGCAGCAGTTGTGTGAGAAGCAACTGTACACTAAGTTCAAGAAGTATGAGTTTTGGCTGGGAAGCATAACTTTTTTAAGACACATGATATTTGCTGAAGATATTTAAGTGGATCTTAATAAAGTTGTAGTAGTCCAAGATTGGAAAAGGCCAACAAACGTCGGAGAAATTCAAAATTTACTATCACTAGTTTGTGCAAGGGTTTTCCAAGACTATATTGTCATTGTTGCAATTACTAAGGAAGGAAAATAAGTTCACTTGGTCAAAAGAATGCAAGGACAATTTCTAGGAACTAAAAAAGAAACTGGTCTCTGTACCTATTCTGGTTTTGCTAAACAATGAGAATAATTTTATGATATACAATGATACTTCAGGGAAATGTTTGAGTTGTGTTATCATACAGAACGACAAGGTGATTGTGCGTACTCACATGATCGATCGATGGATGGGGGAATTGCGCGAATGACGAGACCAGTCTAACCTAAAGTAAAGACTCTCTCTTCTCTCTTTTGATGGCGAATCTTGATTGATTAAAACTAAGAACTGATTCTACGCGTTGCTCCAGTTGAAGCAGTATGAATGAAACTACCCTACGCATGATTTGGAATTAGCAGTAGTGATATTCGAGTTGAAGATTTGCCATCATTGCTTGTATAAAGTAAAGTGTGATATCTATACCGACCACTAAAGTCTCAAGTACTTTTTCACTTAAAAGGAGCTAAACATGAGGCAGAGGAGATGATGAAAGTTAGTCAATGATTACGACTATACCATCAACTATCATCCAAGCAAGGCGAATGTAATGACTGATGTTCTAAACAGAAAGTATGAAGGTTTCAGCGTTGTCTGATCACTTCTCAACCTTGTGTCTTGAAGGATTTGCTGAGCATGAATATGAGTTAGTTTTTAACCAATGTTCATCCATGTTGGCATCGCTCACGATTCAACCTTTGATCGTGGACAAGATAAAAGAAGGTCAAGCTAGTGATGTAGTTCTTCAGAATATCAGATTTGGGATAATTGAAGGGAAGATACCAGAGTTCAATTTCCCTGGAGATGAAACATTGAGGTTTGGTACTCTTCTGTGTGTACCAAATGTTGAGTAGATCAAGAAAGAATTTTGGTAAAAGCTCATTGTACACCATACTCAGTTCACCCTTGATCTACCAAGATATATAGGGATGTCTCCAAAACTTTCTAGTGGGCTGACTTGAAATGAGACATCGTAAGGTTCGTGGAGCAGTGTTTGACTTGCCAGTAGGTGAGGATTGAGCATCAGAGACTATCTGGTTTGCTATAGCCCCTGAAGATTACAAAGTGAAAATGAAAACACATATCGATGGATTTTGTTGTGGAATTACTGTGATCCTAAAGAGGCAACAAAGCAATTTAGGTAATAGTGGATTGACTGACAAAATTGACTTACTTTCTACCTTTGCAAAAGATTCACTCGATAGAGTGGCTAGCTCAACTGTACGTGGATGAGATCGTACGACTCTACAGTGTGCCAGCGTCGATTGTTTCAGATCGAGATTGAAGATTCACATCATCATTCTAGAAGAGCTTATATAAAGTAATGGGGACGAAGTTAACTTTAAATACAGCTTTTTATTCCCCAAACAAATGGCTAGTAGGAGTAGACAATTCAAACATTGGAGGACATGTTGAGGGCATATATGTTAGATTTCAAAAGGAGCTGGAAAAAGTACATTTCGCTAGTGGAGTTTGCTTACAATAACTTTTATGCATCAATTGGGATGACTCAATATGAGGCTTTGTATGGAAGGAAGTGCAGATCCCTATTACATTGGGATGAAGTCGGGGAACGAAAGTTGTTTAGGCTAAAAATTTTATAACAGACCAGTGACATCATCAACGAAATTCGACAAAGGATGAAAGTAGCTTAGGACCAACAAACTAGCTATATGGACACTTAATGTAAGGACCTAGAGTTTGAGGTTGAGGAAAAGGTATTTCTTAAAGTTGTACTTTGAAATGTATAAGGTTAGAGATAAAGGGCAAGTTAAGTCCTTATTTCATCGATCTTTTAAAATAATGGAGAGAGTTGGGGTTTTGGTATATCGGTTGGCTTTGCCTCCCAAGTTGTCTGGTATGCACAACATCTTTCATGTTCAATACTACAAAAGTACGTGTATGACCCTTTTCATGTCATCGAGTATGAGCCATTGAAGATCCACGATAACTTGACGTATGAGGAGAAGCCAGTAAGAGTTTTGGAATGTAAAAACTAAGTTCTTTGAAACAGGGCAATTCTGCTAGTAAGGTTATTTGGAGAAAGCAACTTAGGAGTGGGAGGACGAGATGAGAGCTAAGTACTCGACTTAGTTCGAGTAAACTCTAATTCTTTAAGTTTAAATTCAGGGGCAAAATTTCTTTTTAGGGGGAGAAAGTTATAATAACCAAGTTTTTTTTTTTTTTTCAAATTATCGACTTCTAATTGCAGTTTCGGTTTGATCACTACATCGCCACTTACATAGCAACGATCTGCTTCAGAGTTCCTTGGAAATTTTGCAAGAGGTTAAAGTACCCAATTAGGGGTCAAGAGATTATTTTCTTCTATTTTGCCCTTGGTCAAATGGTGACTTTGTTGACTTTGACCATTTTTAATTTTAAATTAAAATTTTTAACTATTCATTATTTTTTTTGATATTTTTGTAAAGTAGCCGACTCCCCTTGTCTTCTTTCTTCATTATCTTGCTTCCATTGTTATTTTAGAGAGAAAAAGTGAAAGGAAGAGAGAGAAACTAAGGAAAACTTATGGAAAAATTCAAAGAAATTGTAGGGTTTTGAATCGGCCATTAAAGGGAACTCAAGGCAATTGTTTGTGGTGATGTTCAAGTGGAGTAAAGGTGATTTTCAAAGCTTTAAAGAAAAGTAGGCCTCCTAAGTTTGTGAAATTTCATGTAATCTTGATATTTTACTTGATTAAATGATAGTTTTATGTGTTTTATGAATGAATTGTTGTTTACATGTGATTAATTTGATGTGAATTGATTGTATGGTAAAACCCCAATTGGTTAGGGTTTATACCTTGTGAAAATTGTGTTTTAAGCTTGATTGGTGTGATTTAAAGCTTGGTTATTGAAATTGGATTGTGGTTATTGCAAATCCTCTTGTTCATTTCATGATTTGATGACAAATTGGATGAGAATTGATGCATTAATGGGTCAACCATGTTGGAGATATGTTTGAAATTTTTAGGATTGTGAAGGATATTTTGATCTTTTCACATATTGAGGATATATTTGGCATTTTGAGAATTGTGGAGGGTATTTTGGTCATTTTGAATGTAAGGGATACAAATGGTATTTAAAAAATGGTCATTGGCATTTTGGTTTTTTGTATGTAAGGGGTACAAATGGTATTTTGAAAATTATCAAATGGCATTTTGGTCTTTTGATGTGTTAGGGATATAATTGATATTTTTAAAATTATTGAGGGTGGTTTAGTTTTTTCTATTGAAATGGATAAAATTGAAAATTTTAAAATTGTGTAGGGCATTGTGGTCATTTCACATTTCCTAGTTATTTTAGTATATATATTCATTTATAAATATATTCAATTATATTTAATTTTATATTTATTAATGTATTTGTATTTGTAAATGTATTTTCAAAATGCATTTATATATATATGTATGAGATGCATGTATATTTATATGTATAAATATGTTTATGTATATTTATGTATGCTTTATATATTTATATTTATATGTGTATGCGTTCACAAAATTTATGTGTTTGTTAAAATATATATTATCTTATATATATATATATATATATGTGTGTGTGTATATATATATATATATATGTATACATTACAATTGGGTGTTTACATATATAGGTTTGGAGAAGTTATATTTTATGTAGTATTATTAACTAAGGGTAATTTGATAATTTACCATTTTCTTTTAGTAGTATTTTAGTAATTACCATATGAATAAGGATTATTTTGGTAATTATTGAAAGTGTTGGTGCCATTTTGGTAATTATATTAGTTTGACTAGTGTTTGTTAATCATCGGCTTAACCAGGAGCATTTCGGTTATTAACATTGTTAGGAAGGATGGTTCGATAATTATGCATATTTATGCTTTGCTTAAATGTATTTATGCTTTAATACATGTGCATATATTTACATAGAACAAGTTATAAATTTTGGTATTTTATGTAAAATAATAGATTTTTCCTGAGGGTTTATATTTTTAAAGTAGATGCACCAGTGTATGCTAGTTTTTAAACTTTGTTTTTAATAACTCTTGAATCACCGACCACCACGGGTAGGAGGTTTTCTTTTTTTGAATTGTAATTCAATCACCGACCACAAACTGGCATGTGGGTTCCTTGAGGGTGTGAAATAGACCCTCTGCCCACAGACGAACTTGTGGGCCTCAAAATAAATGCAGGATAGCAGAGCTAGTTGGTTTATAAAATAAATGGGGAAATAAAGATTTTATGTATATGGCATTACATCACATTGCATTGCATTGTCATGCGCATTTGGGTTGCCTAGAGAGTGTTTATCGCTTACTGTAATTTATTTGTGTGTGATAGGTAAATCCAAAACCTAATAGTAGGGTATAGCCGAGGTGCGGAATTGGAGGGTGCATCATAGTACATGTTCTTCTGTATTTTATGATTTTAGGTAAGAGTAATCTGTATTATTAAATACTTTTCTATTACAGTGTGGGTGTGAGTATTTTTTAAATATTTTGTTTAATATATTGATATTTGGTTTAGTTTTAAATGAAACAGTCCCAAAAAGTAAAAAAAAGTTTTTAATGTTGTTTTGGCATTGTCTACAATTATTTTTAAGTAGAAATTGAATTTTTTTAAAAAAATATTTACATGGTAACCATTTCTTACTCGGGAACCTAGGTTTGAGTAAGGGGGTATTATAATAAGAGAAGACATACACTCAACTTGAAAACACCCCACGGCTAGCACATTAAACTTCATAAAATTATTTTCTCTCGCTTTCCTCATAACTTCCATAGAGTATAGTAATTTATAACTTGTAGGTGTTCAATGTTTTTTATTTTAATAAGTTGAAATTATGTTTGTCAAATTAGTTTTGTTTAATGTAGTTTGTCGAACTTTTAGTTTGAGTATTCTTTGCAAACTAGTACAAATCATCTATAAGAAATCCGTTTTTTATATAGTTTTTAAATTTTCTCTAATATAAATTCCATTCATATTTAGGGTAGCATCCCTATATTATTCGGAAACTAAAATATATTTGTTTTTTAAACAAACATATTTTTTAGCATGCTCGGTGGGATTTATTACTATAATCACCATGGTGGAAACCAAATCAACCATAGTAGCTAAAAAATCAACTGGCCTTACAGTTGTTGGTGGCACCTCCAGTGTGAATGAGAAGAAACCGACTGGCTCTAGTGCCGCTGGTGATTTGAATGAGAATAAGGAGACAAACAAACTCGTCATGGTGTCAAATGAGTCTTCGATCATGTCGTCAATCGATGATCTTAGATACTAGATTGGGAGGCATGGGTGACCAAGTTGTTGGAATCGAAAAAAAAATTAGTGAAGTGAGTCAATCTATTGAACGCTCCCAAGAAATGTGATAGAAGGTATAATGCGTCTTGAACGCTCTATAGAGAACATGGCCAATTAAGTGGCCTAGCAAAAAAAACAACAAACCGCTGCTTTCATGGCATATTTACAGCATGCTAATTTGGTCGCTATGGATAATACTAGAGGTATATTCCAACCCTAGCTTGTCTTGGTTACTAATATGAGCATGACTAAAATGAAAAGAATGGCCAAGGTGAAAATTATATGGTTAGATTGAACCGCCAAAATAGGAGAAATGATGATGCCATGGGTCAAAATGATAGGTAAAATCTAGTTGTCAATTTTGAAGTGATTGAACGTTTGATTGAAGAACGTGTCAGCCTGACTTATAGTCGTATCAGCGAACCTATATATAGAAAGCCTTATCCAGAGACCATTGAACGCATGGAACTTCCTCAGAACATTATGTCTTCTTATTTAACTCTGTTTTCAGGAGACAAAAATCAAAGCACCATCGATTACCTCCGTTGTTTCACAATTCAATTTGGCAAAGCGACTGCCAATGATTTTTTGAAGATGAAGTTGTTTACCAATTCTCTAATTGGCTCGGCTTTTATGTGGTTCATTAATCTACCAACCAATTCCATTTACATATGGCAAGAGATGGAGAGGAAATTTCATGAACAGTTTTACAGGATTAAACTAGAGGTGTTGATGGCAGACCTTTCTCGTCTATATCAGAGAGAAAATGAGACAGTTGAAATTTTTTTGGCACACTTCAAACAAGCCAGAAACTAGTGTCATCTAGACCTTCCAGAAGGAGAGGTTGTAAAATTGGTCAGGAGTAGCCTTGAGTTATAGACTCAAGAAAAAGTTTGTAAGGATAGAATTTGGATATCTGTTTGAGTTGGTTACCAGGGCCACTCGATATGAAGCCATTTTGAATGAAGAAGATCAACGTAAGAACTCATCGAAAGGAACCTATTATAATGATCCAAATATAGATGTAAATCTTATGAAGTCAGAGGACCATGAAGAAAATGGAACAATTAAGATCAGATTAGCGAAAGTGGTTGCCACAAGACCATACACGTGTAGAGATTTAGTCAAACAAGTGGAAACCAAGAAAGCGCTTCAATTGGCTAAGGAGGCCAATCCAAAGATGAATAGCCATGAAATAATATTTTCTTTCAATATTATGAAGGCTGACTAGATTTTTAACCTACTATTGTTCGATAAAGTGATTAAGTTACCTAACGGCCATAAGATTTCATCTGCTGGGAAGATTAAGAAGAGGCAGTATTATAAATAATATCATTTATGGAGCCACGATACAGTAAATTACATCCAATTTTGGAACATTCTTTAAGCACTAATCAAAAAGGAAACTTTGAAGTTCTCAGAAAAGAGAAATGAGGTTAAGGGTGTTGACGATAACCCTTTTTCTACAATCGATGTGAACATAACCATAACTAATATTTCAAAATTGGCTCAACCTAAAGTCAAAGTAGATTTAAGTATATAAACAGACAAGAACAACAAGCGATTTGATAGACCTGAGAATGAAAAAGATGAAGAATCTTACAAGGACAAGTAATTATGCATACATTACAAAGATGAGATAAAGGTCAAGACACGACTAAAGAAAAACTTCAAATGCAAAGGGAAAATCAAGCTTGAATCACCACCTGAGAGTTATGCCTCTTATACTCCTAAGAGAAAGGCTAATGCTAGTATAATTGATTGAGTTTCGCCAAGACTCAAGTCAAATATAGAATATTGGCCTAAGAAAAGGTCACAAAATAAAAATCGGCTAAAATCTAGACTACAGGATGATCAAGAATATGTTAAAAGTCTACATAATTCTAAGGAGGTGCAAGTTGATCCTAGTTTATAAGTTACTATTTCTCATAATGATCGGTAATGTACAGTCTCCTAGAAAGCTAAAAAGAATTCCCAACAACTCTTATGTGAAAAGTATGAGAATGAAGATCTTAAAGTTGGATTACTAAGGGCACCGTCTGGAAAGTTCGAATACTATATTTAGTATTCGAAACCTTCAAACTGTCATCACTATCCTATTAAACCTACTAGATGAGATTTGGAAAAACGAAGGTTTACACATGAAGTGCATCTAGCAGTTAGACAAATTGAAAGACGTGATTGGACACCAAAGTCTTTTAGGCCACCTATTTTAGAGGTTGGTTGATGGTATCAAGTAGAACCAAATTGATGGTATCAAGTAGAACCAAAATCTTACTATCCCCTTACTCATACATAAAAGAGGAGTCTTTAAAGGGAGCATGCAATAGCTCAAAGAGAGGTCGAAAAAAAAGGAGAAGATAGCTAGGAATGAAGGTAAAATTGGAGATGAAAGAGATGGAATAGTTGATACAGCAACCGAAAATTCTAAAGCTAAGGATGGAATGATTAATTAATTAGCTGAAATTTCTAAAGCCAAGCTTGCTAACCCCTTGGTCAAAACATCAATGGTTGAGACTACTGATTTTTTGGCCAAAATTTCTTTGGCCAATGAGGATGACATGCTCAAAAAATTAGAATAACACTTGGAATGAAAGGCTGATCGGATCCCCTAAAAAGGATAACTTATAAAGGAGAGAAGTGATTTAAGTAGGTTTGGATACATGCCAGTCTATGTGTACCATCTTCACTCCATTTGATTCTGTTGTTTTGGAATGATATAGAAGTCAAAGTGATCAAAGTAGATAATCAACCATTTATGGTAACCACCAATGTTATCGAGGCTAGGAATTATGACGATGACATAAGCTTTATCAAATTTTTCAGAAATACTAGGTTCAACCACCTCGAAGTGCTACGACCATGAAGAAATGGGAGATATTGCAATTAGTAGTGGAAGAAGCTTATCAGGAGTTGGTTCGTCCAGTCACCACTTGAGTATCCCAGTTGAAAATAAAATTGAACCAATGATTACAAACCCCAAACAAGAAAAAGGAATTTCTTAAACTACCTCTAACATTAGGGGTAAACATAACTCGCACCTAACATTATTGAAATTATATAGATACTACCCCATGCAGTGTTAAAGTTAACAGTTTAATTTGGTTGACTGACGAAATGTCTATTTTACCTTTAGATACAACTATAATAGTGCAAAATGACTTATATACCTTCTACTAACTCAGAAAATATCCAAAATGAATAAACATGTGGATAAATTATAAAATGACATGTAGCACTATAAAAATATATAAGTTAATAATTAATTTAAAATTTTAAAAGTACACATAGTCCAATTACATTATAACACATTTTCTTTTCTTTTTATTCTTCCTCTTCCTTTTTGTTCTTTTTCTTTTTCCTCTTATTTTTTTTTCCTCTTTTCTCTGGTTTTCTCTTAATGAAATTAAAATATAATGCCAACAAATAATACTTAAATCAATATACACAATATGATTATACAAATTCACATAAAAAAAATAATATGATTATACGAAGACTGCAAATAATCAGTTCATTCAAATCCAACTTAGAACATAAAAAATTATAAGATTTAGCACAAGATCTGTATAAAAAAAATGTAAAATTTACCTGTTCATTAAGAAAATGAGAAATGGATTTGTAAGAGAATGACTATTTGAATAAGGTATGTAATCTTCTAACTCCATGGAAGCCAACCCTACAATACTGGCAGCCTTAAGCAAGACCCAAACTCAGCAAGTTAATCGTGAACCAGGCACGATTAGGGACAATAACCATCCGAAAACCAAATCTAGCAAAAAAACCCAGTTCGAAAAGCTTGAACTCTATCGTAATCCACGCGAATCAAGGATAACATGGTTGGGTTTGAAGGTCACAGAAAGAGAGAAGAGAAAGAAAAAAAAAATAATTAATTTTTTTTATACTACATCTAATATTTGGTGAGGAAGAGATACCAAACAACGAAAAAAAAAGATTAAAACATAGGTGAGAAAGAGATAACTAATTTTTATTTTGTTAAATATAAAAATAGGATAGAGTGACATTTATGCACTTTCAAGTATTAAAGTTAACAAATTTCAACTGACGGCATGAGAGTTTATAAGTGAAAAATGATGTTGTTGGAGTCTACTTGTATTTTTGTCAAACCTTAGAGAGGTTATTGATATTAACCTTAAAAAAGAAATATGACGATGTTAAGACATTGAAAAAGAAATTGATGGTTTATCTAGTTGAAAATAAATTGAGGCCGATTATGTAAGGGAAGATGTGGCCGAAGAAGAAATAAAGCTGAAAGACATTCGACCAGCATCTTTGAGGATGGATGATTCCAAGGCTGAAGTCCAATAGCAACTCATTAAAGTAAATTTGGAGATAAAAGATGAACCTTAGCCAACATATGTAAGCAACTTGCCGGAACCTGACTTAAAGGCCGAAATAATTGAACTCTTTTTGAAGTTTAAGAATTGTTTTGTGTGGAGTTTTCATTAGATGCCAAGTTTGGATAGAAGGCTAGTTGAGCACCGGCTTCCTATTTTAGAAGGGTTTAAGTCGTATAACAACCACTATAAAGGATGTTACTATAAATACAATTATTGGTGAATGATGAAATCGAGAAGCTGTTAAAGGGTGACCAAATATCCAGATTGGCTTTTCAATGTGGTTCCTGTGACCAAGAAGAACGGTAATATCCAAAATATGCGTGAATTTTAGAAATGAAAATTTGACAACACCAAAAGACAAGTATCCAATGTCAATGGCTGACCTTTTCATAGATAAGGCGACGAAACATGAAATTTTGTCCTTCATGGATGGTCATTTGGGATATAACCAAATCTTCATTGTTGAAGAAGATATCAAGAAAACTATGTTTAGATGTCTAAAAGCTATTGGAATATTTGAATAGGTTGTCATGCCTTTCGGATTAAAGAATGTAGAGTAACTTATTAAAGGGCTATGAATGTAATTTTTCATGATATGATAGGATGTTCTCTTGAGGTTTATATTAATGGTGTGGTGGTTAAGCCCGATCAAAAGCAAGATCATGTGGCCAAGTTTAGGAAAGCATTTGAGAGGATGAGGAAACACAAACTAAAAATGAATCCCCATAAATACGCTTTCAGGGTTTCAACTGGCAATTTCTTAGAATTCTTAGTACATCAATATGGGATCGAGTTAGATAAGAATAAAGTTCAGTTATTGTACAGCTCAGCCACCCAAGAACAAAGAGGAATAGTAGAGCTTGATCAAAAAGATCAACTTTCTAAAAGATTCATCTCTAATTCGTCTAGGAAGATTCAAGGTTTTTCCTTTCTTCTTCGATTAAAGAATTAAAATTTAGTGGGAAGATCATCATTAAGAGACTTTTAATCAGATAAAAGCCATAAAAGGTTAGAGCTTCGCAAATTTTTTAGCTTACCATCCATGTCTGGAGATTGAAAGAGAAATGAACCCGATAGAAATATCTGTGATTTCACTCAGTCCATAGAAATTAAGTTTTGATGGATCAAGGATACAAGATTTGGTAGGCATTGGGTTTTAATTGCCCTAACAACCAAACCAAGTATGAGGCATTGATTATTGACCTTGAAATTATGAGGCCGACTGGAGTTTTAACGGTCAAAATAATGAGTGATTTTCTTATGTTGAATCAGTTGACAAGTAAGTACAATTGCAATAATATTAATTTAACCTCATATTGTATGACGTGACACGTCCACATGTACCATAAGAGCTTAACCATGAGGCCAATGAGATAACCCAAATAGTTTCAGGTGTTTATATCCCAGAGAACTTGAAAAAGATGATTATCAACATTAATAGATGAACCCTCACGTCCTTACAAGAAAGAGGTGTTCCAATTGATATTTATTATTTAGAAGTTAAGCAAAACGATTAAAGATACCTATTGATCAAATACTTAGAAAATCCAAATGCACCCAATGATAGAGATACTTATTGATCAAAGGATGCGAGAGGTACACTTGTGATATTTAGCAAATAATTGTATAAAAAGGGTCAGGATGACTTGTTGCTAAGGTGTTAGGGAAAATATGAAGCCATGCTTGTCATGGTTGAGTCTATAAAGACATTTGCAGTGCTCACAGGCTAGAGTAAAGATGCGTTGGATGATTTGATGACAGTTTTTATTAACCAACCATCTTGGCTGATTACATTAGGTATGCAAAAAGATGTCAGACATGTCAGAAGCATAACCCAGTCCAATGTGTTCCGGCCATACGTCTTAACCCCATTATAAAACCATAGTCATTCCGAGGGTAGGCCATAAATCTGATAGGCAAGGTACATCCACCTTTCAATAAGCTACATTTATCATCATTCTAACATACTATTTTACAACGTGGGTGGAAGTATGACTAATGAAAATGGTAAGTCAGGCTGAGGTTATAACTTTTTTGAAAAAAAAACATGATTCATAGGTTCGACCTTCCAAAAACTATAGCTGTTGAATGGAGAATAGAGTTTATGGAGGATACCATTATTGAACTTTGTGAAAGATTATGGTTTCAAGTTCACTCATTCGACCCCATATTTCGCTCAAGCCAATGGACAAGTCAAGGCTAGCAATAAGGTTCTAAAAGCAATTTTAGAAAAAAAAAAAAAAAAGAACATTGATAACCCTAAGGAATGGCATGCTGTATTTTCAGATACATTATGGGCTTATCGGACATCCAAAAGATTTAGAATAGGCATAACACCATTTGCCTTAATATATAGTCTTGACGTCATCCTTCCTATGGAAGTCATGATGATGTTGTTAAGGGTGGCTTATCAATACAATCTCTTGCCAGCTGATTACACGCAAGTAATGATGTAGGAAATCAAAGAGCTGGATGAGGTAAGGTTGACAGTTTTAGACGACTTGCACGTACAAAAAAAGATCATGGCTAGGATGTACAACAAACGAGTCAAGCGTAAGGACTTTGGAGAAGGAGATTTGGTATGGAATGATATTTTGCCTATTAGCTTAAAAGATCCTAAGTTTGGAAAATGGTCTTCTAACTGAGAAGGACTATATGTGATTCTGAAGGTTGTGGGTGAAAAGGCATATCAATTGCAAGATAAAGAAGATGGACTGAAACACTCCAACCCAATTAATAGTCATTTTCTGAAAAAGTACTACTCTCTATTTGGGAGACTCATAATGTGGATAGTTAGATATGTACAAGATGATAGCTTGGATAAGGCCGTAGTAATGATTGTAGGCTTTATTGGCCACATTATTTTTTAAGTTTGTTAGTAAAATTAGATCACACAAGTCATTTTACTTCATTTTAAGTTATATTTTGTTTCTTTGTAATTGGTAGAATACATGGAAAATAACTAATGCATAAAGCAGTTGGTTAAAAAGCCACTAAGAATGTTTTGGTCGAAGGACCATTACATAACTAGATGAAAGCTAGTAAAATATTACTGCAACTAAATTGTAAAGTAAAAAATGATGGAGCTATTCATAGCATCCTAGGATGCATTATGGGTAGCTATCGCTGCTTTAGTTTATGTTTTTGTCTCATCTTTACTCGTAGATGCATTGAGGAGGTCAATATATTAGACGTGTAGCTATCACCGCTTCAGCTTGTACCTTTGTCTCATCTTTACTTGTGGGTGCATTGAGAAGGTCAGTATATTGGTTTTTCTCTTTTTCTTCCTTGTTAATGGTAAGCTGGATATAACGTCGTAAATTTCTATAACCTCCTCAACTTCAGCTAATTTGGCTTTTTGTTTTTCTTCTAAATGTTCTTGAGCAGCCAATTCAACCGTAATATAGTATGACACTTTAGATTAGATTGATATTTGAAGTGAAATCATAGAAGAACGGTGTGTTGCTGTGTCGAAGACGTTCTCACGAAACTTATTAAATGTCGCTACTTCTTCATTTAAGGAGTCAATGAACTTTGAAATAGTTTATCTCATACTATCAGGGAAGAATCCAGCATGAAGAAACACAGTAAAGGACTTGTGATAATTATTTTGTGCATCTTCTTTAGTAACGATAACGAATCCTATGCAACCATTTCTAGCAGTACCTTTTTGGTTGCATCAACTTTTTTCTTATCTGTTTGAACCAGTTGAGTGTTTAAGACTTAAGGAGATGAGTTTTAATTGAAGAAGCTTTCAAGGTCGGTAAATACATAGGGTTTAATAACTTCCTTAGTATGATATTGAAAAAGAAAATCAGCATTAGAAAAGGTAAGTGACAATAAAAGCATGGCATGAAAGTAAAATTTACCTCAGAGGTGTTGGTTTGAGTAAGCTCATGATCAAAATTTTGAGTAGCATGATCGGGTCGACAAAAAAATTGTCGAAGTTAGAGTTGCCTTCAGCCTTGGTTATGTCCTCAATGATGAGATGAGAGTTAAATTTTAAGGTTGAACATTTAGGCATTTCAGTCCATAAATGGCGGGCTAGATCTACAGGCTGAAAGTCAACCTTATAAGACACATCATACAATTGAAAGTCAAATAATATGATAAATTGATTAGGATAATAACATATCACACTCATGATAGTTGAGACTAAGAAAGTTATGTCTAGATTGGCTGAACTAGATGGAGTAATTTTCTTGCACAAGGGTCATAGTGTGATGAGGGGTCGGGTTGTCTACAATTGTAGCCCCTGGAGCTAAATTACTTATTTAGGTTGACCTAGAAAGAAACGTGGCCAAAATCTAAAAAAACACATGTGTTAGCATTGCTTGTGAAATCTTTGTTAATGTTAATTACGGAAGGTGACTATTGTAGTTTCGAACTCTGAATGATATGATAGTTACTCATTCGATGAGGATTGATTGGCAATGTAGGTATTGGTTATAAGGGCATGTCAGTTACATTCCGAAAAGGAAGCCGAGTTGTTTTTCTTCTTTTTTATGATAATATTTCTTAGTGGAATATTTTGACTTGGGAGTATTATGTGCTACAAGTAGGATAATATATTGAGTAAGAATAAAAGTAGATGAAAAAAAGTTCAAGCTCAAACTTACAGGACTAGGTCGGCTGCTGGAAGTTTTTGTCCTCCTTTTCTTAGTAGTTTGGAAAATGGTTGCAAAATTTATCAGAGTCTGCAAGGAAAAGAGTTAATCAGTGCATGATAATAAATGTTTAAGAAAGTGAGAAGTATACCTGAATCAGCAGGTAGGGAAGATGAAGCACTGTGAATGGTTGAACATGCTACTATTTTAATAGTTAGAATGATACCTATTGTAGGCATTCCTCATGTGAAGGTTTCATATATTTAGTGGTGATTTCAGCAGATGCAAAAAACATGAGACACCGTGTCTCAAGCTAAATGCATAAAATAGATACACACTTTGTTGTTCCACCATAAATCATAATGAGAAGTGAAGTTCACAGATTCAGTTGAAACTTCAAGCCCAAAGGAGTTTTGAAATATTTTGTACAAGTGAAATCATTGGAATTCAGTTCCATTCTTGATAGCGGGACAAGTAGAGGTTAAGCCATTAAATGAAAATGCTAGGGAAATAGTAATGGCTTGGTATATCCCAAATTACCATGCTACGAAGGACGGTAAATAAACCATTACACCACATTGACTCTTTTTGTTATCAATCCCACAATAAGGAAGGTCCCTACATGCCAGCACACTAGAGAATTTCTTGATAAGATAGTGTCTTAGAGCATCACCATAGGAAACATCACTAGAAATTGTAAAGAAAATATTGTTGTTACGACGACTAGAAAGAAGCGGCTGATGATAGACATACTGAGGACGATCCTTGCAGCTATAAAGAATAAAAAAAATACCTGTACAGAGTGCATAATAAGACCTAACTATAATATCATTCATCCAAAAGGTATATTAGCCCTTTCCATGGTAGGTAGATTGATTTCTTAAAAGTGCACGTAAAGTTATATCTGGAGAATTCATAGAGGCCTATGGACATTAAGGTTGATTTCATAAGGGTATGCAGATATAAAAGCAATGACTTAGTATAGATGAGCTATCACCAAGGGGTCCAAGGATACAGGTCTACCGATTGCTAGAGATTTTGCGATATCAATAAACTGGAATGTTATTTTTGAAGCAAGTACATAGAAAAACGTGCTTACAGAGCCATATTAGAAGGAGGGCAGGACTACCTATGCCTTTGTTCATTCTAAAAAATTGACCGTAATTTTTTGTGTCCTTATGAAATCTTGAGATATCTTATGATGGTGAGCTAGACAGGACATCAAAGGAAGTCAGTTCGTTTTAAGTCTCAATGTTAATAAGGGTGGGGATCATCATTCCAAATCTGAAATTAAAGGTGTTTGTAACTAGAAACCAAAAGTATGTTGCAACTGCAAGGATAGCTTGATCATAGTGTATAGGCAATCGTAATAGTTGGATGGCTTCATCTATACCAATTATTTTCTAGCTTGATCTGCAGTGTGGTTCTAACCTATCAATTCATCCAACCTTATATGTGGAGAAGGAAGGTCAATTTGTAAATGCAAAATAGGAAGTAGTTTCTTTCGTCTTTTAGAAGATGTCCATTTTGACCAATTGATAGATTTCCACTCAATGGGGCAAGCCAAAATCCAATATCTTATGTCAACAACATTCTTGACAGGAGCATAACTCATTTCATCTGTCAATTTCTTTTTATTTAGGTCCAAACCGTGATTCATTTCTTGATTTCAATTCTGGTCTAGATGATAGATTTGGGTAACTTCCACTTAATAATCCATTGGAGGTTGCAAAATAGTATAACAGAGTGTTATGAAAAGAATAGTAAATTTTGGCTAAGTAATGAATTTCTATTGGATCTTTTGGGCAATGGAGTAAACTGCAAAAAGAAAATTTTCAAGTTATTTTTCGTTGTTCGAGTATTATATTTATACTATAGATATATTATAGACAAGGGTTGAGACTTACACACTTGTCAAACCAGAGATAAAAAAGAAAATTTTCTATTTCATGACACCTTGAAAATCATAGATAAGGGAACCTGTAAGGTTTTTGAGTCGTGGACTAATGACATCAAAAAGATGCACGACGAATACAATTGTAGTGGCCAAATATGAAATTGCTTTGCAAGTTGGTATGTGATTCACAGTTTTGTATTTGATTGATGGATGATGGGAATGCCACATGGTTTGATAAGATATATGTATATATATGGAAGCAATTGCGACTTTTTTTGCTAAAAAAATAATGTACAATGAAGCTATATATAATTATATTATATATAATATTGATAGAGGCCATATTACTTTAAACTGGAGAGTTATTGCATTGTAGTACCTGGGTGATGCGGTCGTGTGATTTTATATGTACGCGTCGTTTGCATTATGGGATATTAGAAGAAAGATCTTAAAAGAGAACACTACATGTATGTGAGAGGTTGGTGAAGATTATAATTAAAATATAAATTATTCTTCATGTGTACGTCGAAAAGCTTTAGAGGAGAGATGGATGTTGCTTACGTCATGGTTATGGTGGCAGTTTGCAAGGTTATGGGCTCCATGTGTTCATTTTTGGATTATTTTATTTGTAGATGTTATGGTTTGAAAATGATTGAGAATTGAAATTAGAAATGGAAGATATTATAATGAATTAAAAGAGTTAGGATGTTTGAAATAAGATAGAATGCATGTTAGGTGTTTGAATAAATGCTTTAGTAACATTAATTGTATGAGTTTAAAATTTTGGTAATGTTTTCATTTTAGGTGGTGTGTTGTTTATAAGTTTTGTTATTAGAATGCATAATGAAGTGTCACTTCTCAGTCGTCAATAATGAAGTGTATCGAAGACATCCTTCTTAAATTTATGGAAGATCCCGATAAGCTATCTAAATTAAAGAGAAGACAACTAAAGAAGTTTGAAGATAGCTGTTTCGATACTCTCTATCCACGAATGAGTGAGCTTACCTTAAGTGGCGTCATATTACACAACATGATTGTAAGATAGAAAATTCACTGGATATTTCTCCTCCGGCACATTCCAATTGAATAAAGAATACATATTTTGGTCATATTAAAAAGATTAAAAATTCTAATGTAAGGGATGTATTTGTATATTTAAAGCTTAGGCAACTTGAGCATGAAGATGACATCAAAAGATTGATCTTGATACTTCCTCAAATGTAGTCTACCTAGCAAGGATAGATGAAAACAAGCGTACATGCTATGCAGGGTCATATAATAAAATCATGGTTAAAATGATTTACCATTAAAAACCATAAATTATACATACAAAAAAAATATATACATAGTTTAGTTTAGTAATTCACCAATAAATTATAATATTAGGTATTATTTATATATAATCATCTTAATACATGTGTATAAAAATATATGTACATATTTTATCTTGCACCACCACCACTAGTTCCACCATCGCCCTCCTGATTTATCGGCTTAGTACATCTTGCCCTATTATGTCTCATCATTTCACATCGACCACATTTGTATTTAATCTTTTCCTTTCCTTGAGATAATATTCTATTTTTTCTTGGCTTAACAACATCACATCTTCTATGGTCTAGAGGTCGAACTACTTTTATTTGAACTTCATGTGGAACCTCCTATTGACTTGTGTCACCAATAAGATATATGGAATCTCCATAAGCTAAATAAAGTGTGTCGGTACAATAATACTTTGAGCACATATTGTGGAACTTGACATGTCTGTACAAACATATCACCATACCATGCACACAAGGATACTAATCAAGGTCAAACTTCCTGCAGGTGCAAGACTTGGTAATTAAATTGACCTTACCTTTTATTTAACCACCTGCCATCTTGTGCTCAATATGATTGATAGGTGTAACAAATGAAAATTATGCAACTTCTTCCCTCTTTTTCAATCGTTCCTTGGTCCATATTGTCAATGTAGTTTTCATATTACATTATTGTAATAGAATCATTATTGTAACTTTGATCAAATAGTTTTTCAACAAAGGCGCAAGTGGCATTTCTCTTGCATCCCTAAGTATTGCATTGATGCATTCGACAATATTTGTAGTCAACGTGTTGTATAGAGTAACCGAAAACTTACAACGAACCCACCTTTCAACTTCTATTTTGGATAGATATTCAACTACCCATATATTGATATTCCGCAACTCATTCATATAGTAGTCAAACCTTAATAGCAAATACACCTCCATAGCTAAGTAAAAGGCAGGGAGGATTTCATCTTCATGTTCAAACTTCTTAGCCTTAAGATTTTGACTAATATGGTACATACATAATTCATGGTAAGGGTTCAGATAAACAACTTTCAATGCATTCTCAATACCTTTATGCCTATCCGATACAAAAATCAAATTGTTAGGTTCTCCATATGCTTATTTAAAACACTGGAAGAATCATGTGTATACAACTTTATTTTTAGCATCCCCTCCACCAAAAGCAAGTGGATAAATTTGATCATTTTCATCTACAGTTGTAGTAAAATATAGATAGCCATGATGTTTCAAAGTTGTCCCATCAACAACAACTGGTTTTGTGTTGGAATGAAAACCTTGTATGCTTGCTCTTAATGCCATAAAACAGAATTTAAAACATTCTCCATCATCAGTAGCAATGTGTGTGACTGTTCTTGGATTATTAGCTTCCAACATTGCAAAATATAATGGTAGCCTTGAGAATGACTCTTCTATAGTGCATCTAATACTATTTAATGCATGTTCTTTTTCCCACCATGCTTTATTATTAGATATGTATACACCATATTTTAACTTCACATCAAATTTTGTCTCATGTGGCTTGTATACATGAGCAATCCCATCATATTTTTCTTTTATATCATTTTCAATAACTTTGCTAGTAGCTAGCTTATGATTTCCATTGACGGCTTGTGAATATTGAAGACAAACATGTGTATGAAAATATGCCCTTACAATGGACTTTCTCCACCATCACTTGAAGATATCATTTGTTTCGGCAATAAACTTACTAGGAATTGAGATGAAGGCAATGGACTTTCACGCACTTGTTGACTTTGTGGCAATTGAATTTCAAAAGATGTTTGAGTTTCTGGTACTTGTGTTTCCCAAGGCGTTTCGGTTTCCAACACTTGAGTTTCTCAACATTTTTCACTTTCTCAAGGTGTTACATCTTCTGGCAATTGAGTTTTCCACTTTTAGTTTTTCGAATAGGACCTTCCTACATGTTGAGATTCCCATATAGGACTTTGAGGTACTTGAATTTCTCACAATTAAACTTCCTCCACATTAGATACACTTATATGTTCCCCCTTTCTTAATCTTTCTCCAATCTGAGTGGAAGGGCAAGAAGATGACAAATGATTTCTTTCACTTCCCAAGTTTGTAGTCGGAAAATTTTCATTATTGGCTCGCTCATTTGAAAAATGTTGATGAACCCTTAGCAAAATCTACACATATAATGGAGTCACCGACACTTCTTTCACTACTCGAAAAAATATTTTCACATTTTTATCTCGTTTTATTTATTATGGAGCACATGGTTGGTAACTTACTGTGAAATGATATTTCAACTTTAAATTGTATTGTTGTAAACCTCATCCACCAATTGCTCTAGGAACAATTTTGAGGAACTTCGATCACTTCCAATTCATAATTCTTGAATTGCCAACGATCATCGTCACCTTAATACCACTTTCCATCATAAAACACAATAATTATAATAGTATATTCTGATTTCATAGTACCTATTTGCAGTTGAGAAATAAATCATAACATCATAAGGTAAAGAAAAAAAATTGCTATAAAATTTTCAAATTGATAGCCTGGAAGTGGGCACCACCAAGTTGGTGTTGGGCTACCACCAAGCCAGGCCCGTTGGTGGCCCACTGACACACATCATTCAATACCACTGATAGCCTGGTAGGTGGTTGGCTGTAGATGGGCACCACTTGCTCTATTCACCGCATTTTTCTCACCATATGTGAGTTTTCATAGTTTTTTTTTTTTGAAAAAAAATCCCATATGAAACCCCAAAAACCTAAAATAAAAATAAGGAACCCAATTGAAAATAAAGAATAAAAATCTAAAATGAGATGCATTTTTTTAACTTACAGTAGTTCAAATGGTAGCTATTATAGCTCGGTTTGTTTCACCTTCAAAAGGAAATGTCTCAAATTTAATGGACATATTTTCTAATTCATGTCTCTTTTTGTGAGTGTAATATAGATGTTTCTGTAATGCATTATACGTACATATTTATTACATTTTATATAGAAAAGAGTTAGTTTGGTAAAAGTATAAACAAAAAAAGTTATTAAAATTTTAATTTCTACAAAAAATAAGAAATAATTTAAGGGATTTAAGGGACCCTATTACTGGCTATGACAAAAAAATCCAAGTAGGTTTGAGCACAACATTTTGTGCTGAAAAGCGAAGGCTTTATTAGCTTGATGAAGGAATTGTTAAATGTACATGTATTTATTTATTTACATAAATTTATATAAATACATATAATATATTAGCATATGTACGTTATATGATTTTGGATTTGGCTGCGTGAGAGGTGGCTTTTGTTTAGAAGTCTGGGTTGATGGAAACTAGGTGAGATATGAAGCTGTGGCGGAAGGTATCTTGCTAAAGAAATAGTGAACGTCCTCACCTACTGAATGAAGGGGTTGGTATTAGTTAATTAATTATTTACTACTCGTTCAGTAAGATCAGCAAAATCCAGAGAATTAATCTTCCTATCCAAACAACATCATTCAATTTGAAAACCACATGCAAAAAGTAAGACGGATTTCCCAATGGCTTTCACCTAAAAATTAAGATGGAAAGCCCGAAACAAATGGATTTGACGTTCACTAGCATTCCCTTTACAATTTCCCAAAAACAAAGTTTGTTCCTCCATTTTGAGGATTTACCTCCATATATATATATATAGATATATATATATATATATATACACAAAAATAGAGATAAAACACTGAAACCACAATGTAAAAGTTTGCTTTTACTTCATTTTATCAGACAGAACAGAACCCTTGCAGATTGGGCATGAGTTTTTCATTGACAGCCACTTTTTGATGCAGTTCACATGGTAATCGTGCCCACAAGTTTTAAGCGCCCCAACATCATCCATGTTGTTGTACTCCTCCTGTCAATTACAGAGACAAGTTTGTTAGTGCTGGTTCTAATTATGGAGTAAGAATCTAAAAAATATAGCAACCAGACTCCCAAATCTCAATTAATTAAGTCGTGAAAGAAACTGGAATCATGGTTTTGGAAGGAACTACGTTTATGTAGAAGTGCTCGGATCAATTAACGAAGACAACTTGTTTTCTTTTACATTGAACAAAAACCTTCATGGGATTGCTATTGGAATTCATTGTTTATTTACTATGCATCCAAGATATCATCCAAGATATAACAACACTACATTTAAAACCCAAGTCAATAAAAATTCTGTTTCAAACTAAGTTCAATACTCACAAGGCAGATTACACACGATCCTTCCTCCTGGATTTGATCGGAGGAACAATATATTGTTTCTGTCAAACACTTGGCTATCAAATCTTCAGACAAACCAGTGTTGACGTTTCCAATCCTTTCCCCAAGAGCAAGTAGTTCCTGCTTGGGCAATATTTCATAATATTGGTTAGGATCTAACAATCAAAGGTTAACAATGAATGGAAGAAAGAATAGATAGGAATACCTCATAGCTCATGTTGTCAATGTCCAGCCTCATGTCTCTATGCTGATCAAACATATTTCTAGACCCATAAAAGGCTGAGCGATCCACCACCATAAAACCCTGCAAATGGATCTCCCTCCAGCAGTCAGTAAATGATACTAGTGACAAGAAGGAAGAAAAAATCTTTTGGTGATACTTAATATCAGGTTCATGCAATGTAATAAATTATCTTTAGCACATACATGGATGTCATTGAGAAAAATATCTGCTGGAAGGACACATCCTTCCATCATGTTAGATTTTAGCTCTTTTGCATTAATTCATCTAACAAAATAATAATATCAGCACGACAGATCAAAGGGTGCAGATGGGTGCAGATACGCTGCCAGAGGAAATGCAAAATGATAGAGAGGATGTTGCCTCCATTTGTTAATTAAAAATGAACCTGAAAGTGACTTCAGAACACCTTTTCTATTAACTTAACAGACCCGTTTTGCCCACATTTCTAAAAGGGTTCTGAAATTACAGTTGTGTGAGCCAAATTATATACCAGATTGAATTAAACTAGCATATTTCTTTGATCCTCTGTAGAGACTTCTAAAGCTGTGCACCAAGTGAAATTAGCTACAGCGGTACTTTCAGTTTTTATCTCACCCCTAAAAACAGAAGTTCTATTTTTTCTTAAGCATTACAAACAGTACTTGATTCCATGGTTTTGGCAACCCTAAACATTATAAGCAGCAGTGAGCATAACACAAACAGGAGAATACAACATAACTATGCTAAGGAATTCCACCACTGAAGCTCTGTACAAATGGAAAAAATCTCAACAATAGTTTCCTCCCTTATTGCCTAAGGTAGCATGCTCTCACATGTGACAAGAGGAACTTCATGAGTTCGAGTACATACCTCAGAAGAAAATCGATCATGGAGACCTGGCTCATCAGAGAGTAATCGGTATCTTTCATTTGATATCCTTGGTCTACCATTTCTATCACTGTTACGCCACCCAATGTTGGATGGTGGCCTAGGGTGTCTAGGATAACTTTCAGTAACTAACTGCAATCCATCATCTGAAGGAGCCACATGTCCCAAGCGCAAGCTACTGGAAGAAGCTCTGAAATTGGGGCTAGTTCTTTGAGAATAGCTACTGCGAACACCCCTAATGGATTGAGCTGAGGTTCCAGGATAACTTTGAGGAACAGCAGTGCTTCTGCTCGGAATGAAATCATGATGATATTCCTCATTACTGACACTGCTCCCTAAAAGAAAGTGAGTGGGCTCGTGACTGAAACCATTTGTATCTGTGATTTTTAAAACAACAGTTCTCTTAGACACAGAAAGATGCTAAATGTATGACACCAAAATATATGTAAAACTAACCTGATGCTAGAATTCTTCCATGAGAAGAAGACGCACTAATATGGTTCCAATCTCGAGTCAACCCACCTGAGGTCTGGCCTGAAAGATCCATAGCGCTAGAATGGTCAATGGGATGACCTGTAGAGTATGAATTGTGTGAAGGATTGCTTGACAAATGTGCCCTAGATAGGTTGGATTCCAAATCATGTGCAGATCGACTTCTCACATTCCTCATAGATCCCTCACCCCTTATTGAGAGACCATTCCCTCTATAACTGGGTGCCATAGTAATGCGATCCCGAGGCATGTGCTGCACATCTAAACCCACCTTCTCATGCCGCAATTCTGAAGGTATAGGGATGTCAGAGGAACTTCCAGCACTATAATATCTGCTTGTACTACCTCTCTCACAACTTGAGGGAATTCCAGGGCTTTTACGCTTGTGAAGTCCTCTTCCATTACCCATTGTAAGATCAACAAAACCACCATCAACACCATGAAATGCGTGTCTATCGTAGTTGGAAGAAGATGCATGATGTGCATAGTTTTCTGCAACTGTAGTGAAGGTTCCAGCACTTAATGGATGCTGATAGGGATCATGAGATGGGCCTGAAGCATCTGTTGGATAATGAGGTAATCCAACACTGTGACTTGAAGAAGAATACCCAGTTGACCTTGGCACAGGATTCCAATGTGGATTAAAATGCATACCATCTACAAACATATTTTCCACAGGATGGAAAAATGAACCATTGTCACCAGCAGCCCTGGCTGGAATATGAGGTGCAAAGTTAGTTACAGCTATGGAGACATTTGCACAGACAGGAAATTTTCAAGATTATACACACATAAATGACACCAGCTTCCACACAAAATCTTCAGTCATGAGGCATAATAGAAAGAAATTCTAGGATGCCAACAATTTACAAAACATTTTTCATGCCTAACATTATCTAACTTAGTATATTGACAGGGGTAGTAACTCCATTCCTGAAACATTAATTAGATAATTGTTCTACACATTTACATATCGTCGATATTCAACAAAGACAATATAAAATAAATAAAGGCATATCTAGTCACCATACCCATGTACTCATAAGGTTGCTCTGTATGCATATGATTCCAGTTCTGATCAGGCTCACTCTCAAACATTTGAGATGTGCTGAATGGATGTCTATGCCCCATTTCTATGTCCCCTTAAAGTTGAGAATAAGTTACGTCCTTGAGTTAAGGATAAGCTATGTTTTATGTCCTCAGTCAGAAAATCCTTTGCAAGAGAGACCCAACCTGCATAAAATGGAAAGGTATTCAGAAGCAAATTGAAAAATTACAATATTCTTACTTAGTTACAAATGGTGGTTTCTTGTTGCAAACTCTAACTACTCTAAAATCATAAGTAGATTTGAAAAAGTTTTGTTCCTCTGAATCTCAACTCTATAAATATCATCTTTCCTCCCTCCCTATTGAACATAGGATTTCTTTCTTTCTTCTCCCTTGATAATTTAGTTAGGAAAATGTCAACATATAATATAAAGCTTCAATATCATTAATTGATAAATTAAGATACCCGGCAGATTTTTTCAACTGTTATTCTATCCAAAGGCAACAAAAAAATTAAACAAATCATTCTTCATCCGTACTAAATACAGGATTACAATAACATAAAATATCAGAAAACTGTGTATATCATGAGTATTGAAGTATATTTGTTAGTGTTGGTAAAGACTATTATCCATTAATTAAATTAATTTTATTGTTTTTCCAAAATGAGGGCCAATTGATCTATATTAGAGGTGGAGCAGCCATAATACACTACATTAATCAATTCAAAGGTTCTAGAAAATAGCAATAGTTTTTCAACCTCTCTCCTTGTTTCAGCAGTTCATGAAACTCCAATTCTTCACATCGTTCAAAATAATTATAGGTTCATCATCCATTTTATAGTCAGCTTTTGATCTTTCTGTTTTATCATGCATTTACTTCCTATATTTTGGACACCTGAAAGCAAGAACAGTAGATAAAATTGAAACTGAAGCCACAAGACAAGTTATTTTTATGGAAACAAATCTTTATAGCTCTACCTTCCCCACTTCATATAGAAATTGCATAATTTCAAAATAATTAAACCAGATATTGTAGACCTTAAATAACCCACTTGTAACTTTGTGAAGACTCAGAATGATTAATTTGCAATTGTAGTTCAAGCCCACAAAGCAAAGTCACAAATAATGAAGAGTAAAAATAAGTAAGCTAGATGTGTGCCCAAAGCCTATTTGTATATTTAACCTTTCACATAAACCGTGATTAGATTGCCGACAACCCACTTGTACCCAACAGTCTCCTCACACTGGCAAGTCAACCAAATCCCATGACACTTGCTTGTACTCATCTCTGATAGATAACCTCTCTCAATGAAAATCAAGAGAGCATCATTCTTATTCTGAAGGAATGAAAAATAATAGAAAGTGTAAAGGCATAGTTAAAAAGAGACCAATATTAAATGATATGATATGGACTCAGAATTGGATGCTTAGTTCCTATTCTTCATCCCCAAAACATAGACATGGTAATTGAGATTCAAGGTGGGAAGAAGTGGAATGAATAAAAGAAGGATCGCTCAAGGAAGGACATTACCTGAATTAGAGTCATTAGTCACTAAGCAGATGCAATAGAGGCAGTCTCAGTTATATATTTTCCTTATCCAAAAATTACACAGATATTCTTACCCCTATCACGCACTCAAAACCATCCATGGGTATAGACACTGATAAAGGCACATCAGTGGAAGACACATACAGCTCCATGGTCCTAGAAATGATATTCATGACATATACTCTCTGGAAAATGACATTGCATGCTTTACCTTTCAATGTATGAATCTCAGTCAGAAAATATATGCCAAAACAATAATATCTCACTTACGTAAAGCAATGAATATTAAAAAAAGCAAGACACAAGTTAAATTGACACAACCATAAAAATGAGCCCAGTAGCCTAGTTTCATTATTAAGTCCAAATAAAAAGCTAGCCAAGAACCATTGCAGATGAGCAATAAAACAAAAGATTATGTGCTACGTGGCACAGATGGCTAATTAGAAGTATCCTTTCCCAAACAAAGAACATCCCTCAAAGAAAAATGGGTAAAATCACCAAAATGCAAGCGTATGCACACATGCAATAAATAGAAGTATGACACATCAGACAAGTCATGAACACATAGGCTAACATCAAAGATATGGAAAAACATAATAAAACCAATACAAAATAGGTTTTTTTTTTTTAAATCAAAATAAAATAAATGGGAACCAAACAGGAAAAACAAGAAAAAGAATTTAGCTAGCCTGAGGAGAAGAAACCCAAAGAAATTACGGAAACCATTTAAAATATTTTCTGCTTTCTTTTTCAAAAAGGCAATCGCTGGAGACTCAACAAAATAATTACATCTTTCTTACTCCTCAAAAAAAAAAAAAAAAAAAAGGAGTAGAGGAACTACACAAAAATAAATAAATGACAGGAAAATAAACAATGCAGCCTAGATAGAAACCACAGCAGCCATTTGTTAAAAATTCTTTATACTCTGAACATCATTCATATTATATTTCCACAAAAAGTGGAAAAAAAGGATTAACCACCCTCACAAGTATTCTACAGTGTGAGTTTCTCATGCACAGTTATTGTTTCAGGTGGTATTTTCCCTTCGGTTATCCAAATTCCTGTTGTTAAAATATTATAATAACTTAACCTGAGTCATTTATATATATAAATTTTTTTACTTTTGTCAATTTGATCATCAAGTTCTATTCAAATTATGCCAAAGCTTAAAAATGGAGATTATCACCTTTAGAGATTGACATTAATTAATAAAATATTATGTAAATTTACATTTCCAATATTTGATCTATCATCTCAACTGTAGCTCTAACAAATTAATAGAACACAAAAAGTATGAAATATAGCCCCTGTAACAGAATAGTGTTATCATATAATACAGTGTATCAAACAAAAGAAAATAATCTGGAAAAACAAAGAAAAAAATAAAAATGTAAAAAAGAAGCTATTATCAAATCTAAAACAATAACTGAATTACCAACATACAAAAAATATTGGTACTTCCATTCAACCCATGAAACAACTTTCTATTGCAGCCTATACGATGAAGTCGATGTTCATGTGAATGAAGTGTCAGATACCTTTTAAAAAGTGCCAAGTTAGAAGACTTGATAAGTGTCAAGTCAGATACATTTTGAAAAGTGTTGAAGTTCAGCAACCAAATATAGTGAACATTGCTTAAATTACAACCGACTAAGACTGCATCAAGTTTTTCAATACTTACAAATCCTCCCCCAACTCCTCTGAAATGACAATTCAAAATTATTTTTTAAAATTATTCATAATTGAAGCAATAGAATACAAAGAAAGGAGTAAAATTTCCTTAAGATACAATTGCCGACATTGTGAGACAAAATCTTCACATTTACACTTGTAAACTCACTTCTCCAAAAAGGCACGTCAGTAAAATGATTTCCTAGAAAAACAATAGAGATATTCTCATAAATATGAAACCCCAAAACAGTCCCTAGATACTTGGCACAAAAAACACTTCAATAGACTTATTAGTAACAACCAATTATGAGCAACCACCCTTCCAGTCATTGAAGTTCACTACCTCCCATTTTGAAGTGCTATAAGCAAAGTCAACAACAAACTAAGCTTTCCATCCTGACATCCTCTACAAACGTCAAGGATCCACCTTTCCCACCACAACGCTAGAAGCATCAACATCTAAAAGATTTCCACTATGACCCTCCTCAGTCACGGGCATCCAATAACAACTGGATAAGTATATGATCATAAAACGTTTTTGTGCCACTAAATCCAAAATTCACATGTCACTAAACCAACACCATGAAAATGAAAACCCCACCACCATCAGGTAATCAAGTTTATTAAGCATAAATGGTCATCATTCAATATAAATTCAGAATCACCAGACAATAATCTCCATAAACCACATCCAGAAATGGTGAAGCCCATTAGAACAAACTCCATCACCAAAATCACCTAAGCATACAGATATTGGTAATCCATCACTGTTTTCCAACTCATTACACTGCTATTTAGGAGCAATTAAAAATGTCCGCATACCAGGACAAGGTGAATAAAGAGTTGATCATCGATATCTTAAAGTCAATGCAGCCGCCTATTGGCCTACAAGATAATTAATCTCCCTCCTCTCAGTAATACATAGCTTTTTTAAAAAAAAAAAACAAGAGAGAGAGAGAGAGAGAACTTTGTTATATCTCTCCTAGACTACCATATCACTCCTTATTTTTTTCCATTATAATCAAAACTCTGAAATCTAGTCAATCTAAAGATCATGCAATCCTCATCATGGTCCACAGATCATTTCAAGATAACCTCCACTAACTCAGGTGGATGTACCATGATGACAAAGTAAATACCAATTCAACAAGGTCTAAACAATTCAGCAAGTTAGATGTAGGATCCTTAGTACCATCTACCATGCTCCGCCAAAATGAAGGATGATTTGTGACAAAAAATGGCAGCAGAGCAGCTTAAATCCTGAAGAGATGACAAGGATTCAACTTAATCCAATTCCTCAGAAGTCCAATTAACCAAAAAATTCCTGCAACACCATTTGCAATTCAGAGCATGAAAAGAGAGGACTAGGACTAAGCAATCCACTGACTTCACTATCCTAAAGAGTAAGGCTTTTAGAGGAAAAAAAAGTCTATCAAAAGCAAATTGCAAAACAAAATTAACAGAAAAGGGAAACAAATATTTTAATAACATAAACAGACATATCATAACTCATTCCAGAACACGTTACTTATTGGCTTTTACTGACCACTAAATCAACCGCTAAATAAAGCACAAAGGTATAGAATAAAATTTTAAGGTAAATCTTTTAAAGAGAGTGGCAAGGCGGATCTGGAAAGTGCGAGTTAGAAAGCATAAATAGATTGGGAAGCTAAAAAAAATTGAATGCCTCACCTGCAAATGTAATAATGTCATCATTCCAAAAAATCATACATTATGTTTCATTTTTACTAGGAAAAGAAAACTTCATACATTATTTTTCATCTCAAGTTCAAACTCAAGACAAGTTACCAATCGTGAAACTACCTCAACACACTAAAACCAGCATAATAAAACCAACTAAACCTAGTTGATGCTTAGGCATCCGGAGCAGACAGATCAATGCTATTGATCAAAGACCTCATTCCCACAAGCAGCCTTGCATAAAAGGTAGACAACAAATTCTCAGCTATGAACTAGCCTTTGTTTAATAAAACAGTACGATAACCTGTTTTCTGTCAGAAGGAAAAGGGAATACTGAAAATAATTATAGTAAGAATGTTTCTTTCCCCTGAGATCTTGGTAACTATCACAAAGTTTTGTTAAATTCCCAGGTTAATCATCAGAAAGCAACACTGAACGGCACCGAAGGTGTATAACAACTGTTTTACATTTAGGAAGGCAAAATGCAAACCTGTAAAATTTCCTGAATTTCCCATATTTAAATAGAACAAATATTCAACTTTTGTAAATCCGAAATTGTATGAAAGAATCTGCAATAGAACAACCGAAACACAAAAGCAAACCTCCGCAATAGTTCTTCAGTACTCACTAGCAAGTATATACTGATAAATATAATGATCATTAAACTTAGCATCACTATAATCAAATTCATCATCACCATTTAACACAGGGAATTACGCAAAACACACAGGACGTATAACTATGTTTGTAGGTATTCGGTACGCACAAATATGTGGGATATATAACCAATCTTAACTAAGTACAGCACCCTTCCACATCATCCATTAACCAGACTTCTTTTTGCAGTTAAAAAAATAATAATAATAAAATAAAACGAAAAATTCAAATTCACAAAAGCAGTTCAAAAATAATAATAAAAAAAAACCAAAAAAACCCAGACGACAAATTGCACAGAAACAAGCGAAACCCAACGATCAGAGTCAAAAACGGCGCCTGATAGACCATTGACCACAAGATCAAAAATCAAAAACACGAAATTGATCAAGCAAACAATGATCGGACCAAATAGATAAACAAACTCAAGCATATAAATCCGTATAACATTAGAATAACTAGCAGCTACAACATAAACATGAACAACGTTACCGATTACCGACACAACCCGTTTTAATTTTAATTCTTTTTATTAATTATTAAACGCTCTTTTATTAATTGTTTTATTACTGTTTTATACTTGACCATTTTCTGTGGGTATACGACAAATCATAATAATATATATACATGAATTTTAAAAATAATTAAAAAATTTATTTTGACTTATAAATATAATATATTTTTTATGATGAAAATTAAAATTGATAATAAATTAATTTAAATCATATAAAAGTTTTAAAATAATTAAAAATATTATATATATTTATAAAACGGAGTTATTTATAATTTATTTTAAAATTTAGAATATTAATTTCAATTATTATTTAGAGGGCATTTGTAACTTTAGCATAGTGTACAAGGACATTGGGGACAATAACTGCGATATATAATTGATATTTTAAAAGGAAATATTAAATTATTAATTGTGAAATTTGGCATCCCGGTGAAGCAGTGCGTTTAGGTGCCTTGTGTACTTGGTGAAAATATCTCACATTGTTTTTAAATGTTTTTAATATTAATCAGTAAAGTAAACACTTGTTTTATCTGTTTAATCGTATATTGGAAAGTTTAAAATTCAGAATATATTTTATCATTATTTGTATTTATAAATTAATATATAATGATATTGTGCTTTGGTATCATAATTAATTACCATCAATTTAATAGATATGCAACTAATGCTAGCTTCATGTCATAAAGTGCCTACCATTATTAATATTTCTCTCTTGTTTTTCCAATTAATTACGAATAGGAAAATAATTTCAACAATATCTTTTAAATTTTTTTTTTTCGGTTCACATAGTTTTTAAATTTTTTATTTAACTAACAATTATTTTCTTTTTCTTTTTCTTTTCATATTATCTGTAAAACTAATAACCAAGGCATAAAACATTTTATGACAATTTTTTGAAGCTTTGTGTAATACATGGCATATTTTCCAATTATAATGTTTATGCTTTACAATGTGCAATCAAATCATTATGGCATTAAATTGTTATATTTACATTATTTACAACAAGTCATTGCCTAAGAGCCATGGTAAAGGGCAAAACTGTAAAGTGAACACTTTATTTCAACTCACCTAGAACATTACTTGTATTCACCAAAAGAAAAAAAAAATAATAAAAATAAAACAATACTTAATAGTGGACCTCCATAGTTGAGTAGTGCACTTTCCTATCTTGGTTCCATTACCCATCCATCTTTGTCCACGTATTTAAAGGAGGATGTCATGGCATAAAATCTGATTTACTTAACCAAGGAGGTGCCATTGAGGTTGATATGTATATATAAATATGTTTCATGTCGAAGACAATCAAAAACATCAATTACTCATCTCATATTACAATCATGGTGATTGTACTGGTATAGATCTACCATCTCATCCCGTAACCTCATGTTTGTTCCCTCAGTTTGGAGTTTTCTGAGTATGGATTTCAATCAAGGAGAAGTATGGCTTTACAAGAGGCTTTAGGCTCTCTATCTTTAGAAGTGAAAGTAAAAGAAACTAGTAAAATTACATATTTTGTGCTGGTTGGGAAATTACTATCCAGTCATCCTTTCAAATGGTTTACAGTAGCAGAAATCATCATCAAGAGCTAGCATATGAGAGGCCAGATAAAGGTGGAGAAGGTGGATGATTTTACTTTCAAGTTAGACTTCACCTTGAAAGAGGATAATGATATAGTGTATAAGAAAAGACCATGGTCTATAAATAGTGCCCTTTTGTCTTGAAAAAGTGGCTCGTATTTATGGCTCTTAATGAAATTTCATTCGATACAACCTCTTTCTTCATGCAGATTCATAGCTTAGCCCCAGCCCTCCTCCATAAAGATAATGCTTTGAAAATAGAGAGCACGATTAGAACTATTGATCGAAGTACTATTAATAATCGTACAGTTGTCAACCAAAGGTATCTTCGTTTGAGGATTGAAGTTAAAGTGACATCTTCTCTCTTGGCTTCTTTCAAAAAAAGAAAAAATAGGGATCAAACTTGGATTCAATTCAAATTAAAGAGACTTGTTGATTTCTGTTATAGATGTGGAGTGCTGACATACATTATAGGCCAGTGTTTTACATTTGCAGCTCATATTATGTCCAAAAATGGAATTTCCACAAAGCTCTATGGCTTTTGGATTAGAGCTGAACATTTTAATAGCTTGTTGTTCAAAAATCCACCAGAGAAAAGCTCTCACTGACGAGATATCTATAAAAAGCCAATAAGATTCAAAAATCCAACTGCAACAATAATCGAGTCCTGCTGCTTTGGAGACCACAATATTGTCAGAACGCCTTCTTCAAGATCTTTTTCTGGAGGATGAGAATGCAAAAAATTTTCAAAGTATTGTTGCAATTTCACCAGCTTTAGAAACATTAAGAGTTTCACTAAAAAGAACTATATGATATCTGAGAAAGATTTGCTAAAAACTGTCCTCTTCAATGTAAGATAGAGGAGTACAGACGTTAACTAACTTAACAAGTGGACTAAAAAAAAATTATCAAAATGCTATCTAATGTGGGGTCCAAGGTGACTTTGTGGACCAGTAGTTTTCACCATTGGGGTGGCCCATTTCATACTGAATTCGTCTCACCTTGTGGATGGCCAAGTAGGAGGCTCAGGTCTCCAATTACTAGAAACAAAAGACAATGGTCTATCAGAAAAGGAAGAGGATTGGAGGATTTGATCCCAAGGGACCTAGGTGGAGAGCGGACAATTGAAGGTCTAGAAGCCATTAGAGGCTTTGAAGAAAAATTGCAAGATTCCAATAGTAGTCTTGGCCTAATTCAAGACTTATAGGGCATTTCGAGGAAGCTTTTGACATTCATGACTATTTTAGGGTGCTCCTAATTTAACACTGCTTTTACTTTTTGAGGGTCCATGCAAAATTCTTTAGTTGATATTATGTGTCCTAAGGAAACTACCTTGTCCAACCAAAATTGAATTTGTTGGGTTTAGCGTAAAAATTTTTTATTCCCTATTTGCTGCAATACTATTTTTAGATGTTCAACATATTCTCACTCACTTCAAGAATAAATCAAAATATCATAAATAAACACCACATAAAATGATTCAAATAAAGTCGAAATACGGGATTCATTAGGTCCATAAATGCTACTGGAGCATTAGTTAACCCGAATGACATTATCAAAAATTTATTATATCCATATCGGGTTCTAAAAGCAGTTTTGGATACATCAAACTCTTTAATTTTTAGCTAATAATATCCTGATCTCAAGTCAATTTTAAAAAACACCTTAGCACCTTGTAACTGATCAAACAAGTCATCTATACATGGTAATGGATATTTATTACGTATTATGATTTTGTTTGGTTGTCAGTAATCTATATACAACCTCATACTACAATCCTTATTCTTCACATATTGGTGCACCCTAAGGTGAAATATTAAGTCTAATAAACTCTTTGCCTAATAATTCTTATAGTTGTAACTTTAACTCCTTTGATTCCATTGGAGTCTTCCTATAAGGTGGCATAGAAACAGGAGCAACACCAAGAATATGATCAATGATGCACTCTACTTTTTTATTTAAAGGCAACCTCGTTAGATCTTTAGGAAGAAATCTAAAAATTCTCTTACTACAGGTATTCGCTCAAACTCCCCATTACCTTCCCTAGTGTCAAACACATAAGTAAAATATGCTTGACACTCTTTCCTTACTAGCTTCAAAGCACTTATTGTCAATATTATGCATTGTGGAAACATCTTACGCTCACCTTTAAATATTACTTTAAGTCTCCTGAAAATAGCCTCATTTGTAAGATATGGTGTCAGGCTAACTAATCCATATCCAGAGTTGCATCAAAGTCCTATAAGTTTAAAGGAATTAAATGTGCTTTCAATTCATGATTTTCCATTGGCATTACACAATTTCTGAATATATTCTCTGCTAAATAAAGGTTCTCCTAGTGGTGTAGCCACCATTAAACCATATTATAAGGATTCTAAATTTCTATCCATATACATAAAGAATTTCTTGAAGACATATGAATATGTAGATCCCAGATTAATTAACACATATGCAAGCATACCAAAGATAGACACTGTACAACTTCAAGGTAATCTAAGCTTCCTATTAGTTCATTGCATATAGGCTTTCTTGATCTCTAGGTTTGCCAACAAGTTGACCTCTTTGTTTACTGCTGCTAACCTCTTTGTTTACTGCCCAAATTATGTTAAGCTCTTCAATTACCACCATGTTGAGAAATTTTCTGGAATTAAGTCTAGCTCATAGTACCTCCCCATTTATGTCTTGAATTCCCTTGGAATGAACTTCCTGCTTGCTATAATGTTGGACAATTCCTCGTAATATTTCAGGTTTGTCCACACTGATAACAAACCAATCCTACAATTTGACAAGGTCCAATATGGCTTGTACCACAAAACTGGCATGTAGACTAACCAAAGATATTATGTCTACCCTACTTATATTGTGCTACACCTTCAGTCCTGCCTCTGATCTCAGTATCTCTCCTATAAATGCTATCAAAGCTTTGTCGAGGACCTTACTCCCTTCTTAGTCCACCAACTGACATCTGAGTTGATCCCTGATTATAATATTAGTATTGCCTTCCACCTTTTCTAAGTGTATAACTGTTAAAGCTAGTGACTTGAATTCTATTTGGTCTGATCTAAAAGTTTCGCGGTGCGACAAATTTGGTGAAAGTTTTATTTTAAGAAAAAATAAATATTTGTGATGGAGCGGAAGGAATGTTCCCGCGGTATGGACCTGTCTTGATTTTGTAATTTAACATATATGCTTATATGCTAGGGTTTTTTCGGGTGTATGATTATTGGCATATAGTCGAATTTGTATCTCTCACCAGTTGTACCAATTTTCAATCATAGTGAATTCTCCTCTGTCTATGTCCGTCGTTTTTTCTGTCTTAGGTTTCCATGTAAATTCTGTGTGTTCTTATTTTTGCTTTGATCTTGTTTATTTTTTTTCTTCAATTCTATAACAATCCTTGTTCACCACCTAAACTGAGTCTTATACAATCATTCACCTTGAGTAGGTGACTAAAAAGATTGCTGGTTCCTTCTTTAGCCTATGTCTCTCCTTATTTTTTTCCCCATTTAAGGTCATTTCCACTCGAATTACTGCTTCTACCAATTTCTTATTCTCAAAAAATTCTGAAGCCACCATTGTTAACATTATATTATTCCTTAAACCTTCTTCAAATTTTCAGCATTTATGATATTCGTCTGCCACCATGGAAGAAGAAAAATAAGATATCTCAAAGAATTTGCTCTTATACTCTTCTGTTGTCAATTCCCTTAACTGAGACTTGTAAATTCTCTCACTTTCTTGTCGCGGTAGCTAATAAGAAAATACTATTTGTAGAAGGCTTCCTTAAACATGTTCCAAGTGATAATTCAAGGATCTGGATATCAAGCCTGTATCAATAACCACCAATGATAGGCTCCTCGATCTAATAAAAAGGTGGCAAACAAAAATTTCAAGTTATCCTGACACTTTAATAAGGTAAATATCTTGTTAAGTCTCTATATCCAAGTCTTGGCATTCGCATGATTTCCTATACCTACAAAGGTAGTCGCTCTAAGAGTACATAATTGACTTATAGTTTAGTCAACAAAGATAATCGCTCTAAGAGTACATAATTGACTTATAGTTTAGTCAACAAAGATAATCGCTCTAAGAGTACATAATTGACTTATAGTTGGGTCAACCTCCTGTTGTACCTGTCCTTGGAAAGTAGTGGTTAAGGCATGGGCAAGCATATGTAGAGTTTGCTACAGAGTAGGGACCGCTGGTTATCACTACTGTGAATCTTGAGTAGTAGCCTCAAGTGATTGGTTTTGTTGCTCTCTAAGCTGGGGTCCCATACCAATCTCTTCCCCCTGATACATTTTAGGTGATAGGTTCCTTCTTGGTTAGTCTCTTCTATATGTGGGTTACATGATTCTAAAAAGGTAAAAATAATCCATTTAGTGTTACTCTAGATACCATAACTCATCACCTATATAAAATTTCTTAATTATAACGGGCTGTAATACAAAATTGATAGGACCCAACATAAAAAGATCATGCCTACATGACTTAATGTTCCTCATTAAGCCATTAAGCAATTTAACACCATCATAAAAATCCATAAATACAAAACCAAAACTGTAAGTGCCATAAATTTATAAAAATTTTGATAGGGTCCCGTTTATTTTTAAGACATTCCCAATATTCAAAATTAACTTGCATGCAATAACACTTTTAAATACTTTCAGTTCCTCCTTAATGCTTTTTTTTCTACTCAATTCACAACAGTAGCACTTCAATAAAACCACATCAAATAATATAAAGAAAAATATAAACCATTATCCATTATCTATAACTCTTCAAACTTAACCATACATCCAAGTATTAAAATTAACCAAATAAAATCGTTGATTCAGTAACATAGTTTGAAATAGTAATCATACAATCCACTAACTGAAATTAAAAGCAATACCTTTTCCAAGCTACTAGATACAACTAGTTATTCCTATGACCAACTCTTAGTTTTACGTTTACCAGTAGCGTAAAAACTAATAGGATACCTAAAATTGCAACAAAAGCCACGTTCTCTTAGTTTTACGTTTACCAGTAGCGTAAAAACTAATAGGATACCTAAAATTGCAACAAAAGCCACGTTCAAACTAATTCCTAATGGTAAATTTCTTGACAATCCTCTTAGATTGATCCTTCCTCAAAATTAAACTTAGTTCCACCAAATCCGATTTTCTCCTCAAACTTCAAGCTTGGCTTCCATGACACTTTGGAAAATCCTAAGTTTCTTGGATAGGTAACTTATGTGAAAGGTGTAAGGCTTTAAAAGGAACAGATGGGTGCAAAATATTTTAGAAAAAATTCTATTTTCTACAAGAACTTGTAAAAGGGGCTGAACTTCCATTTGACAAATTGACTCACTTAGAGATCAAATTAGCAAAATTTGAGCTCACCAATGAGTTCAAGAAGTCCACAATCTTTGTAATTTAAAGAATTGAATGCTAGATAGCACGAATTTGAGAAGAAATTGAAATTTTTCCCTTTTTGTTATTGGATTTTCAAAGATAGAAAAGATAGTAGTCTGGTTGACTAAGCTAGAAAAGAGAGGATAAATGATTCTTAATCTATTTGATCAAAAGCTAACCCCCCTAAAAGAGACAAAAAAAAAAAAAAAAAACATAATCAAACTCTTCTTTTATTTTTTTTTTCTTTAGAATGTGAGGCAAAATTATCCTTTACTATTGAACTATAATTTACTAAAACTAACCCCAATCTCTTCATAAAAAAAGAGGGGATGTTATTAAAAAACTCTCTAAAGTTTGATTAAATTTCAGTCAACCTATATAATTTGGAAAAACTATACCAAACCCTTTACTGTTTGATTTTTGGCATTTAAATTAACGTGTAAAGGGCACAAAAGTAATTGCACTTCTCTTTTTTATAAAAAATAAAAAAGTATTTTTTAAAAAAAAAATTGATTCTTTTTTTTGTTTATCTTCTCTCATCCATTTCTCTCTCTATCTATTTTTGCTCTCCTCTCTCTCATCTAATCGAATGCCTCTTTCTCTTATCCGATTGAAAGTCAAAGAAGGAACAGAGATGTTACTTGTTCACCTAATCCAACAAGCAACCAAATTCAGATTAAAATCCTCAGTCTTTCTCTTCAATTGTAAAATTTTACTCTTCAATTCGGTACTAATCAAGAATTTTTCAAGTTTCGAAAAAATTGAATAAAATGGAAATAAAATATATGGTCTAAGAAACTTCCCTTTCTCATAAGAGACAACCTAAGAAGGTGAGAAGAGGACAACTTGGGAAGGCTTTTTCATGCTTTCTAAATCTCCTCTATTGTTGCTCATGCATTTCTTATAGTTTTCATAGTTTTCCGTACTTTCCCAATCTGTGCTTTCTTTGTATATAATTTGTCCATTGTTAATTTACCAATATTTTTTTTATCATGTTTAAATTTTATAAATAAATTGCTTTTTGCAATTGATGACTTTATAATTACAAATTTTATATGGAATTGGAAGTTTAAGGTTTACGAAATTTAACACCACCTGCGTTTATTGTAGTTTTGGTGGATATGGGGTGGTTTAAAAGAGAAAAAAGGGATGGCAAAGGAGAGGAGAAAGAGATGAGTGGTGAGGACTGAGAAAGATTTTATAAATTTTTAATATTTTAATGTAATTTTATGCTTTTTTTTAATTTTTTTATGAATATTTAATAAAATTTGAGGCTACAAAGGTCATTTTGTGTGAAAGATAAGAAAGAAAGATTTATAGCTAATATAAGTTATATCTAAGGATAGGATAAACATTTTTAAAATTGTGTAGGTGATTTTAAAAGCCAGAGATTATGTGGATATAACAAAAAAAACAATAGCATGGGTATATTTGAAAATTCAATACTTGAACTAAAACCATTTCCCTAATAAATTAAACTTTCTCAAAATAAATTATTTCCCTAATAAGTTAAACTTTCTCAAAATAAATTAATTAAACCAATAAAAAATTAAATTTATTGATAGTTGAGTATTATAGTAACCATTAAATTTATGGCGTTTGTTTATGACATTATTTTGCTCCGCTACAAACTATCGTGCACTCATTCACTGATCTGCAAAACAAAGGAAGCGTGAAACTTTTGGGGGCACCAGTGTGGTACCAACCAAAGAAATTCCGACGCTCATTTTAGTTTTGATATGAGTACGAGAATCGGCTTTAGGCTTTAAATGCTAAAATAGTATTAGAGTGCGTACTTTTGCTATGGTGTGATGGTGTGATATTTATAACCTTTGCCTTTCCCACCAAGGTAGGAGTAAAAACCCTAGCCATCTTGGTTTAGGGCAAGTTTCCAAGTTAGCTCATCCCAGATTTGGAAAGTAGAATATAGGAAATAATATAGCATTAATTGCTGAATGAACTTTTTTAGTTGGAACTTTTCTTAACTCTTACAACATTCAAGTCAAGGAAGACTGTTTCGAGCTACGCCGCTCGAGTCTCTTCATGTCTGAGTCAACCCCTCAAGTTGAATATTGACGTCCCTTCTAGAGGACTTCCTATTCGTCCGAGCCGAGCCAACATTCGAACCTCCATTTTGGTTGGTTCGACTATAACAGGCCAGTCCACTAAGTTTGATCGTTCTTCTACCTTGGGCCCTGATGGCCCAGCCCAGTTTTCCATCTTGGACTTTACTAGCCCAGCCCGATGAAAATTTTATTCATACAGTCAACGCCCTAGTCACCGAGCTAATGAGCTTAGCAAGATGGCTCGGTTACTATTCACTTGTCCCTTCAAATTCTAAAAACCAAACGACCCACTGACACACAGCCATCAACACATCTTACAACGCAATAATAGTGTGACGTGAGCGACGTGCTTCATCATGACTGTTAATTCAAATTTCAACATCTGATCACAATTGTCTGTTGTCAGGGTTAGAACCTTTGTTCAAACCCTTCAATTTCACTTTTCACCCATCATTCTTTAGAAGCCCTTTGTATTTTCTGTGCTTTCGCCATTTCCAATGCCCTATTCACATCTCCAAATCACTTTCCAGCTTGTAGGCCCCTGAACAATTTGCCATTCGTTCTGATTCAGATTCAAGCGAGAGCACCAAAGTCCATATCTGTTCTTTTCCTATTCATTTTCTCTAGCTAAAGTGTTTATTCCGGAGAGCATTCGAGGTTAGGTTCTGATTTCTTTGTCTCATTTAAATTTCTTTAATTGTGTTTCCCACCAAAATGTTGTCAGAAGAATCATGTGCCTCTCCACTTTGACCTTTCTTCTACTTTCATTCCAACTCTTACTTCTTCCAGTTCATCCGTTAGGGTTGTAGAACCAGACCAAATACCCGAATAGAACCTTATACCCCATATCGAATCTAGCGTTAGGAGGGACAACCCGGATGAACATAGACCTAGGTTCTTCCCCGAGCACTCCATCCTAATTAAAACTGATATCCTTTCGATCTTTAAACCCAAGAACATGTCATACCTTAAACAAAGGTACGAGTTTCCCAGCAATGCCGTGCTATCCGCTCTTAGAGGATGAAAAAGAGCAGATTCCGTTCGTGATGGATGGATCTGTTTTTACAAGATAGTCTTCAAAATAGGACTTAGGCTTCCATTCCATCGCATTATCGATATGGTGCTGGACTATTTCGACCTTACGCCGGGGGAACTTACGCCGAACGGCTAGCTCTACCTCCTAGGGTTAATTGTACTCTCTGAAAAGTATGGGCAAGACATCAGGATGCCCATCTTTTTGCACTTCTTTTATTTGAAACTGGGCAAAGTGGTAGGTACCACCTCTACACTCGGAGATCGACAAAGCTTTTAAAGGACGCACCAACCAGTGAAAAACACTAAAAACTGATACTTCTTTGTAAAGAGGGAAGGTCTATTTGATCCATTTGGTTCGTCCAAATACTCCATTCACTCGACATGGACTGCAAGAGATATCTATTGCATATTCCCGTTAGGATTTTGTTCTGTTAGCAGGATCCAAACTGATTTTCCCTTTCTGCAGCCCTGAACATCAGTGCCAGACTACCAACAAGCTCTGAGCAGAACGATGTAATCGACGTCCTTTAAAGGTTAAAGGAAAATAGCCTCAACACTCTACTTTCTGAAGAATTCTTTCGCTCAATTGGTTATTGGCCGATTGTTAACCAAACTCCTAAAGTGGGTCTTTCAGAGCTACAAGCTGAAAATATCCCTAAAGGTAATCCCCTTCCCATCTTTGAATTTCTTTATGCTCACATCCTAAAGGTTATATTAGGTTGTTGTATGGCAAGTCTACTGACCCTTTGTGGGATTCGTACCCAGCAGTTAACATGGAAAAAATGAAAGTGAGGATCCCTACTGAAGCAGAGTTGGCCGAGAAAGAGAGGAAAAAGAAGGAGAAGAAAGTTGCGCAAAAAGCCAGTGGCTTTGCTCCGAGCAAGGATCCCAAGACAACTTCAGGAGGCACGATCCTCATCCAGCCAAAGGACTTAACAGTAGTCGTTCCTGCTGAAAAATTGCCCCCCTCAGAAAAAACAAAGGCGAGCGAGTCCCCCTTTACCAAACAAGGATAAGGGCAAAGCTCCCCGCCCCCCTCAGAAAGAGTTGGGGCTCCAGGACAGCTCCACTGTTCATTCCGACCCTAAGCTATTAACATCTCAATTGACCTAACCAAACTGATTCGGCTACTCTCCAAGTTGGCCCAACGCCACTCGGGCCCACTTAAACTCCTAACGGAAACAGGCCAAGAGCAGTAGCTAACCTTCTGGACGGTTGTCCTCACTCCTTGCAGAGCCATAAAATTGTACCAAATTAAGGGTCAAATTGACCAGGCAACACCACCTGAATTAATCTTAACCTAACCTCGTGATTTAATTGTACTGTAGGTATATGTCCGTTCAAAAAGCGTAAAGATTGGGGTCAATCCTCCCCTTAAAGTCTTTTAATCTAAACTCATCCACAATAAAGTAAAATACGGAATGCATGATTTGCATGAAAGTAATATTTTATTGATCGAAACAAAGAGATGACAAAAGAAGTGCATACGCACTGTACATTGTTCTTCCTTCCTAATGATAGTAATGACGTAGATGAACCAAACTTTAGCTTCTGCACATGTCTGTACCGTCCATGGATTGCAGGTGATAAGCCCCCGTCCTGAGAATATCAATGACTCGGTAAAGACCTTCCCAGGTGGGACCAAGCTTCCCAGCGTTCATTTCTTATGTGTTCTGAAAGACTTTGCACAATACAAAATCTCTAACCCTTAACTTATGAGGATGAACCTTAGTATTATAGTGCCTAGTAATACATTGTTGGTATATTGCCATCCGCACCAAGGTTTTTTTCCTTAATTCTTTCGAGCTATCCAGCGACCTTCGCCTTAGCTCGTTATTGTCCTCATGTTCAGTGAGAGTAACTCGAAATGTTGGAACGACTACTTCTACAGGTATTACAACTTTCATGTCATAGACCAAAGTGAAAGGAGTTTCTCCTGTTGCACTGTATGATGTGGTTCGGCTCGCCTAAAGTACCCCGGGTAGCTCATATGGCCACCTTCCTTTAGGTTCCTCTAGTCGCTTCTTCAAGTTAACAACAATGGTTTTGTTCGTTGACTTAGCTTGGCCATTCACCTGAGGATGGCGTGGCCAAGAGAAATGCATGATAATCTTCCATTATGCGTAAAACTCTCGTGTTTCCGAGCTGATGAATTGTGACCCATTGTCTGCCACTAAAATACAAGGCACACCATACCGGCATATGATATTTCTCCATATGAACGAAACTATGTCTTTATCTTTGATTTGTGAGCAAGTTTCGGCTTCCACCCATTTACTAAACTAAGTCGGTCACCACAAGGATAAAACGTTTCTGAGCCACAGCTAATGGCAAGGGTCCTACGATGTCCAGTCTCCACTGCATGAATGGCCATGGCCTTGTCAAATTTGTTAGCTTTTCCAGAGGCAAATAGGGAAAACGCTGACACTTATTACAACGATGAGAATAGTCCGCAGCGTCCTTTCGCATGGTTGGCCAGTAATAACCCTGGGACATGGCTTTATGAGCCAACGTCCTTCCACCAGAATGGTTGCCATAATGCCCTTCATGGGTTTCGGCTAATACTTGGTTCGACTCTTTTTCATTCAAGCACCTCAACAACGGGTCCATGAATGATCACTTGTATAACTTCTCGTCAACTATTGAGTATCAAGCCAAAATAAGCCTAAAATTTCGAGCTTCTGATTTATCTGAAGGAACAACGCCTAACATAATGACGTCTACTATCGGGGTCATCCATCTAGGCTCTTCTTTATGGTTGACATTCATAGTTGTTTGTTCGCCATCTGTTTGCATTATAACTGTCGGCTCGGATATAAATTCAAGATGTATTGTTCTGCGCTACTCTCATTTTGCCATTGCTCCAAGGGCGGCTAATGCATCAGCTTGAGTATTTTCAGTCCTTAGCAATTGGCACAACTTGAAAAAACTGAACTATTGAATAAGCTCCTTCACTAATGCCAGTTATGAGACCATCTTCTTGTCTTTCGTCGAATAATCTCCATTGACTTGGCTTACTATCAACTGGGAATCACTGAAAACCAGCAACAGTTGAGCCTTAGTTGTTTGAGCCAAATCCATTCTTGCCAATAAAGCCTCATATTCTGCCTCGTTGTTTGACGTAGGAAAACCGAAGTGAAATGCCTACTCTAGAACTAACCTGTCTGGATCTTCAAGTACAACCCCTACTTCAGCTCCGTGCCAATTCGACGAGCCACCGACTAATAACTTCCAAATGGGCTCGGATACCGTGTCCAGAGTTGCTCTATTGCTTATGAGTTCATGTTCGATCATGATAGTCTTGATTGGCTCTTCCAATCGGTCCTCTTCATTGTTCGTACTCTTTGGTTCGGCTTTCCCTGTGAATTCTGCCACAAAGTCCACCAACACTTAAGACTTGATTGATGTTCAAGGTTGGTATTCTATCCCATACTCCCCTAGCTCAATAGCCCATCGCACTATTCTTCCTGCTATGTCAAGGCTATGAAGTGCTGCTCTTAGAGGATATGAAGTGACCATAATAACTTTGTGGTATTGGAAGTATGACCTTAGCTTTTTAGATGTAATGAGCAGAACCAGCCCAAGGTTTTCGATGAAGTAATACCAGGTCTCAGCATCTACTAGGGCCCAACTAACATAATATACGGGTTGTTGTTCCCTCCCCTAAGTTCGGACAAGCACAGAGCTGACAGAATGATCCGAGACTGAAAGGTATATGTATAATGGTTCCCCATGCTTTGGCTTAGATAATATAGGGGGAGAAGTTAAATACATCGTCAGCCATTGGAATGCTTGCTCACACTCCTCTGTCCATTCAAAATCTTTGTTCCCCTTCAAAGTTTGAAAGAAGAAAACATAATGGTCGGATGACCTTGAAATAAATCGACTCAGGGTCGCTACTCTTCCATTCAGTCGTTGTACCTCCTTTATGTTCTTTGGGGAAGGCATATCAAGTAGAGCTTGGGTTTGACTCGGATTAGCTCCAATTCCTCTTTATGCGACCAAGTAGCCCAAGAATTGTCCCGAACCAACTCTGAACATGCACTTGGTGGGATTTAACTTCATTTGATGCGCATCCAGAACCTCAAAAGCATTTGCTTAATGTTAGACATGTTCCGTCGTGCGAACAAATTTTACCAATATGTAGTCAATGTATACTTCCATAGTTGAGCCAAGGAGCACTGCAAACATTTTGTTCACTAATCATTGATAGGTGGTCCCTGCATTCTTCAATCCGAATGGCATGGCCTTATAGCAATAAATTTCTCTTTTTGTCACGAATGTTATTTTCTCTTGATCGCCTAGGTGCATCATGATTTGGTTATAGCCTGAGTAGGCATCCATGAAATTTAGCAATTGATGGCCAACAATAGCATCCACCATCATGTCGATCTTGGGTAAGAGGAAACTGGCCTTTGGACAAGCTTTGTTCAAGTTAGTAAAGTCAATGCACACTCGGGGCTTCTCATTTTTCTTCTGTACAACTACCACATTGGCAAGCGAGTCTGGGTAGTTTACCTCCTTGACAAACCCATTCTTCAGCAGTTTATCAATCTTCTCGTTGATGACCTTATTCCATTCTAGTGTAAACTTCCTTCTCTTCTGCCTAATCGATTTGTGGGTGGGACCCACATTTAGCTTGTGGGAAATAACCCTTGGATCTATTCCCATTATATTGTCCGTAGACTAAGAAAAAATATTACGGTGGTCTTTCAGAAATTGAATCAAGCAAAGCCGAACCTCCGGATCCATCTGAGTTCCAATTTCGGTTGTGCGATCGGGGTAGTCCGGATCTAGCTGCACGTTTTCTAGATCCTCCAAAACATCAATCTTATCCACCTATGCCACCTCTGACTTATGTAGCTGCTGTTTATTTTTCCTATCCACAACCTTTACGTAATAGATTCGAGCTGCGGATTGGTCGCCTTTCACTTCGTCCACTTCATCGTTGGTTGGGAATTTAATCTTTTGATGATAGAAGGATGGAATGGCCTTCATTGCATACTGCCATGGATGACCCAAAATCATGTTGTAGCCTGAAGGAATGTTTATCACCATCATCTCTGTCATTTGGGTCATGTTTTTCGCTATGACTGGGAGGGTGATTTTCCCCTCGGTCAAGCTTTCGTTTCCATCATACCCAACTAGGGTGGCTCTAACGGGTTGTACTATGGAGGGGCTAATCTTCATCTTCTCTAATATGCTCACGAATACAATGTCTGCCAAGCTTCTATTGTCCTGATGGTATAATTTTCCATATTTAGTGTAACCACCAATGCGTCGTCATGGGGGAACAACACCCCAGTGGTGTCCTCAACTGTAAAGGTGATAGTTGGTTCATCATTCCGAGCCAAAGAGATCTGTGTTATAGGTTGCCGAGCATATGCTCTCCTATCTTCCCTGTATTCGCCTCATCATGCTACTTCTCCGTAAACGGAGTGAATGATTTTCCAAACCTTTACTTCGTTGTTTGTTCGCTGAGGAGTCTTTTTCCTCGGGGATTCCTGTCTTTGTCTGTCTGAGCCCCATTTGTCCAGCTCTGAGACAATTTGCTTGAGGTATCCGCGCTTTAGTAATTATTCTACTTCTCGTTTGAAGGCTCGGCAGTACTCCATGATGTAGCCAAGCTCCCTGTGAAAAGGACACCATTTGGAGTTGTCCCTGTTCTTTAGGTCCAAACTTATGGGTTGCGGCCACTGTACTTCATGAATTCTTTTCATGTGCTTGATCAGCTGGGTGGGAGAAACTACCAGCCTAAATTTCCTCAACTAGTCCTTCAGGGGACCATCTTGCTCTTCTCTCTTGCGGGATTCTTCACGCCATTTTGGCTTTCTGTACATTCTCTCAAGGCGTTATATATCTGAGCAGACTATCCTATGATCTCATGGATATTCTATAACCTCATTTTGTCGAACCTTTAAGCTTAGCTTGGCTTAGGTTGCCCCCGCATTCAAAAACGCAATTTGTCCCTCTTTGATTGCTCTCTGCATGTCCAGTTTGGTTTCTTCTTCCAAAACCACGAAGGTCTGAGCCTTTTGAAGGGTTTGCAGCAAGTTCCTTGGTTTTTTCCTAACCACGTAATCATAAATTTTACTCCCTGGCAACAAGCCGCGCTTGAAAGCATTGTAAATGACTACCTCAGGGCAGTCCATTATCTCAACCTTCATATTATTGAACCACTGAATGTAATCTTGAAGTGGTTCCCCCTTCTATTGCTACACCCTGAATAAGTTGTCCGAGTCCTTTTGGTATTGGCAACTGGATGCAAACTAGGTCATGAATTGCTGAGCTAGCTTGTAGAATGAGCTTATACTTCGTAATGGAATGCGATTGAACCAAAGTAAAATAGATCCCTTTAGACTTGAGGTAACACCTTACACATCATTGCATCCCTATTGGACTAAAGAACACAACTTAGGATCATAACCTGCTTAAAGTGGATTATATAATCCCTTGAGTCGGCACTTCCATCATATAGTGTGAATTTTGGTGCGGAGAAGCCTACAAGTGTATTTATTAAAGTGATCTCGTCCACGAAAGGAGTGTCTGACATTTCATCATACCAATCATTTGTCCGTCCCTCTTGCTGAACCAAGTCCACCCTTTCGGATCTGCTGTTACGATAGGTGCCTCCGTATCTTACCTTTGACGGGTGCTGGCCTTTAGTAGCCCTTCCCCTTTTGGGGGTCCGTTCGCCCACCGAGTAGGAAACTCCACTCGACTCATAGTCTAGTGGCATCCTCCGAGAACGACCTATATTCTCACCAGGATTCCGCTTGTTCAATTGGCTGTTCCGATCAGTGTCGCCTTCTTCCATCTCGACTGGAGCTTTTCCATGACTTGTCACTTCAACAACTTGTTTCGTTCTTTAGGGTGGATCTGTCTTTGCTGGTGTCGCGGGTGTTTGAGCAGCGTTGAATGCCTCCAGCAATTGCCTATTAATTTGTTCTTGTGCCTCATTCCGTTGCTGCTGGACCGTTGCCGATTGGACCAAATCTTCTATCTAGGCCATGAGCTACTCAATTCGGGTATCAGTCACGGTGGCTCCGTAGTCCATGTCCCTGCCGCGTTTCCTTGGAGGGGTATTGTTTCTTCCTCCCGTCGTTCAGGTATGACAATCATGGATGATAGATTTTGGCGTTCTAATGCCGTAGGTGATTACAGTCAAGATTTGGTGGAAACAGGTCTGCGATGATTTTTGTACCAAAACTCAACCGCAAGCCCTCCTTCTAGCGCCAAACTATTTACGACAGAATTTTGCTCCGCCACAAACCATCATGCACTCTGCCACTGATTTGCAAAATAAAAGAAGCGTGAAGTTTTTGAGGGCATCGATGTGATACCGGCCAAAGAAACTCCAATGCTCAAATAAGTTCTGATATGAGTACGATAATCGGCTTTGAGCTTTGAATGCTAAATCAGTGTTAGAGTGCATACCTTTGCTATGGTGTGATGGTAGGATATTTATAACTTGACTTTGCCCTTCCCACCAAGGTAGGAGTAAAAACCCTAGCCGTCTTGGTTTAAGGTAAATTTCCAAGTTGGCTCATCCCAAATTTGGAAAGTAGAATATAGGAAAAAATCTAACATTAACTGCTGAATGAACTTTCCTATTTGAAACTTTCCTTAACTTTTACCATATTTAAGTCAAGGAAAACCATTCCGAGTTACGCCGCCATTCAGCTCTCTTCATGTCCGAGCCAAGCCTCTAAGTTGAATATTGATGCCCTTTTTAGAGGACTTCCTGTTCGTTGAGTCGAGCCAACATAAGAACCTCTGTCCCAGTTGGTTCGGCTCTGACAGACTAATCCAATGAGTTTGATCGTTCTTTTACTTTAGGCCCAGCCAGATCTTCCACCTTAGACCTTGCTAGTCTAGTTCGATGAGAATTTCATCCATCTAGCGTTGAAGCTTGGTTGCAAAAATTCAATAGAAAAAACAAAAATTCAATAAAAAAAAATAAGAGTAGAAAAATAAATGGTCCCACCGTGAAAAAAAAAAAAATAGAGTTTACACTTAATGTCAAAAAAAGAAAAAAAAAATGTCATATTGTGTCAAAGCCATAATAAGCTAATGCTTAGGAATTTTTTTTTCAGTTTATAAAACAAATCAATTATATTAGAATTTTTTACTTGAATATATATATATATATATATTAAAGAATGAGGAGACCCACGGCATGTTTTTACAACATGATAATAATTTTTTATTTTTTTTTTATAAATTCTTTTTATCTTTTATATATATATATATACAGTTCTGCTGTAAACCCCGACGTCGGGGTCCTTATAAAACACGACATAGATGATTTCCGTTAAAGTCCGTTTGCTTTAACTAAAACACACCAAAACACACCGTTTCACTTATATTTTCTTTTTCTTTTCTTTTTTCTACTTTATCACCGCCTTTTTATAAAAGTTACGTGACATAAAGTGAAAACAGATCTCCTTTGCTTTATCACTGCACCTTCTTCTCCTCTGCTTCCTCTGCAACTTGCTTCCTCTTCAAAATACCTCCAATCTCTATAACTTTCGTCCTCCAATGTCTTCAAAATAACTTGCTTCTTGTAAGTCTCTCTCTCTCTCACTCATTCTCTCTCATTGGGTGATTTGCTTTTTCATTCAAGCCCTAAAAATGCTTCTTTTTCATATTTTTAGATTAAGTAGTGTAAACGAAAGTGAGAGAGTGACGAAAGTAAGACAAATATTGGAGCTTTCAACAAAGATTCCAGCTTTCAGCACTAAGCTTAGGGTAAATATTACGTCTCATTTTTTTTTTTGAAATGGGTTTATTGGTTGCCATTGTTTGATATTTTCAATTAAGTGTATAAATAAAACAGAAAAATATATCCCTTTCATTTTGATAACAAGCTATAGGGGTCCAAATTAAAAAATAAAATAATTTTTTTCTTAAAATTGGAGATAGGAGATGGCGATGATATATATATATATATATATATATATATATATATGACATTATAACAACCACAAAGTTAAAAGATAATTTAATTTTTGTTTTGTAATTAAAATGGACGATAAAAGCGTGTCTTAGTTAGCGGGGTTCTAATATACACCAAACATATAAATGGCCCACAATTACACATGTAAAGGACTAGACAAGCCTTTCACCTCACTCTCGTAGAATACATATATCTCATCTTAAAATAGTTTGCCATTTTTTTCCTCACCAAAAAAAAACAGATATGCCTTTTGTTTTAGTGAATATATGATTTTAGTGCCTAACAACACCGTGCTGATACGCTTTTGCTACTTTAGATTGTTCTTTGTGTTACATTGTTGGTATATCAAAAATTTTTCCCCTAACATCGGGATTTTAGTGTCCTGTTTCTTTGTGTTGCATTGTTGGTATATCAATATTGTGAATTGTCTTTTTGCTATTTTAGAAATTCAGGTTTGCCTTGATATCAATATGTCAGTCAGTGAAAGTGCAACAAGCCAAGCTTATACTCCAGAAGTTGTAGATGAAAAAAAGCCAAAAGTTAAACAAGAATTCTGTACAATTGAAGATGCTTTTAATTTTTACAATACATATGCTAGGGAATGTGGGTTTAGTGCAAGGATCAATAATAGTAGAAAAAAAAAAGGAACAAATGAGGTAGTTTGGAAACAATTTGTATGCTCTAAGGAAGGAGATACAAATGAATTTTATCAACTGAATTGTAAACAATTAGTTCAACGATCGGGTGAAAGGCGCAGAGGAGTAGTTCGAGTTGGATGTAAGGCAAAGATGACAGTGGTAAAGCGACAAACAGGACCAAATTGGATTGTTAGTACTTTTGTTGAAGAACATAACCATGTACTTGCCACTCCTACCAAGATACATCTTCTAAGATCACATAGGAATGTATCGGCTGCAAAAAAAGCTTTAAGCCAACAACTCTCCGAAGCAAATATACCTACATGTCAACAAATACGGGTCATGGAGATTGAATCTGGTGGTGCTGAAAATATGGGTTGCATTGACAAAGATATAAGAAATTACGAACAACGTTTGAGGGAAGAGCATAAAGAGGTTGATGCTGAAACTTTAATCGAGTTTTTTTCCATGGAAAAAGAAAAAAATCCTGCATTTTATTTTGACTATGAGCTTGATGGAGCAAACCGATTAGTTAAATGCTTTTGGGCAGACTCTTATGCAAGAAGATCATATAATTTTTTTGGAAATGTTATAGTGTTTGATACCACTTATAACACAAACAAGTATGATATGATATTTGCTCCGATAAGAGGAGTAAATCATCATGGTCAAACTATCATTTTGGATGTGCCTTTTTAAGTGATGAAAACGGACTCTTTTGTTTGGTTATTCAATAAATTCCTAGATGCTATGCCGATGTGCGCTCAGTGATTATTACCGATCAAGATCCGCAATGACCAAGGCTATCGCTGAAGTTCTACCATTAAGCTGTTCATCGGTATTGTATTTGGCATATTTTGAACAAGTTTTCTGAAAATTGGGTGCGATAATTTATCGTGACAATTATAACTTGTTTAAAAAAGTCATCTTAAATTCTGAGACTGAAGAAGAGTTTGAAGCAAGTTGGTATGATTTGTTAGAGAAAATTAATCTTGGAGATAATGCATGGCTATGTCAGTTATATGAAATCCGCAACAAATGGGTTCCTGCATATGTTAATATGCATTTTAGTGCTGGAATGTCAAGTAGTCAAAGAGCTGAAAGTTCACATTCCTTTTTCAAGAAATATGTTTCAAGGAAAAATTCATTGATGGATTTTATCATGCGTTTTAGTCGAGCTGTAGGTCATCAACGACATGAAGAATTGATTGCAGATCATAAAGACATCAATGAACAACCAAAGTTGACATCTTTATGGCCTATGGAGACACAAATGGTGAAAATTTACACAAAAAATAATTTTTTGCTTTTTCAAAAGGAAATGTTTGAAAGTACTGCTTACATTTTAGGTTGCACATTTGAGGATGATGAAACTGCACTTTATACTATGCAAAGGGTTGATGGAAGGTCTTCATGTTCTTCATCAAGACATAGGCATTTAACTGTTAGAAAGCAATTAAACATTATCTCATGTAGCTGCAAACTATTTGAGTTTAAAGGAATCCTATGTAGGCACATGTTAGCATATTTTCGTTTTAAACAAATTATTCATTTACCAAGTGAGTACATTTTGACAAGGTGGACAAAAAGTGCCAAAGTTGGTGGAGTAGTTAGCAACAATGGCCAAGAAATTAATGATCTTCAAGACAAGTCTTTGATAATGAGGCATGCCCAACTATCCCAATTAGCTTCCATGGTAATTGATGATGCTTGTCTTCTTGTTGAATCGTAACATCCTTTTGAATGAGTTGGAAATGGTACACGAAAAAATTAAGGAGATGAATAGTACTCATAATGTGGTGTTGGAATCGATTGGAAATCGAAGTAGTAAAGAGACCAAAAGTATTAGCAATCCTACACATGTGAGATCAAAAGGATGCAGAAAGAGATTAAAATCTTCGAAAGAAATACAAATTTCAAAGTCTAGACTTTGTCGGGGATGTGGACTAAGGGGACAGTCACATGACAAGAGAAATTGTCCAAAATTGCATTCAGGGTATATTTTTAATTATTAATCCAATAAAGTTTATGTTTTGTATTACCTTTTGTATAATTATATTCTTTCTTGTTATGTAGATCAACAATGGATGGCTTGAACAGTGATTCAGAATCACCAAATGATGAGGATTTAACATCTCAAGCTGGTAAGTACAAGAATAAGAGTTACTTTGTTAGTGACATGTATCTTAAACTGTTTGTCGAATTTAGATATATTTAGGATGAGATGTGTTAAAATCATCAATTTGTCTTTATTGGCATTACTAGATTGTTAAAAGAGTCTTGACTAGAACTAAAGATAAAACCAAGCTAAAATCTCAAATTTGGCTCTTAATCAAACGATGGCTCAATTGATATTTATCTCGTTGGCTAATTCTCATGCTTTGGCTCAAACCTGAGCTAAGCATTATAAATAATAATGAATGGCAATTTTTTTTTGTAAAGCTTTGCGCAAATTATTTTTGTCAAAACTTGAAATTATTTTAATCGTACATGATTTACTGTCTCTATCTAAAATACACTATCTTTTTAATAAGAAAAACGAGTAAATTATATAACTTCATTAACACGCTAAATGTCTTAAGAGTAGGAATTAACATGATTTTTTATGATAACTAATTGAGTGAGGCTTTTTTATTCCATATATTTGTTTCAGGTTTTGTGTGTTTGATCTTACCTTGATACATTGTTTTTATTTTTAAAATGTTTTGCAGAGGAAAATTAATAAGTTTCTTGGTTATAAGGAAGCGGTAAAAGTTTCAATAAGTGCGTAATAGGAAGGACTATCGAACCCGGACTTCTTATTGCAATCAGTGAGATATCAAGATATCAATGCAGGTGTTGCATGCAGGGACTAGAAGAAATTAATGTGTGTGTGAGTGGCAATTAATGTATGTGTTAGTGGCAATTAATGAGCGACTATTATGAAGGAATTAAAGACTTATTGATTATTCTTTAAAACATATCTTTGTGTGTGTGTGTGAGTGGCAATTAATGTATGTGTTAGTTACAATTAATGAGCAACTACTATGAAGGAATTAAATACTTATTTACTTATTCTTCAGGCATTTTGGTAGAAAATTCATTTGGTCAGTTCTTTCTTTTGCGAACATCAACAACCATTTCAATAAGTCTGATTAGTCAATTTTGGTATTCAATAAGTCTGAATACCTGTTTTATTGCAAGCTAAGCCTGGAGTTTGTCTTAAGTTAGAAGTTAATGATGCATGTGTTTTGGCTTTGTATGTTGGGTTTGGAGTCCAATATACTAATACTAATAGTGATTGTTATTTCATATTAGCTTTAAGTTGTTTGGCTAGTACTTCCATGATCTTTCAAGTTTCTGAGAAATTATTTAGCTACTTTTTCATTGCATCATACTAAATCTAGGACTTTTTAATTTGGAATAGTTTGACATTTGTTGGATTGCATTTCTTGAAGATCGAGTTATTACTTGGGAAGGCAATGAACTTGATGAGTTGATGGTCAACCTGGAGGAGCAAGAAAGTGGAGATCTTGAGGAGCGAGTTGAAAGAAAGGCGTGCTTTGGCTTTTTACTCGTGTTTGGTTTGAATTATGCACTCTAAAGTGAGTTTTGAAAAATAACTTTTGCAAGAATGTAGGATCCAAGCATAGATGGTGTTATGGCGAGGGAATTTGCAATAGGCTTATAACTTTAATCACCTTTTTTTTTTTCCTTTTTTCTTTTTGAGCTTTCCATTTTCTTGTCTGCGAGACAACTTATACATCATCTATTGCATTATCACATCAAAATCATGCTTCGAAAATTCAATTTCTATTGCGAAGTCGTAATAGTATGTATTATTCACTTGCGTGCTTTCCACAAGCAAAAAGTTTAATGATTCTAGTATGTATTATTCACTTGACAGGTTTTCCACAAGCAAGAAAGTTTAATGAAACAAAAAGATGCTCCTGTTTATCATCCATGAAGCTTTAACATTATCCAGTCACCAAAAATAGAAAAATACACTTGAAAATACTATTTCCCATAAAACAAATACAAAGCTATTACGCTTATAACAACTACATATAGAATGTTGAAACTAAAATTTTTGGAGTTTTGCTTTACTCGAGCTTCTTCCATTTGATGATGCGTTGGCTTTTTGATAACATTTCCAAGAGTCTTGAAATTTAAATTTAACTCCCGAACATTAGAATTTAGCTCAGTTACTTCATTGACCAATATTTCAATTTTTGTATTTGATATGTTATCATCCCAAATAAATCTTCCACAATACACTCCATCCTACGCCATATAATAGAAACATAGTCAATATTCAATAAGATTATGAAGAGAGATTAAATTTTGAAAGGTAGACAAAATTTATTCCAAGACACCAATAACCCATAAACTTATTTCTACATATAACTAACATAAAAGGCATTCGGCCACCATTTCAAGCAAGGGGAAAAAAATCAAAGCTTGATCAGCCTAACCCTATTATGTCATTCATGCAGGACATAGTAACCATATCAAATGAAAATACAAACAAGACAATAAAGATAAACAAAAAGATAGAGAAAAAATATAGTCAATATGTGAATTATTCAATATGAAATGTAACTATAAATATAAAGCAGTACCTTGTAATTGTTGCACTTCCAAAATTTTCTGTTTGGATTTTTTTCTGAATGAGATATCATTAGCTTCATATAAGAACCACATTCACACTTTTGTTGCCTATAATTATCATTTGTACTTGATGATGACATTGTAGAAAATGAAAATATCCTAAAAAGATTACAGAAAAAATTAATCAAAAAGGCAATTCACAATTATTCAGATACCAACAATGTAACACAAAGAACAATCTAAAGTAACAAAACGTATCAGCACTGGTGCTGTTAGTGGCACTAAAATCATATATTCACTAAAAACAAAAGGCATATACTGTGTTTTTTTTTTTTGGACTGAGGAAAAAAAAATGGCAAACTATTTTAAGACGAGATATATGCATTCTACGTGAGAGTGAGGTGAAAGGCTTGTCTGGTCCTTTACATGTGTAATTGTGGGCCATTTATATGTTTGGTGTATATTAGAACCCTGCTAACTAAGGCACGTTTTACTGGTCCATTTTAATTACAAAACAAAAAATTAAATTATCTTTTAACTCTGTGACTGTTATAATGTCATATATATATATATATATTACGTACCATCGTCATCTCCTATCTCCTCTTTTAAGAAAAAAAAATTATTTTATTTTTTTAATTTGGACCCCTATAGCTAGTTATCAAAATGAAAGGGATATATTTTTCTGTTTTATTTATACACTTAATTGAAAATATCAAACAGTGGCAACCAATAAACCCATTTCAAAAAAAAAAAAATGAAGAATATTTACCCGAAGCTTAATCGCTGAAAGCTCCAATCTTTGTTCTTGAAAGCTCCAATATTTGTCTTACTTTCGTCACTCTCTCACTTTCGTTTACTACTGAATCTAAAAATATGAAAAGAAGCATTTTTAGGGCTTGAATGAAAAAGCAAATCGACTCAATGAGAGAATGAGAGAGAGAGACTTACAAGAAGCAAGTTATTTTGAAGACATTGGAGGACGAAAGTTGTAGAGATTTGAGGTATTTTGAAGAGGAAGCAAGTTGAGAGGAAGCAGAGAGAGAAGAAGGTGCATTGATAAAGCAAAGGAGATGGTCATTTTCACTTTATGTCACGTAACTTTTATAAAAAGGCAGTGATAAAGTAGAAAAAAAAGAAAAGAAAAAGAAAATATAAGTGAAACGGTGTGTTTTGGTGTGTTTTAGTTAAAGCAAACGGACTTTAACGGAAATCATCTATGTCGTGTTTTATAAAGACCCCAACGTCGGGGTTTACAGCAGAACTGTATATATATATATATATAATACATTTATATTAGTGTTGAACTATTTTTTCAAACTTTGTATCAAAATTATTTTTTTTTCAATTTTACAAACAATTAAAATATACAATATTTGTTTTCTAAAATACCTTTAAAAAATTACGGACAAACATTGTATTATTATAAAAATAAATAAATAGATAAATTTTAAGTTATACAGCTTACACTCATCATTCACACAGGCTGTATTAGATTTTGAAACCGCTGGGTTCGGGGTTCGCTGATTAGCCACGGCACCAATTACGCGCATTCATTTTGTTGCGAAGCAGAGAAAAGAGGGGAAATCATAGATACAGGGATTAGCAGAAGATGAGCGTGATCGACATCTTGACCAGAGTTGACGCGATCTGCAAGAAATATGACAAATACGACATCGAAAAGCAGAAGGACCTCAATGTCTCCGGCGACGATGCCTTCGCTCGTCTCTACGCCTCCGTTGAAGCCGACATTGAAGCCGCTCTTGAGGTGTGGTTTCTCCCGCATTTCTCTCTCACTCATTTTGTCAAATGTATTTCTCATTAGATCCTGTTTGGTTGCCGAGAAAACTCCGGAATTGGAAAATGTAGACTAAAATTCACTTCTGTAATTAGCTAATAGCTGATCCAAACTAGTTGGGTGAAAGTCTTATAAAAGCTTAGGGCTGAATAGTGTTATGCTATTTTTGTGTTGAATAAGAAATTACAGTAAATTTGATTTTGCAGAAAGCTGAGGTCGCTTCTAAGGAGAAGAATAGGGCATCTGTGGTTGCATTGAATGCTGAGATTCGTCGGACTAAGGCTCGGTTGCTTGAGGAGGTCCCAAAGTTACAGAAGTTGGCTCTAAGGAAGGTCAGTCTCTACTGCCACAATGACTTTGTTAAGCTTATCTCTTGTAATTTTGATTCTCAAGAAATTTCATCTTGGAAAATTTATCTTGGGTGCCACATTCGAGTCAAATTTGCGAACTGGTTAAAGATTTACTCGATCTTATATTATTCGATTCAATCTAGATAATGAAATGTTAGGATTTTGTGTGGAATTGAGTGTCCTTTTCCCCTTTTTGGTATATTAAGAATGGGTATTACTATTTTGGGTTGAGAGTTGCATAATCATACAACTTTTATTCACAGGTTAAAGGGCTTCCAACGGAAGAGTTTGCTGCTCGTAATGATTTGGTCTTTGCTTTGCCGGATAGGATTCAAGCTATTCCTGATGGGACCCCGGCTGCACCCAAAAAAACTGGAGGTTGGACGGCTTCTGCTTCTCGTACTGAAATTAAGTTTGATTCAGGTGACCTTTCAATTTCATTTTGAGATTGTTTATTGGGTATAATTTTTTTTTTCTTTTTATCATATTTATGTGATTTTGAGGGATAATATCAATTGATTATCATGCTTCACTTTGCTTATGTTTGGTGGTGATGATAGAGGGACGTTTTGATGATGAATACTTTCAACAAACGGAGGAGTCAAGTCGATTCAGGCAAGAGTATGAAATGCGGAAAATCAAGCAGGTAAGGCATATGTTTGTAGATTTCTTGCTTTGACATGATATTTCTTTCTGTAATTATGCTTTAATGCTTATTGGTAAGATCAAAGATAAAGATGTGCTGCATTTTTCAGATATAGGTATCTATTTATTCATTTCGACATTTCCACAGGATCAAGGATTGGACATGATATCAGAAGGTTTGGATACACTGAAAAACATGGCTTCTGATATGAATGAGGTTAGTGATATAATTTATGTTGTGTTAATGTTACCTGGCTCTCTTTTGCATGATCCACAATGTAATTAATTATATGTTTTCTGGTATGAACAGGAATTGGATAGGCAAGTGCCTTTGATGGATGAGATTGATACTAAGGTTAGAAATATTGTCCTCTACAAAATTTCTGAGTGCTCTGGTTGGAATTCAGAAGTTTTTGCCTAATGCTTCTTTTATGTACAGGTGGACAAGGCTGCAGCTGATCTTAAGAATACCAATGTTAGACTTAGGGACACTGTCAACCAGGTGATTAAACTATAAATTTCTCAAGTTTATGAAATCTAATAATTTTTTTGTTTAGCTAATATGTCTTTTGGCTTTTTTCAGCTGAGGTCTAGTCGAAATTTCTGTATTGATATTGTGTTGCTGTGTATAATTCTTGGAATCGCTGCATATTTGTACAAGTAAGTCATATCTATTTATAAGTCATGGGCTTCTAATACTCGTTCAGATGTTCTAATTTTTCTGACTTAGTAGTGCAGTACATTTGATGCAGAATACGATGGAGTATTATTTTAAAAGTATGCTTTGATTTAGGATTATTAGGAATTTGAGTTATTATTAGTTTAGGAACTTTATGAGAATTTAGTTGATTACTTTCCTGATTATATTAGTGTTGTTTATATATTATATAAGTTCCTAATTTAAGCCCAACGGGCAGACAGATTTGATTATTGATAATTCAGATTGATTTTCCTTTGGTTTTCTCCCTTTTCCCTCTCCTTGTTCTCTTTCTCTTCCTCTCTCCTCTCTTCTTCTCCTCTTTCTCTTTGCCGGGTTCTACATCAACATCTTTGGGTGGCTCCATCTCTACTTTAGTTCTAGTTTAGCTTGACATGAAATGAACGTTGGGGATGTGGTGTGGCACTGGCATAGTTATTTGAATCCTTGAGATGGCTGTTAAAATGCTCATAATGTATCAATAGCATGATGGTGTTCATGGAACATGTTCTGTTGTGATGAATATCAATTGCCAAGAGAATGATCTTAGATGCAATCAAGACTTTTTTTTTTGGGATTTGTTAGAAGTAGCATTGCAGCCTATGTTACTCGGACTCTTCACTTTATCTCACCATACCTGTGTCCGAGACTCGGACGCTGACAAGGGTATGGCTACTAGACATTCCAAATATGTGGAAAAACTACAAAAAGCAGATGAACCAGACACTTGGACACATACCCACACCCGACACTGGCACCCGAATCTGTGCAATGTAGATTGCAGCATTAGAGGCTTGAAGAGAACCTGACTTTATCATATTAATTATGTTAATTTCATGATCAAGCTTCTTTATTTTATTTATTTATTTATTTTTTATGTAGATGCAACATTATACTTATTAATGGAAATTTTTGCACTTCTTGCCCATACTCTTCCTTAATGACTTGACATGTGTCACCCCACATAATGAGGTGGAGAAAATGTACGGTCCTATGGTGGCGGGGGTCACAATAATTAGGAAGAGGTTGGAAAACAAAAACAAAAAAGCTGGAGTAACATTTTTTTCTATCTGTATCAATCTAATATTACAGATACCTACATGTTAGTTGTATCATTTTCCCTTCAACACGTAATTGTCAAAGTTTTTGTAGTCGGATGGGATATTGGTGCTTCTACCATCTACTAACTTTAGTTTCTAGGAAATTTAAAGACTTTTCTACAATAGAACATGGTATCTTGATCTTTTTGAATAAATATCTTGAAGAGCACAAGGAAGCATTGTTGTACATGGTTGGCCTTTTACTTTAATATTAACTGCATGGAACTAAGGATGATCTGTTTAACTACTGAATGCCCTAGGGTTATACATTACACTCTTCTCATGGTTTATTTGAGCAATTTTATTGATCTCAGTCTTGCAAATCTAGGTTCTTTACCTCTAAACTCTTTTTGTTGAAATTTTTTTAATACATATTGGGGTTCTTTATCATACTTGCTTAGATTGAGACATTAGTGATAGGTCATCCAATTTTTATTTTTCTCATTTCTTTGGTTTTATTATTCAGTAGTTATGCTGATGATGTGTCTTCCATTTGCAGTGTACTAAAGAAGTGAGATGAGCCGAAGAGAAATTTGAACTGTTGGGTTGGTATTTGCTTTTTCTGATATTATTTGCATTTTGAGGACTCTATTTTATGGTGTTTGATTTGTATTCTATTACTTCATTGTTTATTCCATGTTTAAGTCTTCTTCTTTACCTGGAGTTAGTCTTTGTTGTTTGTCCCATAATACATCAGTCGTGCCTGTATAAATAGTATCTTAACTCTTGTCCCACTTTGTTCAATCTATCTAATATTGGGTCTAAATTTTTTAAATTGAATACCACTAATTAGGAGTGGAAAACAAATACGGTTATGTTAGGAATAGATGATTATTCAAAGGTTATTGGTAGGTAGGCCCAAATTCAAATTCTTGACACACTTTCATGAACCCACTGACCAGAATCATGTCATAACACTTATTATTATTGTTTGAAAGCACTCTGGAAAGTATGACAATAAGGTCCAATTAATAACCAGGACATACAAATACAAGGTATAGTAATTCTCAAAACATCATCATTAGTGATGAAATTGTGATGCATGATTCATTAATTGCGCTGCATGATTCATTATTGATAGATTTCTCAAAACTTAACCTTCAGGTTTTAGGTACTATTATTGATAGAATAAAAGTAGGACCTAATAAAAATTAATTTTGCACATAAATATATACGCATAATATTGGTGGCATTCAAATTCTTAGAATAAAAGTAACGTTTCGATTCTGCTCCGCGCGAACTTTTCTGGTTCACCCTACTTTGGTTCCTTATTATTATTATTATTCTTATTGTTATTTAAACATAAATATGATTTGCATCAATCAATCATCTAAATACGTATAATTACAAATTATAAAGATCTAGCAATTTGTACACAATCTTGAGTGATGTATTTATGTACACACATATAGTAGATAATTTATTTACTCGCAATAACCCAACAAATTTTCACGCTTAGCTAAATTAATGACCCTCACACTGTAGCTGGAACGGGCACCACCGCCGTCATGACGACTCCGTGTTCCATCTTCTTTATTGTAAATCTAAAACTTAATAGAATTATCGGTACTCACAGAAGAAAAAGAAAAAGATCGATATATAACTAGACTATAAATATACATACATACATACATACATACATACATACATATATATATATATATACACGTGGTTTTGTAGTACTTAGTCACGTATGGTTTAGTCCAAGTGACCGAGTTCTTGAAACTGGAGGTTACTGGAAGTCCATTGAGGATTGCTAATGTTGAAAGTGTCAGATGTTTCAAATTGTTCTACACTCCAACAATTCATCGTAGAGCTATGATCTTGGTTGTTGACAGCAGACAAGTTTGGTTTAACACAATCGCTGACATTGGTGATCATCATCTTTTTGTTCGCCACAGTTGGGAGATTGCTCTGGTAATTGTTTTCTCTGTAGGCATGCTTTCTCTTGAATGGGTCGTTAATCATGTTTTCAGAAGCAAGAACTGAAAACTGATCGTTAATCTTCTTATTCGAAACCTTGAAGTACTCATGGATTGAAGTACTGCAAGATTTCACGTTATCGATGCTTTGAAAGCTTATGCTCGAAGTTGTTTCCATGCAATTAGGATGCTCTTGAGAGGCAAAGATGTAGGGCAACATAGGACAATCTTTGTAGAAGTAATCTTTCACCATTTCAAGGTTAGGGTTAGTACTTTTTGAACATGACTGATCCACTTGTTGAAAGTAGTCAGCTGGTTCGTAAGTAGCAGCCGAGTTTAGCTCTTTCCAAGTGTTTCTGGGATTGTTGCTTTTATGCCGAATCCGACATAGAACCCAATCATCCAACTGCAGCTCGAAAAAACAAAAGAAAAAGCTTACTAATACTCAAAGTAGACATTTTTACCATCACATGTCTTAAGCTTTTCCTGTCATCATAACACAAATTCAGATTTCTTGTCCCACTTTCTGTCTCCTTACATTGTTCCACGACTATTCTTAGTAAAAAAACACTATTTACATACGTAAAAAGGGGCGAGTTATGAAACAACAGATTTCAACTCTCTGCATGGGAACACCTAGCTTGCTACTGAATTGTGCACCTTTTGAAAGTTAATCTCACTGTACTGCCAACTGTAAAAGTTAATGGCTGTGTGATAAAATAATTGAGCTTGTAGTTTTCATTGTTATCATATTCATTATTTGGTATGATATCGAAAAAGATAGATACGAAAATATAGATCGAACTTAACTCACCCTCATAGACCCTTTTCTGTTTGATGTCCAAAACATGGTATCAAGCAGCCTATACTCGTTCATAATCCAATCTGTTTTGACACCTTTCGGAGGGCGTCCCGCGTAGAAAACCAGTGCTTTCTTCACCCCAATGCTTTTAGTTCCATAGGAAGTAAGAATGTGTTTGTCAGTCCCGGTAGCCTTCCAATACCCCGAACCAGCTGCTCTATTAGGCCTGGTTCCATTAGGGTACTTCCTATCCCTAGGAGTGAAGAAGAACCATTCGTCTTCTCCGAAAGAAGCTTTCCCCGGTAGCTCCCATGGATCATACTTATAGAGATCTATCTCTGTAATGATATTCGCCGGGAGTGGGCTCGAAACGATTTTGTTTTTCAAATAATGAACGATGAGCTCCTCATCTGATGGGTGAAATCTAAACCCAGGAGGGAGTTGAATATCTGAGTTTTGTTCCTTCTCCATGGTAGGGAATTACGGTCCTTGTTCAATTAGGTGATGAAGGAACCTAAGGGAATGAGCTACCGAAATCATCGACTGAAATGATTGTTGTAAGTTTGAACGTACAGTCCAATGTTTATATATACAACGCTATTTTTTCTCAGGCATAAGGTGACAATAAAATAAGGTAATTAAATAGGATTATATTATTATATTATTATTTTTTATTTGTAAAATAAAATATGGATTAGATTTTGTAGTGGCATTTTTTAGGTTCAAAGAAAGAGAGGGAAAACGATTTTCCTTTGTCCTAATTCATGACATGGTGGTAAGAATTATTTATTTATTAGATACAATATATATAAATAGATATTCAAGAAAGACGGTTAATATTATGTTTTATAATATATGTTTATAATCCCCAAAATACCCATTGATATAGTTTTTGATGACTAGATTGCATGCAAATTAATATATAGCATCTAATACCTTTATAATTTTTTTTTTCCATTTCTGGATTACCCTTGGATTAATTGAGACTTTAATTATTTGATGGCGTATATAGATATATATATATATATATATATATATTATATATATGCTTTATTGGATTGAGATCACTCATGATATGAATCTAGTTGCCTGTGAATAGACCTTGTTTAGATCATCTTTGGTACGTCATTAGTCGATAGCAAGCTCTTCATCAGCTACTGTTTAGACAGAATCGTTAGGCCGGCCGGTCATTCACATCCCATCTATCTTCCTTGAATATATATAAATATAAATGGTGCATATAATATGACCCAATCTTTATTTATTTATTTATTTTGTCTTATTGAAACTCATAGCATAAATTTATGTATTTGATTAATTAGGTGGCGATGGAGCTCTAGCTAGTTCATATATCAAACTCGAAAGTATTGGCCACATGATGTGGGGTGTGGCGGCACACCTTGTGGTTGGCTGTCTCAATAATTTTGTCACCTCTAGGAAGTGATTCAGCATGATTTATGTTATATATGATGAAATATATTTTGAAAGTGTATATATATATATATATATAATATTTCTATTTCATTTCGCATTAATCACATCACGTTTGACAAATTCTAAGCATATCTTCTACACAATAGCTTTGCCTGAATGGTAAAACTGTGTGTATATTCCACCGCCATCTGAGTTCGATTAAGTGTGTGATACTTTGAATAAACTAAAACCCCCATAAAAAAAAGCTCTAGGCATATCTTTTGGATAATCATGTGAAGAACATTGGTTTTTTTTATTAGGGTTTGCATGCAATCTAGTCTTGTTCAAAACAATTAAGCTAATCAACAAGTTAGGGAAAAAAAAAGAGTACAAGTTTACACCAAATGACAAAAGCTTCCGTTTATAATTAAATAACCCAATCATCAATACAAACGCATTGTTCTTGAAAATCATAGGATTTCATTTATATATATATATAATTATATATATATATTGATTGTAAAGGTAATAATCACATATTTTCAACGAGCTCTATGCAATAGAATATGAGGAGAACCATGCATATATATAGAGAGAGAGACACACACACATATTGATGTGAACTAGATGGTCAGAGATTGAGTAAAGCGCGCATCAAATACATTAACTTGCTTTTGGTTCTGGCCATGAATATTTAATGTAACCGATGATGATCTAGTTGGTAAGTTTTATAGTTACCATGCTTCACCTAGCCTTAATAAGTATTTTGTTTTTTGGTTTTGGCATGCATGCTATAATTTCCAATCTGCCGACACAACATTAAGTTACTATATACTGTTTTGTAATGTTCCTAGTATGTATTTGTTTCAGGCATAATTAAGTGCATAAATATTTAATAAGAATATCTTTTAATTTTTTCGGACTACAAAATAAGCATATTATTTGCACAAATATTTATATGATTCAAGCTAGCTAGGCACTGTGGAGGATATTGGCATTTTTATTACAATCATGCATGCAAGAGTAATTGTACACACATCAACAAGTTGCTTTAATCATGGGTCTACAATGTATGGCGTGCCGATCAAGAAATAATGAGCTTATTTCTTCAAATATATATATATATATATATATTTATGTATATATATATTTATGTATATATATATTTATGTATATATATATATTTATTTATTTATGCAAATAGCTTAACTCATAGTGGTGCAATATTAAATAGAGGCAAAAAAAAATTAATATATTTAAATATTGTTCATTATTTTAATTCTTAACAACATTGCTCATTAGATCAATATATATATATATATATATATATATAATATGTATATGTATGTATATAAAGATGAACTTTTCTTTGGGTAGATGTATATAGAGGGCAAACTTGATGAAACTTTTATCCTCTAATTGATTCATTAGTTGGACTGTATAAAAATGGTAAAACCCAACCCAAATACATCAATTCAATGGCTCTTTTTAAATGCTTGATAGTTTTTAATAGGAAAATTATTATTATTATATAAATACCTATAAAATAATTATTATTATTATTATTATTATTATTATTATTATTATTGTTGTTGTTGTTGTTGTTGTTGTTGTTGTATGTGTATATATTCTCACAGAATAGTTCATATGGTAATAACCATTGGATTAATGTTCCCAGTCTCAGGTTCGAGATTTGTGAGTTGTACTTTGTAACCTCTTTGAAGAACCTAATTATTGTATGTGTATATATGTATATGTTCAATCATGCATTCTCTTTCTTATTTATAGGAAAGTCACAGGCTTAATCCATTAATGAAAATTGAATGCCTAAGGTTCAAATCAAGCAACTTCAACTGCAATTCATGAAGCTGATTTACATATATTTATTGTTTTATCTCCAGTATAGTAACATAGCAAATGCATAAAGTCTCAGCAGTACATAGAAAGTGAAATTCATTCACTTCATTTTTTATTAGGAGAAAATGAGTGGCCGAAAACTATGTTATGGATGTAGATACAGTCCAAGGAATAGAACATGATGGAAAAATTAAAAGATGACAGCAAAAGTCCAAATTTTGATACCCAAAAATTCGCTTCCATGTTTCTTTCTCCTTGGAATCTCTTTCTTACCCATTTCTGTTTGTCCATTTTCTGAGTCACCCACGGCATGCCAACATTTTCTATAAGTTTTGCAATTATATTATCAGCCTGTTTTGAACAACTTGCACAAATTCCTTCAAAATTAACATGGATAATACGCGATTTAAACAACGAAGAGTTCAATATTTAAACATTATATTTAAAAATAACCGGAAAAGTAGAAATAAAACTTATATAATTTTCTCATTGTGAGAAAATTCAAAATCTTTGTAAATAGAGTCAACATTAATTGTCAACCGTGTGGTGAATGAAACTCTATATATAGATCAGTTAACAAAGCAATAAAAAAAACTTTTATTATGTCGTTTAAATTATAGAGAACAGTTAATAATTTCATAGATCTCTAAATTACACCACTCATTTATATGAGTTAATAATTCTATGGATTCCTAAATTATACCACTCATTTATATTTTGATTCCTGAAGTATTTTTTTCCTTCTAATTTTATTCATTAAACTACATTATAAGTAGCACTTTAGGTTCTTTTTTTGATATTTTATCAATTTATTGACGATTAATAGTCTGTGAAAAAAATAATACATTAATTCTAAACAGTATTTTACACATAAAAATGACATCAACTACTCTAAAAAGGAGACGTGTAAAGAAAATGCAAAAACCATCAATAAACTAACAAATAATACTATAAATGACCAAAGTACTGTTGATAATGTGATTTAAGGATGAAAATTAAAAAAAAAAAAAAAACTTTAGAAACCAATGTATAAATCTGTGTATAGTTTAAGAGACTACGAAGCTATTAACTCAAATTAATACAAAGGCTGAAAGAGAAAGACATGAAGTATACGGACAACTTTAGTATACCAAGTTTCAAGTTTGATTAATTTATATGTTTTGTGTCAAACTATATTATATTTAATTACATACTACGCTAACTGGATTAACAAAGACAAAATACTTTCTTTCTTATGAGTTTAATTTACACCTGGAGGTTTCTTTTTCTGTCTTGTATTGCTATGAACGTTTAATCCAAAGAACGACTGCTTTGTCATGCATGCACCAAGCTAGGCTAGCTTTGAGAACTTTTGCACTCTATTTTGGCAAATATTTTCCACGAAATTAAGCAGTAAAAACAAAGAAGGTAATTGATAGTAATTAATTAATCTATTTGGTTAATTAGCTAACGCAATGATGAATAATTGTCTGAAATGTATGTGTAATAAAGAAAAAGTAATTAACGTGTATATATATATATATGGATGAGTTTTCTAATCTATGTTTCACAAAGAAAAAGTCCTTTGTTCATATCATTTTTTCTGTTTCTTCCATTTTATTTTTTCACGTACATATTAAGTGAAGTATATATAAATATATAAATATATATATGTATATATATATACAGAAATGCTAGAGAATGCGATGTCGTGGATTTTATGGAACGCGTGCGCGTTACTTTTAACATTCTGTTAATTAAAAAAAAAAAAATTCATAGTCTTTCTCGCACCCACCATCTCCACATCCACTCACCCACCATCACTTGCATCCTCCTGTCATTGCTCGCACCCAAATATAAAATAAGCCAAAGCTCGCTCACTCCTAATTCCAAAGCAGACCAAAACCTGACCTTTTATCAGTTTTAGTCCGAGTCCCACTTTAGCTTTCTTCAACCATGAAGAAGAAGATCAACATCACGGTCTCTTTCAGTTGCTACCCATTTACTCAATCAGAGTTTTCTCTTCATCTATCCTCTCTCTCTTAGGTCTCTTGCTCTAGCCTCTTCCACAAATCGCTTGTGCAGATTTGTTCTAGCGTTGTTAAAGAGACCCACGTAGACAACAATGGTGAAGATATCGAGTTAACATTGACCAGTCCATCCAGAGTCATGGCATCGACGTCAACTATGAATCCTCTCTCTGGTTATCTTGATTGTAATAGTCCTCCTTTAGATCTAATAAAAAAGCCTGGATTATTTTTATTATAAGCTTATATAAAAATCAAAAACTGAGATAAAAAACACAGAGGAAGAAAAGCTTTCTCAGCCATGGATATGGTGGTTGTATGATTTATGGGTTTCTTTGCTGTAATGGTAAAGAGAAAAGTTCCTTTTTTATCTTTATTATTGATTTTAGTTTTTTTTTCTTCCTTCATTGTTTAAGCATGTGTTTGTTTGAACAGATGAAGGGGTGAAGATGCATGATTTTTGCTTTTTGTAATTCAAAGGGTCAAATAAAGTGGGTGTGGGTCTACTACCGGCATTGTTACAAACAGGTTTTGGCTGAAATTTTTTTTTTTGAAGCTAAAGAGAGACCGACGATAGAGAGGCAGAATAGAGACCAAAGAGAGAGGAGATTGAAAGAAAGAAAACATCTGTATTGTCATTAATGTGATATGGAATATTTTTCCACATATCATTTAAATAAAGGAAGTAGTGCCGAGTGGGTAAATGGGTAGCAACTGGAAAACAATGGTGTTGATCTTCTTCATGGTTGAAGAATGCTGAGGCTGCGAGCGATGGCGGGAGGATGCGAGTGATGGTGGGTGGGTGGATGCAGAGACAGTGGGTGCGAGAAAGATTGTGAATTTTTTTTAACTAACAGAATGTTAAAAGTAATGTGCATGCGTTCCATAAAGTCTGCAACCTTGCGTTCTCTAGCATTTTTGAATATATATACATATATTTATATATATACATATATATACACATATATGTATATATACATATATATATATTTGTATATATATACATATAGATGTGTGCCACGACATCATGATGAATGTATATATACATGTAGATGTATGCCATGACATGAGCTTAGTTTGACCATCTCACCCAACTATGAAAAACACACAGAGATAATTATTATGCCACTAGAATATACTCTACCAAGATGGAAAAGTTTATTTATTGAATAAATCCCAAGACAATTTTAAAAAATTTTGAAACATATTTCATGAATACTTCATAGATCTTCTCACAATTTAGGTTTGTTAAGTGTGAAGCCCATCCCTTTAGCCACTGGGCTTCCTTCAACCACTGGGCTGGGGTCATTGACTCAATCACGTCAGTCAGTCATTTGGGCTTAATGATCGTTACATAGTCTTGTGGATCATTGTTCATAGGGCTGATAAAACTTAGAAGACTTTATGCCACAAAAAATTATGTTTTATCAGAATTTTCCATTATATAGTTAGTATACAAGCTTAACTCTAGCCTATAAAACAACTAAAATAAATACAAGTTGATTTCTATCCTATAAACTAGCTAAACTACCATATACAAAATTGCACAGCGAGAAATTAAGAGGAAATAAAAGATAAAGCTGTAAGGCATGAAATCTGGCATAAATTAGCTGGCTTTAAATGCTTTAAAAAGCATGAGATATGACATTTATCAGCTGGCTTTAAATGCTTTTAAAAGCATGAAATCTGACATTTATCAGCTGGTTTTAAATGCTTCAAATGGCCAGCTAATTAACATCCCCCTCAAATTGATGCTGGTAAATCTACAAGCATCAATTTGTTAACTAGAAAATGATGTGGTTGACATGTCATGGATTTGGTGAATATATCTGCAATCTGTAAAGTTGTGGATATATGTGGGAGGGTGATAATCTTCGTTCAAAGGCCTCACGGATGGAGTGGCAGGCAACCTCTATGTGCTTTGTTCGTTCATGATAGACAGGATTGGCAGCAATTTGGATTGCACTAGTATTGTCAGTATGTAATGGAGTATGATGAACTTGGGGAAAACCAAGCTCTGTAAGTAGACCACACAACCAAATGATCTCAGAGCATGCAGCAGACATTGTGCGGTATTCGGCCTCAGTGGACTTGGAGACAAAGTCTTACTTCTTGCATTTCTAAAAAATAAGAGCATTACCAAGAAACATACACCATTCAGTAGAAGATTTCCTAGTGTCCGAAAGCCAACCCAATCAGCATCGTTGAAGGCTTGTAGCTAAAGTGAAGATCCGATAGGGAAGAATAATCCACGGTTAGGGGTGCCATGGATGTATCAAATAATGCATTGAACTGCTAATCAGTGAAGATGCCGATGGGCTTGCATGAACTTATTGACAATGTGAACAACATAAGAGATGTTTGGTCGGGTGATAGTGAGATAAATTAGACTTCCAACTAGCTTCCAATAAAAAGTAGGATCTTTGAGAAGCTCCTCTTTGTCACCTCGATATTTCATATTAATTTCCATGGGGGTTTCAACAGAAGAAGCGTCTGTGAGTCCTGCTAATTAAATCAGATCCTAAATATACTTGTGTTGATTCAAGGAGAGACCTTGTTGCCGATATTGTACCTCTAATCCCAAGAAGTAGATTAGGTGGCCAAGGTCTTTCATGTGGAAGGTAGAGTGTAATAATTTCTAAATTTTTGAGATGGCCTCCAAATCAGAACCAGTGATAACAATATCATCCACATAAACAAGAAGAACAACTATCCCCTTAGGTGTCCTTCGTAGAAAGAGAAAGGAGTCATACTGACTCTGAGTGAAAGAAAAGCCTAGAAGTGTGGAACGAAGCTTTTCAAACCATACTCTCAGTGCCTACTTCAAACCATATAAAGAACATTTTAGTTTACAAACATCATTAGATGAGGATGTAGGCATACCAGAGGAAAGTTTCATGTAAACTTCCTCCTTGAGATCACCATGTAAGAATGCGTTCTTGACATCCATTTGATATAAGGACCATGCTTAAGATGCAGCAATAGCTAGGATGGTTCGCAAGGTTGTCATCTTGGCAACCTGTACGAAGTCTTATTGTAATCTAGGCCATACTCTTGCTTGTTGCCAAACACCACCAACCTAGCCTTGTAACGATCTATTGATCCATTAGAACAAAGCTTGATAGAAAACACGAACTTACTGCCAAGAGGTTTCACAGATGAGGGACATGGAACAACATCCCAAGTCTGATTTTCTTCAAGTGCAATTAATTCTATTTCAATAGCTTTCCTCCAACACTCATGCTTCATTGCCTATTTATAAGATGAATGAATAGAAGTAGAAGACAAGGTGGCTGTTAGGGATGAAGGAGGGGTGAAACCAAACCTATCTGGGGGTCTTTGGACCTAAGTACTATGTCTGAAAGGAGTTGGTTTAGTTGCTCGAATGGGATCAGCAGTTAGGGAATGATCTTGAGGGGGCTCGAGAGGTGTAATAATATCATTTGGTTTGTTGAATGAGCGTCACTGATACACTAAAAAAGGCTTAGAAATGTTAGGAAATGAGGGTAGAATAGAATATGAAGAAGAAGAATGAGTAGAGTGGTCGGGGTAAGTGGGAAAGAAATATTAGTTTTCTTAAAAAATCACATTCCTAGAAACCTGAATACGATGTAGCTTTGGATCATAGCAAAGAAAACCTTTATGGTGCACAGAGTATCCTAGAAAAGCACATTGTACTAATTGAGCTGTGAGTTTTGTGCGTTCATGTGCAGGAAGGTGAACATAGCAGACACAACCAAAGGTACAAAGATTAGAATAATTTGGAGTGTGACCAAATAATCTAGTAAAATGAGAGACATGACTCAAGGAAGGAGAAGGCAATCTGTTAATAAGGTATATAGCAATGGAGAGAGCTTCACACCAAAATCGAGAAGGTACATATGATTCTAATAAGAAAGTGCGGACAACATCTAGAAGGTGACGGTTTTTTTTTTCAGCCACCTCATTTTGTTGGGGAGTTGAAGGACAAGACCGCTAAGATATTATGTCATTAGTTTGTAGAAATTCCTTAAACAAATGAGACATATACTCTCCCCCATTGTCAAAATAAAGAATTTGATTTTGGTAGAAAATTGAGTCTAAATATGTGCAAGAAAAATCTTAAAAACAGAAAATACGTCATTTTTGGAATGTAAGAAATAGATCCATGTGAAACGACTATAGTCATCAATAAAAATAACGAAGTACTTGTAATTAACATGAGAAGTAGCTGGTGCAATACCCCACACATCACTATGTATTAGATCAAAAGGTTGCACTACATTTGGTGTGTGAGTTGGAAAAGGCAGAATTTTACTTTTGCCAAGCCTACAGGAATTGTAATCAAATTGTACAGTACTAAGAGAAGGTGAGTCTTTATTCCCAATTAAATCAGATTTTAACAAGTCATGGAGTACACTAGAATTTGGATATCCAAGACGTTTATGCCATGCACGGTAATCAACATGAGCGAAATTACAAGTAACAAGAGACATGAGGTCGAGGAAACTCGATAAAAAATAACCGAGAGTAAGAGACTAAAACAATGCTGAGTTGGACTTGAGAAGAAAAAAACACATGAGAAATCATAATTGTGGCTCTGATACCATGATAAAACTTAGAAGACTGTGCCACAAAAAATTGTGTTTTCCCTCTGTCGAGAATTTTCCATTACATAGTCAGTATACAAACTTAACTCTAGCCTATAAAATAACTAAAATAAATACAAGTTGATTTATATCCTATAAACTAGCTAAACTACCATATACAAAATTGTACAGCTAGAAATTAAGAGGAAATAAAAGATAAAGCTGTAAGGCATGAAATCTAGCATAAATCAGCTGACTTTAAATACTTTAAAAAGCATGAAATCTGGCATTTATCAGCTAGCTTTAAATGCTTTAGAAAGCATGAAATCTAGCATTTATCAGTTGGCTTTAAATGCTTTAAATGGCCAGCTAATTAATAAGGGCATCACTCTCTTCTTCAATCTCAGTCGTTGGTTCCTCCCTTTAGCAATGGTATTTACCCTTTGTGTTTTCTCAATTTCTATGGTGCAAGCATTTCAGGCAAGGGTTAGGGGATCTTTGGGATTTGTCTATGTTTCCTCTAGTTTCTTACTATGTTATTCTTACTTTTGATATCATATTCTACTATGGATTCAGTGATCTGGGTTGGGAATCATATGTGTGTAACAGTGAGAGTGTGTTTAATCATTTAAGTGTGTAAGTACTTGGTTAAATAGTGAAAAAGGCTCTCCTTGCCTAAGTATTGTGGATGTGGTCCGACATTTCTACATAAACCACGTAAAACTTCTATGTCTTATGTGCCTATTTGCTTTATGCTTTCGTCTATATCACTGTCTTCCTTGCTTAGGTTAGATTTGATAAATACTTAACTAAAATTAAAGTTTGGTTTAGAGTTTCCTGTTAAATAGTATCAAAGCTCTTGAATGTTCAAGTTTATAGGTGTAGAAGTTAGTTTAAGGTTAGGGTTCTCTCTAGGTTCCTTCATCAATCATGAGTATAACAAGGTTTAAGGTGAATTTGTTTGATGGCAAGAGTAATTTTGGAAGTTGGAAGAGGAAGATGAGTGTCCTACTCTCTCATCACAAAGTTACGATTGCATTGGAGCCAAAAGCTAGTGAGTAAATTGCAAACCAAAAAGTAAAGGAGTAGATGATCAATGAGGCACCCTACAACTTGCTATTTCTACACCTTGTAGATATGGTTATTCGTAAGGTTGATAGTATGATTTGTATGCTGTAATTACTACACCAAATTTGATTTTTCTTAAAAATTTTTGTTTAATTATAAGATGGATAGCTCTAAAACAATAGATGAAAACAATGAGGAGTTCACTATTTAAAGGGTACTAATCAAGCTTTAGGAGAAACCAGTAAAGTCACGATACTATTAAGTTCTTTGCCTGATGATTATTGTTGTTAAAAATGCTTTACAATATATTCGTACATTTCCAAAGTATGATTTAGTGATTTTTGATATACAAGCAAGATAACTTGAATTGAATGCCTTTAAGAGAAATGGTAACAATTTGTTTTAAAAAGGTAAAACAAACAGAAAAGAAACTGATAATTTTTATGATCAAACTGCTAGTTCAGGTTCTAAGGGAAACAAAAAAGAAAAAAGGAAAGCAAAAGAACACTAAACAGAAGTGTTATCACTGTGGTAAAACACACATTAAATATATTATTATGACTTCATAAGAAAACAAAAAAAAAAGGGAAATGCTTTTGTTGCTACTGTTTCAAAGTCTGCCTATTTGTTTGAAGTGTTGATTGTGTCAAGTAACATAGTTAAAAATGAGTGGATTCTTGATTTTCGATTTTTTTTCACCTGAGTCCTAATTTTGAGTGGTTTTCTGATTTTAATGTTGATGAATATGATACTATATTTATGTGAAATAATAATTCTTGTAAGATTTATGGAATTGGTAATATCACTCAGAGATTGCATGATTGTAAAACAAGATTATGAACTAATTTGAGATATGTACCTATTTTGAAAAGAAATCTAATAGCTCTTGGCATGTTGGATGAACTTGCTTTTATGTATAAGACTGAAAATAGTAAATTGCATATTTATAGTGGTAAAAATATAATATTATGTGGAACCAAAAAGAATGGTTTATATGTGCTTGATGATTGTTTTCATGCATTTACTAGAACAAATGTTGCTCTTGTGATTAATACTGATAGTGTTGTATTATGGCACTCGAGACTTGGTCACTTGAGCCAAAAAGGTATGAAGATACTTTATAAACAAGGTTTTTTTAGTAAGGTTCCCACAATGCCTATTGAGTTTCTTGAGATATGTGTTCTAGGCAAGCAACGCAAGCTAGGCTTCCAATAAGGATCTCACTTGGCGAAGGCATGCCTAGAATACATTCCTGCTGACTTGTGAGGACCTATTCAAATTCAAGCTTATGGAGGTAACAAATATTTTTTGTCTATTGTGGGTGATTTTAGTAGAAAGGTTTGGACTTTTATGCCTAGATAAAATGACAAAATTTTAGGGAAGTTTAAAGAATGGGAAAAACATATGGAGAACCAAATAAATAAGAAATTGAAAACCTTTAGAATTGATCATTGTTTAAAGTTCTATAATATTGAATTTGATACTTTTTATAAGGACCAGAGGATTCTTAGGCATAGAATAGTTAAAAACACACCCTAACAAAAATAGGGTAGCTAAGAGAATGAACAGGATTTTGTTGGAAAATGTTAGATGCTTGTTGTTCAATTATAGTATGCCAAAATTCCTCTAGGGCAGGTGTTGTCTGGTACAACCTATCTGATTAATAAGAGTCCATCTAGTGTACTTGATTTTATTTTTCCAAAAGAGGAATGGGCAAATAGGAAACCAAATATGAGTCATTTAAGGGTAATTGGTTGTGAGCCTTATGCTCATTAGTTAATTGGGAAACTTGAACCAAGGTTTATCAAATGTGTGCTATTAGGTAGAAACAAAAGGGTATAGTGGTTGGAAAGGGAGTTTGGTGGAGTTAAAAATTATTGTAAGCAATGATGCAATATTTAATGAATCTGATTTTCCATATAAGACTAACCCTGATGTAAGAAATTATATGAGAATTTTAACAGATCTAAAACTTATTGGTGGTACTCAAATTGAGGGTGGAGAAAATGCCACTCCTGAACATGAGCAAAATGGTGAACAAGCTCAAAATCCTGAACCAAAACTTGAAAATGAAGAGGACCCAGTCAATGATCATGAAGAAGAAGAAGATGAAGAATACCAGCAGGGTTTTTAACAAGAGGAGGAAGATCAATTGCCTCATGTGCATAAGGATTTGAGGGATTACTAGCTCACTCGTGACAAAGATGATAGTGTTATAAGATCCTCTACTAGATATTCCTATGTAGATTTAGTTTTCTGTGCACTCATTGTTGGAATAGAGATGAAAGGCAATGAACCTATGAGCTATGAGGATTCTATTAACTCTAAGGAGAGTGCTAAGTGGAAACAAGCAATGGAGGAAGAAATGAAATCACTGAGAGTGAATAATAAACCCAAAACCTATAAATAAAAAACTGGTGGCATGTAAGTGGTTATTCAAACTCAAGGAGGTATACGTAACTCTGACCTTATTAAATATAAAGTTAGTTTAGTCGCTAAGGGGTATACAAAAAGCGAAAGGGTATATTACAATGAAATTTTTTCATTGGTAGTTAAGTTTAAGATAATTAGCTTGAACTTGAGCAATTAGATGTTAAAACTTCATTTTTGCATGGTGAGTTAGATGAGCACATTTACATGTCACAGCATGCTGGATTCATTTTATTCACATCATCCTGACTATGTATGCTTGTTAAAAACGTCTTTGTATAATTTGAAACAGTGACCTCTGCAATGGTATAAAAAGTTTGATACTTTTATGATAAGTATTGGTTTCAATAGAAGTGAGTGTGATAGTTGTTTTTATTATATAAAATATGATGATATATCTGTGTATTTACTTCTTTATGTTGATGATATGCTATTAATTTGTGAATCTAAATCTAAAATAGGTGAATTGAAATCTGCCTTGAACACTGAGTTTGACATGAAAAATCGAGATATTGCTAGAAAAATTTTAGGAATGAAAATTGAGAAAGATACAAGTAAAGACATATTGAAAATACATCAATCTTCATACTTGCATAAATTTGTTGCCAAGTTTGGTTTTTCTGACTGTAAGCATGTTGTTGTACCATTGACTTGTCATTCTTTCTTTTTTAAATTATAATGTCCTAAAACTGATTATGAAATTGTTCAAATGAATGATATTCCTTATGCAAATGCTATTGGTATTGTGATGTATTCCATGATTAGTACTAGGTTTAATATGTCATTTGTTATATCTTTTCTTATTAGGTTTATGTCTAATATTGGAAAAGAACATTGGAATGCTTTAAAATACTTGTTTACATATATCAATAGTACTTTGCATATAGGATTGTGTTATATAAAAAGGCACTCTACATTTGATCTTATGGGGTATACATAGTTGGATTTTACAGGGGACAAAGACTCTGGGAAGTCAATTAAGCCACAATTTCAATCTTTGGTTGCATTATCCTCAACAAAAGCTGAGTACATGGCTATGATAGAGGCTTTTAAAAAGGTCATTTGGTTATAAGAAATTTTGAAAAAGGATGGTATGTTGCATGGAGAAGTTGTTGTGTATTCTAATAGCTAGAGTATTATTCATTTGTGTAAAAGTCCTGCATATTATGCCAAAACTAAACATGTAGATGTCAAATACAATTTTGTAAAAGACCTGATTACTAAAGGCCTAATACAGATTTAGAAGATATTAAATGAAGGTAATGCAATAGACATGAGTACAAAGATAGTAATTGCAGATAAGTTCAAATATTATGTGAACTTGTTACAACTCATGGATGGCAAGTGGCAGACCATCAATTGAGTTATAAAGGCATAGATGAAAGTCTTCTGATCTATGTAAAACAAATAGCAGCTGGGGAATGAAGTTTCAAGGTGGAGATTATTAAGTATGAAGCTCATTCCTATAGCTATTGGGTTATGGTTTAAGGCCTAAGTGGCTTGAGCTTAAATGGCCAAAAAGGTAACCTCATCAGTCATTTTGGCTTAATGCCTATTGGACAGCCTTGTGGACCATTGATCATAGGGCATCAATCTCTTCTTCAATCTCTGTTGTTGGTTCCTCTCCTCAGCATTGGTATTTAGCCTTGGTGTTTCCTCAATCTCTATGTTGCAAGCATTTCAAGCAAGGGTTAGGGATTCTTTAGGGTTTGTCTGTATTTCCTCTTGTTTCTTATTATGTGATTTTTTACTATTTTGATCATAGCTTCTACTATAGGCTTGGTGATTTTGTGATTTGGGTTGAGAATCATATGTATGTAACAGTAAGGTTGTGTTTAATTATTTGAGTGTGTAAGAACTTGGTTAAATAGTGAAGATGACTCTCCTTACATGAGCTTCATCGATGTAGTTCGACTTCTCTTAGTGAATCACATAAAAATTTTGTGTCTTGTGCGCCTATTTACATTATGTTTTCGTCTTGCTTTTATAGGTTAGATTTGACAAATACTTGACTAAAGTCAAGATCTGGTTTGGGGTTTCCTGTTAAATTCCTAAAAGTTTATTCATATTCAATGCATGTTTTATGTTTTATGTTTTTTTTTTGCTAATTAATTCTATATATATTTAAGCTCTTCCAACTAGATCCACCATTTCTTGCATGAAATTTTATGATTGGGTGTTAAAGGATATTCTTTTTTTATTAGTTCATGACGTGATTTCCTATTATGAATAAATGAATTTAAATATATGAAAATTTCAACAATAAGTTGTAGTTTTGTTATTTATTTATTTATTTATTTATTTTGATCAAGAAAAAATGGTCATATTTAGTCCCTTTGTTATTTCATCTTGATCCAATATACACAAATTTGTAACAAAAACTCACTCTTTAATTCAATGAAATAAATAGAAAATTAATTTCAGGTACATTCCAAAATTAAATTTATTTAAAAAATGTTAGAGCTTAAAAAGAAGAATTTATATTCTTGTGCTTTCAGAAAAAAGAAAAAAAGAAAAAAAAAAGAATGAACAAATAGTTAAAAGGCCCTAATTAGGCTAAGGTCCAGTTCATTAATAGGAAAAAAAAAAAAGAGGAAAAAAAAAGGTTTTTGATGCCATGGCAACCTAAGGAGACCACATAGTATTTTTAATATTTTTTTATGTGAATTAAAATTTTGGCCATTTTATTTGATAATTTTATCTGCCTATCCTTTTCATATTAAATGTATTTTTTTACTTACATGTAAATTTTTCTAGCTACAGTTCGAAATCCAAATATTCTTGCCGTTCTAAATCATGGATGCAATATTCTTTGTACTCATTCTTTAACAAATAATACTAAAATAAGTTTATTTATTTTGATACTTAAAATGGAATTGGTATCTTAATTAGTATTATTCACCAAGCATTTTTAGGGATGATATTATGGTTTTATAGGGTTTAAGGTATTAAACTTAATATTTTTGTGATCAATTTAAATGTAAGTGGTATAAAATTTTTATTTTATGAATTTTGTAACAAGGTGGGGTGCGAGTATGGTGTTCTCATATTTTGATTTAATTTTAATATAGGAATGGAAGCTGATGATATTATTATTGAAGAATGCTTAATATTGGGGTACATCAAAGGTCATTTGTCATTTTCCTATCAAAATAATAATAAAATGAAATAGAAAAAGTAATAATAATACATTTAATTATCTAAAAAATTATATTAAAAAATAAAATAGGAAATACAATAATTATACATTTAATTATCCAAATATTACATTAAAAAAATAAAATATAATAATATATTTTATCACCTCTAGAATTATATCAAGTAAAAATAGAAAACACAATAATAATATATTTAATTATCCAAAGAATATATAAAAATAAAAGCAAGTCGTAAAGTGGGTGAGGGGAGGGTGGCCATCGACTCACCACCAACCACCTATCCCTCACACCCTCCCCAAAGGATAGGGATTGGTGGTGGGGTAAGTAGCTACCTACCTACATTCTTTTATCTTATCTATCCATACTTTCCCCACCATCTACACTCTATTTTATTATTATTATATAAAAAAATAAAATAAGAAATATAATAATAATAATAATAATTTTATTATCCAAAAAATTATATTAAAAAATAAAATAAGAAACACAATAATAATAATATATTTAATGACCCAATAAATTATAAAAAAATAGGATGAGTGGTAGAATGAGTAGGGGTCAGTGGAGGGATCGATTACTGACTCACCATTGACCATCCATCCCTTACACTTTCCCCAAGGGGTGGGGGTTGGTGGCGAGATAAGTGGCTTTGCCGACCATCCACTTACTCATACTCTATTTTGTTATAATTATCCAAAAATTTATATTAAAAAAATAAAATAGAAAACACAATAATAATCTATTTTATTATTCAAAAAATTATATCAAATAAATAAAATAGAAAACACAATAATAATATATTTAATTACTAAAACAATTATATATATATAAAAAATGAGATTCCTACCCGCTCATACCCTCCCTAAAAGTGGGGATTAGTGGTAGAGTAGGTGCCCATTGACCATCCACCTACCCAAATTCCCTTATCCCACCTATCTACACTCCCCATTATCCACCCCACACACCAACCCACGTTCTCTTTTATTATAATTATTTAAAAAGTTATATAAAAAAAAAATACATTAATGATATATTTAATTATTCAAAATATTATATAAAAAATAAAATAGAAAATACAATAATAATAAATTTTATTATCCAAAAAATTATATAAAAAAAATAAAATAAGAAACACAATAATAATATATTTAATCAACCAAAAAAAATATATAAAAAAATAAAAAGTAGACAATGGTGGAGTAAATGGGAGGAGAGGTGTCAGTCGGTGGCTACCGACCCACCACGAACCACCCAACCTAAAGGGTGAAGGATAGTGGTGGGATAGGTGGCCACTGACCATCCATCGATCCCCACCCCATCTACCCACACTTCCCCAACCCATCGAGCCCTCATCTCCCCCTACCAACCTCACACCAACTCACATACCATTAATGCCACAATAAATCAATACTTATTTGCATATATTCAAAACATTCATTTGCATGCATTCAATACCCAATCATTATTTCAAACACCTTGTAAATATTTTTTCTTTCAAGTATTTAATCAAACACCTTATATGCTTTAAAAAACACAAGTATTTATTCAAACACTTACATAAATGGCTACACCTTAAGCATTATTTCAAATACTTTGTATATATTTAACCATCAAAGCATTTCATTTATATACATTATATATATTCAAAAACCCATACTCTTACAAACATCAAATACAAATCACACTTCCTTCCCGAACATTGAAAAATAATTATCCAAAATTAATAAATTAATCATTACTGTTTATGGTTTATTATGTAGTAAACCTTTTCAAAAAATTTTACTATTCACATATCAAATTCTCAAATAAAAAAAGAGAAATAAAAAAGAAATATGGGGACGTTGACCAAAAAATTAATCAAAATTTGGCATTTTAATCATTTTAACCAAAAAAATTTAATTTCACACAAAACTAACTATTTTTATTTAACCCATATTGAGCCACGTCATAAAAATGCCCAATGAAAACAATTGTCCACGGTACTAGGCACAATTAAGAGGAACCAAGTAGCCCTTGCCGACATGGCAGTTAACTATTGGACAAAATCTTGACAGGTGGCAATTAAAAAGTTCAACAAGAACGTGGGTCCAAAATCCACGTGGAGGAAAATGATAGGATGCAGTAACGTGGAATGACATGCGAATACTCAAACACTGAACGCCAGCAATACCATTTAGACCACGATTGCCATTCAGATTGATGGCGTCTCAAAAATCTGTGTTAGTTCGACACAGAAAATCGTAGTAGTAAAGATTTGTGTTTGCCTGGGTATGTGTTTTCACACATACACACATATTTTGGGTGTTTATTAAGGAAGACAACGGAGGCCGAATGATACGCATTCTAATGGATGCCGTGGCTTGGAGAGGAGTGGCCTACGCGGGCTTCATGCTCCATTTTGTGTTCATTTGCCAACTCCTCCTTCTTCAACCTCTCGTTTCTGCTTCTGGTTCGTAACCCAATTTCTTTTCTTCGATCTTTTTCCATGGGGGAAATTGGTTTTTAGTATATTAATCTCGCAATTTCTGTTTATGTGGAATGCGTTGCAACCCTCGATCCAGTACTTGTTTGTTGGTTACTTTTTTTTTTTTAATTGTTTTTGTACATTTATGGGGGTAGTATTGTTAGTTTAGCTGGTCTGATTTCTGGGTTTTTGCACGAAATTTTGAAATTAACTCCCCGGTACCAAAAGATTGATTTTTTAGGGTTTTCTTGTAAATATGTGAGACATTGTTATTTGAGCTTAGGTTAACAACGTTGGATTATGTACTTGTTAATATACCTCATGCATGTCTTGTCTGGGAGTAGTTGGCAATTGTGATGGTTGCTGATATTGGGAGCTGTAGTAGACGCAGAATTAATATGTGACATTCCATCTAACACTTGTTGGATGGCTTTTCTATGTTTCATGAGAATTGTGTTTCCATTGAACTAGAAATTGCATGCGTCTTGATTAAATTGTTCTAAATGTTCAAGCCGCAAACCTTTTTTTGGCTCTAATTGAATTATGCTGTGTGCTTATGTGAATTACAATAGGATCAGGTGTTAAGCTTTTAAATTATGATCTTTTTACCTGCTATGGTTGTTCCTGTGCCATCTTAGAGTCACAAGTGTTTTATGTGTGGAAGAAATTGACCTCAGCCCCCAAAATTTGAACTTAATATTGAATGATATATATTCACATGTTCCACTAGTATGGATATTTGGGTTATAAGAGCATCTTCAATGTTCTTTAAATTAAAGAGCATATTTTTGTAAGTAAAGTGCATCTTTTACATTAGAGAGTCAAATTAAGCAAACAACTCCAATAATACTCTTTTGTTTACTCTTTATTTTGTTAGTTTCAATGACTAATTTGACTTTTACTTATTTATCCGTCTCTTTACAAAATAAGAATAAAAGTATTTTGGATAATATTGTAAAGTTAAATTCAAATTAATCCTTGAAAGTTGTGAGACATTAAATAGAAAATGCATATATTGTTTAACATGCAATTAGAAGGTGTGTTTGACCCTTCAAATGTGGAGAGTCAAACCCACTTTTCATATTTAAAAGTTAAAATAAAGAGCCTGTTGGACTAAATTTTTTAAGGTTGGCTCTCTAAAATAAAGAAAAAATGACAAATAGAGAGTCTCTTGGAGATGCTTTAAGAATACAATAACATTTCCCAAATGGTGATTCATTATATAGGTTAAATGAAAAACGTTAACCCATCATGATGCTTTATGAATATGACCCACCATAAAATTGCAAACAACAGTCACTGACATAGAATGGGAAAACATTACTAAATAATGGGCTTTTTTTTGGGGTTGGGTGGGGGAGGAGGGAATAAAGGAAATATCAACTCGATGTAGATTATGCATGTGGTCAAGAAGTTAAGCAAAAAAAATGGGAAAATGGAATAATAAAAACTGAATGTGCATAACTCTTATGTATAGTTTTATTTTTTTCCAAGCTGTAAGGCATTGGAGCTTATTACTTTGAATATGCTGACAATTAGCAACATTCATGACTACTTTTGGTACTTTGTCTCATAAGTTCAATTTGCAGTTTAGGATTGAGTGACTTGTGTCAATAACTAATTATACTATTATGACTTATATGCAGATAGCAAACCTGGTAATGTTGCTGAGTTGTTTGAGAGGGTTTCCCAAAGTATAAAGGTGAAGCGTTATAGTGAGGCACTTGATGATCTCAATACAGCTATAGAGGCAGATCCAAAACTTTCTGAGGCATATTTTCATCGGGCAACAGTTCTTCGTCGGTTATGCAGGTTCTTCTAGTTGTTATGTCATTTATTTTGAAGGTCCTTTCACTGTTATTTCCTATAAACAGAACCATTTTGGTTTGTATTAAATTGTTGCACCATGAGTCAATCTTTCAAGTTTTGACAATATCTACATATCTGTGTCTTTGAATGTATCAAAATTAGAAGGTATATGTGATGTATGAAGCTATTCTATTACTTACTGCATGTTCTTTTGTTGCATACCATTATGATATTATAATTTTCATAATAAAACCACATGTTTATTTTTGAAATCCAAGTTTTCTACCTCCATTGCCCTATCCTCTGCCATATGACCTTATTCCTTATCTACTGCAAGTGCTTCAAGATTGTGGTAGAGTCATTTAAAAGAACAACTGGACCTCGATATTTTCCATATGTAGTGTAATCCTCTTTCTTTTCCACCTTGGTTTGTGCTAGTTAACTGCAAGATAATGATGAGCTAGCTGAAATTGCTGATTTTGGAACTATTTCATTGTCAACTCAAACATTTTGAGAATATTTGTAGACACAACAGAATATATTGATCTCAGAAAATTGTAAAAGGGTGTTCGGGTTTCCTCGGTCTCTTTCCCATCCCCTCTCTCCAATATTCTGATTGTAAAATTATATGATTCAGGCGCTTTTTGGCTGATGTAGATATGAGGAATCAGAAAAAAGCTACAATATCTTTCTTGGGCTAAAACCCGGACATTCAGCAGCAGAAAAGGAGCTTTCTCAGTTGCGGCAGGCTCAGAGTGCATTTGATACTGCTTTAGCTCTCTTTGAATCAGGAGATTATACAAAATCCCTGGAATATGTTGATAAAGTTGTGCTTGTTTTTTCTCGAGAATGTTCAAAGGTAGCCAAATTTATCTGTTTCCTTGTTTGAACGGGACATAATCAATTTTTTTAGTCTCTTGTAGTGACTATAATAAAATTATAAAATGGATAGGGAGTTGTGGTTTAAACTGCTTAAAAGTATGTTCTCTACTGATCTCTTTTGTCCATGCAAATTGTTTGTTGCAGGCCAAATTTCTCAAAATTAAATTATTGTTAGCTGTTAAAGATTATTCTGCTGCCATTTCTGAGACTGGGTTCATTCTCAAGGAAGATGAGGATAATCTGGAGGCATTATTACTCCGTGGTCGTGCTTACTATTATTTAGCTGATCATGATATTGCTTTAAGGTATATTTAACAGGACAATATATTAAATTCTAGTAAGTTCATACTAATCTGACATGGGAATGTATTTAGTAATACTTAAATGAATTTTAAATTTTTTATAGGCATTACCAGAAAGGTCTCCGCCTTGATCCAGAGCATAGTGAACTCAAGAAAGCATATTTTGGACTGAAAAATTTACTCAAAAGGACCAAAAGTGTAAGTCTAGCAAATTTTCTTTTAGTTTTTCCTCAAGAAGCTTACATGGTGAGAAATCCAGTTTTCACCATATTTTGTTACTTCAGTTGACCTTTGAGCTTATGTTGGCAATTGCCTTGTCACTCATCGTGTTGTGTATTTTCTTTGATATGCTTGTGTATCATGCAGGCAGAAGATAATGTAAACAAGGGCAAACTGCGGCTAGCAGTGGAAGAATTTAGAGCTGCCCTTGTAGTGGACCCTAATCATCTTGCACATAATGTACATCTTCATCTTGGCTTATGCAAGGTCTTAGTCAAGCTTGGCCGTGGAAAGGATGCTCTAAGTAGTTGCAGTGAAGCATTTAATATTGATGGGGGGCTTCTTGAAGCTTTGGTTCAGGTTAGCTGTGGTTTAAATTTTCTTTATGTTAGTCCTACTGTACAAAGAATTATCTGTTCATGAAATCATTTTGTAGCTGTTTGAGATATACTTGATGCCTGTTATCAAGTTAATTTACTAGTTCATGTGTTTTACAGAGGGGTGAAGCTAAACTTCTAACAGAGGACTGGGAAGGAGCTGTGGAAGATCTAAAAGCAGCAGCTCAAGAATCACCACAGGTTAGCTATACTACACATGAGGGAAAGTGTTAGGTGTGTGTTTGTGTTAGCTTAATGTACATAATTTTTTGTCTACTTTTTGACGTTTTAAACTTTTGGGATTGATAGTAACAAAGTCTTCGTTTTCACATCAAATATATCCTTCTTCAGAACTGAATATAAAGTTCGATATACTAGTCACATGTACATGCTGTGTTTTTACATCTTGCTTGGTCGCATGTTTATTTGTAATCATCTATTTAGAATTCTTTCATTAGGGCCTGATATGTTAATGAACGGAAGAGTAAAAATGTGCCAATACTGCAGGATATGCATATTCGTGAAGCACTACTAAAAGCTGAGAAAGCTTTAAAGATGAGCAAACGCAAAGACTGGTATAAGGTCTTGGGAGTTTCGAAGACAGCATCCATTTCCGAGATTAAGCGGGCCTATAAGAAGCTTGCTTTGCAGTGGCATCCAGATAAAAATGTCGATAAAAGAGAAGAAGCCGAGGCCCAGTTCAGGGAAATTGCTGCAGCATACGAGGTCTGACTATTCTCAATTGTTCTGTTTATTCTTCTTTTGCTTTTGAACTTCCAACTCTACCATATTCTTCAATGCTTCTTTTGTGAGATACCCATATAATTGCTTGATGTTTTATTGTCATGGTTGGCATTTGCTCGAGATTTTGCATTGAGAACCAAATTCACTCCCAAAATTTTTAGTTTCTTCCTTTGGTTTTTGTCAAAAAGACTTGAGTGTTTTGTTTGCTAATGATGCAAACTGTTTAGAAGAATTTGTGGACTCTACTTGTGATATCTGAAACTTGTATAAACCGTTTACAGGTTCTCAGTGATGAAGAAAAACGTACTAGGTATGATAGAGGGGAAGACCTTGAAGATATGGGTATGGGTGGTGGCAGCGGTGGTGGTGGTTTCAATCCTTTTGGTGGTGGGGGACAACAGTACACGTTTACTTTTGATGGGGGCTTTCCTGGTGGTAGTGGTGGAGGTTTTCCCGGTGGGTTTGAATTCCATTTTTGATCTTTGCTATACGTTCACAAACCAAAAAAATAACCAAGTGCAAGGTGCTGTTTTAGGAGTGGCAATGACCAATTTTTGAGCTTATTTAAAATTTGGCCAATACCAAGGAACTGTTTTTGTTATTACGTAGAAGTTGTATCCTTCCAGAGACTTGTTACCCGAGAATGTGGATCATTAGCTAGATTTTGTATTTGTTGATTAAAAAAATTAATGAGCTCCTAATTTTTTCTATTGTAGTCTTATAATTTCAATTATTGATTAATTATAGACATGTCACCTAATTCTAATTTAAGATTTATTTCAGTTCATTATCTTTTAAATCGTAAAGATTTTCGTAACATCTGAAATTATTAAGTTGGTACAATAAACGTTATAAAAAATTAATTAAAAATTTGAGGGAAAATTTTAACTAAATTTGGATAATTTGTGTACAGAAAGGAAAAGGTAAGATTTTCATTCTTTAAAATAAGGAAAAAAAATGTAAAAGAAACATAAATTAACAATATCTTATTGAAACTAACAAAAGTTCCTTAATATGATTTAAAGATTGTATCGCACAAGTTAAAGCAAATTAATTAATTAATTAGCATTCATGATTTTCTGTTCTCTGTGCATGTCTTAGCAAGAAGATGATGTTCATGACAAAATAATATGCATCCCAAGAACAAGAGTGAAAATAAAATTAAGTTCCATTAGTATTTAAAATAATAATAATAAAAAAAAAGAAAAGAAGAAGAAAACAACAAAGAAAATGAGTTTATTAAAAAGAATAAAAACATTTTTGCATGCAAGTACGTAGGAAATTCAAAAATATCAAATTATAAACACATGCAAATAAAACCACACAATTAAAAAAAAAATAAAAAAAATGAAAAACTCTCATCGTCAAAGCCAAAACACCGAAGCAACACCCATTGCAAACACTACTCCCATCACCGCAGTACTATGCTTCTTAAACAACCCTTCGGAACCGGACGGAGGTGGCGGAACTTCCGTTGGCTTCGCCGGAGCTTCGGTATCTTCAACAGCCTTCTCGGGCTTAGACGGAGCCGGAGCAGGCGCCACCGTCTTGTGGCCAAAAATATCCAATGGAAGAAGCACCTTGTCAACCTGATACACCGAAATCTGATCGTCGGTATACACGGTGTTAGTCACCGTCGCATTCACGACCCCAGAAGATATATTCACGGTGTTTCCCGCGGACGTTATGTTTAATGGGTACTGACCGTTTTCACTGTTACCGGCCTGAGTATGCACAGGGTTGGTTATGGTTTCGAACTGGGACAGAGAATAGACGGCCGGCAAAACATGGTACTGAATCAGATGTAGCTGTTGTTCGGAGGAGAGAGAGTTCAGAGAGCCTGAGCCGAGGGCGGAAAACGCACTGTCGGTGGGTGCGAAGACTGTGAGGCCCTGTGTTGGACCGCTGAGCTGAGTGTTGATTTGGTTGGCAACCAGAGTGCTTCTCAGAAGCTTGATGAAGGTGGTGAACTGACCACCGGCTTTTTGAAGGATGGTGATGATGTTTGGTGGGTCCGACGATGCCGGAGTGGTGGTAGCCTTGGGTGCGGCTTTCGGTGCTGGACTTGTAGTAGTAGCCTTTGGTGAGGCTGACGGTGCCGGAGTCAGTGCCGGAGTTTCAGCTGAAATGGGTGAGAGGAGGAAGAATATGAGAAGAAAGACTCGTACTGGCTCCATTTTTTGGTTTTGTTTTGGGTGGTGGAGTACTACTGAGATTAGTGGATTTAAGAGGAAATGATAGACTTGGTTTGAAGAAGATAAGGAAGCGCATGGCGTATATATATATATATATATATATATATATATATATATATTTGAGGAATGTTAAATTAGGTGAAAGGGTTTAGTATAAGGTGGTATAACAATATCAACTTTTGGGAGCGAAAAAGAGAGTTTTGCTTGGTTAGATAGAAAAAACAGCAGGGTTTTGATTTGAGAGTGTGTAGTTTAAAAGTGAGAAATCATGTTCGTGATTATATATATATATATATATATATATATATATATATATATTGTTGATGATTTGCTAGGAACAACTAGAAAGAATGAAAGCTTCAACTTCAAGTTAATGTACCTGTATGAGAGAAAATAGACTGATAGAGCTTGTTACTTATAAATTTATAATTGAAGTGGGACCAAACTCTTGCATATATATGCCTTTCTTTTTCGAAATTGAAATTGACATGGGTACTCCAATGAAAGTTAATTGCGAATTTAATTATTTAAACATTTTCTTAGATAATAATTAGTTATTAATCTTTTTTTTTTTTTAATAAATAAAGGAAATGGTATCCATCAAACATCAAGATTCAACCAATCTGTGCACCCTCCAATGTGGGAGAGAAAATATTAAAAAAAAATAAAAAAATAAATATTTTCTCAATAGCTAATAATTATTTTATTGCAATTTTTAAGCAATAAATTAATGGTTTCTTGTTGTATTGAACATGAAAAATGACCAATGTGGGAAATCATCTAACTCTGCGGCACAAGTGCCTACTCCCATCTCTGTGGCATAAGTGCCAACACTAGCTGTGACGGTTCCGGTGAACCATGCAGAGAGACCGGAGAAGTTCAGTGGATTGAATTTTAAGATGTGGCAACAAAAGATGATGTTCTACCTGACCACACTAAACCTTACGAGGTTCTTGACTGAGGATCTACCGAAGACGAATGAAGATGATAGAAATTCACTCATGGCGTTTGACGTGTGGAAGAGTTCTGACTACTTGTGTCAGAACTATGTGTTGAACAGTCTAGCTGATACACTGTACAATGTGTACTGTGTCAAGAAGATAGCTAAGGAACTGTGGGAGTCCATGGACATGAAATATAAGACCGAGGATGCGGGCACCAAGAAATTTATCGTGGGCCGATTCCTGGATTATAAGATGGTGGACTCCAAAATTGTGGTCAGTCAAGTTCAGGAATTTCAGTTGATTCTACATGAAATTTATTCTGAAAGGATGATTCTGAGTGAAGCCTTCTTTGTTACGGCAATTATTGAGAAGCTGCCTCCTAGGTGGAAGGACTTCAAGAACTACCTCAAGCACAAGAGAAAGGAGATGAATGTCTAGGAACTGATTGTTAGACTTCGTATTGAAGAAGACAACAGACGTTCTGAGAGGAGGTATTCATCCCAAGCTGAGGTGAAGGCCAATGTGATTGAACATGGACAAAATTCCAAGTCCAAGAAGAAGCCGAGCAAAGGATTTAACCTTGGACCTAAAGGAGGCATTTCCAAGAAACAGAAATTCTAAGGGAAGTGCTTCAGCTGTGACAAGATGGGTCACGAAGCGGCTGACTGTAGAGTGCCAAAGAGAAAGAAGAACAAAGAGGCAAATGTGATGGAGAAATCACTCAAGAGGTTGATAATTTGAACTTCTGTGCTGTAGTCTTTGAAGTGAACCTAGTTAGGTTAAACCCAAAAGAATGGTGGATCGATACTGGTGCAACCCGCCATATCTGCCCGGACAAGAATTTGTTCATTTCCTTCGACCTGGTTGTTATTGGGGAGAAGTTGTTCATGAGGAATTCCGCGACGTCCGAGATCCGAGGTCAAGGAAAAGTGATCTTGAAGATGACTTCTGGAAAGACCCTAACTTTGAACAATGTACTGTATGTACCTGAAATCCGTAAGAATCTAGTTTCTGGTTCTCTGTTGAACAAACATGGACTTAGGATGGTGTTCAAGTCTGACAAGGTTGTCTTGTCTAAGTTAGAGATGTTTGTAGGGAAGGGATATGTCTGTAATGAGCTTTTTAAGCTGAATGTAATGACTGTAAAGCCAAAGATAATAAATAAAACAAATGCTTCTTCTGAATATTTGTTTGAGTCTTCCAATTTATGACATGGTAGACTAGGACATGTTAATTATGGTTCTCTAAGGAGATTAATTAACTTAAATCATATTCCCGCTTTCCAGATTGATAATGAACATAAGTGTGAGACTTGTGTAGAGGCAAAACTGACAAGGTTATCTTTTCAAACAGTTGAAAGAAATACTGAACCTCTGGATATGATACATAGTGATATATATGATCTAAATTTTGCACCAACAAGGGGTGACAATAAGTATTTTATTACTTTTGTCGATGATAGCACGAAATTTTGCTGTGTATATTTGCTTAAAAGCAAGAATGAAGCTTCAGAGAAATTCATTCTCTATAAAGCTAAAGTTGAAAATCAACTCAATAAGAAGATTAAATTGACAAGAAGCAATCGTGGTGGTAAGTATGTAACACCGTTTGGTGATTACTGTGAACAACATAGGATTATATATGAAATTACCCCACTATATTCACTTCAGTTAAATGGTGTGGCTGAACGTAAGAATCGCACCTTGAAAGAAATGATGAATGCAATGCTAATAAGTTCTGGGTTACCTCAGAACATGTGGGGGAAAGCCATTTTGTTGGCAAATTACCTTTTAAATATGGTGCCCCAAAAGAATGAATAAAAGACACTATATGAGCTATGGAAAGGAAGGCAACCTTCCTATAAATACCTACGAATGTGGGGGTGTCTTGCCAAAGTGGCAGTTCCAACACCGAAGAAGGTGAATATAGGTCCAAAGACCATCGATTGCATTTTCATTGGCTATGCGCAAAATAGTAGTGCATATCGATTTCTTATGTATAAGTCTGAAATCCCCGATATACACAAGAATACAATTACGGAATCGAGGAATGCGTCATTCTTTGAACACGTTTTTCTGTGTAAGTCCGAAGAGGGACCAAGTTCGTCGAAGCAAACATATGAGACTATGAATGAAGTTAGTCAGGACCAAGAACAAGACCGAGAACAATAAGAGGAGGTTGAAGATGAGCCTCGATGCAGTAAGAGAATAAGGGCAGAAAAATCCTTTGGTCCGGATTTTCTGACTTATATGTTGGAGAGTGAACCTCAAAGTTATAAAGAGTCTGTGAATTCTTTGGAAGGCTCTTTATGGAAAGAGACCATTAAAAGTGAAATTGATTCCATTTTGCAAAACCATACGTGGGAACTAGTGGATCTTCCTCTGGGTAGTAAACTACTAGGATACAAGTGGATTTTCAAGAGGAAAATGAAAACGGATGGAACAATTGACAAATACAAGGCGAGACTTGTAATTAAATGTTACAAATAAAAGGAAGGCCTTGATTATTTTGACACGTATTCTCCTGTGACAAGAATAACTTCCGTAAGAATAGTATTAGCCATTGCTACATTACGAAATCTTAAAGTACATCAAATGGATGTAAAAACAGCTTTTCTAAATAGAGATCTAGATGAAGAGATCTACATGGAGCAACCTGAGGGTTTTACAGCTCCTGGACAAGAAAAGAAAGCCTGTAAATTGATAAAGTCCCTGTATGGTCTTAAACAAGCACCGAAACAATGACATCAAAAATTTGATAGTGTGGTGCTGGCCAATGGATTTAAAATCAATGAGTGTGACAAATATATATGTATCAAGGATACAGAAAATGGCTATGTCATTTTATGTCTGTATGTTGATGACATGCTCATTGTATGTAGTGATGATTAGATAATCAAGTCTACCAAGGTTATGTTAAGCACAAGGTTTGACATGAAGGATATGGAACTTGCAGATGTGATTTTGGGAGTAAAAATTATGAGAATACCTAATGGACTAGTTCTGAGTCAATCATATTATGTGAACAAAATACTGAATAAGTTCAGTAAAGATGATTCTGGTGTGGCTACGACACCTTTAGATGTGAATCTTCACTTGTCAAAAAATAAAGGAGAAAGTGTATCTCAGTTGGAGTCTTCTAGGGTAATTGGGCACCTGATGTACCTAATGAGTTGTACAAGACTAGATATAGCCTACGTAGTTAGTAAACTAAGTAGATGCGCGAGTAATCCAAATGGTGAACATTGGAAAGGGATGGTAAGAGTATTAAGATACTTACGATATACTCGTGATTATGGACTGCACTATACTCGTTATCCAGCTGTATTAGAAGGGTACAGTGATGCCAATTGGATATCTGATGTGAAGAATTCGAAGTCGACTAGTGGGTACGTGTTCACACTAGCAGGTGCAGCAGTGTCATGGAAATCCTCAAAACAAACAGTTATAGCCCGATTCAAGATGGAATCAGAGTTCATTGCGTTGGACAAATGTGGTGAAGAGGCTGAATGGCTACGCTATTTCTTGGAGGATGTTCTTAGTTGGCCTAAGCCTGTGCCGGCTATTTCTATTTATTGTGATAGTCAGTCAGCGATAGGAAGGGCAGAAAATGTGATGTATAATGGTAAATCTAGACATATACGTCGAAAACATAATACCGTTAGACAACTAATCTCAACTGGAGTTATGTCTGTTGACTATGTAAGGTCTAAGGATAACATTGCGGATCCGCTAACCAAATGGTTAAATCGAGAGTTAGTTGAGAAATCATCGAGAGGAATGGGACTAAAGCCCATAAAATTGAAAAGTTAATACGATGGATACCCAACCTAGTTGACTGGAGATCCCAAGATCTAGGTTCAAAGGGACAACTAAATCGTAAAGACTGGTTTGGATCACTGTGGGGGTTTTCACCTCCTGTCCATTCCTATGATGAAACAGTGATACCCGTTGAAGATGAGAATGAGCTAAAGCTTTTAATGATTCTTATGCATCGGGAAATCCGAGGGGAGTAAAGCGGGATACTCTTAGTTAAGAATCACATATGTGAGAGAGAAGAGGAGCCGTTCAAAGGAGAATTGGTTGGGCACAATTTTTTAGAAACTCTTGCAGTACCGGGGAAGATGTCCATAGCCAAAACGGACATTACAGTGAGAACTGAAGAATGCCAGGAATGAATCCTGTGTGAAGTATATTATCTTTACATAAACGACAGTAAGGTTCAAGGACATCGTGTCTACCTTCAGTTAGTAAAGTAAATATATTCTCACAAGGAAAGGTTCAAAGGGAAAAACCTACCTATCCTATACAGGTTCCGACCGTAGAACTCTATCACCAGGGTTGAGTCTAGGAGTTTGAGACAAATCATTCATGTGGGGGATATTGTTGGATTTTAAACGTTTTAAACGTTATGTACATTAAAAATGAATGAATTTTTCAGTTATGGTTTTAAATTGAAAGATGTTTTATTTTTAAATGAATAAACGTTACTACTTTACAATTAAATTAGTTTTAATTGTATTGACTTTAGTTTTACGTGTTTGAGGAGCACTGTTTTATTATTGGTTTTGGAAAAAAAATATAGCTCTGTTTTTTTTCTCTAAGTGGAACACACGGGTAGATACTCAGTAGTCAGTGTATGTTGGTTAGTCAGTGGTGATAGAAGGAAGGCAATTTTCTAGTTCGCTGAAAGAAATTTCTAGTGGTGCACAGTTTGAAATTTATTAGAGATTTGTTGTATCCTGGAGACAATCATTGCTAAAACAGGCACCGTGTGAGAAACGAATTCGTCTTAAGATTGTTAACTAAGCTAAACAATGAACAGATACAAGAAACAATTGGTAAGAGCATGGAATCATACACAAATAAAGATAACGTTAAACAAGAGTTTCTAAAGAATTGTGTCCAACCAATTCTCCTTTGAAGCAGCCCCTCTTTTCTCTCACATAGGTGATTCTTAACTAAGAGTATCCCGCTTTACTTCAACGGATATCACTGTTTCATCATAAGAATGGACAGGAGGTGAAAACCCCCACAGTGATCTAAACCAGTCTTTACGATTTAGTTGTCCCTTTGAACCTAGATCTTGGGATCTCCAGTCAACTAGGTTGGGTATCCATCGTATTGACTTTTCAATTTTATAGGCTTTAGTCTCATTCCTCTCGATGATTTCTCAACTAACTCTCGATTTAACTCTTTGGTTAGCGGATCCGCAATGTTATCCTTAGACCTTACATAGTCAACAGACATAACTCCAGTTGAGATTAGTTGTTTAATGGTATTATGTCTTCGACGTATATGTCTAGACTTACCGTTATACATCACATTTTGTGCCATTCCTATCGCTGACTGACTATCACAATAAATAGAAACAGTCGACAGAGACTTAGGTCACCTAGGAACATCCTCTAAGAAATAGCATAGCCATTCAGCCTCTTCACCACATTTGTCCAACACAATGAACTCTGATTCCATCGTGGATCGGGCTATAGCCGTTTGTTTCGAGGATTTCCATGACACTGTTGCACCTGCTAGTGTGAACATACCCACTAGTCGACTTCAAGTTCTTCACATCAGATATCCAATTGGCATCACTGTACCCTTCTAATACAGCTAGATATCGAGTATAGCGCAACCCATAATCACGAGTATATCGTAAGTATCTTAATACTCTTACGATCCCTTTCCAATGTTCACTATTTGGATTACTCGTGTACCTATTTAGTTTACTAACTTCGTAGGCTATATCTAGTCTTGTACAACTCATTAGGTATCAGGCTGCCAATCACCCTAGAATACTCCAATTGAGATACACTTTCTCTTTTGTTTTTTGACAAGTGAAGATTCACATCTAGAGATGTCCTAACCATACCATAATCATCTTTACTGAACTTATTCAGTATTTTGTCTACATAATGTGATTGACTCAGAACTAGTCCATCAGGGGTTCTTATAATTTTTACCCCCAAAATCACATCTGCAAGTCCCATATCCTTCATGTCAAACCTTGTACTTAACATAACCTTGGTAGACTTGATTATCTCATCATCACTACCTACAATGAGCATGTCATCAACATACAAACATAAAATGACATAGACATTTTCTGTATCCTTGATATATATACATTTATCATACTCATTGATTTTAAATCCATTGGCCAGCACCACACTATCAAATTTTGATGCCATTGTTTCGGTGCTTGTTTAAGACCATACAGGGACTTTACCAATTTACAGACTTTCTTTTCTTGTCTAGGAGCTATAAAACCCTCAGGTTGCTCCATGTAGATCTCTTCATCTAGATCTCCATTTAGAAAAGCTGTATTTACATCCATTTGATATACTTTAAGATTTCGTAATGTAGCAATGGCTAATACCATTTTTACGGAAGTTATTCTCATCACAAGATAATATGTGTCAAAATAATCAAGGCTTTCCTTTTGTTTGTAACCTTTAATTACAAGTCTCGCCTTATATTTGTCAATTGTTCCATCCGCTTTCATTTTCCTCTTGAAAATCCACTTGTATCCTAGTGGTTTACTACTCGAAGGAAGATCCACTAGTTCCCACGTATAGTTTTGCAAAATAGAATTAATTTCACTTTTAATGGCCTCTTTTCATAAAGAGGCTTCCGAAGAATTCACTGACTCTTTATAACTTTGAGGTTCACTCTCCAACATATAAGTCAGAAAATTCAGACTAAAAGATTTTTCTGTCCTTATTCTCTTGCTGCGTCGAGGCTCATCTTCAACCTCTTCTTCTTGTTCTCAGTCTTGTTCTTGGTCCTAACTAACTTCATTCATAGTCTCATATGTTCGCTTCGACGAACTTGATCCCTCTTCAGACTTACACGGAAAAACGTGTTCAAAGAACGACGCATTCCTCGATTCAATAATTGTATTCTTGTGTATATCGGGGATTTCAGACTTATACACAAGAAACCGATATGCACTACTATTTTGCGCATAGCCAATGAAAATGCAATCGATGGTCTTTGGACCTATCTTCACCTTCTTCGGTGTTAGAACTGCCACGTTGGCAAGACACCTCCACATTCATAGGTACTTATAGGAAAGTTGTCTTTCTTTCTATAGCTCATAGTAAAACTAAAGTCAATACAATTAAAACTAATTTAATTATAAAGTAGTAACGTTTATTCATTTAAAAATAAAATGTCTTTCAATTTAAAACCATAACTGACAAATTCATTCATTTTTAATGTACATAATATTTAAAACGTTTAAGATCCAACAACATATAAGTATGAAAGTTAAAAACTTCTAGGTTGACATGAAAGTTTTAAATTAGATTATTAATCAGAAGTGCGCATCGATGGATTTTGGTTATTGGACCGAAATTGTCAATGGGGTCCGTTATTTGATTGAAACGTGATTAAATTAATTTTTTTTACATTAAAAATTAATTACATAATTAATAATAGAAACTTGACTATATTAAAGCCCAGCTAATCGCCACCACTAGCCCTAGTATAAAATCTATTAGAGCCCATTTCATTTGGCTCATTAAGATTTCATATAGAAATTAGCTGATGCGGTGGGAAGGAAATTTGAATTTCCTTGGTGCTTGACTTCTTTTTTCTTTTTGTCAGAATTATAATAATTTAGATAAATTAAAAGAGAGAACCCACAGCCTCCTGTTTGAAACTATTTAATAATCAATGTAAGGTAAGTATAAATAAAAATTAAATAAACAAATGAGACCAGAACAGAAAAAACATACAATAAACGTGAAAGACAGTCATAAAAAAATATTAAATTTTAGAGATGGTAAAATGCTTATAAAAAGTGTTAATTGTTCAACTAACACGGATACAGAGTTTAAACACAATAACCGCAAGTATATCTACACACACACACACACACACATATATATATATATATAGATAGATGTATTAATTTTCACATTAATGGATTTTTTTGGTAAAATTTTCACATAAATAGTTGCTTCTTGATTGTGCCATCAACAAGCTAGTGCTTGATTTAAATAAAAAACATAGCAAGCCACAACCTATATAATTATAGAAGTAACTTCAATTTGACATACTAAAAAACATTCGAATATATATGCAAAGTAAATCAAAGAGTAGAATATTACCACAAAATCACGGCATTCCACGATATTAATACCTGATTGTGACTTTCAGGACGTACATGTAAAGAGAGTATACAAACTAGAATTCACAAGTTGACATTATATTGACCACTTAAGAGTAAATGACTTAGCCTCTTATCTACCACTACTGTATGCGTATATTGCATTCTTTGGTACGGTTGTGTCATTTTCAAATTAAATATTAATTAAAAAAATAAAATAAATAAAAATAAAAGAAACATAGATTGCGTAGAAATAGAGAACAATAAAAAATTATGATATAATAGAATATAGCAATGAAGAATTAAAATGCTAAAGAAAATAAAATGAAATAAAACTAATAGTTTATTGAAAGCTTAAGAAACTAAAAGCCTAAAATATAATGAAAAAGAATGCAGTGTTTTGAGTTGAGATGCACTGTAAATTTTCTTTTTGTTTAGCCACTAATCTATAATAAAATCATATCAGAATATTGCAAAACAATGAAAATAGTTCTTATCTTGATCGTAACTAAAGACCCATGATAGGATAGTTTAAGTCACTAAATTCAATTTTTATAATTAAATATAATATCTAGTTCTTATCTTGATCATATCTGAAGGCCCATGATTTTTTTTTTTTTTTGATGATAGGATAGTTTTAAGTCACTAAATTCAATTCTTATAATTGAATATAATATTTTTTATTACAACACATATCTTGCAGCTTAAGTCATACATTTAAAAATAAAAAATTTCATAAGAAATCTATAATTTTTTTCATGTTTAAAAAGATCATATCATAACTAATTGGGTATATAAATATTAATATTTGATGTGATTTGCTATAAAATTATACATTTAAATACGACCACTTTTTCATTTCTATTTGTTTAATCGTTACAAAATTACACTTTGTAGCGACATTTTAATTATGATATAAATACAATTAGACTTTGTCATTGTTGATAATAAACTACAAATTACTTTTGTCATTTAAAAACTAAAAGCTACAAAATAGAAATATATACAAAATAGCTACAAGCTTATAATTTTGTTATTGAATCAATTATAATTATGAAAAGTTCATAGCCGCACATGCATTTTTTTATAATTTTCGTACCTACATAATATACTTAACTATTACAGTTCACATATTCAAAGCATCATCAATATTAAACTTAAATGAAATTACTTTATTGATAATCAAAACATAATCTATTGTATACAATGATAATATTACAGTGGAAGAGTACAACAATAATATTCATAAACACCTATCCTAAAATAATCTAACACCTATATATCTAAAATTACAGTCTAATGTCATGTTTTCTTCCTGAAATCCCAAGTTTACCTTAATTTTCAATAACATTAAGTTTTCTATGCTACCATACATACCTGCAATCCATAAATGAAATTGACAAGGTTGAGAAAAAAACAAAAAACATATAAAAAATTTAGTTTTCAGTGGCATTTTGAGTACCTATACGTATGTACATAATTTTATTTTACACTTGGTTAGTTCCAATTGTGCTTTAATAACATAAGTAAAAACACATAAAAACAACCATCACTTACCAATTACACGCGGCCAGATTTCAATTGTTAGATTGCGTAGCTTATCGGGTGGCAACTTATTAACATTGTATCCTATAAAAATAACAAATCACATATATGTTGTTAAGTGTTGAATAAGCATCGACTACTACAAAAACCAGATTTGCTAAAGCTTACCATATGCTTACTGTTCTCTGCTGCTCCAGTGAGGCATTTGCAAGCGCAGTAGCCAAAGCTCCGATTGGAATCTGAGACAATACTGCATCACGCATTGGCATACCACCCATGTCATATGGAATAGAAAACATTCCTCTAGAAACACTAGCCATTGGAACATCAAGCAGCCCCAATTGCAGAAGAATAAATTTAGTATGTGTTGTTGCCTTAAGGTTTGGAGATGCTTTCTTGGTTCCTAAATACATGCAACAATTTATTCAGTCAAAATCATGTCACTTACAAAAGCTTCAACAGAGAAAAGCAGTACAAAAATAAAGCAAAACCAGTATTGCAGTATTGAGATCTTATATAGGGAAAATCACATTACTTACATTATGAAATAGCTACTGTATTATCTTAATTATAAGCAATGTTATTAATTCAATCTAACTATAAACCTAGTGCATAGAGGGAAAAGGTGGGAAAAATAAAGAAAAGCAAAGGTACTAAAAGTCAACCTGGTCATTTAAAAACCTTTTAGCTCATAGTTGAACCATATAATATGAACTATGAAGAGAAGCAAGCTACAGTAGAAGTCATAAAGCTTGAAATTCTGAATTAGAAGGAAACCTCACTACAATGCATTGGTTTGTTTGCTGGATTTGCTTTTGCTGGGTTTACTGGACAGCCCCTGCCCTTCTGCCACCGGGATGCTGCCCCTGCTGTCCTTGTCGAACCATTAGCAAAGAAAACAAAAATACAAAGATTCCATCTAATCGATACGAAACTACCCAAAATGAGACTAACATTGCATAGTGAAAATCAATAAAGCTATATATAATATGAAATAAAAGAAAAATACCCAAGCCCATAAGGAACTTTTCTTGATGTCAATCTGAGTAAACAGACATCGCAAGAAAGAAGTAAGTAAAGGCTTAAAACTTATGCATCCGAGCAAGTTAATTCTCCTCAATTAGAAATCATAACCATTAGAAACCAAATCTTAGTTCCACCCTTTGGTTAAAAAATGAAAACCCATATTAAGTTCGATATCACCAAATCTAAAACATAGATAAAAAAATTCTAGGTTCATGACCACAACTAAATCTAGAAATTAATGATTTCTTTCTGCTTCACAAGAAGTGTAAATTAGTACATTAGAAATGACTAACAAACATAAGCAAGAAACTAACCATGTAAAAAGCTTATCATAAGTGACAACATCTATGAAAATACAAAGCACATGGATTAATTGAATGTTTCAAAGTATTTTTATAAAAACCAAATTCAATTGGAAGACTTGCAGGAACATATTTCCTAGCTTAAATTTTGTATTGAAAATATTAGCTTCAGTCTTATGCGCATGTTAGTGACTAGTTAAAAATATTGACTAGTTAATTAGGCATACTTAAGAACTGGCAACTTAATATCTATTTCTCTTTTCACTTATATATCTATGGCTGCAAAAATCAAATCAAATAAAAAAATACACAACAGAATACAAGGCTGTCTAGTTAGTGACTAGTTAGGGTGTTTATATATTTTTAAAACACTTTAAAATTGTGTATGTTATATTGAAACTTCAACAAGTTAACTTAGAAGCTATTTCATACTCCAATAGCTATTAAATTACAGAAATCAATTGGAAAACTTAAAGAAACAGCAAGACAATTAGCAAAAAATTACCCTCACAGGATGTTTCTTGAATGAAAGAAAACCTCATCAACTGAATCTTAAATGCTAAGCGAAATTCCATTACTATTTATTTAAACACTTTCTTTTTTTTCTCTCTCTTGGGAGGACCAATTTTCCCAAATTTTCCATTCCATGTACAGAGTAACGATGCTATATGATCGGGAGGGGCATAAAGTTCTAAATAACAAGGGCTAAATCAAACTATATAGAATTTGACAACAACAATCTTATGAATTTTCTTGCTAGATTCTCATTTGCCAAACAGAACAAATGTCAAAATAGTAACTCAATTTTCCCTAGTTAGGAAACAAAAATCAAAGAAAAACATTTTTGAAAAAAACACCCATGAAACATACCCAAGAACTAATACATTCATAATCTAAGCAAGGGTCCATATGAGCAAACAACTAAAGCACATAAACAACTAATAAAAATAAATGCATAAATATGCCAAACTAAAACATTATAAAAACTATATCTATATTAAAAAAAAAAAAAAAGAAAAAAAAAAAAGAAAAAGAAAAGGCAAACAATATTTATAATCAGATCATAACAGTCAGGACACATGGTACAACAAAAGTCACAGTATCTGTTCAACTATTTATCTATTGCATTATTCCATCTACTTTTACATAATGAAAAAGTATGCTTTATTCTCATAGCAAGATGGAAAGCATCTTCCTAGAACACATTAAAGCACAACGAATATTAAAACCTAAATCAGATTTCACAGTGAAATTTTAACAAATACTTAGTACCCACTAAATATTTCGAAAACCATGGGACATGAAAGTGAAGTTAAAATTCCAAATTCATTTTGGCAAAAGGCAAATACATAGTACATGAAGTTCAAAACTTCAGAAATCTATCAAACGCACCAATCATCAAAATGAAATGAAATCCAAAAACCAATAAAGTGACCCATTAGTTGTTTTATTTTTAATTAAAGACTAAAATCAAGAGTTCAAGTTTTGTTAAAATGTTCTCTTTATCCACCTGCAAACCATGAGCAAACAACTAAAGCACTAAAAACCCACGATCACCCACACCATCAGAGCCAAACTCACAACAACGATAGGAATTGAAAATCAATAAAATTTTGATGAAGACAGTAAACTTCGTACGAGTTTCTTAAAAAGTATACGAATCCCAGGCTGCACGTGCTTGGCTTCGACAACATCGAATGGTGGGAAGTAGAAATCTTGGAAAAGTGGGTTCGAGTTGATGGTCTCGTCTACAGTTGCAAAGGCCGCCATTAAGAGCAAGAGACTGACAGCGAATGTGAGGAGGGGAAGATAGAAGAGGATAACAAGGGAGTGAGCACGAGAGAGGCTTGATGAGAGAAAGATTGGTGTTGAAGGAGTGGCTTGATTGAGTAGGAGAGAATGAACTCTGTATGAAGGTGAAAGACGAGATAGACGGGAGGGGCTGAAATGCTTTTCTATAAATGACGTCGTTTTGTTATACAAAAAATTATTTTTTTATTAATACTGATTGGTTATAATTAAAATTTGTAGCTGCATGAAATTAAAAATAAATTATTTTATTTTATTCTACTTAGTAATAAAATATTTTGTAACATATAATAAAAACTATGCCACGTTAGTAAATATTTTAAAAGGAAATTTGGAGCCAGTTTTTATTATAAAATTCTGCTACAATATATATTATCATAGCTAATTTAAGGGTTTCAGTTACAAAATTAAATTCCGTGTGTTGTTTTTGCTACAAAGTTTAGCAACAAATGCCAAATTCTAGCCAATTGAAATAAGTTTATAGAATTTAATTATGACAGTGATTTTAAGGTTAAAAACATATATTTTTGTTATGAAAATTTAAGCTGTAGCAACCATTTTCGTGACTAAATGAAATTTTTATATAGTGATGGTTGGTTGATGGTTTCTTCTTCAATCTTGCTCCTTTATATAACCAAAGCCACAGAAATAATTAAATAATTAAATAGATAATACTCCATCAAATAATAATTTAATAATTAACTCTATCTTTATTCTTATTATGATAAGGTTTTAACCTCAGATGCTTGGTAGAACTCCACTTATTTTATGGCTCAAATAATGACTGTTCAATAGTTCCTACAATATTATTACTTGAAACTGTAAGGCCTAACGACTTAATTGATCTACATGCTAATAAGGTGAATCTCATGAACCTTTATCACTCCTTGCTGGTCACATTGTATACTAGAGTTGTTTTTATGTTGAGCTTGCACTTAGCCCATATATAGAATTTTAAGAAAAATTTAATAAAATACCTCACAGCATAAACACTACTCTTAAAGGAAGATTCCACTTCTCAAGATAATATCGTAGATAGGCTACATGATGGCTTCCCTTTCAGGGTAAAATGGTTAGATGCAATAATGATAACAGTCACTAAAAACTATCTTAGTGTAAAATAAAACTCCAAAACTTTATAAAATAAAACTATTCTCCCAATATAAAATAATTAGGAAAGTTATTATTTTTAAAAGTAATAAATATTTTTAATGTAAAAAAGTGAACAAGGACTACGCTTATATAGAGAAAAAAAGCCTTCCAAACCTTTATTCATAACCAATGTGAGACTTTTGCCCCCATTTATATAATAAAATAAAACCAAAAATTTTAAGATTTCTATCCACTAAAGGACTAAACACAAATAAACATATTTTAAAATAAATAATAAAATATTATAAAAATAATATTTATATAACAATCCTCCGCATATTTTAAAATATTATTTGAAACTCATTTTTCAAAAATTATTTTATTTTTCACTAATGTACTATAATTATTTAATGTATATGAATTAGTGCCTTTCGAGCTATGAACTAGCCACTAAACGACTAACCGTATCTTATAGAAATATGTTGAAACTAAGTTTCCATAAACCAAACCCCTTCGTGTGAAATAGAGGACTAGCAATCTATATCAAATTTTTCTACTTAACTATTCTACGGTTTGACACTTTATGGCCTTGTGCCTTCTTGGAATCTACAAGTGCTCTAGAGATGCTTGCCTAACTCTCAGAGGAGTCAACCCAACTCCACACTCATATAAGTGAACTTCTATCAAATGTGCACACCACCATACATAACGGCTTTGGAGTTCATTAATAATACACTACTCATCCTTACGGTAGTGAATACTATCTCTTTTAAGGATGGACTTCGAAAAAATAAATATGTGATGGTGCTCTCAAGATAACAGATGACTTGCTCTTACCCTTATAAACTTACTTTATAAGATCTCTAGTTAGCACTATCACCCTTATCTCATGATCCAGATAAAAGTTCCATCCTCTTTGACGTTTGTACCACTAACATCCTATCAAGTGGTTTTGTTAGAGGATCGACTAAATTCAACTTTGACCTCATAAAATCTAGGCTCACCACACTAGACTCAAGTAGCTACTGAACAACATTATGTCTGAAATGAATATGTTTGCTTTTCCATTATAAATTTTACTTTTTACCCTTGCAATCGTAGCTTGACAATCATAATGGACATAAATAGAGGAGGCAGGTGAGAAGTAGTGGGAAGATTTGATAAGAGGTTTCTCAACCACTCAGTCTTAGAATATGCCTGCAGACTCCATGGTAGAACGAGCTATACAAGTTTGGTTGGATGACTTCCAAGATACTATACCTCCATAAAAGGTAAAAATATATCCACTAGTAGATTTTACTTCATTAGAATCGAATAACTAGTTTGCATCGCTATAACCCTCTATCATAGGTGAAGACCTCCCAAAATACATCCCAAGATCAATAGTGTCTCTCAAATACTTTACAACTTTATCCAATACATTCCGATGATCCTTACTAGAATTATGAGTATATCTACTTATTCTATTCACTACATAAGCAATATCAGGCATTGTACAATTCATTAAGTACGTTAAGTTACTAATAATCTAATCATACTTTGACTATGAGACACTATGATCTAAGTTCTTCTTCAAATGAGTATTCACATCATAAGAAGAGGTAATCGATTTACACTCATAATACCCAAACCTTTTTTAAGAATTTCTTCATATAGTGCTCTTATGGCAAAATAAGACCATTACTTTACGCAGTACTCTGATCCCAAGGATTACATATGCTTCTCCCATATATTTCATATCAAAGTTAAAAACTAGGAGACCTTTGGTCTTTATCAACACATCCATACTTGTCCCAAAGATAAGCATGTCATCAACATATAGGTATATAATCACATAAGTATTAGTATAATTTTTTTTTTAAAATAAACACACTTATCTGCCATATTAATCAGATAACCATTGATACTAACATTTAACCATAAGTGTCATTCGCCAATCTACATTGAGCTGCATAATGCCTAGATTTTTCACACACAAAGCAGTTTCCTTTCCTCTTGAAGGCAGTGCCATTGTTTTTTAAGGTACTATTATTGGGCTTCCATTACTTCTTCTTGTTCTAAATTTTTTGATGTATTTTACCACTGTTCTACACCAGATTTGCTTTAGAATTCAATTCCTTCACCTTCTCAGCTGTGTTCATTTGTTTGTTTTTCTCTTCAATATGAATGTGAACAATCATATCTTTAAGACTCATTTGCTTCGTTTTATGCTTCATACAACTTTTATAGTCACTCCAAGAGTCGGGTAATTTTTCAATCAAACACCCAGTGACAAAAGTTTAAAGAAGTTCTAACTCTTCATATTTTAATTTATTAACCAGCTTATAAAAGTCATGAATTCATGAAGACACATCTTTCTCATCAATCATTTAGAAATTAAAAAAATTTTCAATTGCATATTTCTGGGAACCAGCATCTTTTAAAATATATTTTTTGTTTAAAATATTCTAGATCTCATAGGTAAATTTATAAGAGCAGTAAACATCGTAGAGTTCATTAGATAGAGTACTCAAAATAGTATAGCAACATACCTTGTTTCCCTTCTTCCATTTATCTATTTCCTCTTGAAAGTGTTTAGTATCATGATCAAGTGTCTTTTGAGTCAAGTACTCTGCTAGGTTGAGCATATCCAAATCATCGTAAATTTTTTCTTGCCATCTCTTAAAGTGGAACCCATTACAGAGTCGAATCATAAAGACATCAAGCAAGCACATCAACATCCATAATCTTCCTTTAAGATTGTAAGAAAAAATTAATAAAATAGCTTATAGCATAGATACTGCAAAACAAGCCCACGAACCCAAACAAAGCAATTAAACGAACTTATGAACCAAATTAAACAGTCGAGTCATGCATACACTGCTCTTAAAGGAAGATTTCGCTTCTCTAGATAATATCTTTAGTGTAAACAGGCTTCACGACGGCTTCTCTTTTAGGGTAAAATGACTAGATGCAATAATGGTTCACTCCAAATATTGTACCTTCGAATAGCCACTAAAAACTGTTTATTGGTGTAAAATAAAACTTCAAAATTTTATAAAATAAAACTACTCTCTCAATAAAAAATAATTAGGAAAGTTATTATTTCTAAAAGTAATACAAACAATAAATATTTTTTTATGTAAAAAAGTGAATAGGAGCTATACTTATATAGTGAAAAAAACCTCTCAAACTTTTATTCATAACCAATATGGGAATTTTGCACCCATTTATGTAATAAATAGAACCAAAGATTTTAAAATTTTTAACCAATGTGAGATTAAATACAAACATATTTTGAAACAAATAATAAAATATTATAAAAATAGTATTTATATAACTAATTGAGCAATTCTGTCAATTATTATGCTTCTAAATCCAACTTAAAATTTTAGTGGCAAATAATTATGGGTAGTGCAACCATATCGTCCCCAATATATAATAGTATATCCTTCATTAAAGAACTATACATTAACTGGGGGTTAAAAATATACCCTATATTAATTAATATTAATATTGGAAAATCCAAAGCCTAAGCAAGCCATAGTTAACTAAGAAGTCTTGCTTTTCTAAAAACTTCATGTTCTAAACTCTATAGAAGTCCAAAGATCCTCATACATAATGGTACGCAATATTTGCCCTTATAAACTGTTTGAGAAAATAATTTTTCAAACGGTCTAATTTGATTGTATGATGGTCTTTGATCGGTGACACACCAGTCCAAACACCGATTGGCAACACCAATCCAAAGATCATTATTGATTGTTTTTTATTTTATAGACTTATAGATGTGAAATCTAAGGTACAATAATTGATGGTATGATTTTCTAAATCACTAATTTGGCGCTAAAGGAAGGACTTTGATGCTGCTTGTAATATCTGCTTACTTTGTGCACAGTTGACTTATGGTCAAAATCAACTTCGGTCAAAGTCAATGCATGGACCACTGACTGTCGGGTCAAGGTTTGGTGTTGGTTGACTGGGACTGAGTGGTATGTAATCTTCTATGTTTTATGTGTGTTTGTTTCCTTTTATAGTAAAGTCAAAGTTTTGGTCAAGGTCAAAGTCAACAGTCAACAGTCCACCCTGCCACATCATCACTTTGACTGGCAGTGTGATGACTGAGACTCTCTTTTCTTAACCCTTGACTGTGTGTGTGGCAAGTTTGAATGTAATGCGGTCTTGCTTTGTAAAAGAGGGGACTACATGCAAAACCAAGTTTGAATTTTATCAAGCTTGAGTCAAAGTGGGCTAGTTTGACCCCACCCCTTTGAAATCCTTACCCTTCCACTATAAAAGTAACATGTTGGCTGAAAACAAACCCTATTTTTCCTAATGTTGTCGTCCACCATAGAGAGAAAGAGAAAGGAGAGTGTTTTGGAGAGAAAAAGGAGGAGGCAAGGAAAAAGAGCTAGTTTCCAAGCTTGTTCAAGAGGTTTTCTTCAAAGCACCAAGGAAAAGGAAAGAGGAAGAGGCCGACCATATTTCCAGCTGCTGGAGGGAGGTTCTTGGCTTGCATTCTCAAGGGTTTTAGTGGGGTTTTAGATAATCTAAAGTAGGACTCAAACTCTACTTGTGTTTGCTAGTATTTGGTAGTATATATATATATATATATATAAGTATTTAAATGCATGTATTGTCTTGCATATGACAGTTAATTATGTTTGAAGCTATGTATATTGATGACATGGGAATGGTGTTTGCTAGCTATGGCATAAGCATAAGCATGCATTGCAATCCATCATATAAATTTTGTTATACGCAAGAGAAATTATTTTATTGTCAACTCACGTTTTAAAAGTTATGCATTATATAAACATGGCTATGCACTCGTAGGCTTTTAAAGCTATAATAAATGAAGCATATGTGTTCAAGTTTGTGAATCGTTTAGTAGAGGTCCCACTAACTAGTAAGTGGAGAGATTAGATTCTCACATGCGCGCACATACGAGCGTATTGGTGCGTGTGGAGGTTATAACCTCGGCACTTGCATGACGCGGATGCAAGTGGGTTTCATCCCCACTCATGCCATTTCCTCTAATCGATTAAATGTGTAAGGAATTTCTTGAAAGTATGCATGTGTACTGCTTTAGGAAGTTGAAGTTGCCAACGGGTAACTACCTCCAGTGTAACTAAAATTTACGCAAAGAGAAAAGTCCTACGTACAAGAGTTTTTAAAAGTTATTGCATAGATGTTTGTTTTAAAAGAGAAACAAACAAGAGGTTTTCATGATTGTTGACTTTCTAATAGCATTTTACACTGCATCATCACATGCATATTGGGAACCTACTGAGTGTTTTTCACTCATTCCTATTTGTTTCTTGTGTTTAGGTAATCCTGAACCCTAGCTGAGCAGTTTGACAATGACGTGGCGGACCAGCAGAGGGTGGCAACAGTACAAATTAGTTCCGCAGTTTATTTCATTTTAATAATACTAAAACTCTGATAGAGATACAATTAATTTTCTTTACGTTGTGGGTCTTGTATAAAGAACCGTGTTTTTCAGGGTTTAGAAATATTTTGATTTTGCTATTAACATTAACGATTTAATTTTATCTTAAAGAGTAAAGAAAATTTTTATTCAATTTTCCGATTGTGTGTCAAAAGGAAATTTTCTTTATATTATTATTTCGTATCGCCTTTTTGAAGTGACATCTTTTTATTTGGGTATTCAGGCTCGGATAAAGGGGTGTTACAGTTTTTGGTATCAGAATTTAAGTTTATTGAAATTTGTATTAATTGCCTACTCTAGTGTCCACTTGCACACCAAAGGTAGATTACTTTATTTGTATTTGGTTTTGTTTTATTATTAATTGTTTTGTATGGTATGCTACTATTTCAAAGATGCCTCATAGAAGACCAAGGGCCAACGACGCTAATGAGAACAACACGACAAATATGGCCAGTCAGTTGCTTGAGGCTTTGGCAGGCCTAGCGGGTCAAGGACCTCAACAATCTAGCGGGATTAGTGGAGTTATCGAGCAGTTCAAGCGATTCCATCCTCAAGTGTTTGAGAGCTCTACCAACCCATTGGTGGCTGAAGATTGGATCCGTGATCTGGAGAAAATCTTCACTCTAATAGAGTGCACCGAGTCCCAGAAGGTGGTATGTGCTATTTATTTGTCCTATTATGAATTAATTATTGCTTATTTATTTATTCTAATAGTATGACAAAGATATATATAAATTTTATTAGCAATTCAAGAGGAAAAGCAATGCTTCGGGAAAATTATATGTAACTTGATCGGAATTGAGGTTCATCAAAATTCTACTCATTTGAGCTAAGTAAATTCTTATTCTCTTTTCAAACTTATGAAAATATATTGTCATTAAATCTCTAATATGATAGCAATAATTATTTAATGACATGCTTCTATAATTTTAGCATGATTATTCAATGGTCATAAAGTGATTTAAAAATAATAATATATTATTATCTAGCAATCGTGGTGTGCCATAATATAATGTTTTTATGATGATAGAGAGGTATGCCCTGAATTATGATCAAATTGGAATTAATAACCCAAGTCTATTAGGAACTTTTGATCAATTCAAGTAGGAAAATGAATCAAGCTATTCAATGGGGCTAATTGTTGGGAATAGTTTGGTTGGCACAAAAGATTATAACATAGGTTTTTATTAATTTATTTAAAAGTTATTATCACACAACTCTTTGAGATTTGGTTAAATTTTAGTCAATTTATATGATTTTTGAAACTATACCACACCCCCTATTGTTATTTAAATTAACTAAAGGGTATAAAAGTAATTGTGCATTTTTTAAAGAAAATAAAAAAAATATTATAAAGACACATGGATAGATTATAAAAGGAATTTAATTTTTAATTTTTGTTTATTTTTCTTTTTTCTCATTTCTTTCTTCTTTTTTTATTTTTTTCCTCTTTTCTCTTTCACTTTCTCTTTCTTTCTCCTATGACTGTCAACACAGATGACTTCCCTTTCACCTTTGCTCTTCCCTGCTCCTCTCTCTCATCAATGGTTTCTTTCTCCTATGACAACCAACACAGATAGCTTCCCTTTCACCTTTGCTCTTCCCCACTCCTTTCTTTTATTGCCAATTTCTTTCTCCTATGACAACCAACATTAACAACTTCCCTTTCACCTTTGCTCTTCCTTACTCCTCTCTCTCATCGTCGGTCATCTGATCTTTCACTCTCCAATTCTTATAAAAAGTCACATCATCCTCTTCTGCTTTGATGATATTTAGATCTATGAAATTTTGTTTTCATGAAAACAATATTAACTTACAATGTTTTCGATTTAAACAATTTTGTAAGTTTTCATGAAATTTTTTTTAGATCCTAATTCTTTCTTTGTTTAGATTTATACGCTTTTACATGTTTTGTGCACTTTTCTTAATATTGTATGGTTTTGTAATGAGATCGAAAAGAAGGGGAAGAGGGAATGGGATGGAGATAAAATTGGATTTATTGCTTTATTTGAATTTTTGTTGCATTATTTTTTTTGGGTTGAATGATCAACAAAAAGGGAGAAGAGGAAGATGAAAGAAGATAAAAATGGTTGTAGATCAAAAAGAAGAAAGAGAATGAGAGAAGAAAAAAAAGAAAGAGAAAAGATTAAGTTGCAAATCAAAAAGGGGAAAAAAAGAAGAAGAAGAAAAGATTAGATTGCATACCAGAAAGAAAAAAAAATGAGAGGAAAAAAAGAAAAAGAAAAGATTGAGTTGCAAATCAGAAAGAAAAGAAAGAGAATGAGAGAAAAAAATGAAAGGAAAGAAAAAAAAATAAAAGAGAATTTTTATTTTAACTATATTTTTAATTTTTAACTATATCATATAAGCAAAATTAAATTAAATCTTAAGGATGGTGATTGATAATAACTCTTCATTTAAACTAGTTTAGCCCACTTGGGAGGTTATGAGGCCACAAATATAAATAAATAAAACCAAACCCCAATATTTATAAATAATAAACCCTGTTTAAGCATTTTGGTATTTAATTATTATTTGAATTAAGCTTTAACTTAATTTATTTTGGGCTTTTTTTTTCCTATAAATTAATGTATTATTAGATTGCGTTGGTAAACTTGTGGCAAAGTAAGGCCTATTTGTTGTTAAATTCTCAACCCAAGTTTTGTAAAGAGAAGCTCATTGATCTAGATTTACAAAATAATTTGAATTATCCCTCCTATAAAAATATTACTTTATTAAAAATATTTTAATAATTAACTTTATTAATATTATAAGCAAAAATTCTCATACAAGGCAACTTCACTTCCTTAAACACCTAATTCAAAAAGAGAATGTCTCATCATCATTTGTTTTTGACTTTTTTCTCTCTCCTTGGATTTCATCCAATAAGGTCGCATATCTAGCAAAGCCATGTATTGAACAGGACTATGTGTTTAACTTGACAACTCATGTTTAGAAATATCCAATTCACTTTCCAAACCCATTTAAAAACCTAATGCACCCTTTATATTTTCATTTTGACACATCTCACTTCTATCTCTGCTCATTTTCTCTCCTCCTCTCCACCCACTGTATATTTTTTTTTTCTAATTTTGCTCTATCATCAAAACCATTCACATATCATTTATGACAAAGGTTAAAGGAAACACTCCAAATCTCCAATCCAAAAAATCATATTTGGCAACTCTTAGCAATTAAGTTATATTTATTGGGTTTCTAGGTGCCTTTTCTCCAAAAAGAAAGAAACTCACGTTTGTTTTAGAGGAGGAAGGGTTTTTTTGATATTTTCGGAGCTTTTCCTTTTGATCTCATGGTTTTTCACAAGTTTCTTTGATAAGAGCGTTTTGCACTCCCTCTATAGAAGTCTACTTGTGTTGAGCTTTTAGGGGGAACATTTTCTAGAGAATAGAGAGCATAAAAAAAAAGGTTTTATGTATTTTTATTTTCTTCTCTTGTAAAAAGTTAAAAGACAAAATGAATTTTCTTGTAGATTCATTTTCTATGCATTTTGGGTACAAAAATATATTTTTAAAGGTATTCAAAGTTATATCCAAGACTAAGGGTGTTTAATATTTTGAAAACGATCACATTTTCATGCAAAAAATGTTGCCTATTAGTTGATTCAAGGATTTTTAGCTTTAAAATGTTTAAATCCTGTTCTCTCACTTTTAGATCTCATTTTGAATATATATTTTTTTTTCATGAAAGAGTTTTCTCATAATTGGATTTAGAGTAAAAGGGTTGTTTGGGCTAGATCAAACTTCTTAATTATATTATCCAACCAAAAGTGTATTCTCTTAGGTATTCAAGAGGCCTATTTCCAAGAAAATATTAGATATTGTGGTGTCTTCATTATAAAGAGAGCTTTTCATGTTCATCCATAGATCTAACTTGAGCAAAACATTTTAAGCATGTTTATACTATTTTCAATTTAAGGATTATATGAGATTTCTTATATTTAACCTAAATTTCTTCATTTTTTTTCCCTTTCCCAAGCCTTTCTTGGAGCTTGCTTTTACAAGAAGAGAAATGTGGCTTTGGTTGAAAGATCTTGAGTCATTATCATCCATAAGTTCGATGCATTTATTTTAGTTGAAATTTTGGTTTACATATGGTCATTTACCAATTATATGTGTTATAAGTTTTTTGCTCCCCTAAATCACTCTTCATAGTGGGCCTCTTTCTCATTTTTGTGATAAGTTACTTTGATAAAAATATGAATTTGTTAGCTTACTAGAGATGATGTATCATTTTACTGTCACTATATGAGAATATTGCTTTACTTTGATTATATTGTTGTTGTAGAGTACTCTAGATAAGCTAATGGTGTGTGCTTGAGTTAATGTTATTTTGCTCTTTTGCTATGTTGTTGGACTTGTGACTAAGTGGAATCTCCTCACTAAGGAGCCCTTTGACCAAACTCTATCTAGGAAAGAACTTAGAAAGAGAATGCATGAAGTGTTGTTGTTGTTGTATCCAGGCAAATTTGTTAAGGTGGATATTTAGCCTGCTTGGTTAAAGTTAGCATATGGAGGATTACCAAGCTCATATCAGGAAAAATAATTCATCCAAAAGGACCAGTTTATATCTAGATAGACAATTCATCTAGAAAGACCAGCTCATAACTAGCTAAATAATTCATTCGGAAGGACTAGCCTAAATCGAGGCAGATAATTCTAGTTTACATCTAGACATGCCTCATCAACATTAGTCCATCAGCACACTTTTATGTTTGTAACTCAACAAAGTCAATTTTGATCACATGTTGTATATATATATATATATATGTATATATTGTGTTATAAGTATTTATATACCAAGGCCGAAATCTAATGCTTAAGCCCAATAAAACTCAGTCTCGACTCTATGTTATTTATTAAGTCTAATACTTAATTTCACACATGAAGAACATTTACAAGAAACTTCTATAAGCCATCCTTGGATGACCAAGGAATAATAGTAACTAGCAAGAACCAATAAAATTGTCTGAAGCTACAAGCAATTATTTAAAACTTTCAACATTTATGTGGAACTACTTGCAACTGCCTGAAACTATTATCTAAACATGTTAAAATCTCAAGAAGAAAGATGCATAGGCAAGACTATAACCTACTGAAACTCTACCAAAATGATTACAAACTCCTAAAATTCTAACTCAAGCGTTAAAATACCTTAAAATAATACTACACCGGTGCCAAGGTTTTTAGTTTGCTTTGTGAGTTTTAGGTGATAAACAAGTGATTATGTGTTCATCAAATGCACACTTCAAGTTCCACCTGAAATATTTTGGCACGTCTGTGAGACGTCCACCCAAAAGCTATTCTCTACCTGTATGATGTCATCAAAGGATGGATTTAGAGTCTTTTTAGCACCATGAAGAGGGAAAGAACAAAAAAAATCACCTCCACCTCCAACTTTTTTAGTGACAGAACCACTTACAAATTACATGACATGCAGTCATGCAACTATAGAGGAAAAAAATGTTGTCCAATTCCACATCCTACATAAGCCACTTGACTTGCAAATCTTGAGGTAGAGAATCTGGTGGAGAATATTAAAAAGGTGATAGGTGACCTTGCAACGGCATAAGCAGAGGGAGAAATAATCAAAGACTTTCTCATATAGTAGGTTAAAGGTACGAGGGAATCCTTAGTGATCATTAAGACACCCTTAGTGTACTGCGTGGAGTTTCACATGTAAGTTAACCTCAAAATTCACATTCTAATGCCCATATAAGCCTTGCATAAGATGATATGCAACATTCTTTAGAGGCTAAGCAAGCTTGCATGAGAAGAAGAATAAGTTGTACATGTGGAAAATTACTTAAATAACGTTGAAGAAAAAATTCAACAACTAAAGAAGCAATTGGACGATATTCAACTTGCACACACATTTAAGCAGCCAGTAGATCTTGAAAAAGTATAATGTAACATACCCCAACTAAGCTTCATAAAACAAACAAGACTGAGATGGCCACCAAAAATAATACGTATATGTATTTTTGGAAAACATTTAAAACTTAATATATTTTCTATATAAAGACCTTTGGACAGTCAAAACCCATACCTTGACCGTCAAATACTTATTAAGATAAAATTTAACTGTCGTCTTTTTTTAAAATCCTTAACAAAAGAAAAACATCCAATGCAAAACTCACATTTTAAAACATTAATATGCTTAAACAAACAGAAACACCCATACTACTATCTTATTTCTTAAAAAATAAAATCACTAATAAAATTCAAAGTTGATAAACCCAACTCCTCATCATAATATTAGAAAACCTTAATTTTGCACTCCAAAAGTCTCCCCTCTTGAGCAGCCATATAGTTCACCATTTTCAATAATTGTCTTGAAAGACAAATCATTTTATACATTATTACATGAGAAAAATAAACAAACTAAGACGTGAGTTAAATAACTCAGTAGAATTCCCACACAATTAAAGTATGCATCCATATGTAATCTTAATCATAATCAATATCGTAAATCAAACTTATTATGCAAATATAACATATGTCAGTCAATGCTTTAACAATATGCTTATTGGTTGAAATTTTCTTTCACATACCATAACATATCAAATCATAAATGTGCATGCATCTCAATCTCACTTATAGTATCGCATAGTAAGCATTTCAATATCACATATAGCTTACTTAGTTTGTCATGACCAAACTCAAATATTTATATAGTGCTTTCATGTACTAATCAAATGTAATGTACTATTTATAATCTGTCGTACATTATTAGACTCATGCATGCATGCTCACTAAACCTATTCATTATTTTAGGCAACTTATAGTCTTACTCAACTACATGCTTGACACGCACAGATATCAAATCATCACTACAGATATCCATTGCAAAAATATCTATGTCAAATTCTATTCCACAATTAACACAAATTGTATAATCTCCATACAAATAAATTCATAAATCAGACTATACTCAACCAATTAATTATATATGCCTCTAAAATTCTTAATTTTTTTTGTAGATATGTTCTTGAGCTCTTAGGTATCACATATAAAAATTTTAAATTAAAATGAATTGATTTGCCCATAAAAAATATACAGTGAAACCGAACTCTTTAGAATTTTACAGCTAGAAATAGAGAACTTTGAAAATTCATAATTAATTGTAGAAAATTCGGGTTGAGGTGAAAAAAAAACCAAAACGTTCAAAATTCATAGATCTATCCAAGATAAATCATCCAAAAAATTTTAATATCAAATAAAAGATACAAAAATTCAAATACCCTCTAAATAGACAGGTTTTTCAGTAGAGTTTAGAGATAACCCACAATTTTATAAATTCAGTTATCATAAACAGTAAAGAAAACACATAAAGCAATTTGGTGCTAGAAATCCTACCTGAAATTCTTGATTTGATCTTGAAAAGTTACAAAAACCTAGCCCCCAAATCAAGCTCCAAGAATAAATTTCAAGAAAAAGAAAGAAAAAGATTTACAGGGGTGTATTTAATCATGACTTTTTAGGACTTTTATAAACTTAAAAAGTGAAGAAGTATTTAATTAATACTTTTTGAGATTTTTAAAAGTAATGAGGTATTTAATTTCTACTTTTATAAACTTTTAAAAAAGTCATTAAAAATTTTGAGATATTTAATTATAATTTTTTAAAGTTTATAAATATCTAAAGGTATTTAATTTAGACTTTACTTTTATAAAAAATAGACTTATACAAACTTTTAGTGACTTTTGGTGAATTTTATATGTATTCAATCTTATAAATTTTCTTTCCTTTTTTCTAAAAACTTTCAAAGACTTTTTAATTTCAATGATATATCAGAGCCACGCAGTAATAGTTACTTCCCTTCATTTATTTTACTTCGTTTTCTTACTTTTCCTCTTCATTGTGAAATTATTCTATCATTCTGTCATCCTTTACTATTATTTATTGATCTCCTCCTATTGTAAAAAAAAAATTAATGGCGTGTTTGTAAGGAAAATGAAAATCCTACATCACTATTTATTGGTCTCCTCTTAATGACATCATTGTGGAAAAAAAAAACTATTGGCATCTTTGTGAGGAAAATAATATATATATATATATATATATCAACTTGTACAGTAAAAGAGTTTATAAAAGTTTTTCAAAGTTTATAAAAAATCAAAAATAAAAAGTTATTAAAAGTTATTCATACTTTTATAAATTCTACAAAAGTCTATTAAAATCTTTATCTGATTAAAAAAGTCTATCAAAGTATTTTAAAATCCAAATTGAATACACCTCCTTAGTCTTTAAATCATTCACAAGAAAAATCAAAACTTCAGGTTTCTTTGATTAAAATATTAATTACTCACCTTCCAGAATCAGCAAGTTTCTACTGCTCTCTTTTCCAAACCCTAAAAAACTCTCAAATGTTCTTCTCTTTAAAATTATACATTTGTTTGTCTTTTTTTTTAACAGGCACAGTCATAAATTTGTAAATGACTTAGAAAATTGAGTTTGACTTGAACTCCTCTTTTTTTTTTTTTTTAAATAATAATAATCTAAAAACCTTATCAGTTCTGTTTAAAAATCAGATTTCAATCTACTTTATTTAAAATAATAAAATCCTATATAATAAGGTTAATTTGATAAAATCTTATTTCAACTAAATAAACAAATAATAATATATTTATCCTTAATTTTGAAAAATGATTCAGATCCCACATAGAACCTCTATTTATTGAGGAGGTTCTATACTCACCACTTCCTCTAAAGTTTAAGATGTCGTATTTCAACTTTTATGATGGTAGTGGGTATCCAATACAACATCTGGAGAGTTATTGTTTGTGGATGGGACTTTAAGGAGCAGCAAGCTCTACAATGTGTATAAGTTATGATAGTCACTTATCAATAAAAGGTTGCTGAGTACTACAACTCTTAAGTGAAGTACAGAAACTTTCATATTGATGATCTTGTTTTGATGAAAGTCATGTTGACCATGAAAGAGGTTGAAGTAGGTTCTTTTGGACCTAATTAAAAAGGACCTTATAGGGTCATAAGCATTTTACACACAAGTATCTATCAGCTTGAGTACTTAGATGGGAAGCCTATTCATCACCATAGAATGCAGAACATCTTGCATCTATTATCAGTAACTGAGTTTTAGTGTTTGTTTTTTAATCACATTTAACCCTACTATCTGTACATAGTCTGAGGCATTAAGTGTTGGTATATCTTTGTTATTTCTAACTTTGTACTTGATGTATTATGTATCTATTCAAATAAATGAAATTGAGGTATATTTCTCATAACTATGTGCAAGTTTGTATATGTGTTATATAAGATAGTTTGTACTTGGTTTCTTATTCACACACTTGTATAAAGTAGTTGTTCATAAGAGACTAGAAAATAATATAAGTATAAACATTCCCTAAAAAAGCACAAGTAAAAGGGCTTAACGGGAATGGTCAAGTACGTCTTGACAATTTCATGTACGCTTAGATGTGTCCCAATAGGTATAGGGGTGTCTAGGTCCCAACGGCTTTGGAGATGCCCAAGTGCATCCTAAGAGCTATAAAGATGCTCAGGTGTACAAGGCACCCAGCTGTGTCCTAGCAACTATAGTGATGTACGCTCCAAGGATGCCCAAGTATATCCCCAACAATTCATATCATCATTCATCAACATGTGATTGTTATAATTGCTTTTTTTTTTTAGTTTGATTGGTGTATGTGGTTGTATTTTTTTCTAAAAAGCAAAAAATACCGAAACCAACTTTATTGGACAGAAATAGATCATTAATGCACTACATATATAATGAAATATCTAAATAGAATAAAGCATAATAAAAGTCTAAGCAAAGCCTAATATTTTTATGTAGACATTAAGAGAAAATCTACTGAGGATTTACATCCCCATCAATAGTAGTAGAAGTAATATTACTATCCACTACTGGAGTTGAGTTCCTATCCATGAAAAGGGGCTTATCTAAAGTACTAGCAGCTAACCACTATATCTATAGCAAGTGCATCAATATCTATTGGAGGGTCAACTGAGTTTGCACCCTTACCTGTGCTAATGAGATTAGGAATTTACTTTAAGAAGATGTAGAATTTGGAAAGAAAATAAAAGAATAAAGTTAGAAATTATCTTACCAAATACTTAAGAGTAGTTATTTTCTGAATTTTTTCTTGTACTTTTTTTTTAAAAAAAAATAAAAAAATAAAAATATGATCTATTACCTTGTTTTCAATTTCCTCCTTTATTAAACCCTTTGTTACTACAAGTTCATCTTCATAATACTTACACTATTCCAAGCTCTTTTTATCCAAATTCAACAGTTTTTGCTCCAATTCTATTTTTTTTTTTCAAACTCACACCCTCTTTCATGAACCTAAGATTTTGTTCCTTAAGAAATTTACTATTATTTTCTTTAGCCATGAGCAGAACCCTTTCATCCTTTAGCTCCCTTTGAAGTGTATCAACTTTCTGCTATAAATTTGATGATAAATAAGCAATCTAAAAAAAAGGAAGAAGTGAAGTTCAAATGAGTAAATATTTGTTAGTGAAATTCAAATGAATTAATTGTTAAATGGAATATCCCTTCAAAAGTGATGTGGTGAGATCTCTATTTCCATCTTCTAAGGGAATTTGTTTGACTTTAGCCTTCATACTCGAAGGTATCGCTCTGTGAAGATGTGTTATAAGAGGTAGTAAATCAAAATCTATATGTCCTTTAAGTTGGTTAGTAATTAATGGAAAACCAATAAAAAAATACTAGTAGGTTTGGATGATGGTGTTAAGGTATTAGTAGCCTTATCAGAAGCAGTCACATATGAAGAATTCACTAGAGTTTTGCCATTCTTTTTCCATGCTTCCTCAGTCTGTTTGCTATTTGAGCATACTCAAATATTATCTTTCCATTTCTTTTTAGCTTTCTCTCCATTCTTCTCTCTAACCTTTTCTCCAGCCTTCTCTTCCCTCATCTTTAGTTTCCTCTAAATACTCTCAGAAGCCATTATGTCGTAACTTATATAATAAGCACAAATCATAAATAAAATATGATACCACAAATCAAGAGTATTAAGGAAGGTTAAAACAAACCTAGATTGTTGAATGGTATGTCTCTACACCAATATATGTCAACTTCTTCTAATTACACCTTGTACAGCTTTAAGTAAGGATTGATTGCCTATGCTTTTATAATACTTTTTTTAAGCTCCCATGATATTTCTAAGAGACAATGACGACTTACAAAGGGAAAAGGTAAAATGTTAAAATCTTGTGAATAGTCAGAAGTAAGGGAAAGTAGTAAACAAAAGTGTATGTTTGCATAAAGACCTAAATCCTTGTAGAAGATGTGAATATGAAAAGAAGGATAACAAGTGGGAGGAGCAAATTCCCAGTTCTATGTTGTAAAAAACCACTTTTTATGCTATAATTTGACACTATTAGGGTTATGGTCACAAATGATGATATTGGTCCCCTCCCAAACCTAAGCATACTACCATCCTTTAGCTCCTTTTCCCCCATAATCTCTTTTTACCTAAATAAATGCAGGTACTTAGAAGCTGTCAACTTATACATAATCTTCTTCCACAATACATAATAGCACACTATAAATCTCCAGGCATTTGGGGATAATTGTTCTGGGGCTAAAACTAATCTAATTAAAATCTCATGAAAAATAGGTAACAAAAGGAGACATAGTCCATATTCAAAAAAAGTTTTGTGAAGGACAACTTCACTTACAAGGCTTTAACTAGGGTTATCACTATATTAGAGAACACTAAAAACTACACTAAGATTAAGGTAGAAACTCTGATGAAGTTGTATCAATTGTTCAGGTTTAATTATAGATTTCAAATAGTTGATTGAGAAACCTTCATCACTCTCATCTCATGAACTTTCTTTCTTACTTCCATGGTCAGCACCCTCAGGTCGTGTTTGGTAGGTGCAAAATAAGGGATAGGATAGAAAAAGTTATGTAGGATCTCTTTTCCCACTGTTTGGTATGCTAAGTGAAAGATGGGATAAGAAATCCTAGATAGCCCTTTTCCTAGTTTTTTTGCCTACAACCTTCTCCCACCAAAACACACAAGAATTTCTAGGAAATCAAGTCAGATAATCTAACTCGATAACCCTACCACCCACAAGCTATTGTTATCGTACCTCCCACCGAACTCAATAACCTATCATCGCCACTATCTCTCACACCCACACAGCTTACCTATTCTCACATTCTCTTTTGTCAGATTCTCATCGGCGTTCATCCACAGAAAGGAATCAAAAACCAAATCTCTTCTTGATAAGCTTCGATTTCCTTCAACCTCTACTTCCATGGTGATTTTCTTTTTCCTTGTATTTATTTTCCTTTGATTCTCAGAGGAATTTGTTTCCCTTTCTTTTCTAGATTCCAACTAGTTTGTTGTTCTATTTTTACCAAAGGTAAAATTTAATTATAAAATATATTTAAAATTAATTATTAATTACAAAACCATTTCTTTTTGTATTGTTTCCTAGTCTAGTTGCCTTTATCTATTTTGTTAAGAATTTAAAAGAAAAAAAATAATAGAGAGAAAATTTTGGTTTACAAATACAAAATTTTTTGGTTTATTTATGAAATTTTCTCAACCGTCAAATACTGAACTTGCTTTTTGGTTTAATCTTTACTTTTGTACTTGTTAATTCCTCTAGCTATTTTGTTTTTAATTTTTTAATCATGATTGGATTATTATCTTTTGGCTTTATGTATTTTCATAGATTTTCTATTAGGTAGTATACATGTTCTTGTTAATGAAAATATCTTTGAATCTAAATTCATTTGTGGTTAAATTTTCTTTAAAAATTTTCAGTTTGAGCCTCATGATGATAATATTATGTCTCTACTTGTGGGATGGATAAAATGTGGTTTGTAATGAATGATTGTTATGGAATTGTAGTATGTTCAATGTTTGTTATCAATTCCTCATTTTATGTGGTTTAGTAAATAGTAATTTTGTCTATTGATTCTTCTACTAATGTCTAATGCTAGAGATCCTGTCCTAGTTTTTCATATGGCAATAATCCACTTTAAAGATAAAAAGCTGAAATTATTTAAAAACTTTAGTTGAAGCATGGTGCAGGTGCAACAAAGCTTTGAGGTTTTCTTGATTCTAAGAAACTAAGGTCAAGCACAATCTTTGTCTGTTAAATATTTAATTCTTATACACTTTTATTCCTTTTATTGCATTATATAATAAGACTTTATTGGGATAAATTTAAATGCAATGCAATAAGCTTTGTTATTAGTATTTAGTTTCAACCTACTAATTGTTATTATAATGACGAGGAAATCAAATTACACTTTTCATTAATTGGTATTTATTTTATTTTTCTTTATTTTTGATTCCTGAATAATTTACCTTTCCAAAACCAATGTGTGCTTTATCATTGCATTGCTTATAATGATTAGGGGTGCATTACCGTAAAAAATTCTCAATTCTCAAGCAAAATGCGTCTAGTAATCAGACAATTTAAGACTTATTTAAATGAAATGTATAGCTTCATGATAAATACATGATAGGTAGATAAAATATATTTGGTTGGCCATGCATTGCAGGTCATTAAAATCTATAGTAAACATTATAATGCATAACTCATCTCAATTGCTCAAGAATAAAATCAATCACCTTTATAACTTTTAACCTTTTCATATAATATTATTCACCAAAAAAGTCTTTTCATAAAATGTTTCCTTCTGCAACAAAGACTCTATCTAGCGAACTACTCTTATTGGTCAAGATGTACTTTTTCTCAATTCTTACTCTCTCTGTTTTGGCTTTGTGTTACTATTAGCTTGCTCTTGCTTACCTAAAAGATTTACAGTGGCTTATACAAATAATACTAGCAAAGGATTTCTTTTACTTTACATTAATTAGTACCTAAAAATTCACTATCGATCATTTCATATGAAGGGATGAGGGGTATGAAACATGAGAAGCATAATTCATACTTGTATATATTTGTAATGATCTTTGATGATCCTTTTGATTTGTTCTCTTACAAACATATTATGGCAAATTGAGCTTGTATATGTTAACTTTGTATATGAATAATTGTTTTTAACTTGTTGTAGAAGCTAATGCAATTGCTTGCATTCATTAAAAAAAAAAAAAAAACAATTTGTATAAAAGTTCATTATAAAATCTATCCAAATATTACTTATTACTGTCATATATTTGCTGAATAATTTGGAACAAGGTTAATATGGTTTTTAATATACATTGATAATTTATTTTAAAGATGGATAAAAGACAACTTGCTGCATCCTTTTTACTGGTCGGCAACTCTGAATTGGAAATGTTTTGTTTGTGATTTATGTTGGTTGTAGTTCTGTACATGTTAGCATCATGACATTATGAGCACATGCCTCTTATGAATTGAGTATTTGCAAGAAATTAGACATGTATGTTATTCGTCCTCCATTCTCATTTACATAAGCAGCAGACTTGGTGGATTGCATAACTTTCTTCGTAAAGAGTGTCGTTTAGATGGATTTCTAGTTGAGTCAGATAATGAGGGTTCATCAACTTCATCATTACTAGTTAATGACGAGAATGATTTTGATCCAATTTTGAGACTCAATAACAACAAAGGGAGAATGCTAATCAATGGAGGACCGCTATAGCTACTCAGATGTGGAATGATGTTAGACATATTGATAACCATGGACAATAGATTTATTTTATTTTTTTATGGGATATCAATTTTTTATTTTTAGTATTTGATTGTAGTTTAAATATAGTATTATAGCAAAGATTCTAGCTATTGTAGAAATTTTTTTAAAATAATTAATTATTTAAATAAGATTAAAGTATTTATTTATTAATGTCAATGAAAGTTCATGAAAGTCTATCAATATCCATAAAAGTCTATTAAATTAAAAGCTTATGAAAATCTATAATACTTATATAATAAAGTCTATAAAAATAAATAAAAATCTATAAAAGTCGGTACAAAAAAAATCTATAAGAGTCAATTAAAATCTGAATTAAATACACCATCTAAATCTTAAAAAATTGGATTAGCCTAAAATCAATGGGGAAAAAAACTATGTAACATTCTCAAATTCAGAAATTAGATTGTATCATCCATAATTTTCCAAATATAAAAAGTATTTGTTTTACATAGTAAACTGAAACTCTTAGGCTATTTCAAAAACATAAATATAAAATTTAAAATTCATAATTAATTTCATAAAATTCGGAGTTTAAAAATTCCAAAGCTCACATGATCAAAAAGGTCTGAGATTTGATCTACATAAATTTTAAAAGAAAATAATTTTTTTTCCCAATTATAATACATAGAGAAACTGGATTGATCATAATTTTCCACTGTAAAATAGTAAAGTTTAAAAACTTTTAACTAATTCTACGAAAATCAGATTGATTTAAAATGAAAGAGAGAATACTTAAAAGTAATATGTCTATTCAACATAAACCATCTAGAAATTAAAAAGGCCATATGAAAATTTTATCCTCACATTTATAGCCAAAAAGGGTGTAAAAGAAAAAAACTAGGTGTTTTTCAATTTAGATTAATCAAAGCGATTGTAAACATTCAAACATGCAATCCAAATGAAACAATAATATGAGGAAAAATTATGTTAGAAATCCCACCTTAAATCCTTAAGTAAGCTTGAGTAAATTTATTAGAAATTCAAAAGCACAATCATTCTCCAAGCAGAAAAATAAAAGTTTTTTTTTTGAAGTACTAACTCAAATATAGTTGAATTAGATTGGATTTGATTAAATCCCCTTAATTGACTCACTCAAATAAATAAAATAAATTTAAACTAAACAAAAATAAAAATTGATTTTAATTATTATCTTATCTAACGTTATAGCTCAGATGGTAATAACCATTGATTTATGCTTCAGGTCTCTTGGTCATTGTACTTTGTAACCTCTTTGAGAAAGTTGATGTTTGTAACTTCTTTGAGGAACCTCTTCTAACTATTATTAATTATTTTAAATTCAAACTTCAAGATAGCTGCATATACATGCAAAAATTATTAAATTGTAATGATATATGTATCATATAAAATAATAATAATAATAAACCCTAATTTATACAATAAATGTATTAAATGTTAATTATGTTTTTCCTAATTTAGATCAGATCCCATAATTATTTGCACCTAAAATAATTTTGTTCTCCAAAATTAGAAAACAACAATTTCTCAAATAAAACTTAAGTGAGTCAAACAATTCTACTAGGAGTCAACTAGATGAAGATAATTGACCTCATCTCTTCTTTATGTTCCTACATGAGTTCTCTCATTATATAATTCTTCTAAAGTACTTTTACGAATGCAATATTCTTCCTTGGGTGCTCCTTGTATGCTAAATCCTCTTGTATCTCCAATGGATCAAACAGAGTATATATAAAGCATAAAAGGTACTTTCTTAGCATCAAGATATGAAAAACATTGTTAATGCTTGAGAGATTGGGCAATATTATCAAATGACAAGTTAAATTACTGATTCTCTTGAGAATTTCAAGTGGTCCAATGAAATATGGACTTACTTTTCTTTTCTTTCCAAATCTCATTTGCCTTTCATTTGTATTATCTTCAAAAACTCTTTGTCTCAAACAGGAAACTCTAAGACTTTACATCAACAAAACATTTTTGTAGACCTTTGGCATTCTTGATTTTTTCTCTAAGATTTGCAATTATATTTTGCACTTATTGCAAAATCTTTGGCTCAACAAGCTTTTCCCTCACCAACTTCATTCCAATGTATAAAGGACCTATACTTTCTTCCATATAAAGCTCCATACGATGCTATCCTAATACTAGCTGGAAAGCTACGATAAAACCTCTATATAATTATACCCTTGGGACAAAATTATGGGAAGCTACGGTAAAACCTCTATTTAATTATACCCTTGGGACAAAATTAATTTTATTATTATTAAGATATTATAACTCAATAGAGTGTAGTTAAAAGTTTTATCATTTTTACTTAGTTATTCTTAGTACAAGTTGAATAGAAGTAAAATATGTATTATATTAATAATTAATTAATGTAGTATTTCAAGTTTCAAGTATATACATTGATAAAAGTTATTGATATAATTTTTTTTAAAAAAAAATAATGCACGCATCCATGTAATGTTGGAATATGGAAAATCATCTTAAAAGTCTAAATTGCATTTTCTTACTGTAAATTCAATAAATACATTGACTAATATAATCCATGCAATGTTCAACCAATTTAAGTGATAGCTTTCTTTCCTTCTCTAGAAAATCAATCATGCCATCCAAAATTATCACATGAACTCCATTGATAGAAAGTATTTGTGTTGAGTTGTGGAAAATGAAAGAATCAAACTCCAATTGGGATAAAGAAAAAAAAAAAAAAAAAGATCTTGTAAAGTGGTTAGAAGATACCCATGGTCTTAAGGTATTATAAACAACAATATTTAAGACACTTAAAGATCAACCGACCTCCTTCAACAAGAAATAATGTTGAACCTAAATGCAAAACGTTCAAAGATGGTAAAACACCTATCAATGAAGTCTACCTTTATGAATGGTTTGTTCCCATCAAAAGCATGTCAATACGAGTGTGAATTACTAAAAGAGAAGGTAATATTTTTCTAGGGAAACTTTATCCTCAAGCTACCTCATTCAAATTCTCAAGTGGATGGTTGGAAAAGTTCAAGTAATGACATGCAATTCATTCCTTCCATCATTTTGGGGAGAGTGGTTTAGTTGGTATGGAGAAAATTGAAGGTAGTTTGCTACCAATAAGAGAGGAACTAGACAAATGGGATTGGAAGGATATTTACAACATGGATGAAACTAGTTTATTTTATCGAATGCAAGCCGATAACTCTCTTGCAACAAAGTAGTTGGAGGGTTAAAAGAAAAATAAAGAGAGGATTACAATTGTCATTTATCGCAATGGTGACAACATGACAAAATTCTGCTTTGGTCATCAATAAGTTTCTTAATCCATGATACTTAAGAATGTTAACTATGATAATCTCAATTGTAAGTATCTAGCAAATTCAAAAAAATAATGGCATCTTTATTTTTTATGGAGTGGCTTAAGTTGTTTATAGCCATTTGGATAAAAATTTCTTGCTTATTATAGATAATTGAATCGTATATGGAAAAAGCAGAATCTCTCCCTGTTTCATCATACAACTGCTTTATTCCTACCACCAAATAGCACTTTCAAAATCTAGTTGTGTGATGTAGGAATCATTAGAAATTTCAAAAGTTATTATCACTAGCTCTTTAATTGCCTACTTTTGAAAGGGATAAAAGACCATTCATGGAACCAGTAATGACAAGTGTTCTTGATAAAATTGTAATTGCAGTTGTTGCATGATCAATTTGTGTGAGGCCACAGACAATTGCCAATTGTTTGAAGCACTACAAAATTAGAGCCCATGATGCTGATGAATGACAAGTTACAAATGAAGTGGATGAGGAAAATCAAAGAGTCATTGCAAAATTAAGTGATCAGATTCAACAACTTCACTACACTAATCAATTAGATATTAATGTCTTTTTCAATCATTTAAATGAGCAGCAGGTCGTGTATGCTTTAATTGAAGAAGAAATCACTGTTACAATTAGTCAAGAAGATGAAGGAGATAATCCTCAGGATGATTGTATGAAAATACAAAACATTTCATACCAAAAAGCTCTAAACATGTAACACCCCTTTACCCAAGTCTGGAGACCCTACTAAAGGAATGTTACAATGGAATACATTCTAAATAAATTATTAAAGGCGGTTCATTTGGACAAAGGTAAAGTACAAATAATTTTTTTTTCTCTTTATAACACCTTCAATCTCTTAATACTAAATGGAATCCATAATTTTTTTTTATAACACCTTCAATCTCTTAATACTAAATGGAATCCATAGTTTTTAAAAAAAAAAAAAAAAAAAGAAGAAGCAAAACATAGTTATTTGCAAAAAACCCACAATATAAAGAAAATTATCTAGTTGATCAGAGTTTTACAATATTCAAAAGAAAATAAGAAATGTGAAATATTATTTATACTACTGTCATTCATCCACAAGTCCGCCACAACGCTGCCAAGCCTTTTAAGTTAAGGTTTCAAAGTTACCTAACTATAGAAAACAAACAAGAGTAAGTGAAAAATCACTCAGTAGGTTCCCAACGTGCACGTGCTAATGCAATGCAGTATACTAGCAAAATGTCATTCTCTTTAAAAAAATCTTATGCAATGATTTTAGAAACAGACGTTGGTAGAACTTTTCATTTAGTGTAACATTTAGAATCTCCTTAATTATGCTAGAGCTAGTTACCTATCAGCAATTATTATTTCCTAAAACAGCATGCAAACATGCTTTCATAGAAATTCAATTAACCTAACTGTTTAGAGGAAACAATGTAAGTGAGGAAGAGACCTGCTTGCATTAATATTATGTAAGTGCCTAGGTTACAACCACCACACATATCAATACGCTCGCATGTGAGAATCCAATCTCTTCACTCATTAGTTAATAGGATCTCAACTAAACAATTCACATACCAATTCGATATAAACTCCATCGAAAGTATATATGCCTACGTATGTATAGCTACGACTTTTCTATGCACAATTTTCAAAACATGACTCTTTTGAAAAATCAGTTGATTCGCATGAAAAGAAAGCTTTCATGATATGTTTTGATGCATGTGAATGCCTATGATCTTCTTACCAATATTAGGCACTTTCGTAGTATCTCATATAGACGCATAGTCTAGAGTAGTCAAAAGCCAAGCAAAATCTCATTCATATACAGTACCCATTCTAGTATTACATATTCATAGGAAAATATCACACTTCACCATATACATAATCTAAAATGTACATAAATAATAGAAAAGTAAGAACTTCAAGCATTAATTAAGTAATTAAAACATAAATGAATATAAAGACTAAACCCTTATAAATCAAACTCTTAATTGAAGCATTATTAAATACAAATGCAACACATTAATTAATTAATTTACTTTATTAAACTTAGATAAGCAAGCTAACATAATTAAACTTATATGTGTCAACTTTACTAATTATTAGTAAAAAGGGGATAAATTATGCATAAAGATATCAATTTTATATATCCAGTTAGCCTAATTAATTAAGCATAAGTATAAATTACCAACTTAGTTAATTAACCTAGCTCATTATGCATAAATAAATTTAAAGGTACTCACTTTAACAACTAAAGTTTGAATTAATCCCAAAGGTGCAACCTTTACCAATTATGATAATCAATTAAACCTAAATTATCAAGTTAATTAATCTAATCACATAATTAAATATAAAAATCTCAACTTTAATTAATTAACCGCTAATTAAACATAAAGGTTCATGCTTTAACAACTTAAATGCCAATTAAAGTAAAATCAAATATAACAAAACAAGTATAGTATTCAATTTAGCCATAATACGCCAAATTACACACAAAATTCAAACTTTAATTAACCAAAAATAAACTACACGTTGTAACAACCCTCTAACCAAGTCCGGAGACCCGACTAAAGGAATGTCACATCAATAAGCAATTAAAATAGATTATAAATGAAGGTTCTTTTTGAAGTTACATTGGAAACCGAATAAAAATTTTCTTTGCTCTTTAGGATAAAATCAAACTATTAATACTAATAGTAAAATCAAAACACTTTTGAACTTAGAATAAACACGGTTTTTTATACAAGACTCACAACTTAAAGAAAATAAACTGTATCTAAAATCAAAGTTTTAGTATTATTCAAAAGGAAATAACAACGCGGAACTAATTTGTACTATTGTCACTCTCCACTGGTCTGCCACGTCACTGGTTTTCAGAATTACCTAACACATGAAAATAAATAAAAGTGAGTGGAAAATCACTCAGTAGGTTCCCAACAGGCATGAGATAGTACAATACAGAATGTTGATGAATGCCAATAGCAATAGAATACGAATTTTCAATTTCTTTTTAAAAGAAACTTTATTGTGTTATCATACTGCATATGTAAAATACGGTCTTTCTCAAAACACTTATGCAATGACTTTTTAAAACTCATGTTCGTAGGACATTTTCATAAATTGTGACATCTGAGTCCAACTCTTCTTAGTCACGTTGGAGCTAGTTAGCCGTCGGCAACTCTAATTTCCTAAAGCAGCACACATGCATACTTTCAAGGAAGGAAATTCTTATACTCTTAATCGTTAAGAGGAAACAGTGTAAGTGGGGAAGGGATCCGCTTGCATCTACGTCATGCAAGTGGTGAGGTTATATCCTCCACATACACCGATACGCTCGCATGTGCACGCATACGAGAATCCAAACTCGCCACTCACTAGTTAGTGGAACATCTACTAAACAATTCACTTAGCACATTCATATAAGCTCCAATCACTACACAAATGCCTACGTATGTATGACCATAACTTCCCAATGCATAACCTTTTAAACATAGTCTGACTGATAAAACTATTTCCTTACATGTAATAAAACTTTTTGTGACATGTTATAATGCATATGCATGTGCATGCCTTAGCTAACAATTTGTTCACAGGCCTTAACACATATTCTAAGTTCAAGGCTATCCATATATATATATATATATATATATATACATTCATATGCATCAATAATTATAAATAAATATAAATATAACTAAAAATACATAGCTAAACAAAATGTACTTAATTAATCCTCACATAATTACTCTACTAAAAATACATAGCTAAACAAAAGAATGATAAGAGGAATGAAAACCCTTTAATTTTGTTGAAAATGGAGCTTGTTTATGGGTTTTGAGTTCTTGAAAATTTTGAAAATTTTTTGGGTAAGTTTTGTTTTGTTTTTTGAATGAATTGAGGTCATGGATTTTTAGGTCTTGTTGTGTTGAAGAAAATCTTATTGGTCCGTAGAGAAACGACTTGATTTAAGCTTAAAAATAGCTAGATTTTCAAATGAATAGCGATCCAACCCTCTAAAAATAAGTTGACTTGGCTGGAGATTGAAGATGATGATGTCAATGCTTGTGCATTGATGATGTCATAAATATTTTTACCTCCTAAAAAATTTGAAAATTTTATTTTAATTCTTTATTTATAATAGTATATTTAAACCACAATTTTGAAATTTTGGCTTCATTTTCATTTCCTTATTTTTATATACAAAGTTTTACATATTGAGTAAAATTATTTTATTGGGCAAGTATTTTATATTGTGGTATAATTTATTTTTATACCAATTTTTGTTACCAAAATTATTTTGTTAAGCATTATTGATAATTTGTGTGATTACCCATTGTAGTCTCAAGTATGTTATGACAATGAGAGCACTTATGTGGTTGCCTTTCATAATGTCATGTGTTCTCGTGAATATATTGTTGCCAATCAAATATATTATGGAATAATTTTTTTTTGAAAATTTTGTTTTATGCAATTTTATTATTTTTTCCCACTTACATTTATATATTTGCTTATATTGGAGTTTGACCATCAGTAACACTTTTTTTTTTCTTTTTTATCCATAATATTTTATTTGTTACAAACTCAAATGTCTTAAATATATTAGAACAAAATTAGGAATTTTGGTCTTCTAACCCAATTTTGCTATTTCTTACCATTTATAGAAATTTTATTAATATTATTTTAAAATCTTGTACCAATTATATTCTAAATATTTTATTTTCTTTATAGTCAATTTGCATAGTTGATTGAAGCAAATTTATGGGTGGTAAATTCTCACAATTTTTATATTATTAAATTTGTTGGGCATTTATTTAACATCATATTTAGACAGTGTGTTTATGATTGTTATTATACACTTAAAATGACAAAATTAAATGGCCATATAAATATTTTACTAAACTATTTATTTAGCCATATGACCTATATTTTATTTTAAAATTATGAGATATTGATTGTAATGAGTGTTTTATATTTGTCTATTGTGAGTCAAAGCATGTCAAACTTATTACGATAGACATTTAAGACAATGTTGTATAATTTATAAATGAAACATTTTGTGTTAATCTCAATGTTGAGAATTATTTAATCTTGTTGTTAACTATGAATCTCTAATATGCACAATTCTAGATACTTGTGTGTCCTATTAATATATTTATGTGAATAAATATTTTGAGCATATATTTTGTATGAAATATTTATTATCATATGCTATTTGATTATGATGTCTAAATGGGAGAATTGTTGAAATTTTATGGACTTAATATAATCAAATTGACAATTATATTAATATATCCTATAATTACTTTTATGAAAAATATTACTAAGGTCCATATAGGTAATTGAATTGTCCTATTGATGATTTTATTACTTGATAGGATGCTTAGAAAGGTTAGATAATTATTGAATTAATTTCCCTTTCACGGATATGAATTCTTATTATGCATAAAAAAAACTCTAATAAACACTAGTAATTTAGTTTTGTATGAATGGATTTAAAGAAGTAAGGAAATGTGCAGATTTAATCTTCATGCATATCGTTATTGATGCTATTTTCTTACTTTTTAGCACTCATAATATTTACTGCTATAATGATGTTGAATTTGACCAATTTTGGATGGAAGTAAGTCTCTCATTATGAATAGGATATTGATTAAGGTAAAAGCTAAGTTTAGGAACTGATATGTCTGCGTAGTCTATACCTGTGAGAATTTTTATTTAATGCCTAATAATTATATGAGAATGAGAATACTTTCTTTATAGCATCAATTTTAAATTTCATAAACTCTTTGAATAACAATATCTATTATTCTTTAAGAATATTGCTATAACTTATAGGTTGTCTCAAATCATAAATTCTCAATAATCTGAAGTCGATCCACATGGAATTGATAAAGAAAATTGTTTGAGGTTAAGAAATGATTTGTCATAAAAATTAAAATAATAAAAGTTGTTCTCAAATGAAAAGAATTTGCTAGGGTTAAGGGTTCCACTCTTGGTATATAAATTAAGGATAAGATTAATTTTTTTTATAACTCAAATGGAATCCACACACAAAAGAAGTTTCAATCGAAGAATAAAACATTCAAATTTCATTTAAAGTTATATATGTGGTTATATTATGTTACTTTTAATTGCACAATGACGCCAACACTTTCAAATGAGTTCAAACATTCATTATGTTAATCTCTTGTCTACGATGAATCAACATCCTTACTTTGCAATGAGGGTTCCTAATAATGCCAATACATGTAAATGAGTTCAAGCATTCATTGTATTAATCTATTATTAACATTTAATCAAGATCTGCACTTTACAAAGAGGGTTTCTAAGTTGATTTAAACAAATACAATACATGCAATAACAACTTGATAATATAAATATTCAAGCTCAAGAAAATGATTAATCTAACATTATTTTATTACCAAGAGCTTCACTTTTTTACCTTAGTAAAAATGAAAATTAGATACTTATAGAGAAGAGAAAAGGAAGAAAGAAGAAGAAAATGGATATAATTTTTACTTAGAACAAAAGAAAATTACAACAAGAGAAACAAAGACACAAAAAATATGGTCTTAATCTCTAAGCCAAGATTGCCTCAAATGAGCAGCCAATATTGTTATTTATAAAGCATTAACAGTGAAAAATGCCAAGAGACTTGTATGGAGGTGTATATGAGGTTAGGTAATTTTGAAAATATATGTCATGTTTGTCTCCCCATTTGCACCGTCTATATTGCAAAGAATTGGGAAGAATCTTCCTTGGTTGAAAAAATAAAGTTGGAGGTGTATGTTTTAACTTTAAGAGCATTAAAAATTATAGTATTTGGTCTAGTATTTTCCGAGATAAAGCCTAAATACTGAACCTTATTGGATGGTCTTAGAATGCAAATGAGTTTTTTTACAGTCTAAATGCGGCCCTCTAAACCTCTAAATTGAATATTATTGTTAACTACAATATTGTGGTATATTAAGTCTTCTTTACATTAGCTTAACACTTGCATTTTATGGTGCATTTGCATATATGTATGGAACTTGTTGAGTGAATTATTACTAATTCTTTGTTATTTAAATGTGTATATTAATGAAGCTAATACTTGACCATGATAACGTGGACTTGAGAGTGGGTAATGATGTGTCTTGTGCGACAATAAGCATGATTAAGATTTGATTTGCTTCCGCTATATTTTAGATTTTAGACAATGTTATTTAATTATTTTCCATTACATATGGTTGTTTTGGGATAAATAACTAAAATTTATTATTTCCTTTAACTAATTTAAGCTTAGAGTTTTATTAATTAAATAAATTATTTATACCCTAAAATTATGCCATGGCCGAAACTTGTGGTATATATGATCTTGAGTTTTAGTCATTATGTTAAGAATCCAAAGTAAAGAAAATTAAAAAGGTTAATGGTAATATTTTGTAACTTGTTTAAGTAATGGTAATATATAGTAACTTTTTTAAGAAGGAAAAGAAAAAAAAGTACATTTTATGTATAACCGAAAATTATAGTCTTTTTTCTACATGTATTTGATTATAAACAGTATTTTTAAGTTTGAATCATTGAGGTTTGGTTAGAAGGTGTTACATACATATTTTTATTTATTTGTTTGTTTGAATTAATCCTTTACCCATAACCCTTTTGATATATATAGCTAAAATTAAACTCTAGAAAACCCTTGGATTATCTTTACTGTTGTGTATTTTCAAAGGTGAGTAAGACAGAAAATTTTGATTTTTTCCCCCTCTAGTTTCTTTAATCTTTGAAGAAAAAAAAAAAGAAATTTCTTTTGTTTTTATGCTGGAAAATGATTCAAAGATTTAAGGTGGAATTCGTAACATAATTCTTCCTCATATTGTTCTAGCATTTAAGTTGCATGTTTGATTGCTTTTAATTGATTTGATTAAATCTAAACTGAAAAAACACCCAGTTTTCTTTTTACTTTATTTTTTGCTATGAACATGAGGATAAAATTTTCATTTTCATATTACTTCTTTAATTTCTGGTGATTTATCTTGGATAAATATATTAATTTCGAGAATTCTCTCATTCATTTTGAGTCGATCGAATTTTGTAGAACTATTTATGATTTTTCAAAATTTATTATTTCACAAGGGAGAATTGTGATAGTCCAGTTCCTTTATGTATTATTGATAGGAAAAATATTTTATTTTATTTTGAAATTTACATAAATCAAATTTAAGATGATCGTAATTATGTAAGTTTTGAAATTTTAAAAATCAGAATTTTATGGAATTAATTATGGACTTTTAAAATTTTTATTTCAATTTCTCTAGAATAGCTAAACTATTTTGGTTTACTATGTAAAACCTATACTTTTTAAGTCTAAAAAATTATGACTAATTTACTATGAATTTATGAATATTATAAGATTTTTATCTCACTATTTTAGATCCATCCAAATTTTCTAAATTTAGTTATGAATTTTTAATAGTTGTTGGGTTACCGTATTTTTACTATGACAATATGGATTACTTGTTTGTAATTAATTATTTATTGAATCTAGAAATTATGTAAAAATTCTAGAATATAGGAGACATTTATATGGTTTAGTTTCCTTTTGGAATCATGTCATTTGGTTAAGTATTGAAATAATTACGAATTTTGAAAAAAAAATATTGTGTAATTACTATGAAATTTGAATGTGATGTTATTTTAGAAATTATGCAATTGATGATTTGGTTTTGGATAAATACTCTTATGTTATGATATGTATTATTGGATTTGAAATTTAATTTAGTTATGCATGTTTCTTTTACAAGAACTAGGCTATTCATTTTATGTGTTTGTTTAATAGCTAGTGTATGCATAAACATAATTAATGTAAGAGGACTTTGAATGATACATTGTATATAGTTAATATACAAGACTTTAGAAGTGTACTATATAAATGTATAAGTATGAATTTGGTCATGACAAATTTTGTAAGGTATAAATGAGATTGGAATACTTACAATGTTATGCTACAAGTTAGATTAAATTGAATGCACTTTTTTTATATGATAAAAGGTTCCAAGTTAGATTGAAATGCCTAATTAATGAAAAATCCAACTATTATACAATAAGTTTAAGAATCATGATTACATTATAAGTTTGATATGTACATGCTACCAGTTTGTGTTGCATCATAATATGTTTGAACAAGATATGCTATTCTGATTAAATATGTATGTCTTTGATTAATTATGTTTGGGCGCTCTAATCACTATAAGAAAGATACTAAATACTTCGAAAAATAAACTAATCACTAAACAAAAGACACTAAATCACCAAGAAGATTTTTTTTTCTCTAGCTAAAATTTAGGTTTCTGACTAGAGGCAATCAACCATCACCATATATTTATAGATTACAAACCCCACAAACTTAATAGGATTTAGAATCCTAATATCCATTAGTCATCCACACCTTATAACTCAAGTCCATATGTTGGCATTTTAATTTGTGTCTTAGATATGAGTTTGTACATATAATAAAACCCAACAATCTTCCACCCACTATTGAGTAAGTTTGGATTTCTTCTCGTAAACTATGATATCAGCTCTACCATTTATCTTGAGCTAGCTTGGGGACTCAACGACTATTAGTAATTAAGGCTCTTTATAATTATAATGCAATTGTTTAATTTGGTTCTATTCCACTGGAAGCTAAGAGTTGAACTTCAAGGTTAATAATATTAAATATTAATTTATTTTTTATAAAATATCAATAATTAATTGATAATGTTTTCTATCAATTAATTAATTGTTTATTCTCTTGATTTAATAGTTTCTCTAATTGATCAAATGTACTAGCTAATGACTTCATTATATTTAAGTACAAAAACATATTAGGACGACATTTCTTATAAATTCTATTTTGATTATTTCATAAATATTGATAATTAAATAATCATTCAAATACCTACTTATAATATTGACAACTCATTGACAAATCAATCAATATATTAGTCATACAAATGAACCTCACTTATTGACAACTTAAAAATCAATAATCATTCAAATATCTATTTAAAATAAACTCATAATTAAGAGAAATGTAATAATCACATATTATTTGAGACTTCATTTTTTGTACAGATTTTTTACTTTAATTAAATTTCACTTTGATCATACCAATACAAACATAGTATGTACCAAACTAACCAAGACAGATTATTCATAAAATATTACAATTTATATAAAGCGCTCAATTTTATTTTACAACTGTGATCTTATTCATTAATTTTAAGAACCTATGATTATGTCTTATATGAACTTATTCGTATGATCATATACAACATAATTAGTCCAAACTTTATACGTAAAATATTAGTATGTATAACAATATGAAAAACACTACATATATTTTTATTAAACCATAGAAAATACAACATCTTTTATCTTGATCCAAGAGCATAAATAGTGCAAACTTTCACCTACTTTAACATAAGTTTGGGATACTCCTCATACCTAAACAATCTATATATTTATAAAAAAAACTCATACATGTAAAGTTCTTGTAACCAAGTTTGTTAAGTTCTCTTCAAAAAATTATCTTGGTAACCATTGTGTATCATTTCTTAATAATATCAAGGATTAAATGGTACTTCCTCTTTATGTGTTCTTTTTTTGTGATACCTTGGTTCGTTTGGACTATGTTACAACCCCACTACTGTCTCAGCAAAGTTATTGGGATGACCTACACTCAGTATCACATGAAGATCCATTAGGAACTTCTTCATCCATATAATTTCTTTTGTTGCTTGAAATGTAGCCACATTCAGCTTCAATAGTAGGGTAAGCAATACAAATCTTGTGTAATACTCTAACAAATGGCTCCACCATTTAAGGTAAACATATATCTCAAAATGTATTTTTTTATGTCAATATCCTCTTAGAGATCCGAGTCTGTGTAAGCAATAGCTTTTAGACTCCTACTAGAATATACCAGTATATAATCTAGTGTTCTCCTTAAGTATTTGAATATATATTTTTCTACAATTCAATGTTCTTTTTCAAAATTTGATTGGTATCGGCTTACTACACTCACTATGTGGCATATGGTTTAGTACACAACATGGTATACATGAGAGTACATTTTATCAAGGCATAAGGTATTCTATTCATTCGTTTTTCTATTGAGAAGTCGCTCTTTAGGAAGATGAATTCCATTCCTGAAGGGGAAAGTTCCTCTCTTGAAATTCTTTATACTGAATCTGAAAAAACTTATAAAACTATAAAATTTGGGATAATGCCAGTAACTTATTTTTTTGGTATTGCAGAAATTTAATTCTAAGAATATAGTTAACTTCTCCCAAGTCCTTCATATCATATTGTTTTATAACCAGTTCTTTACATTTGAAAATTCTACTATTTCATTTCCGATCATTAGAATGTCACATATGTAATGCATTAAGAAAACTACATATGGGGATTGGATCTTTTATATACACTAGGTATATCAAGATCTTCCTCAAATCGTATAGCTTGATCAAATATAATATTCTCTAACCTAGATATTTGCTTCAGTCTATAAATGAACCTTTGCAACTTAAAAACCATGTGTTCTTGCTCTTATCTATGAACCATTCTAGTTTTCATATGTAGATATCCCCTTCTAAACTACCATTTAGTTTTTTTACATCCATCATATCTCATAATAAAGACTTACAGTTACAATAAAAAATTATGGATATATTTAAGCATTGTTACCAGTAAAAGGTTTCTACATAATGTATCCCATGTTTCTGGGTGTAACCTTTTGCCATCAATATAGCATTCAAGGTTTATACATTCTCATCTAATCCTCTCTTTTTTCATGTAGCTTCACTTGCACCATTTGAGTCTTATCTTTTTTTAGCACTTTTATAAGAAACCAAACTAAGTTATAATATATAGACTATATCTTACTATTCATAACCTTGATCCACTCTTGTACATCAACAACTTCAATACTTTGTCATAAAATGTGGTATTCACTTTATTGTTTTGAATTTTATTTTGTATTTGTTCTCTTGTATGTTTGTCTATTGTTCTATTGGCTCCACCTCTACTTGTTCATCTTAGGTACATTTCCCTTATTTGAACATGCTTTGGAACAGTGAACTTTAGGCCCAAATTCAAGTGAATTAGGTTGTTCTTAGGTTAAATAAAGCTCTTCAAGAATTACTTTACTTTTGGGTTTGAAATTACTCATATAGTCTTGCTCTAAGAACGTGGCATGAGTGCTCGCAATAATCTTCTTATATGAGGTATTACAAAGAATTTCACCTCTTGTTTCTTTAGGGCATCCGACAAACAAATGTACTTTTAGACGAGAATCCTTCTTGTTAGCTTTCTATTTAAAGACATGTGTAGAAGCACTCTAAATCTAAATATGGTTTAAAATGGGTTGTGTCTTCTCCATAAACTTATGGATGTCTTGAAAATAAATTTAGACAAGATCAATTTCAAAAGAAAAGTATTCGTTTCTAAGGTGTATCTCTTGAAAATTATATAGGTATGGATGTGTTATTGAACAATGACCTCACTCTTTCTCAAAGAGTTTTATCTCTCTGTTTTGTAACTCCGTTATTCCAGTGCATTCCACAGGGGTTGATAGTTAAGAAGCTATCTCCTATTAAGTTAAGTAAGACTTGAGCTCTCCATATAGGTATTCACCATCTCAATTAGACAAAAAATATTTGATATGAATTCTTAATTGCTTTTCTACCTTAGCCTTATACTCTCAAAATTGAAAGTCCAAAACTCTTAGTGCATTGGATAAATATATCTATATCGTGAGTTGTCATCTATAAAGGTAACAAAATATTTATACCCACTTATGGCTCAAACATTTATTTGTACACACACATAAGTATGCACTAATTCTAGTAGTTTAGTTATATGATATTTTTTAGTTTTAAAGTGCCTCTTAGTTAATTTACCTTCCAAAAAGATTCCCATATGATACAAGTTCAAAGATTAAAGAACTTTAAAATCCTACTTTGAATCAAATCATATATATCATGTTATGATTAATATGACCTAATAGTCAATGTCAAAGATAAGTTTCATATGAAACTTAACTTAGTCAAGTGATTATGATCATCATATGTAATTTTAATAGCATTAAAAACTTAGAACAAATGATTTAAAATTAAAGACCAATAAATAATGGGAACAAATAACTGAAGCCTTATTTATTATTTTAACCGAAAAATTAAATTGTATTGCTACACCACATTTACTATAAATAATTACCAGAAACCAAATTCCTTTTAAAATATGGAATAAATAAATAGTTTTCTAAAAATGAAGTCCTATTGTTTATCAAAATTTAAAACTATTAGTCCTACTATATTCACGGAGACCAACTCATTGTTCCCACTTTCAAGTTTTTTTGTCCTTAGCTAATAGGCTAATACGTTTAAACTACTCAAAAGAATAACAAACATTATTAGTGGCTTCTAAGTTAATGATCCATTTATCATTGATATTCTCCACTAAATAAGACACAACTTAGTTTAAATTATCATACCTTACTTTAGTAACTTTCATTGTCAATGACCTTTTTTATTGCACTTGAAACACTTGCCTTTTAGTTTGTTTATTTCAGTCAGTTTGGCAACTAGTACAAAAATTTTTCTTGTTCTTGTTCTTTTTACCGCATATAGGTTTCCTTTTGAGTTTAATAGAACCCCCAATCATAAGTACAATGTTGGCTTTATGATAGGCTTTTTCGTACTTTCAAGCTCATGTTTAGCTCAATAGAAGAAAATGATGTCCCGTTACTTATGCTTGACTGAGATATAATATCACTATTTTCCAATGACCTCGCACATTTCTTCTAGTCATATGAGTGATTATTAAAGCCCTATCAATCTATCTTACATAATTGCTGGGTTTAACAAATATTTCATTAAAAGTCTGAATAATTATTGTTTCGCTATTGAGACTAATATTTGCTTCAGCAAATGATTTGTAATATTGGCAATAATATAGCAACAAGCTATATTATTTTGCTTTTTGCTATTTTAAATGTGCCGTCTTGATTTGCTAAGACACATTGGCTACTAGGTCTTGGAAATTAGGGGTTGGCATGACAAACTTAATGTTTACAAAATTCAAAACAATATATAGGCTTAATTTCTACTTAGTGTAATTAGTGCAAACCAATCATTATTCATATAAAACCATACCAAAAAGTGATGTCATTTTTAAAAAATGAAAATTGGACACTTATTTTAAAATGTAAACGCTCAATAAACAGTTATTTAAAATTAGCAAAGCCTTTAACCATTCATATTTATTATAAACAATAATTTAGTTTCCATCATATATTGAGCAAGAAATTTATAAGAAAATAAATTTGATCGTGGAATAAATAATATTCTAGTAGGTTAGTTCCAAGGAAAGAGGAGAGAGTTACAAGGGGACTACTTAGGCACCCAATCTCTTTAGACAAAGCTTTTATAGATAATATTCTACTCAAATTGATTTTATCCCACTTAGTGGATCAATCAAATATTATTTTTATAAAATTTGGGCCCTAAAAAAATTGTACAGTTCCTCATTAAGAGGGTTAATAAAATTATTGTGGTTGAATGTAATTAACTTTTATTTAATTTAAAAATTTCCTTAATATCTAAAAATAGACGACATTGGGTCCATCAATCTATTAAGGTTTTCCACTTATTTAGGTCCAATCAAATAAAATTTGATCATTGCTTATTTACAAAGGAGCCCATAGGATTTAAAATTAAATATAATTTAATTTTCACCTTCACCAACTTAATATATTAAAATATTTAATTTTAAGAATTTTCCTTAATATTTATCTATATTTTTAAAAATAAGAAATATTATGCAATGTATATATCATTAATGCAATTAGTATGACACCACCTAGTCTATATGGCATGTTATCACGACCAAACATGTTAAACAAATATAATTGAAACCGTTCATGAAAAGGAAAATAATAATTAATTAAAAATAATTAATTAACTAAAGCCTCCAATTCATAGTTTTTTCTAGCAAAAATAAAATTATAAGCAGTATAAACTTGAGCCCAATATTATTGTTCCGGGCCGTCCATTTTGTTTCTCCTCTAGTTAAGTTTTAGGGTCCATGAGTTAAAATTGGGTTCAATTTAGCTGGATTTTAAAGCTCAAAGTTATAAAAATCTAGCAAAACACACCCAAAACCCAAACACTTGAAACCCTAGCTATCACATCATTTTTTATGCATCACCACCCAAACTAGGCCACTACACGAAACACCATTGGAGGATAGTCCAAAAGCTAGAAATTATTGCAGAGAAACCTTGCCATGTGCCCTCATGAGCTGATTAAATGTCGACGAGTGAGGCTTACATGCAACCCTACTTTGGACAATGGGTGTAGACGCATTCAATGGTTTCTAGGCTTGCACCGCTATAATCTGGGTTGTCTCCTCCTTGCCTCAAACTCTAGTTACCATTTTTTGTTTCAACACCTATAGCCACTGCTGCACATCCAAACAGCCTTGACTTACATGTTGTCTTATGTATTTTTCAGGTTTTTGTCTTTTCCTTAATCTCCAGTAGTTTTTTGTAAAAATAAACTTATACCCCAGTGTACATGAGATCTAAATAAAATAAATTAAAGAAACAAATAAACTAAGTCAAGAAGGAAACTTAATCTTATGATTAGCCTTCTTGTTACAAATTGATAAAAAAAAAAAAATACATATAAAACTCTACCATGGTTTAAAGCAAATCATGATTATATTGTATCCATTTATGAACAAAAATCACATAAAACATGCACTCATATGAATTAACAAATATAGAAACCCTAGGTGCTATATATCTAAACATACATTACAATATATATAAAAATCTAGATCAAATAGTATATTTAATCACATGGGACTCTACATGAATTGAAGAAAATACAGCAGAAGCGAGGATTACATGTGATTTAGAAGACACGATTTAATTTATTAAACAACCATAACTAGATAAGATCATACATTGTAAACTATAAAAAATACACACACATAAAATCCGTAGATAACATCCTAAATTTCTAGATGAATCTAAGTAATAGGAAGAATAAGAAGAATAATAAGAAGAACAAAGATGGGTGGTCGACCAAAAAAGAAGAAAGGAGCCGATGTTAGTGATGATGGTGTGAATATGGCTACTACCATACTAATCAAATTTTTAATTATCTTCATTTTAATTTCAAGCTAAACTTTTAAATATCCACAAAAATAACTTCTTCTCGTTAGCTGATGGTAGGCCTGGCATAAAAAATGACTCCTGTGTAATTGGTAGCTTGGGCCTTAGCTCACTTGTTTAAGAATTATGGGCCGGTTCATGTGTTTTCGGTTTTGCAAACACATTAAAGAAGACGAAAACGTTTTAATCGTAACCCTTACTTCTGTTGACTTTTACAGATTTTAATCTCAACCGTTTGTTTTGTTGACTTATAAAGTCAAACCTCAACCTTTGAAATTACATCATTTTTGCTCAGAAAAGTTGGCATAAGCCGCAAACCACAGAATCCCTTTTGATCCGGAAGCCATTGAAGACCCACGAAGAAGCTCGGAAAGAAAAAACAACCAATTGGGCAGAGAGACCTCCTTCTTCTTCCTCCTCTTAGAGATAAGCATTTATAAAGAAAAACCCTTGGGGTCATGATCGGATGCTCTCCGGCTCATCGTAATCGGCGACACCATGATCAACACGGCCAACGGTATGATGTCAACGGCTCCATCGGGCAACGCACAATCTCCGGGACTCAAGACCTACTTCAAAACTCCAGAAGGTCGATATAAGCTTCACTACGAGAAGACTCACCCTTCGGGTCTCCTTCACTACACCCATGGCAAAACTGTCACTCAGGTCAATTTGAATTTTTCCTGGGAAAATGATTTTTGGTCACTACCCTTTTTGTTGAATATGACTATTTTAAGGCGCTTTTTTCCGGGATTTTTCGTGCATTTCTTAAAGTCAATGTTTCTTTTTTATTGTTAATTGCTCTGAGTGTTAGGGTTTTTCATTTTTACCGTATTACTCCTTTCCACTTGTTTGTAGTAAGATTTTATGCATGATTTTCTTTGTTAATTTTTAAGCGTATGCAGTTTAAAAATCAATTGTTGAGATAATGGTTTAGATTTTGGTGTCGTGGGGTACTTCATGTTCCTATATTTTAGTTGAATTGATGACATATAGAGTTCCTTTTCGTTTTAGTTGTATTTTACATTTTGGGAGTAGTTTAGGTTGAGTATAATCCTACTGAGTTTCATTGGGAACCATAAGCTGGAAGTAACTGGATGCATTTTTTGGTTTACTCAATTAGTTAGTGTTTCCTATGGATATTAAATTTCGAAATTGTTCTTTCTTGTTAATTAGCAGGTAACCATAGCACACCTCAAAGACAAGCCGTCTCCATCGACCCCTACTGCCCCATCCTCAAGCTTTAGTGCTAGTAGCGGAGTACGATCGGCTGCAGCACGGCTTCTGGGTGGCGGTAATGGGAGCCGGGCACTTAGCTTTGTTGGAGGCAATGGTGGGAGTAAGAGTGTCAGTGGGAATAATAGAGTTGGGTCATTGGGGGCTTCAAGTTCGAGTAATTCAACTTCTACTTCGAATTTTGATGGGAAAGGGACGTTTTTGATCTTTAATGTGGGAGATGCAATCTTTATAAGTGACTTGAATTCTCAAGACAAGGTATTATCATAATTTTTCTCTGATTTAATGAGCTATAGGTGTTTGATTTGGTGTATGAAGGATTTTTTCTTGCATGTAGGATCCCATAAAGTCTATACATTTTAGTAATTCAAACCCTCTTTGCCACGCTTTTGATCAAGATGCAAAGGATGGGCATGATTTGATTATTGGATTGAATTCCGGCGATGGTAAAATATTTTTCTTCAATTTTGATTGCAATCTTGTTTTGAGAAGTATTTCAATTATATTGGATTTGTGCATATTATTGTAGTCTATTCAGTGTCACTGAGGCAACAATTACAAGATGTGGGAAAGAAGCTTGTTGGGGCTCAGCATTACAATAAAGATGGTTCTGTTAATAGCAGGTAAGATTTTATTTTTCATCCTCTCTCTTGTTCCTTTTTTCTTTTATTCTTTTTTCCTTTATTAATCTTTTCTGTAGCCAATGAGTACTTCATATACATTAAAATACTGTGACTGCTTATTATAATTTTTGTCTATTCATTTGATTACTTATAATGTGATTGCGAGTGAGTTCTAAGCAATAATTTAACTTTATTCTTCCTATATCCAGTTTACATTCTAGCTTCCTAACTGATTGTCTTTACCAAGGTTTTATAAGCCTTACAATCTCTGTCGTAATTCCATTTAGTCATCAATCTTGTTGCTTCTCTTCTTTCCCCTTTCCACTCTAGAGATGAATAGTTTTAGTGTTTTTATAGTTTCCCTTAGAGTTCCCTGTGTTAACTAACCTCTTATTTATAAGATATCTAGGTTTCAAAAGTAGCCTGTGTCATTTCACAACATGCATATGGCCGCAAGTTCACACCTTAAAATCTAGTTGTTTCACTCTTCCAATTGTTAATGCTTTTTCCCTCTACAACCATTTTTAAAAGTTTAATATCAAATTGTTCCTTATGGTTTCCAGAACCAAATTACTTGATATCTTTGCCTGACGTCCTTTTAGTGCTTGAAGTAAAATAGACCCAAATTGTTGTCGGAGTTAATTTCTCTTTTAGCAGGTCACTTCAAATTGGTGGAGTAATCTTTCAAGACATATAGATTTACCTCCCACACTTTTTACATACTTGCCTAACAGTCCATTGTATCTGGCATTTGGTTTTGGTAAAGATTGTACCTGGCATTATAAAGAAACATAATTGGATTTTTGATGCATGACAACAGCAACTGCATATTGCATTAATTGTAGGGAAACATGTTTGAAATTTAGCGGGGTAGAAGAGACTATTTAGTGTTAGGTTTGACTAAGGCTTGAAAATGGGTTAGTTTCCAAGGCTTATTGTTGGAGGAAAGTTAATATATATGTGTTGACAGCTTGTAAGTTAAGGTCCTGAATGCTATGGTCAACTTATTAAAGACCAAAAGGTTGAAAGGATGAATTTAGGGTTGTGGATCACTATACAAGAGCTTAATTTTACTTTTATCCTGCAATGCTTTTGGAGTCTTAGAACTTTGATATGAGAGACTAAGGTTAGCATAGTTAACAGCATGGTCTAGATTTTGAAGTTAGAATACAGTGATTGTTATTGGTGTTAAAATAAACATACCATTGCAGAAATGTATGAATAACACATGTTTTAAACAGTCGCTGTACCAGTATTGCATGGGTGCCTGGTGGTGATGGTGCTTTTGTAGTTGCTCATGCGGATGGGAACTTGTACGTGTATGAAAAGGCAAGTCTTGATATTCTAAATAAAATTTATTCTCTGAAAAAAAATTTATTCCATGGTTTTGTGGAGTGATCTGAGTGTATTTTGCTTTATTTATACCCTTTAGAGCAAAGATGGTGCAGGTGATTCATCATTCCCTGTCATCAAAGATCAAACTCAATTTTCTGTTGCACACGCTCGTTACAGCAAGGTATTGAAGTGTTTTTTCAGTTTGTAGTTGTAAACCATTTCAGATCTGTTGTTGGAGTGTGCATGTGTTGTTCATTGGGTGGTTTGGGTGTTCGTGTGTGTGCATGTCTAGTTGTGATCTCTTTTTTGTGTCTGCAGCGCATGTTTTTACCCATTGAGTTAGTCTAAACCAAGGTCTCTGTCATCAAAGTTGATCAGGAAAAATGCTAGAATGCTCCCATTCTTGTACTGCATGTTGGAATATGTTTTAATCCTTCAAGATATCTTCAGGCTTTAGATGCCAGTAAACTGTTAGGTATTTTAGTTTAGCAGGTGGTTTTGGACTTGTTTAGGGTTTATGTCAGTTAGTATTATCATTTAATAAATAATGTATTACTTTTCTGCTTCATTTACCTTTTCTTTGTTTATGTTGATTCCTGCTGTGTGTATGCAGAGTAACCCAATTGCCAGATGGCATATATGCCAAGGTTCAATTAATAGCATTGCTTTCTCAACTGATGGGGCTTATTTAGCAACAGTAGGGAGAGATGGTATAATGCCATATAATTTATTTGCAGATATGGTACTGCATCTCTTTCTTTGGTTTATTTACAAAACATGCTTATGAGCTCAGTTTCAATTATCCAATGCAGGTTATCTACGAGTTTTTGACTACTCAAAAGAGCAACTTGTATGTGGTGGAAAAAGTTATTACGGTGCTCTTTTATGTTGTGCTTGGAGGTGGGTAACTTACTGGATTTCAATTAGCTTGCTGGTTTTCAATATTTCATTTCCCTTGTCTTTGATTTTTATATTTCTCTAGTTTTAATATGATTTTTGGCTTTTTTTTTTTTTTCTTTGAAATATTATTTTTCTTGTTGAAGTGATAATTAGCTTGACTGATTACCTAATTCTGTTAAACAGCATTGATGGAAAATATGTTTTGACGGGAGGTGAAGATGATTTGGTTCAAGTTTGGAGCATGGAAGATCGTAAGGTTGTTGCATGGGGTGAGGGGCATAACTCCTGGGTAAGTTTCTTTTCAAATGACAGACTTATTAGTTTCCACATGATAGTCCAAACTTTCACTATTTTTTATTTATGCTTTTGGCAGGTCAGTGGTGTGGCTTTTGATTCATATTGGTCCTCACCAAATTCAGATGGCACAGAGGAGACTGTCATGTACCGGTTTGGTTCCGTTGGTCAGGTACTAGGAAAAATTTTTGAAGTCTGATTAAATGTATGGATCTTTATAATTGGATACCTCATAATATCTGTTGAGTTTTTAACTATTTGTTGGTTTAGGATATGTCCAATTGTACAACTGGTCACAAAATTAACCATTTGTGCAAAGCTAATACCAATGTATACCCTTTTCCCTTAGTATATGAAAATGATCATCCCAGCTGTAAGGGTATTCGAGACAAAAAGAAGGAATTGGCAGAGAATTGATATGGTTGTGACGGAATATATAGACCATTTATTGCAACAGTAAGGAGAAAATAGTTCAATTTCAGAGAAGCTTTGGGAATTTATATTCATGATGCTTGGTCTGTACAGTCCAGTTTCGTGTTGTATTAGCTTTGCCAAATTTTGAAAGTTCATATAACTCACTGATACTTGATCTGTACCGTCCATTTTTGTGTTGCACTAGCTTTGCCGAATTTTGAAAGTTCATATAACCCACCATTGTTCCAACTTGCATGTCTGTGGCCAGGACACACAATTGCTCCTGTGGGACCTGGAAATGGATGAGATTGTAGTTCCATTGCGTCGACCACCTGGTGGTTCCCCAACTTACAGTACTGGAAGTCAATCAGCGCATTGGGAAAGTGCATTCCCAGTTGGCACACTGCAGCCTGCTCCAAGTATGCGTGATGTTCCAAAGATCTCACCCCTGGTCCAACACCGTGTACACACTGAACCCCTTTCCGGCTTAATTTTTACTCAAGATTCTGTTCTTACAGTCTGCCGGGAAGGGCATATAAAAATTTGGATGAGACCTGGGGTTGCAGACAACCAACCAAACAGTGCCGAAACCATTTTAAGTACCAGCTTGAAGGAGAAACCTCTATTATCGAGCAAGGTTGGCAGTTTGAGTTACAAGCAATGACTGAAACATCGTTGCACATCATGCAAGGCAATACCCAGCTATTTTTCACCATTTGAGTTACATCTTCTATTTGCTTGTGTAGTCGTTCTTTATCTGTTGCTCAGTTGGTTTTTCTAAGAACTCGTTGCACACATGACATTTTAACCAATTGGTGTTGTATAGACTAAAAATGATATTGAAGAGCACTAAGAGGTGGTGGTGGGAAAGGGATGCCCCGATGTAAGTATTGCTAGGATATCTAGTTACTGACAGGAATAATTTGAAGTTGCTCCTTTAAAATGAAATTTGTGCGTCTTAGCAGTGCGCTTGGCTAAATCTGAATCTCAGTAATACATTTTTCATTTTTCCAATAAATTTTGTTGGATTACCACAAGGCTTACATTGTATAATTATCAGTATGAGTTGTATCATGTATGTATGTGACCCTTATATTTACGTTTTTATGGGTGCATTTAATAGGACGCTAAATGCACACAAGAACATAGAGAATCGTCCAAGTCCTAGTTTGATATTTGCATTTGGAGAAAGCCAACAATGCAACATGTTTCTTGTGCATGCAACCTTCTGAACCCAACACCAGAAAAATAAAAATTGAGTTTTCCCAATTCTATAATTTGTTTATACTTCGTCGACTCAGAAAATATAGGAGGGAAAAATTGCTCTCCTTTTGATGAAAATGAAGGCTTAGCTGAATGGTATTTCTGTGCCTATAAATAGCTGTCTTCCTTTTATTATTTGGTATTAAAAAAAAACACAAACTAGTTAGATATAGTACAAAATTCATTAGATCAAAATTCATTAGATAAAATGGAATAGGAAAATTTTAGTTAATACTACAATCCGTTGAACTGTAAAGTTTTTGTTTACTGTTTGCTAATCTGCTACAAAGAAAATGTTACACATCGGACTAATAAAAACACACCCCCACATCCCCAAAAAGACGAAGGAAAACAGGAAAAAGAAATGAAAATTTCCGAACGGGTATTATTTTACGCTTGAACCAATATATATATATATACTTAATATAGCTCCTGGAAAACCAACATATATATTATAGTTTCTTTACAGCATGAATCCACATTAATTATACCACTTTTTGCAGCATTAATGCATGTTAAACTTTACCAGTCAACTGGTACGAACAGCTTCTATATTTCCCTCTTCATTTCCAGTTTGGTTGGGATTCATCTGGTTTTCATTTAGGATTTCTGGTGATTGATCCAGCTGTGTCATTTCCTGAGAAGTCCGCTGCTGATTTGACTGAGCAACCCACGTTCTTCTCCATCTTAATACCTCAACAAGAATAGAATATCCACACATTGTAACTCCAAACCCAGTAAATGTGGCGAGGAGAACAGATAGAACGGCCTGCATGTGAAGCTGAAGATACCAAAGAACACATGAGAGAGACACACTTTACATTGGAAAGTTCACATTCATTAGCAACAATCAGAAGTTTTTTCACAGATCAACTACATTTTGCATTTGATCCTTTACTTTTCATCAATCAGTTAGTCCTCTATTCAAGCTCTTGAAACTCAAAACTAAGGTAGCATCAACCTTATTACATAGTTAGTCATTCCACTTTTTCCATGTCCCTAACAAAATCCTAAACTATAGGTCTGTAGAGCTCTTACCAATGAATAAAGAAGATGAGCAGAGAGGACAACTAATCCAAATTGAATAGTTGCATAAACCCAGACATATTTTCTCCTCGCTATGCAAAAACATAACAGAAATCAGTTTAACCTTCAAATAAATGAAGTCATGCCAAGATGCATACTCTGAATTAAGAAATTAAGATCACACTTACCCATTGTGGTTGATGTCATGGATGCCAAAAGACCCAATATGCAGGAAAATGGAAGAGATATGGCAATTGCACCGGAACCCATTTTTCCAACCTGCCCATGTAAATTATGTAAATTATGTTAGTAAGTTTGATAGTGGAAAATCTAGCAGCATGCACAAGTTGTTGGACTTACCAAAAGTTGTTCAAGAAAACAAAAGTAAGCAAGCATGCTGACAATGACAAGAATGGGTACATCCTGCCAAACCCTGACAAAAGGTGCTTTAATTTTCAGCTATACCATCTTGAATATATTATTGAGTGTAATACAAAATTAAACACATGCATGTGTTCATCCATTTTACTGGATTATGAACAAATCATGACAGAATTATACAAGGCAACAAGTAACATATCGACAAACTTGAAACTTGGCTTCGATTAAATGAACTTTTTGGAGATCAAGGCTCAACAATAGTTCTCAATTGAAAGTTTATCATTCTCTCTATTATGTATTGTGTTTAAATTAAAATTATTGAACCAAACAAATAAATTTATGTTTAAATGCTCAAATGAATATTCATCAACACACATTAAAATATAAGAAGAAAATTCCTGAACATTGAAGCAGCGTAGAATTTTCACTAACCTATATCGAGTAACCTCAGCTTGCCGAGCTCTACTTCCTCGGAAGTTAAGGGCCTGAACATTCTGAATTCGTAAAAGCGTGACAGGTAAGTTCTGAACCTCTTGCTTGCATACATCACATGTTTTATTACCTTTAATGCTGAACCATTTAATGGCACACTCTTGATGCGCCAGAGCAAGTTCCCCTTTACAGCTACATTCCATCTTGAGGGTATCACCACCTTCCCCTAGTTCAATCAAACAGATTCTACATACAGCTTCTTCTTCAGGAATATCTTCACCACCATCATCACTTTCATCTGAACCACAAGACTAAACTAAGACGGGTTGGTTATCACAAGTTACAAAACTAGGAAATAGGAAAAACAAGCCTGAAAAAAGAAAATATAGTAAAGATTACAAGAAATAATTCACCATTTTCGTCTGCTGGGGGTGCCATAGATGCTGCTGTGACAGTCCTCTCTGTTCGTGGAGTGGTAGGAATAACTCGAAAAGTACTACGTAGAGATATGCTTCCATCTTTGTTAAGCTCAGGGACAGAATGTGAACGATGAATAGGTAGTTGGGCTCCACCTTTCTGTAAAGTGAGGAACTCCATAAGAAAGAAGTGGATACACCATCATGGATGTGGAGCAAAATAATATGTTAGATGAATGACTCACAAGAACAGTGAATGTCCTTTATGGAAAAACTCAATTGATACAAGCAAAATTACCAAATATTAAACCTTCTTTAAGTATATTGGTGAAACAGTGAGGATGAGTAAGAAACTACAGAGGCTGCTAATTGGACTGCAAAATCCCAAGTTGGTTTTCTGATTCTTGATAATGTTAATGAAAACCAAGGCAGAAATTCTCTTTACTCTCTCAGAGCCTAATCAATACAAGAAATTGAAATAATTATCAGGTTTAAAAGCGGTAAATACTCACAGCTGTATTTCGCGGATCAATCATGTTTCCCCCATGCATAGACTCTGGATTTGAATGAGCAATTGGGGTTACAGGCAAGGATGAGGAATTCTTCATTCTGGGTGTTAAAAGCTTTGTAAAGGACAATGTTCTCGACATCAGAGCCCTCTCCTGTGTCCTTGCAGGTGAACCTCCCAATGCTAGAATAGCAGCCTTCCGAATCTCTGAAGTAGTATTCCGATTTTTGAAAGTTAATCTTGGAAGGAGATTTCTTGTGTTTGATTTAGTCTTGGATGTTGAGGGACCTGGGGACCCATTAATTCGGGCAAATGGGCTATGTAATGGGGAAAAGTTTACTCTTTTGGGTGTAGGACTTGGTGTTGGTGGCATATTTATTCTAGTAAACTCCTCTACAGTGTCCTCAAGAGTTCTTGCTGGTATGTGTAAGACAAGATTTTGTCGTCTCCATTGTGAACCACGCAGAGTTTCTTCTGTGATATCAGTGGAATCTCCAACCTGCGAAAAGCAAACCACAAAAAAAAAAAAAAAATTCTGTCATTCAGCAACAATATGAACTTTGGTTTAACCTTAGGCGATTACCTTAGGAAGTCATACAAAATGTTACACAAGCACAAAACATGGCCATACAATCAGCACAAGTATCATACATAGAGAAATTAAACATGAAGAATTCAAGAATCAGCATCAGTAAATTTTCATCTGATTTGCACAGATATGTCAGATTAATGATGTCATTACCATGAGAGAGAGAGAGAGAGAGAGAGAGAGAAGGATAAATGCAATCTGAAATACGAAAGCACAAAGTTTCATATCCAACTGTGTTTGACTCTGTGTAGACTGTATGGAAATGCAAAAATATATGATTCACAAAAGACTATATGTGCTTTGCACAAGCGTTACATGCAAAAGTAAGAAAGGCACAATTGGATGCTGTAAAACTTGAATATCATAATGGAGCAAGCACTGTTTTGGGTTAACGAAGTCAATCAGAGATTCCAAACACGGTTATAGACATAGGAACTGAAAATGAAAGGTATCAGGCTCGCAGAAACTGGAGCCCTAACTCCAAGGCTATGAATTTCTTCATGCCTTTTGTTTGTTTGCTATTAAGCATATTATGCAATGGAATACGGCATAGAAAGTGTTCCATTCAATTCATTTGAACAATCATTCGCACTTAAAACCCAAATTTTTGTAAATCTAGAAAAGGCTGGTCTTTCAATTCTTATGAAAACTTGATATAAACAATTATCAGAAAGGAAAGAAACAATTAGTAAAATTTATATACGAAAACAAAATACTCAGATGCAAGGGAGGTCAATGAATTTCTCAGGACACCCATCAAACAATGTCAAATCAAAACCCCATTCACAAAATTGGTGAAACATGTCATAAAAAATTCAAAACTTGCTAAAGAAAATGAAAACAAAAGGAGGGAGTCTGTAAAAAATATAAAAATGGTGTACCTCCAGAATTGGAGAATCATACACTTTGGTGGTGCAAATACCATCATCATTTTCCTTAGCAGTAGCTTCTTTATCAGTTGCCATCAACTCTGCGACAGTCCCACAATTGCATAGGACATAAAAAACAACCACGTATATGAATTTATGGCAACAAAGCTCTGTTGCAATTTGAGCAAAAAATACCCAGAAAGAGCAGAGATGAGCAGAAAAAAACAGAAACTTGGGAGGGAGAGGAACAAGTAGGAAAAGGTAGATATATGGACAAGTGGCGCCCAAGAGAGAGAGAGGGGGGCAGAGGCAGTTCAGGCATGCCCAAGTTGATTTTGTTTTGGGGAAGAAACCGCAGCAGAAAAGAGAGAGGTTTAAGACATGGGACAGGGTTTTCGGTAATGAAAACAAAAAGGCAAAACCGTAGAAATATATATATATGTATATATATACGTATACATCGGCAATTCATTGGCTCTTATTATTATTATTATTCTATTTTGTGAAAGATTGGTCATGTTTTTGGAGTATGTCAAATTCCTTTCATTATTGTAATATTACTATATGATGAGAGCTTATATTTTAATGAAATTGCGAGATTAAAAATTGTTCGTTTGGAAACTTTAAAATATTTCCTGTCAGATTTAGCTGGCACAGTTGTTAGGCTTGCCAAATAGTGTTGTAATATTATAATAAGATCTTTGAAAATTAGGAAAACGTCCTTTCAAGGCCATTCCATAATGGTACCATGTAAACAAATATTCCATGTTTTAGCCAATTTCTAAATTCATTAAAAATTACTTTTTATAAGCTAGGCAGCTCACATTCAGCCTAAAGAGACATCTTATGCAATCTGAAGCCATGTCATTATTATAAATAACAATATATATATATATATTGGCATTTAAAGGTACGGTATAATAATTATACTCGTTAAGAAGGTGACTGAATCTTTCATTTATATCTTAAATGTATTTAAATTATCTCTTAATAGATTCAAAAGAAACTGTCTGAATCTTTATATTTGTTTGATGAGCTGATAATTTTCATATCAAGATCTTTTATATTTTTTTATTGTTGAAAATAAATTTTTATTATTTTATACATAAAAAATCAATTTTCTTATATTTTGTATCATTAAAATTATGTGGAAGCATTTCATTTGTGACAAATATAAAAAGAAAATTTATAAGGAGAATACACACACAAGTGTTTATTATTTTATACATAAAAAAAAATATTTTTTTTGGTTGTCGATAACAAATGTTTATTAATTTACACATAAAAAATCAATTTTTTTATATTATATATCACTAAAATTATGTGGAAGCAATTTTTTTTTTGTTAAAAACAAATGTTTATTATTTTATAAATGAAAAATCAATTTTCTTATATTTTGTATCATTAAAATTATGTGGAAGCGCTTCATTTGTGACAAATATAAAAAGAAAAGCTTCCATGTCTTTACCTAGAACCACTTCTTCTTCTTCCTCCACCTCCTCATCCGCTTCCTCATTATGCAGCTTTTCTCATGTTTCAAAAAATGCAAAAATATTAGCTACAAAGTTACCTCTTACAAACCCTTACAATGTTTTCCAAGAAAATCCTATTACTCGATCTCTTAGGAGATTGGTTGGGCCACTTTCCTCTGATTATTCAGAGCTCTAAAATGGATACTTGCCTCATTCCTGCTAGCCAACAAGAACAATATATAGATTTGGAGATTCCTCTCCAACATATCCAAGATTGGCTTCGTGATGGTTATTCATATATGCACTTTGGTGTTATCAGAATAGTCCTGACAGCATATGCCCGTCAGGGTATTCCTACAGCAGTAAAAATGGTGTTGCTCAATTCTACTTTTCTCAAGTATGAGCATGCTGTTATTGACACAGTCCTTACTACGTTAAATGCAGGGAGTATTGTCTTAACATTCTACCTAATTTCAACGTCTCTCTGAAGGATCCAAATCTTCCAAACATGCTCAAAATCCAGATCCAGATGACTGGTCCTGAACAAGTCGCTACTGCTTATGCCGCTACTTTGCACCATCAAGTGGTATATCGGCTCCAGAACCATGCCTTGAACCTTCCAGGCCCCAACCTATAAGGAGATCCTCTGCTAATCACTACTGAAAAGGATGATATTCTTTCTATCATCCATACACCTAAGCAAATTACTCCAGAAACTCTTAAGGAATTAATTCCTCTAGAGTGGTTCACCAGATATGAACAGTTTCATAAGGCTTCCACTCCATTAGTCTCGATGGGCATATCCTTTCAAACTATGACTGATGGAATAGTCCGAATGTCTTTCAGCAAGCCTTCCTAAGAAGCCTCTTCATCAAGGGTTTTCCATACCCTTATGATTACTCTAGCCTCCCAGCAGTGTAGTCCAGATCCAGATAAAGATATTCCTATATCACAATTCAACACTAATGGATCCCTTACCTTCATGAGCCATGTTGATGGACATTTTATCTGGGATGTTGACTCCTCCATGTGCCACCCAGATTGTGATTGTGATTGGGACGATGATTCTGACGATGAGTGCTATTCTTCTAGGCGCAGAAAGAAAAAGATAGAAAAGTTTCGTTGTAAACCACAAACTCCTCCTAGACGCCCTCATCAAGATCTTACTAAGCCTCTTCCTATTTACAGAAAGGCTTTAAAAATTCTAGAAAAGGAAACTCCAGTTCGCCCAATACAACCATGCATGATGTTTGCCTTTAAATCGCAAACTTACAATTCACAGTTTCCTCCTTTAGGACGACAAGATCATCCTGATCTCAAAACTTCCTCCAGACCTTATGTCCGGCAGAAGGAAGTTATGCTAGATGGATCCAGAAAGTCACTTACTCAAGAAGCTGAAGTCTTAAATTGGCAGACCTTAAACTCTCAGGCTCAAAATCAGATGCTGACTCAAATTGATACAAAGCTTGATAGAGTAGCTCAAACTCATATAACTGATGCTCGTCTTGCAGGTCTTTCTGATGATGTAGCCAGCTGTATAATAGTCTAAGCCAAAGGATATCTGCTCTTGATAAAGAATTGATGTATATCATAAATCATCGAACAACTTCTTCCTTAAGATTTGCAGATAAAGAAACAGAAATCAGACGACTTAAGAAACAGCTCAAACAAATTGATGATGACCTCGATAGGCAACAACAAAGCACACATCAACCAGTCGTATATAGTCCTCCTGCTTTAAGTTACCTAATTCCTATGTTCCATGGGTTATACAGGCGTCCAAACCTTCTGCCTAAACCCAGGATAGTTCTTAAAGCTAAGTATCCTTAGTGGGATAATTCGGATTACTAGAAAAGGAATACTGTGGCTACACCTCCTCCTAAAGAGCCTACTTTTTCCTCTTCCTCTATTAAGAATGTCATGCCTGTCTTTCGCCACCAGCAGCAGTCAGACTCTGAAGAATCATAAACTGATGATTCCCAGTCTCTTTCATCTAGTCACATAGAAATAAGTTGGTCTTCCTCATAATAAATGGCTGACCTATCAAATCTGATGACAGAACCAGCAGCCCAATCCACTCAATCCACTGAACCAATTGTGGAAGAACCAATGGAGAGCACGACAACTAATGCTCCTCCTCCACCTCATCTGCTTAATTTGAAGGGAAAGGCTGATGGGGGTTTGGTTTTACTTTGAACCTCTCCCTTATTCACAATGGCTAAGCAGAATGCATGAATTCAATGCTTGGATTGATAACCAAGCAGTATATCCTACAATTCCTATGGAATCTATCCTAAAGGAATTTTCTTCCAAATTCATTAGTACTCTTCATAACTGGTTCCAATCGCTTGGAGAATACAAACAGCTTCAGCTCCTCTGCACCAATAACCCCCAGGTTATGCTTGGAGCTATATATGCTGAATTCTTTTGAGATCATGTTCACCTTCTGCCTCAAGTCCGTAAAGAATTCTTTAACAGAAAGTGTTGTTCATTGTCCAAAAAGGACTTGAATACGCATTATGAAACTATGTCTCCTTTGCACTACTAGCTCAATGGTATTGATGAACCTAACATCAAACAGGTCTTCACATCCTCCTTGCTTGATGAATTACAGAATGAAATCCAGAATTCTATTGATACTGCAAAAAAGGATCTGAAGAATATCACGATTGGCCAGATACATTAGATGGCAATCACAGTAGCAGACAAACTCTATGAAAGATAAGAAGTTATGAAGGACTTCTTCTCCAGACAGCAGAAGCTCAAATCAGTTTGTAAAGATCCTCATTTAAAGATTAAATACCATGATTATAAATGCCAATGCCATACAAAAAGAGGTTACTATCATAAGCTCAGTTCTGTTGATCCTGTGAAAGCCAAGAAGCTTAAAAAGAAGAAACGATACACCCAGTCTCGCTTCTTTTGCAAAAGGTCAAAGTGTCAGAAACCACAGAATGCTACATGTCTCAACTGTGGAAAGAAAGGACATTATGCAAAGAATTGTCCTGCTAAAAAAGCTTCTAAGCTCACCCAACAATTTCAGGTTTTACCTATTGATAATGATACGGACTTAGAATCTTTATTCTCAGAACAAGACCAAGAAGATGAGCACACCACTCTGGTTATTCGAAATTCTCAGTCTCATTTCTCGAGTTTAGATGATACTGATGATTCTTATGTTCTCAAAATTAATCCAGCAGATGAATCTCTTTCTCCAGTATTGCAGACAATAATGATTCCTTCTCCAAATGTGTCAATCCAGATTCTCCAGTCCAAGTATGCAATCCCTATGCAAGCTATAGCATATATGGATTCTGAATCTTATAAGATCATGATGAATCCTAAAGTCCTTCCTCCAGAAGCCTGGAAAGCCTACATTGGAAAATTCAAAGCTACTGATGATCAGACTTTCGAGACTCGTCTCATCTCCAAAAAGCCCATTGGGCTTAAGTTTTTCTCTAACTGTGTTGTTTGGACGCAGGTCCTTGGAAGTGACCTTCCAGACAAAGATGTACTCATCGGAATGGATGTCTATGTTCAGGCCCAATTCCTCCGTATTCTCCCTGATGATATATGGTACAAAGGAGCTTACAAGTTTTATACTAGTACTCTTAAGATCTATACTCTTAGTGAGCCTGTCACCAATTCATTTGAGGAACTCAGACTATAGAGCCTTCGCCTCTGTGCTGAAAGTCACAACCATTTCCAACATCCAAATCTTTTATGGAAAAATTTAGAATTCTTTGTCAAACTACCATTCAAACAGAATGAAGACATTAATCCAACCAAGGCCACCCATTCGGGAATGAGCCCCTCAGAGCTTGCCTTAGCATAGGAAGAATGCTCTCAACTCTTGAAAGAATGATTAATTGAGCCTACAAATTATGATTGGGCTTGTCAGGCATTTTATGTCAACAAACATGCAGAAATACTTCGGGGAAAGAAAAGATTAGTTATTGACTACAGAGATCTCAATCTCTTTCTTAAAGATGAAAATTCTCTCCCACGCACCAAAGTCCTGTTTTCTCATCTCCATGACTCACAAATTTTCTCTAAATTTGACTTAAAATCAGGATTCTGGCAGATTGGTATTCATCCAAATGACCGTCCTAAGACAGCTTTGTGCATACCTATTGCTCAATACCAGTGGAAAGTCATGCCCTTCGGTCTCAAGACAGCTCCATCTCTTTTCCAAAAAGCAATGGTTAAGATTTTTGCTTCTATTCTCCATTCAACTCTCATTTACAAAGATGATATTCTTTTTTTCTCAAAAGATGAAGCTAGTCACCAATCTCTATTGGCCATCTTTCTTAAGCAAGCTGATCTTTATGGAATAATGCTCTTTGAGAAAAAGAGTGTTATTGCCCAGACCACTATTAACTTTCTAGGCATGCATTTTGAACAAGAAAAATATTCCCTTGGTCCACACTTGGTTCAAGAATTATTGAAATTTCAGATAAAGATTTCACTCCAAAGCAGATTCAACAGTTCCTTAGTACTGTTAACTTTATATGGGAATTCATTCTGCATGCTACTCAACATACTTCACAGCTGTCCACCCTTATGAAAAAGAAAGGTCCCCACCAATGGACTGACCAACATACCACAACTGTTCAACAATTGAAAAGACTAGCACAGTCTCCTCCAACTTTAAAGATTCCTTTTTATGGGACTCGCATCCTACAGACTGATGCCAGTGATCTCTATTGGGGCACTGTTCTGATTGAACATGAAAAAGATGGTACACATCACTACTGTGGCCATGCTAGTGGAAAATTTTCTAAAGTAGAGTAGAATTATTATGTCTCTTTCAAAGAGATTCTAGCTGTTAAAAGAGGAATACAAAAGTTTGATTTCCATCTACGAGCCTATCAGTTTATCATACAGATGGATAACTCAGCTTTTCCTAAAGCTTTAGACTTCAAAGGGAAGCTACTCTCAGACCCCCAGCTCATAAGATTAAAAAATTGGTTTTCCAGATATGACTTCACCGTGAAAAATATAAAAAGAAAGGATAATATTATAATTGATATGCTTTCTCGACCTTCAGAAAAAAAACAAGAAGCATTCATTTTCCTTGCTAAATGAGTTCACAAACATCATGTTGCTCACAATGAAGCTAATCATCCTCCAAATTGTCCATTTCCTCCAAGAATGCCTGTAACAAAATCTCCTCCCTTGATCCAAAGGTTTGCAAAGACTAGCCTATTCTACTATTTAGGCAAACTTTTTGAAAAGCTTGATCCTTCTGGAGATCCAGGAGATCATTTTGATCCTGAAATACTTCTTACCCGGATCTACCTGCTGAACCCTTAGTTCTTTGATAGCTCAGACCTTTGGTTTTATTGGTGCCTACTTACTCTATATAAGAGCTATATTACTTTTAAAATAGAGTTAGTTCATCAGCTGCTCAAGCATGATGTCATAGAATATACCCCCATTTAGACCTTCTTCACTTGGTTCCGTTCCACTAAATGGTAGGTTGCTGAGCTAAAAAATCTTTTGATCCAAGCTGAAAAGGACAAAAGAAAACACACATATGGTTTGTTTATTTTTAATTAACCATACTTCCAAGATGTCTCTGGTCATATTTTCCCACAGGGCAATGCTTATACATAGGGAACTGCATATGGTGATCTTACTGAGCAGATCTTACCTGAGCTCTATCACTATATGAACAATATCAACAAGGCGAAACAAGGACATTTACCTTGTACTCTGCTCACTCAGTTCTTTCATCTAAACACTGGAGAACCTATATCTCAGCCAGCAGATGTGACTTATTCTCATACCTTCCTACAGCATAGGTGTCCGTCGATACCTTCTTTTGAAGACAGTCCAACCCGAAAAAACCTTGAAACTCTAACCAATTCTATCCAATTGTCTTAACCTGAGCCTCCTCTGTGGAGTTGTGACTTTGACCGATATGACCCAATGAATCCAAAATAGTATGAACCCTATTACTCCCCTGAGTCCAGTCAGCCTCCAGCTAATCACCCTACCAGCAGCTGGTACAAAACTATTACTGGCAGATCTGACATTTGATCAGAAGATTCTGACTACCAGAACTTCAACCTGTCCCCTAACCAAAATAGTCGCTGAAGCTTTTACTTTATTAAAGTAAAATCTGGTGTGATTAGCATCTTTACTTTATTAAAGTACCTTTTACTTTATAAAAGGAAAAGATGTTAAAGTATTGTAATAATTAAAGTTTGGTTCACTTTTTCATAATTATGTTTGTAATGGGACCCTAGCTTTATTAAAAGTAGATTTCCTTTGGTTTGTTTATTTCTCCTTCCCTTCCTCTATAAAAGGGTGGAGTTTTTCAGTTGTAAGTAAGAATTGAATGAATAAGAATTCTCTTAGTATGGTTTGCTAAACCTCTCATTCTTTTCGAAACTTAGTTGTTTATATCAAACCTTATATCTAGTCATGCTAGTATGCTTTGCACTTACCTCTATGAGGATCCTGTGTATCATAAAGCATAAGAGCTCTCATTAGACTCTATTGCTCCTGCCTTGGGGTTGATTATCTCGGATGGATGGGCTAGTAACGTGTAAGCCTATTGTTTGCCTTGGTATGACTTTTAAGATTGCGTTAGGTCTAGAACTCTAAGATAGTCTTCTCTGAGTCAGATCAGTAATGAAAAACCAACATACTCTGTGTATTAGAACCCATTCAAATTTTTTAAAAAAAAGAAAGAAAAAAAAAACAGATTGAAATATATTTGCCAAAATAATTTGAAATCACTTTATATATATATATATATATATATATATAAAGAAGCACTTTAAGTATTTTTTTGAAGAAACACCTATTAGGTTCTTCTTAAAAAAAGTGTTATTTGTTGATTTTTTTTTAAAAAAAGAAAGAAAGCAATTTGTACATTAATAATAATTTTTATTTAATTTTAAAAATTCCACCACTTGTTCAGCTAAATTTTTTTTACAGTTAATTTTTTTAATTTTTACAGTTAAGGTTTTATCATTTTTGGTAATTCATTATAATTAAAAATACTTTTTAATTAAATAACCAAATACTATTAGATATTTGTAAAACTTTTTTGTAATTTGCTATCAAACGCTAACTGTTTTATTATTAAAGTGTTTTTCAACTACAATACTATAAATAAAGAGCACTATTCAAAAATCACTACATACTACAAATGAAAAGCACTCTTAAAAAATCACTATTATATAAGCACATCTAAACAAGTTTTTATTTTTATAAATGAAATTTACATATAAAAAAGTAGGTAAGATTCAATTGTAAGTAAATAAAGTAATAATTGTAAGTAAATAAAATAATAAATAATATGAATTTTTATACTAAATACTATTTAGGGAAAATAAGTTCTCAAAGGATAATTTATATGTTTTTATCTTCTTTAATTATGTGACTTAAAAAATATTTAAACACTTTATTTTTTATTTACAAATATGGTACTTGCAATATCATTTTGGACCCATGTAGGATCCCAAAATTGTTTTTGTATAAAATAATGTTATACAGCTTGATGATCAAATAATCATAAACAAAAATTGATGATTGTATTATAATTGGTATATTCATAAGTAAACGGGAAAAAAAAAGTGATAAAAACAATTATAATGATTTTGACATCTTAAAATAATAATTAGAAAAACAAATAGATATCATTTCAATCCTCTGTGAGATTTATCTTTTCTTAAAAAATAAAAATAAATAAAACATCTCTATTCTCTTGACTCTATGTGCGTGGAGCGCAACGCTCTCTTTTGACATAATTAATATTATCTGGTGCAAAAAGTAAATTTGGTTTGAAGGAGTGAAAAAAAAAACAAAGAAAAAGAAAGGAATAGAAAGGAAAGAATATGATTTGTTAAACTTGTTTAGATTGATTATTAATGGATAGGAAATGAAATAACATAATTTTATGCTGTTTAAAAAATAACTTTACATAAACTTTTTTTTTTGCATATAAGAATTAAAGTTGAGATATAAAAATTTATCATATGATATTAGTAAGGATAAGTTTGGAATATTAAATTTTTTATTAAAGTCCTTTTCCTTCATCCTTTTCTTTTCCCACCTTTCCAATCAAAATTGGATGGAAAAGGATTATCAATTCACTCATTTTTCTTTTCTTTTCTTTTCTTTCCCTTTATTTTTAACAAACCAATCAATAAAATTATTTGTTTTTCTTTACTTTTCCTCTTAATTTATTAAACCAAACATAGTGCTGGGATAATATTTTGACCATTACGCCACATCAACCTCATCATAATCATTACGATTATTGGCAATTTGGAAAATACATAGGATACATGTTTTATAAGTAGTACTGGTATTCATTACAATTTATAATGTGTTGTCATCAAGTTTTTGTATATACTTTATGAAATTGGACTCAATGTAATAAGTATTCAATTAGTGATTAACTTTCGGTTGTAAGAAGGTCAAGGCGTTCCATATAGGTCAGATGAAGGTGGAGCTAAAGCTAAAGAGGTAGGGAACCACAAAAAGATGGTCAGTGGGGTGCACCAAAGTGAACACCGATGCGCACCATTCAACACCTAAATTACCATATTTCTTTGTCAAAATGGATAAAAGAACATTTGAATAGGTGAAGGCTCTAGCTCAACCAAGTAGGGGATCTTGAGATATTTTCTCTTAGAATTCCCTTCAAATGCCTTAGAGTTCTATTGATTTTTTGAGTCCTAAAAGTCCCCTCTTAAATGTCTTGACTTTACGTTTTATATGTAGATGCCAAAACTTTGGATGGGTAACACTTGGAACTTGCTCCTCCGAAATGTTATCACATAACCTTACTTTAGGCTCAGCGGGTTATGTGGCTAAGGTGATAGCTGGGAAGCAACATTAGAGGCTAGACCTGTTGGCGTAAGACCACTTGTACTAGCCCTCTTTTAGTGGTACATATGGTGTTGTAGGTAAGCTTTTCAACACGTCTTAGGCTGGACTCAAACTTGCCAAGGAGATTCGTGGCCTTCCCTAGATTAGGATAAGTCAACTTTCTTCTTTTGTGTAAGGAACAAAATTGCATGAAATGAGCTTTAATTATGGCAGTAGTTACTTTGAAAAACATTTGTTTTGTCACCTTTACCTACCTCCTGAGTAGCTTTTAATGTGCATTAGGCACGTTTATCCGAGAGGGAGCTAGATGAGGTGGGATGCTTTTTAGGGCAGTAAAGTCTTTTCCTTTCTTGGTTAGAGGGTATATTAGGCTTCTAGTTGTTGGCTTTGGGCTTATTATTTAATATCTGGTGGTGGATTGTGGGCATTGGGCCGACCCATTATAGGTTGGGTTCAAAGCGAGCTTAAAGGGTAGAATTTAACCATAGTAGTTTTTCTAAGTCCTTTCATCCTATTTTATTAGGTGGGAAGGACTATGGGTTTAAGTATAGTAAGGCCCCACTTTGGACCCAAGGTATAATATTGAATTTAACTTTAAGTAAGGTCGCCTCGTTGCCTAGAGAAGATAGCCCTAACTTGATAATATAATGCTTACGCTAATAGGTCGGCCGATAATTATGAGGCAAGACCATCAAAAAATATATGTGACATCTCATTTCAATATTGGTTAGACATAACAAGTAAAAGGTTGAACCCTAGGACTTGCGCACATGCAAGGGAGTTAGCAAGATGACACGTGGTGACTGAGACATGTGGTTCGAGACTATTTTGAATGTGGGATATGTGGAGGGGGCAGCATCGTTGATTGGTATGGATGGTTGGGGCTTGCTCCTTATGATGCATATGTAGATTAATTTAAGGCGCCTAAATTTTCCCTCTAATCAGGGATGGTTGAGATGAATTCCAATATAAAATAAAACCTACAGGAGAGAGAGTGTCTACTTCCATTTCTCTAACTTCTGCAAAATCGTACCTCCTTACTGCTCACTTTACTTTGCCTTCCTACCCTCCACTTTCAAAACCTTCTAACGTTTCCTATTTGCTTAAGACCTTATAACCAATCTTGTTATTCATTTCTAACAAAGGCTTATCAGTTCCTTCCAAGGGCATTTCCACCTTCTTGTTCAACAAGAAGTGAGTTCTCTCCCTTTTCTTTTTCTCCTTTTTGTGGGCTAATTTTCTTGTTATTTTTTAGATTTTTTTATTGCATTAACCAAGTGATGAGGGAGAATTGATCTGAGGGAGAGTCACCCACAGCTGTGGGTGCCTTATAATTAGAGGGTCTAGACCATGTAGGTTTTAAGATTTTAGGTATCTTAGGTTTTGAATGGTGTTCCTTTGGGTTCTGAGTGTACGGTTTATACCTATGCATAGGGTCATCCTTGATTAATGCTTTGTTATATATTTTTCTTTTTCAGATATGGTGCATACCTAGAGACAAAGGCTCCAATTCAAACTTATCCCTAGCCTACTCCTCAATTGGAACCTATGAAGCTCTCCTATGATAGTTTGTCCTTTGATAACGATTATGTTCTCAGGATTAGGTCAATACATGCTGGTCCTGTTTCAAACCCCACCTCTTTATCAGTCAGGCCCCCTTCTCTTGTGCAAGACGAAGCCCAAATGAGTATAGTAAAGATGACTCTTTCTCTTATTGTTATTAGAAGCTTGAGGTCTGGGAGCACTTAAGCAAGTGCTCCCTATATTGAAGGAGCCGGAACCTCCAAACGGAGGAGGCTAATTCTAACTGTTGAGTCTGAGAAGAAGGAAAATGAGACTTTAGACCCTCTATAACTTTTAACTGAGGGAGTGAATTTAGTTGGAGAGTCCTTTAGGGCTCACCTAAAAGAGCTTAGGGCAAGTAAGGGAGAAGATGAAGATGAGGTCCTTGAAAATATAACCATGGACTAGGTAGTAGAGGAAGATCAGGGTGAGGAGGTTGACTTCGAAGATGAGGGTGTTGCTGCCAACTAGGAAAAAGGAACAAATGTTATTTAGTCTTCAGTCACTAAAGCCTTTTTCCTAATAGTGAAAAAATAATATGAAACTCTCTGCAACATCACCTTCAGGGTATTTAAGGAATGGGAGGTCCCGAGCGAACCTTGTGAAGGTGAGATCATCATATCCATTTCTGCCTTTTACTTTTGTCTTAAGGTGCCTTTACCCCTCTATTTAAGGAAGTTTTTCCAAGAGACACCACATCATCGCATTTATCTCTCCCCATGTGCTTGGTAGACCATCTTGAAGGTATTTATCCACTAGATGAGGGAGCATAAAGAGGAATCCATTGTGGATGAGTTGAGGTTGGCCTTCTCCGTCAGAGTCTTGTGCATTACTATGCATACAAATATAAACAAGTAAATAAGATGGTAAAGGGGATGTTAAACTCCAAATTTTAGGCTAGAAGGTGGTTCTTTATGAAAGGAAAATGAGAAGTAGGTGACAATAAAAATTGGTCTCAAAATTTAGTTTTTAAAGCCAATAGGGTCTTGAGATCAAGTGTAGTATGGAGGGCTATAAAGTCTATACTCTCCCTCGAACACATGAGAACTTATGGGCTTTGGCTTGAACTAAAAGCAGATGAGGATGGTATTGGTTTTTCCTCCTTCTCATACTTGTTTTAGCCTTTTAAATTCTAATTATTCTACCTTGATAACTTTTACAATGAACCAGAATACTAAGAGTGCCTTAAGGGACTTGACCCATAAACTGACATAAAGATTTGTGTCATTCTACTCCTGCTGAAGACTTTCTTGCTTAGACATTGAGGAGTAAAGCCACATCTCTTCATCCACTGAGCACTGGAGGGCCAGGTAAGGTAACCGCTCTTGAAAAGGAGCACAGTGTGGTCCAGGCTTAAGGAAAGGGAAAAGATCGGTTGTATCTTTTACTGTGAAAAAGAGGGTTAGGTTGATACTAACTTGGAGTTGAACACTCTTGGAGGCAGGGATTTTGATGATTTTGTGGTCTTTATGAAAAAGGTAGGCACTTTCCTAAATCCTGAGATGCAAGATGAAATCAGGAATGATGGCATGACCAATTAGCTTGACAACTGCATTAGTGGATCTTTGAAGGTAAATACCAATCAACTTGTGATTTATCCTAAATTTCCAATCTAGCTTAGTACCCTATTCCTTATGTTCGTGCCTTGATATTTGTGGTAGCTTGCCTACTCCATCCTAGACTTGGAGGGAAGAATAGGAAATTGAATGACAAAGTACAGAATGCAAACAAGACAATCAATAATTTTTTTAGATGCTAATAAAAGGCTAGATGCAATATATCATATGATTAATCTATATAGAGCTAAAGATGAGGCGAACACTAAGGAATGGATGACCAAGCATAGTTGTTCTAAGGAACAACTCAAGGTCTTTGAAGCTCAAAATGATGCCATCATTTTTTAACAAAAGGGCTAGATCCAAGAGTTAAAAGCCAAGTTGGAGGGCATAAACAAGGAGGTTACCGAATTAAGGAATGACTATGAAAACTAGCTCATCATAGGGTTCCAATTGTTAATGAAAGCTCTTAAAGTGGTGGAGCCGAGCTCTGTCGTTGTGCATCTGGATGTTCATCATAGACTGAATTGTCACTTACTTGTTCATTACCCATCTACTTATTGCTTTCTTTTATTTATTCTACCATTTTCCTTTTCTACTCTCCCTACTATTATTATTTTTACTATTTATTGGGTATGTAAGACAAATGGTTGGCCTCGCCGTATTTTATATTATGATATAAATATATATATATATATATATTTACAAAAAAGTGGCTTAAAGTGCACATGAAAACCCATTAAAAGAAATTTTCGAGCCTTACAGAGGTGGTAAGTAGGATGAAAGGATGCCCTCACTCTCGAGTGTCTGTTGTATATGTTGTATGTTTGTAAGTAAAATAAACTCTCAACTAACACAATATAGGCTTTCGGGCATGAGTGAACTTACCACACTTAAGTACCTCCCTTCTAAAAGAGAGCCATGCCCATTCTATAAGGGTAACTTACCTTTACAATTGTAACTACTTTTGCCTTGGACATCCTTATTATTTTGTTTAACTTCTACTTATTTAGGCCTTGGTTGTCTCAACTTTGCCTATTTTGGATTTAAAGAAAATTTTTAAGGAATCCTCCTTTTTTTTAAGTGTGAGGGTGAGGTTGGCCTTTTCAGGCTACAACTATTGTGGTTGTAATTCTCATTTACTCCCTAATTCCTATCTTCTATATTCATAGAGAAAAGTAAGAGTTCAAAATTAAATTACTTTAGTCCTCTGTAACTTGAAATGGTCCCTAGTTTCTTTCAAGGTTATATCTTCGGAAGGCCTCCTAACTAGGGAGTTTGGGATTAGTCTCATCTAGGACTTCCTTATAATAGAGAGCGTCTTTCCGCGAACAATAACAATCATTATATCCTTCCTTAGTTCTACCATAAGAGGGTCGACTGCTTTCGCCTAGAGATGTTGAGACAAGGATTGTTTGGATTGACTAAGAGTGAGAGTCTCATCACCTAATCTAATCTGGCTCAAGTATAGAATTAGTAATGTCGACTTTGATATTATTCGGAACAGTTGAGGCTAGGTAAGAGGTCTATTCCAAACCTACCCTTTCTACTTTATATTTTGCATAAGTTTTGTCAAAAAATGAATAATCTTTTTATTGAATAGTAATGTTAGGCATTATAGATTTTGCCTAGGATACAGAAGAAATGTCCTATCAGAAAATAAGGTCCTATTTATACTAATAATAAAATTTTAAATGTTCCGCATTCCATGGATGCAATAGGACACCCCCAGTCATGTCTTCTAGTTGGAATGTCTTAAGATGAACTATCTTGATAATTTTATAAGGGCCTTTCCAAGTTGGGCCTAAAGACCTAGCCCTTTGTTCCTTAGTATTTTAGATAACCTTGTTCAATATCAAATCCCCTAAATACAAAATCTTCATGTCTGACCTTTAAATTGTAATAGTGAGCTAACTTTTGTTGGTATGCTACGGCTCTTATTGCTGCCTGGCCCCACTTTCCTCTAAAAGATTGAGCTTGGCCTTGAATTTCATCTTGTTCTAGTCTGACAAGAAGTGTTGTGTGTGATAGCTAGGAATGTCAATTTTCATAACTTCTATAACAAAGGATATGGAATAACGAGTTTTGCCTATGGTATTGCTTGTGGTCATCCTGTTTGGCCATAGTACATTAGGCAGCTCCTCAACCCAAGCCCCTTTTAAGTATTAAGTTTAGCTTTCTGGTTGGTTTTTATAGTCTTGTTGATGACCTCCACTTGGCCATTAACTTGATGATTGACTGGGGATAAGAAATAGGTAGGGATACTAAGCTCATAATGATTCCGCTTGTATTTCTCATTGTCGAATCGTTTCCCATCATAATGAGAATGGCCTGAGGTATATACCAAAGTGGCATATTATGGATTTCTAAATGAAACTTAAGGTTTTGCTTCAATTATGGTAATAAGGGGCTCAACCTTCACCTACTTCGTAAAGTAGTCTATAGCCACAACAACATACTTTATCCGAGCTTTTTTTTTTTTTTTTTAGGGAACAAGCCTATTATATCTACCTCTATTGGCTAAATGGCCAGGATTGATCACAAAGGTTAAATTTTCAAAAGGTTGGCATGAGAAGTTGTCAAAACGTTGTCACTTATCACATTTGCGCGCAAACTCCTTTGCATCTTTGGATAACCTAGGCTAGTAATATCCTTAACAAATAATTTTGTGAACGAAAGACTTTCCTACAACATGTTCCTACATATCCCCTCATGTATTTCTCTTAGGGCATAATTGGATTTCATGGGGGCTAAATACCTTAGTTATGGTAGAGAGTAACCTTTTTTGTATAGCTCTCCGTTGATTAAGTGTAGTGCGAAGTTTAGTAACTGAGCTTCCTTACCTCATTCTTATCCTCTAGCAATTTTTCATCTTTCAAATGATCAATGAGTGGATCCATCCATAAGGGACCTTCTTTAGCTTGGACAGGAAGGACTTGCTCGTTCGACTCTTACACACTAGGAGCAGCTAAGTATTCAATAGGTATAGTTCAGATGAGCTTAAAGTTCGGGATAGAGGCTAGTTTGGCCAGGTTATCCGCTTCCACATTCTTAGATCGTGAGATCGAAGATACCTCATATTCATCTAATTTCGTAGTCCTTTCACCTTAGATAAGTAAGACTGCATCCTTTCATCTTGGACTTAGTATTCTCCCTTAACTTTGTATACCACAAATTAAGAGTCAATATGCACATGCATCCTCTTTACCCCTATTGTAATGGTCAATTAAGCTAGGGAGGCCTTATATTCATCCTTATTGTTTGAGGTCTTTAATTCTAAACTGACAATGTATTCTATCTTTTTACACTTAAACAGGGATGAGATTAGGATAGGATAGACCCCAAATATGTGTTTGTTGAAGGATTCATCAACATGTAAATACCAAAGTGGGGGCATTAGGGAGTATTCTCATATTCATCTAGGGGAGCTTCAGAATCACCTTGAAGCTCAGATTGGGAAGTGAATTCTACAATGAAACCAGTAATGACTTATGCTCGAATGGTAGTTCTAGGTTTATACCTTATGTCATAGTGACATATTTCTATGGACCACTTAATCAACATTTCAGAATTTGAGGCTTGTGGAGAACTTCTATTAGGGGTTAGCAAGTGAGGACTATAACTATATAAGAGTTAAAGTAAGGTTTAAGCTTTTTGAAAGATATAAGTAGGACGAGTGCAAGCTTCATTATGTTAGGATACCTCTTCTCAGCAGGAACTATAGAATAGTTGACATAATATACAAGTAACTACGCCCATCCTATTCTCGAATTAGGATCGAGTTAACTAAAGTGAGGGAAACAACTAGATATAAAAATAAGAGTTCTCCTACCTTTGGATTCAATAAAGGGGGAAGATGAGCTAGGTAGGCCTTCAATTGTTTGAAAGCCTCTTTACACATGGGTGTCCATTCGAACTTAAATGCTTTCAAGATTTTGAAAAAGGGTAGGCTCCTATTTGTGGCCTTTATGATGAACTTAAAGAGGCTAGGTAGCCTACATATTAATCTTTGTACATCTTTAGTAGAGTTAAAAGGAACCATATCCAAAACAGCCCTAATCTTGTCAGGTTTTACCTTGATCCCCCCATTATTAACCATGTACTCCAGAAATTTTCCTGTAGATACACCAAAGGTGCACTTTAAGAGGTTGATCTTTATTTTATATCTCCTTAAGATGCAGAAGACCTCTTTAAGATCTTTTAAATGGTTAGATGCTTCCAAAATTTTAACTAACATATCATTAACGTAGTTCTCCATATTTCAACCTATTTGCTGGGCAAACATCTTGTTTACTAATAATTGGTAGGTTACACCCGTATTTTTCAAACCACATGGCATGATCTTGTAGCAGTAAAACCTTTGGTTAGTGGTGAAGGTCATTTTCCGCTGACTTGAATCATACATGCTTATCTAATTGTATATAGAGTAAGCATCCATGAAACTCAAAAGAGCATGTTCGGCTTTAGTATCTACAAACTGGTCTATTTGAGGAAGGAAAAACCTGTCTTTTGGGTATGCCTTGTTCGAATCAATGAATTCTGCGCATATCCTTCACTATTCGTAGGCTTTTTAACCAAGAGCACATTAGCTAACCAGTTTAGGGCACTACTTCCTTAATGAATTTGACCTTCTTCAACTTTTTCACTTCTAACTTAATAGCCTAATACTTTTCTAGTCTTGACTCTCCTCTTCTACTGAACGGACATGTAATTTAGGTCCACATTAAGCTTATACACTGTCACGTCGGGGTCTATGTCGGACATATCCTTATAGGACTAAGCAAACACATTATAATTATCACTCAAGGATTCTTCAAGGGCTGCTTTAAGCTCGAGTTTTAGTAAATGTAATAACCACGTTTTATTTTCTAAATTTTTATTTTCTGGACGCGTTTTTGTTTCGATCGACGCATCTTCTTTTTCATCGAAGCAAGCAGTATTTGAGTTCCCAAGGAATTTTATGAGGGCCGAGGGTACTCAAGGAGGAGTCAAGAGACTTTTTCTTTCTATTTTACCCTTAATTAAAGTTTGACTTTTATTGACCAAATTTGACCAAGTTTGACCACCTTTAGTAAATTAGATATTTATGTTATTATTTACTATTTTATTAGTTTTTTAAAAAACTTTTGGTTGATATTTCTTTAAGTTAGCTGACTACCCTACCCATTGTCTTGCTTCTTCTTGGTTTTCATGGTTTTTAGAGAGAGAAATTCAAAACTTAGAGAGAAAGTGAGGAAAATCGGTGAAATTCAAAAAAAAATTCAAAGGGAAGCTAGAATATCTGACCGACCATCAGGGGGAATCTAAGGGGATTGCTTGAGGTGATTTCAAGGCTTGGTTGGGTGATTTGCTTACTTGAAAGAAAGGTAGGCGACCAACCTTTGTAATTTTTCTTGTAAACTATGTTGTTTTACTTGATTAATTGTTGATTTCATGTGTTATCTTGAATACATGCTCAATTTGATGTGTATCAAGTGTATGACTAAACCCCCAATTAGATAGGTTTTACAGTTCGTGGAATTGATAATTTAAGTGTGATTTTCATGGATTAATGCATACTTAATGGAAATTGAGTGATGGATATGGCATAAACCTTTGTTAATTTGATGTATTGGTGAGATTATGGATGAATTTTGACATGTAGAGGGGTCGATCATGTAAGGAATGCATTTGACAAATTTTTAGTTGTGAGGGCATTTTGTTATTTTCACATGCTAGGGGTATTTTTGGTATTTTCAAAATTATCAAGGGTAATTTGGTCATTTTGCATATAAAGGACACAAATGAGATTTTTAAAAATGATCAAGGGCATTTTGGTCTTTTGAATGTAAGGACATAAATGGAATTTTGTAAAATGGTCAAGGGCATTTTAGTTTTTTTACATATTGGGGACATAAATAAAATTTTTGAAATTATTGAAAGTATTTTAATCTTTTTCCATGGGAGGGATTGTGAGGGGTATTGTGGTCCTTTTACATTTCCAAGTTATTTTACTATATATATATATATATATTAATTAATAAATTAATATATTCAATTATATTTATTAATATATTTATTTATGTGATTATAGTTATAGTTATATTTTACAAAATAGATATATATTATATATGGATTTATTTTATATTTATGAATGTATTGTACGTATGCATGTGTGTGTGCATTGGTGAATAATATACATATATATATATATATGAGTGTGTATATGTATATGTGTATGTGAATATATATTTATATGTGTGTATATTAATATATATTTATATATGTGTAAATAAATAAATATATGCTATTATTGTTATTATGTCTTATTTGTATATATATGTACTTGGGTGTTTGTATATAGTTGGAGACAATTATTTTGACTATTATTTAACTAAGGGTAGTTTGGTAATTGACCATTTAACTTTAGAGGTATTTTGGTAATGTCCATATACCCGAGGGTTATTTTGGTAATTATCGAAATGGCCAGTGATATTCAATAATTATATTGGTTTGATTGGTGTATGACAATCATTGGTTTAAACAAGGGTATTTTGGATAATTATCACTGTTAGGTGGGATAATATGGTAATTATGCGTTTTATTACTTTAATTGGTTGTATTTATGCATTGAAACATATGGGTACATTTGCATAGAAAAATTCACAAGTTTTATTGTTTAATATAAAATTATGAATTTTCTCTGAGGGTTTGTATTTTCGAAGAGGTTGCACTGGTGTGGGTGCATAGTTTTAAACCTTGTTTTTAGTAGCTCTTTGAATCACTAACCCCACGGTGAGTGAGTTTTTTAGGAACAGTGATTCAACCCCATACTATAGGTGGCTGTAGGTTTCGTGAGAGTGTGAGATAGACCCAACGACCACATACGAGTATGTGGGCGGCTCCTGAAATGCGAAATGAAAGTGAGCTAGTTGGTTTATGAAATAAAAAGGGAAAAATAGAGATTTTATATGTACGCTGTTACACTATATTGTATTGCATTGTCATATACATTTGGGTTGCCTACTGAATATTTATCACTCATCGTTGTTTATTTTGTGTGATAGGTAAATCTAAAGCTCCTTAGTAGGGCTTGGCGAATGTGCAGTCTGGAGAGCACAATTTAATAGGTTAAGAAAAGATTTTAACAAAATAAAAAAATCGAAACAAACAAAGGGGAAAAATTTAACTTTTGACTATTAAATTCTTACGTGTGTAAACTCACGGTAGGGGAGGTCACAAATAAAAAATAATATTGTTGAAATTTAGCTAAATTTAGGTCAAACCTCAGGGGAGGTCAATGATATTAACTCTATTTTGATTTTGGATTTGCTAGTGTATCGTTCTTGCATCCATAATTGTAGCTCATTGAGTAAGAATATCATTGTGATCCTTTCCACAAATGATAAAGTGTACAATCAATTTATTACATTACATTAGTAAAATAAAATAGATTAGGTATAAAGACATATATATTAAAACATAAATTAATTTATATTATATGGTGCTTACATCATCATATAACCATATGAGACTAGTCAACACATTCCAAAATTTATCCTTCAATAATACAACTTTCACCATGTTATGACTTGGTTTGCTCGAATCATCCATAAAATCCATAAATGCATTTTGTTAACTTTTTAATATCAGCTTATACGTATCAAAAGTCAATGGCATTGTAAGCTCATTTCTCGCAGAGGTTGCTGAATCTTGCAGAGCATGCTAGACAGATACATTTCAATCCTGCAACACCACATACGGAAAATTGAGCAAATCTAAATTCTTCAATAATCGATTGGTGTGGATTTTCTTCCATGGCGTAAGAAAATATCGAGTAAATCTTCTTTGTGCTAGGGCACCTCCAACAGTTGTGGAATTTATAGTAGGAGAATATGGTTCCAATTCGTAGTAGGTGCATCTACCTTTTGTACAAAATGGGTACCATTATTCAGCTCCATTGGTTGTGGCACATATTGAGTAAATGCATCTATGTCCTATTTGAATTGTGTATCATCATCATCCGGATATTAGATGAGTGCTTATGTTGAGTAGGATGATCTTGCTCATGTTAAGTAATTGCACATGTAAGTATAATTTATTATTAGGATGATATTGCATATGTTAAGTAATCGCACATGTAAGTATAATTTATTAGTAAGGGTACAAAGTAAAACAATATTGTACCTTATACCTCAATGCTAAGGTGTTGCATAATGACACACACTATCTCACTAAGATTGTCGTTCTTCTGCTATAGCTGTGACAAATCTTTGAATGAAGCTAAAGCAGTGTGAACTGAAGAGGCATGCCTTGAAATTGCCTGCTAATCCAATTGGACTGAATATGATGGCAGATTAGTAATGCTTTCATTCACCTCGACAATCATTGATGACAGAGATCATATGTACAATCTATGATGCTAATGAAGAAGGAGTTTATGTATGCCTCCTTATTCTCCTGAGCAGTTGGGTGCAAATCGTTATGTACAAGATACTGCAAAATATTAAACATAAGTTAGTATTTAATAACTACAAACCCTAATAAATTAGGTAATTTACAAACAAAGAAAATTTACATTTGCTTTTTTCAAGATTTGGATCAAATAAATAAAAATAAATTGCATGTCAGTAATATAGATAAAATAATATTTAACATAACTATAATTAAAAAAATTTAATGTAAACATAAGAATTATTACAGTATATTTACTTGAAATGCTAATGGAAATTCATATCATGTATACGCATGTGACGTCAAATCCAAATATGTTAGGGACTTGGAGATGTTCAAATCTTGCACTGATCTTTTGAAAGTTAAACTTGAGTACTTTCGGGTCATTGCACTCCATTCGAAGACCATAAAGTTGTGAATAATAGCTTAACAAAATATCATATCCAGAAAATGTCCAAAGTATGTCTTCTTAAATGCCTTCACATCCTCATTATTGAGCTTACGTTGGAAAATTTCTACTATGGCAAACGAATTCCCTGTATTGGTTGAATTTTCGGTGTTACCTTGATAGTAATATCTATGATGAACTTCCTTAATTGAGTAATCCATAAGAAAAATTGAAAAAACAATTAAGAAAAAAAATAAAATTATCATCTAGAATTTTATCCGCTATAAGATGGAAAGTCTTGCCAGAAATGAGTGATAAAATTTCACTATGAGTTGTCTTTATTTACTATTTGATGGTGAGGCTTGGGATAAGATGGCTGAAATCTAATAGCTAACCTCGCTATTAGTTGCCGAGAATATTTTTGCCATCTACTTGCGTGCCTCATCATTAGTTGATGAGTAATGTTTAGTGACTCATGTCTTTGTGAACAATGTTACCTGTGTTGAACTAGTAAGGCTTGCCATTGAACCACAATAATTTAACTACATAATTCAACCATAATGCAACTCAACAACAACATACTAAATTAATTTGACAATTCAAGGGCAACAATTTCAATCAACTAAACAAAAATGCAAATAAAAATATAATTTTTTACTTTAAAACCTAAAAAAATTTGATCTTTCAGATAAAAACTCATTCATTGGGGGTTTGATGTACTGGGTACATCGATGGAGGAGACATTCATGGATGAGGCCACCTTGTCCATGCTTGAGGCTGCTAGTGCTTCATGGGGAGGATAAATGATAGTGGCTTTCTTTGAAAGGCTTCAACCCAACAAACCTCTTGTTACAATTTGCATTTATCTTCCTTTTGTAAGCCATTTATTCACAAGTAGATTAAAAGGACGATATTCAATAAAGAAAAATAGTATAAAGAAAAGAGCACAAAAAAAAAAAAAATGCAAATGATAGAGATATTTTAGAAATTAATTTGTAATTTTGTACAAATTATACATGGATGAACTTTTTAAAAATATTTTTTTTTGGTAAAATGTTTTTTAAAAAAATATTTATGAATGAGCTAATATATGTCAAAATGACCCTTTTTAAAAAGTATTCATGTAGCTCCATAATTAAAGTCGATCCCAAAAATCCAGACACGGCTTTGGTCCTACGCAACAAAAATATATAATAATAATAATAATAATAAAAGAATGACTTTGGATTAGATCCACTAATTATTTTATTCTTTCAAAAAAGTCAACGTATGAAGAAATAGGATAAAATTGGTAGTATACATATATGCATAATATATATAAAAAATATCTTATATAATGGTGCATCAGCCCAGATTATTGTGAAGAAGAATGTGTTGAAAGATGCTTTGTATTTCTTTTCTAGTCCAAAAGACGCGCAATTTGAATTGACAGCCACCTATTAATCTTTAAATGTCAAAAATACCATCTCCATAAAACATAATGGAGAACCTTATCAACATCCATTTTATGATTAAAGCTTATTATTATTATTATTATTATTTTTATTTTTTTTCTTTATGCTTCAAGTTGGGATACGAGTAAGTGCTTTATGTATATAGTCTTGATGCTGTGAGATCCATATAAACACTTTCTAAAAAGCACCGGTTTAGTTAGCACTCTACATCATATAAAAATATCATCCGTGAATCTGATAGTTGATATGACAGTAATTTTTATACTAGAAGAGAAAAGTGAAACCTGAAATCTAAAATATTAATTTTTGCTCACTAAGCTGATACTTTTTATGAGGTGCTTTTAAAGTTCTCACCTTATATATAAACAATGACTATTTTTTGTGGTTTGAATTTTTTTAAGGTTTTCGTATACATGTATATTTAGAAATTTCAGTCATAATCCATTAAACTTCTAAATATTTCGAGGTTAAATTAGTTATTCTAATGCTATTTCACATTAAACGCACATAAATCTAACTTCTGTGAATTTTGTATTATCTTTTAATAAAGCAAAGTTTTGAAAAAAAGAAAAGAAAAGAAAATTTAATTTTTTTTTTCAAAAGCATCACATTAAAAAACGGGGGCTCTGATTATTAGATTCTACCTACTAATTAGACAAAAAAATAATCATAAAGTGAGTGTGGACAGCCCAAAAATCCTAGAAAATATTTTATCTAGGAATTACATATATAATATTTTAAATAGTTGAAACCAACCAAACATTCCTTAAAAAAATAATAATAAATAAAATAAAATAAAATAGAAGAAGAAGAACTGCTATCTTCTTCTTCTAAATAGCTATAATATTATATTTAAGAAGAAAAAGGTATTTTTCAAGCACAACTCACAATCATTTTATACCAATGCCTAATCTTTAAATTTGTCTAATATTAGAATTATTAATACCTATAGGGTATACCCACAAAACTTTACTGTATAGTTAGTATATCGCAGCTGGTCTTCTTTTAATAAAGTCTCTTCCTTGAGTTAAAAAAATTCTAGGGGTGTAATCATCTACGATCTGCATTTGCAATTCGGTATTCCTATGCTTTTTGTATTTTCTTCTTCTAAATAGCTATAATATTATATTTAAGAAGAAAAAGGCATTTTTCAAGCACAACTCACAGTTATTTTATAACAATGCTTAATCTCTAAGTTTGTCTAATATTAGAATGATCAATACCTATAGCGTATACCCACAAAACTTTATTATATAGTCTTTTTTTTTTATATAGTTAAATTTTTTTATGAAAATAATAGACAAATACTAATAGAATATTTAATGGATTATCCGAATTCAAGATCTCTCATAAAAAAACAGTGGAGAAAACCACTTAGCTGTCCCATAAGAGACAAAACTTTACTGTATAGTTAGTATATCGTAGCTGGTCTTCTTTTAATAAAGTCTCTTCCTTGAGTTAAAAAAATTATAGGGGTGTAATCATCTACGATCTGCATTTGCAATTTGGTATTCCTATGCTTTTTGTATGTCCTTATTTCAATATATTTCCACCTTCACATGCTTGCTCGATTACAAGTTGGCCTTTTAGCGTTTTATTATTTGCATTATAGCTGGCTATTATATGATCCGACAACTGTTCGTGAAAGCACAATTAACCAAATAGCTAAACAATTTTTCTTTTTATATCCATCTTATGACTATCAAAATCCCCTTATGGAACCCGTATAATTAATCTGATGCCCTTTATTTATTTTCTCTTTATTCTAACTGTTTTATTTTCTTTCAACCTCTACTGAACGACCCCTCTCCTGTTGCAATTACTCTTCTGCACTTTATTTATTTTCTCTTTTATCAAACTCTTCTACTCTCTACCCACATCTCCTCTCAGACTAATACTCTACCAATCAGGTTCTCTTCTCTCAATTTCTCATATCTCCTCTCAAACTCTTCTGATATAGCCTCTCAAAACTCTCGTAATATTTTATTTTCTAAATTCCCAAAGCATTAAAGTATACATTTTAATTTTGTTATGTTATTTTGCTTCAATAATATTAGTTTTACTAGATTTGCGAATCAAAATGAGTTTAATATGTTTAAGATGTGTTGTCATAGTTTAAAACATCAAAGAAAAAATCACCAGGGATTGCTCCTCCTTCACTTTGGAACCTTTCTCGACTCTCACAACTTTGCAAAGCTCACTTAAGGGTCAACTTCCATATACAATAGGAAACCTTGCGAAGCTCACTGAAATTATGCTTTCGGATAACCATTTTAGTGGTGGCCTACCTTCCTCCGTGGAAACCTCACACAGCTGAATTATTTAAATTTAATTTCAGCAGTCAAGTACCAACTTCACTTAGGAAACTCACACAGCTGAAATATTTAGATCTTGGTTGTAGTAGTTTCAGCAGTCGAATTCCATTTTCATTTGGAAATCTCACACAATTGCAAAATTTATCTCTTCATTATTACAGATTCAGGGGTCGAGTTCCACCGTCACTTGGAAAGCTCACACAATTGGAATATTTGTATCTCTCGAGTAACTTATTGGATAGTGAACTCCTAATATCATTCCCACCTAGTATCTCTTCCATCAGTTTGGACAATAATAGGTTGCAGCATATCGTTGTAGATTTCAACGTAGGATATGAAATCTAACAAATAAGAAAGTATAAAAGAAATTTTCTAACTCTAATCTTACAAGATTGTAAGAAATTTACCTATTCAGTTCAAATCATTAAGGAAAATCAAAGAAGCTATCGAGATTAATCATGACAGCTATTGAGATTTTTCTCAGAGAATAACCAAAGAGATTGTTGCTTTTCCACCGACGAAGATTTTTCTTAGCTATCAGTTTTTGTGTGAGAGATTTTTTATTTTTTTTTTATTCTTTCTCATACACAAGGCAACGAGTTTACAAGTTCGCGGCTTTGTGTGAATTTTTATTTTATTCACAACTTGTTTTATTTAGAACAATTGCATATTTATTGTAAAAACTACCTAATAAATTCTGAAAGCGGTTTTTACAACATATATCAATGGGTCTCTTGCAAGAATAAGTTGTAAATAAAATTTTTAACAACATTTATTATTTGACTCTTGTAAATAATGTATTACAAAAACCTTTTTACAAGTGATACTAAAATGCCCTTTGCCAAATTCATCAAAAAAAAAATGCCCTTTGTAAATAATACGTTGTAAATACTCATTTTTCTTAATAGTGTTGACAGGTTCAATTACATCCACCTCTTTTGCTAAGTACTCCACATTCCTTGATAGTCTTGACAGGTTCAATTGCATCCTCCTCTTTTGCTAAGTACTTCATAGTTGCCATAGGTGGCACCTCCAACCCTTATGCAACCAGCTGCATAGCCATTGCCTGCTGCTCTCCAAAATCTTTTCTATACCTATCCATGTACCAATGGTACACCTCATAGCGATGACCAATTTGAAACTGCTCCAATCTCTGTGTATTAATGTAAAAGTGTCTTCCCTCTGGTGACGGTACCGCTATGGTTATCCTGTTCAGAAACATGGCTACCTCCAGCTTTAGATGCTCAGTCTCTCTTTGAACTGAGTCCTCATCTACACCAATATCCAGCCACACGTCTTTGAAGAAGAAGCAATATTGCACCTACCCTCAATCTCTTAGGGCTTGGCTTTGCCATGGGCTCTTCAACTGGCTCCCTAACAGGCTCTGAAGAGGCCTCCGCTACCAATTCCTCAACCGGAGAATCACACCTCTTGCGTAAACGACGCAACAAACTACCGACCAACTGCCCCATTTAAGCAAGCAAAGTCACACAATACAAAATAAACAAATCCAAATAGAACAGTCAACCTCAGCGTGCAGATGGTTACTAGAGCAACAATAAGTATATGTTCAAAAACCTAGGGCTCTGATACTAAAATTGTAAAACCCCTTTACCCAAGTCTAGGTTTCCAAGTAAGGAATGGTTACCGCTAATATATATATTTTTTTCAAATATAAACTCCAAATATATTTAAAACTATTCTGGACAAAGCCAAAATAATATTAAAACTTTTCTTTACTCTTTGGGACCATTTCACAAAATCAAACCAAATAAAACTATATTACTTAAAATATTTAGAAAGTACTCACACCTACACCGTAATAGAAAATTATTTTTAATATACAAAGTACTCTTGCTCAAAATAATAAAATACGGAAAAATATGTACTACGCTTCTATCATACACAAACAAATTACAGTAAACGATAAACACTCAATAGGTAATCCAAATGCACATACAATGCAATGTAATATGGTGTAGTGCCATATATATAAAATTTCTATTTTTTCCTTTTTACTTAATAAATAAATAGCTCGATTGTTCCACATTCACATAGGACCTACATGTTTGTTTGTAGTCGGCAGGTCTATTCCGTGCCCTCACGGAACTTACATGCTTGTTTGTGGTTGACGGTTAGATCACAATTCCAAAAAAAAAGACCCACCTACCCGTGGTGGGTCAGTGATCCATGAGCTATTTAAAAACCAGGGATTAAAAACTAGCGCTCTCCGGTGCACCGACTATAAAACATAAATCCTTAAGGAAAACTCCACATTTTCACATAAAACATCAAAACCTATAAAATATTCTATATAAATATATGCATATGCCCTAATGCATAAATATAACAAAAAGAGCATTACCATGCATAATTACCGAACTATTCTTGAAAATAGTGATAATTACCAAAATATCCCTACTTAATCTAATGCTTAACAAACACCATTTGATCCAAATATAATTACTGAAATGCCTATGACCCTTCTATGGAAAAAGACTAAAATACTTTCAACAAATTTGAAAGTAACAAATACATCTCCAACATGTGAAAAGATTAAAATGTCATTCATAAACCTAAAAATTTCAAATATGTCCCAAAGATGGCCGGCCCCTCTATTAACCAAATTTCAACCAATTTCTCATCAAATTATCTAATAAACAAGGGCTTGGCAATATTCAACCACCAATTACACAATACATGTATTAATTCACATCAATCAAGCTTAAAATCATAATTTTCACAAAGTATAAACCCTAACCAATTTGGGGTTTTGCCATACAACCAATCTACATCAAATTAATCATATATGTTTCAATCCACCAAGAAAATATATGAATCTACCATAAAATCAAGTAAAATATCAAAGTTACATGAAATTCACAAAGGTAGGAAGCCTACCTCTCTTCTAAACCTTGAAATCAACTCTCTCAACTTGAAAATCACTACAAACACTAGCTTTGAGTTCCCCTTGATGGCCAGTTCAAAATCTTAGAGTTGCCTTGGTTTTTTTTCCCTAGTTTCTCTTTTTTTTTTTTTTCCTCTATGTCTCTTTAAAACACTGAGAAAATGAAGAAGGAAGACAGGGGGAGGGTCCATCTCTTCAAATATCTCTTTAATATATTAATAAAATATACAAAGTAAGACAATTAATAAAAAATTAAAAAGGTGGTCAAAGTCAACAATTAATGGTCAAAGTCAAACTTTGACTAAGGGTAAAATGGAAAGAAAAATAATCCCTTAACTCCTAATTGGGTACTTACGGCCCTTACCAAAAGCCCAGGGAATTCTCAAATAGTTAGTTACGATATGGGTAGTGAGGTGGCGATTGAACCATAACTGTAACTGAAAGTCAACAGTTTCGAAAAAATATGGTTATTATAGAGAAAATTTAACATGAGCACAAAATTACATGACAGACAGGGCGTCATCCCTAATTACCATATAACTGTTTCCACTTCATATGTGTCCAAGTTTTACATGACATTGTTATCATAAAAAGGGTTTTACGTGACCTTTGCTTTATGTTTTGTTTGTATAATTTCTCATCCTCTATATATAGGCAGTTTTGCTTTCATTTTTCAAAAACTAAAAAAATAAAATTGTTTATAATAAACCTTGTTATATTACTTATATATATAATCTCTTTCTCATGCCTTTTAATATGATTTCTCTAATCTTGATCGGTGTTAATATTGAAAATGGTGATAAGTGGTGCAAATGAAGACAATGGAGAGCACTCCACTTTTGCTTCTAGATATGTCCTCTCCCAAGATTCTTACCTTCTTCTTCTTCCTCTAACATATCCATTTTATGTAACATTACAAGCTTAATTTCATCTTCTTCTTTTTTTCTTTTTTTAATTTGGTACATATTGAACTTAGTGTTTATACAAGTTCAAGATGCTAGAGAAAGCAATATTGAAGACATCTTTTCAAACACTGAATTTGTCAAATTCTAGTCAAACCTGACGAGTTTAAGTCGGACCCGATGAATTCCAATCAGATTCCGTCAGATTTGATGGATTAAAGACAAATTCCAAATGGACTCAACAATTTTTATTATTTTATAGCTTATTATTATTATTATTAGTATAATTATTATTGTCATTTTTGTTATTGCTGTTGTTATTATTATTATTATTTATACAATAGGTTAGTGATGCTCAAAATGTTATTTCTTAGTTGGATTTTTTTTTAAAAAAAGATTAAATATAGAGCTTCAAGTTCAGATTCATTTTGATTCTCTTCTTAAAAAACTAGAGTTGTTACTTCATGATAAATGTTGTTTAGAATGGCTTAAAGATGGTGATTGCGATACTTCCTTTTTTCATATTGCTCTACGTTAATGAAAAGCTAAAAAGGTTCTTTCCTCATTAGTGATTGGTAATGAGATGGTTACATATAAGAGCAAATAATGTTCAATATGTACCAAATTAAAAAAAAAAAAAAAAGATGATCCTTGTGAAACATTATCAGTCTCTTTTTTAATAATGTTTCACAAAGGGTAGCACTTGATTTTCTAGCTAATATCATTCTAACTTAGGTTGTAGAGACTAAGAATGGTTTGCTTACTTCCTTCCCGAATGTTGAGATTGTAAGAGGTACGATATTTGATTTTGATCCGAATAATGCTCCTGGACCTAATGGCTTTCAGGCACATTTTTTCAAGCATATTAGGATTATATTCATAATGATGTTATGTCTGCTATCCAATACTTTTTCACTACGAGGTGCATGTCAACTGGTTTAAATTCCAATGTTTTATGATGCTTGTATAATGGACAAATGCTAGTCGTATTTGCTTAGTTAACTCTGTTATCACATCTAAATTTGTTCATTCTTTTCAAGTTTAACAAAAGCCAGCAACTTTACTAAAACAGTTAAATAGGGTCATTCATAATTTTATTTGGTAGGGTTCTATTTAGAGTAAATCGTTGGTTTTAGTTGTTTGGAAGCATTTTTGTAGGCTGGTTTCCTTGGGTGGTCTTGGGTCATGAATTTGGCTTTATTCAACAAAACTCTACTGACCAAGTTCACTTGGAAAGTGACGACGATATCTTCTTTTGTTTTCAGATTTTGTGTGCTCGATATCATAATAATTTAAATTGTCGATCTTATGTTTTCTCTTCAATTTGAGCAGTTCTTCGTTCTTTACAAGATTTGATTTATTCATAATGTTGTTAGATCATTCAAAAAGATTCTAATGTTCTTTTTTAGCATGACAATTGGGTTTGTGATATTTTTGTCTTTGCTTGTTGATTTGAGAAACATGGTGTGGGATCCTAATTTGAAGGTTTGTTTGCTCTTGGTTTGAATGGGTGTTGGCTTATCTGTCAAAAGTTTTAAGTCAGCTTACCCAGAATTGTCATCGCGAATTGAAGCTGTTCGAGTTATTTTGTATGAGCTAGATGGACTTGTTTGGTCACATTCTTTACATGGTGATGTTAGTTATAAAACTATATATTTATATTTATTGGATTTAATTCTATCTTCTATGTGGTTGAAATATTTATGGCAGTCTTTTATTCCTCTATCATATGCTATGATATGTTGGAGACTATTTTATTGTCAGTTACCCATGGATGAGTTCTTTTATCATAAAGGCTTTTATTGGCTTCACATTATCTAGTTTGCAAGCGGCATTCCGAGACCATTTCGTATCTTTTTGTGGATTGTCCATATGATGTTGCTATTTTGGAATTTGTTGGAATTAAATTTAAGGGTGAATTACACCATACCTTCCCCCCTCTCAAAATTATGGCATGTTTTATATTTTACCCCTTAAATTTTTAATTTTGTCATATTGACTCCTTAATTATCAAATTTCGTTTAATTTGACCCAATTGATGATGTCCATTTGAAATAATAAATGGAATGTGACACATGCATCTCACATAACCCAGTTATAGAAAAGATGAGCTCTTTTATCATAAAGGCTTTTAATTGGCTTTTAAAATATATGAATTCTTTTATCGTAAAGGCTTTTAATTGGCTTCACATTATCTAGTTTGTAAGTGACATTTTGAGACCATATCATATCTTTTTTTGGATTGTCCATATCTTGTTGCTATTTGGGAATCTTTGTCACTTAAATTTTTAATTTTCTCACATTACCCTCTTAATTATCAAATTTTATTTAATTTAATTCAATTGACAATGTCCATTCAAAATAATAAATGGAATGTGACACGTGCATTTCACATGACCTGATTGCCAAAAACGGATGAAGAAGATGATAGTGAACTTAAACTTCATGACTTTCCACTCCCTCAAACTTTCATGATTTTGCACTTGCCCCTCTAATTTGGTCACGTGAGACATACATGTCACATTCTGTTTATTAGTTTTAATAGATGTTATCAATTGAGTCAAATTAAACAAAATTTGATAGTTTATGGGGCAATGTGATGAAATTGAAAGCTTAAGGGGCAAAGTGTAAAACACATAATAATTTAGGATATATGGTGTAATTAACTCTAAATTTAATGTTAGTATTGGTGTTCATTCCTCTCAATTGGATTTATTTTTTAATGTTACCTCTATTCAGCTTACCTCTTAGATTGCAAATTTGCTTTGTGCTGTATAGTTGCTGTCTTCTCATTTCTTTGGTATATTCTTTAATTTACCTCAACTTATGTATATGTGATATAAGAAATCATTCTATTTGGCCTTTTTAAATACTACTACATCCAAGTTCTGCTATAAATTGTTAAATTCATATTTTTGTTTAATAGAAAAGAGTTATGTTCATTTTAAGGTAAAGCCTTAGTTTATGTTTAAGGTGTTACACATGATAGTAAAAAGAAAATTTTAGGACACTTGTGTTCAAGAGACATGAGACATGTTTTAAATGGATTTGATATGCAATAGAAAATAGTTAAGCTTCGCATAGAATTCCATTTTAAAGCCTTATTTTTAGAGTATTACACATTGGTGGGAAGCAAAATTTTCATGATAAGTGCTAGTCTTGATTAAGTTACTAATGGATTTTGATTAGTTGTTAATCAAGAGTTTAGTTGTTCTAATTATGGGTAGGAAATAATTAAGTTTATTAATTAGTTACTAACAAAGTTTATTTACATCAATGACATGACTAGCCATGCTTATATCCTTAAGTGGTGTTGTAAGTAAGAGTTAAGTTTGGATTATCGAAATTGACATGCTTGAGGTGCTTGAATCCCATATTAGTTGTGAGTAAAAATGTTTGGCCATGTGATTGTTATAAAATGGAGGGGAAATATATAGGAAGCAGCTGAAAAGTCTTACATTAGTTGGGAGAAAATTGGGGTAGCCCTTGATTGCCTATAAATAAAGGTTAAGGGGGTGAAGAGTAGAAGCCTAGTAGAAAGCCTACTAGTAGTGCCTATTTAGCAACCTATACGAGTAAGTGCAATCTATATAATTTTATGTGGTTATTTCATTTGAAAGTAGACTTAACAATCTTTCCACAACATTTTGATTCATATGATTTGGTTAAAAATTGAGTGAGATATTATTGATTGAAATTAGATCATAAAAACTGTTGATTTACCAAAATGTTATTACACCCAAAAATTTTAAGGACAACAGAGGGGCTTAAAGGTCTCTAATTGAGATGAAATTTTGTTAACACGTAGTTGGATAGTTTATATAACCCTTCGTAAACTTTTGCCCTTAACTAAGCTCTATGTAAATTTATATATATTTTCAAATTGGATACCCTAAAGTTGTCTTGGTGCATGGGTAGATTTGATACCATAGGTTGTAGTTGATGCTTGAGGTTCTAAATGACCTTCAATTAACATGAAATTTTAGCTACCAAGGTCTATGTGTGTATTAGGTACCTATTAATTTTCAAGTCTAGATTTTGTGCCTTAGCCCAAATTTAATTTATAATAATATAGAGTTTCAATTAGGTTTAGAATAATGGTTCCGTTTAAGTCTTCTTAAGGTTTGTTGTAGAGCTTAATTGTTAATTGATTAATGGTGTGCTGTTTTTCATATTCTATGGCAATTAAAGGAGTTTTTAATTTCTAGGGTTATAAAAGAATCAAGTTTCTTTAAAACTTTACAAGGTAAACAAACTTTGATCTGAAACCATAATTTATATGTAAAATGATGTTATTTGACTTCTGATATGGAATATATTTTTTGTATGATGTGGAACACTATTGAGTTACCTTTTGATTTTTTATGATGGCATTTTGACAATATATATGAATGTCTTATTATAGTAAGACATGATATATCATAAATTTTGTTGTGTGTACTCATAAGATATATCTAGTCATGAATGTGATTGATAAAAAGATTATGAATTTCTTAATTGTGCACATTTAAATATGGGGCCAATAAATATAGCAATTGATAATGAGAAAAAGTGGTGGATAAGTATTGAAGGATGTCTCCTACAAAAGGGATGAGTCTCATCGCTAAGGTAGGCTGGATTAACTTAAGCTGTGGGCCTTATAACATGAATCGTCGCTACACCAAAATGTGGGGCGTGAGGTTATTGTCCACATAAGTGAAAATGTGGGCATGAATTATACAAGTAGCTAGTTGTCCCCTCCTTGCTTTGGCCATAGCAATGAACTAGGATCATGACTAAATATTTTTAAAATAAAAAATAAAAGGCGTTTATTGGAGCATATACATTACATAAATATGCATTTTGCTTATTGGGCATTATCTTATGTATGTTGTTGATTGTGATTTCAGGTGACATTAAGGACTAAGACCGTCTAATGTTTTGTGTGATGTAACCACAACTACCACTTCACTTAAGGTCCCAGAGTCTAAAAGAAAGTTTAGTAATGTTTTATTTGGTTTTTTATTTTTGTGTAAATTGAGTTGTGCACTCTGTATACATTAGTAAACTAGTGTATGTGTGTATTCCTAAGTTTTAATCGTCCATACACTTATATTAACACTTGTTTAAGTAGGCTCATATAACTGTATTAGTGTCAGAATTAGTTCCTTAGTTAACGAATGATAAATGGGGGGGTGTGACAGTGTTGGTATCAAAACAGAGTTAGTAGACCTTGTTAAATTTTTTTTTCTTTATCCTATAATATATGTGGACTGAACTAGATGCACATATATGAACTTATTACTCATAGTAAGTTATTTTGGTATTTTGAAAATACATTGTAATTACATGGATGTGTATATCATGTAGGTTGTCATGGAAAATGCAACAAGTGATTTCCAGCGTGATATTATTAGTGAGCTATTAGTCAAATATATTTGGAGGTTAGAAAAGGATAGGTATAATGGCAACCAATGTGCTCGTGTATTCATTCTTATTACTTCTCTTAATTATCATTAGAACCTATGCTGAGGAGAATTTATAAGTAAATGATGGTGGATGTACGAAAAGAAGGGAATATTACTAAACTTATGTTAAATCAATATCATTTCTCTGGACATTACAAGAATAATAACTTGAAGAAAAGAGTCAAAGAGTTTATGAAAGTAGGTACTAAGTACCCATTCTATAAGGATGAAGATACCTGTTCAGAGGAACCACTTATCTTAGATCTCTTCCATACTTTTATAAACTCACATTTTGAAACTTGAAAGAGACAAATACTTTTTAAATACCCTAAGGTTTACCTCTTGGAAGTTGATATAGTGAATATGTACTTGAAAAGGAAACTAAATATTGAACCACAGTGTCAATATCAGAGGTTACTTATTATAAAAACTGTAAGACTAAGAAAAGGGGATTGGAAGGGGGGTTGGAAGGGTAAGCAATTAGCAAATGCGACTTATGAGGATTCCAAGAAGTCAACACAGGAAGCTAAAATTATGAGGATAGTTGAGAGAAAAGCTTCAGCCTCTAGGACTGTGAAGGGTGTGTAATAGAATAGTACCATGTAAATATTAGTAGCATATGGATGGATATATTCTCAGCTTTTATAGTACTACTTGTATTATAATTTGTACTACTTATATATACTTTTATGTTACTTGTACAAGCACTCCTAGTACTATTTGTATATATTTTTTATGCATGACTACAAAAGTGATATTTGTATATAAATGTTACTATTAATATTGCTAATTAAATTAATTATAATATATGATAAATACAATTAGGTTGTCGGATAATAACAATAATGGTGCTTTAACTAAGGAGGGCTACACTAGTGCCCAAGGAAATTGTCAAACCAAAGGAGGTAAATTTCTATAAATATGAATGATTTTTAAAAAAATGATGCAAGAGTTTATCACAAGTAATGTATCTAGATCGTCAATAGTTGAACAACCAATGGGTCAACAATCTGAGTGTCCACAACTAGTTGTCCCATAACCAAGTATGCCACAACCACATGATATACCAAGAGAGGAGATTCTCATATTTGAGAAATTTCATAAATTCTCCAACCTTTGAATGAAGCAATAACTCTCTTATCATTGAAGAGTGGATTACTGAGATGGAATGATCATTTGAATACCTAAAGTGTAATGAAACACAGAAAGTTCATTGTACTACTTTTATGATTCAAAAAGTTACAAGTTACTAGTGGAACGGAACCAGTTGAACATGGAATGATTAGGAAAAGCCTTTGGATTGGGAGTGTTTTGATGTCATATTCCATGAAATGTATTTTTCAAGAGCAATACGTAATCAAAAGCAACTTGAACTTATCAATCTAGAATAAGAGAATATGACATTTGTAGAGTATGAGGTTTTTACATGGACTAAGGCTTGAATGAGGAAGAGTTGTTGCTAATCATCATTTTGAGACATATAATGAAATATTGCAATGTGTTCAACTTGTAGCCCAATATGATGTAAGGAAGTAAGTACCAGAGTGCTCTCAATCAGTTTCACAAAATAGAGGACAATTCTCTCAGTCTTGATCTTGGAATCATGATTTGAAAAGGAGGCCATTTCCATAAGATAGAAACTAGAATTGATGTGAAAATTAAAAAAGCAGAGAATGGAAGGAGAAGTGTAGTGTACTCAAAGAAAAACATCAATTGTACATGATAGAAAGATGAAAAAGTTTCAAGATTTGTGTCAATAATATGCGAAGAGGCATATTGGACCATGCAAAGTAGTTGTTGATGAATGTTTTTACTGTGGAAAGAAAAGACACCACATTAATTACTACCATTTTAATCTGAGATCAAGGCCTAGTCAATAACAACAAAGGACATAAAGGAGGGTCTATGCAACAGTATATCAGAAGATTGAAGTAGCCAATCAGTGGTTGAAGGTATTAATTTAGCAACTGGACAATATGCACATGTTTAATTTGACTATGAATCCATGCATTCTTTTATGTCTCCTAATTATGATGTTAAGGTAGGATTGAAATCTAAATTGATGTATGACGAATTTAATGTTGCAATTCCTTCAGAAGAAGTGATGCGTGTTAAACAGATGATAAAGTCTTTTCTTCTCAAGATAAATAATAGATGTGCATAACTTTGATGTCATTCTCAACATGGATTGGCTATCTACTCATCATGCTAATATTAAATACTTTAAGAAAGAAGTGGTGTTTCACTCTAGTGTAAAGTGAATTTCATTATATCAAAGGCGAACAAGAGTCACCAATTAAGATTGTCGCTACTATGAAAGTGACGAAGTTGATTGGGAATGGATATCAAGGGTATATAGCTCAAGTATAGATACAACTAAGGGAGATGTGAAGATAGAAGATATTCTCGTAGTGATCAAGAGTGTAATTGTGCTAATCAAGGATAGAAAATGGCAAGTTTATTAATTAGTTTTTTTTTTTATTTTTTGGGTGGGGGGGCCTTAGTCTATCCAAGGTACCATGGTTTGGTGGAATATACACATAGCTTTGTCATCTGACCAAGCTATTGTGTAAGTTTATTAATTAGTTACTAACCAAGTTAATTTACTTTAATGACATGACTAACCATTCTTATACCCTTAAGTAATGTTGTAAGTATGAGTTAAGCTCCGATTATCAAAATTAACATGCTTGAAGTGCCTGAATCCGACACCGATTGTGAGTAAAAATGCTTGGCTATGTGAGTGTTATAAAATGGAAGGGAAATCTGTAGGAAATAGCTAAAATTCCCACATTGCTTGGGAGAAAATTGGGGTAGACCTTGATTGCTCATAAATAATACTTAGGGGGTGACGAGTAAAAGTATAGCAGAAAGCTTACTGACAGTGTCTATTTAACAGTATATATGGGTAACCACAATCCTTATAATTTAATGTGGCTTATTTACCGTGCAACTTATATGGAGTTAATTTACCCTGTTCGTGATTTGAAACAGTAGCAACCTTAAGAAGACGTGTCTTCATGCAATGTTCTTCCATCAACAAATGCTCATAGATCAGTTGGGAGACCCAAATAATTATGAATACCGTTATAGGGGGAAGAAATCATTAGACGTAGATATAACAAGTACCATGCTATTTGACATAATATGGCAAGATATAAGGATCAATTTTCTTATGATCTAGGTGAGGCTAATAGGCCAGGTGATAATGGTGTTGCTTCATGATATTGATTTTTTTCTTTTATATTAAGTTTGTATTAATAAATAATTATATTCATACAAATATTATGTGTTTTATCAATATTTTATTTAATGTCACTATTGATTATAAGACCTACTTGCCCTGTATGATTATTAATGCTTATAGACTTGCTGCTTATATTGTTAAAAATTATTATAAATAGTTGTGTTTTAGGTCATTGAACTTATTATGAGAGATTATGCCCGATATTTTTTTATAGAAAAATAGGTAAAATTAATACTTGGGTTAACTTTTAAGAAAAAAAAAATGCAGCGTCAATAAACTAAAATTAAAAATAACAAAACTTTAAACTAAAAAAACTAAGGGTTGGGAAACAAATTTTAAATGTCATGTACTAAGTTATTCATTTCAACTTGATGGTCTAAAAACCAATTTAATTTTTTTTTCTTTTAGTTAGAGAGTATGAGAATACATTTAGGGTTTAAGGATTAAATTTTAGGGTTACATATTTGGGGTTTAGGATTGAAGATGTTTATTGTTTACCTTTATAATTTATGAGTTCAGAGTTAATATTCGGTGTTAAATAATCATTTGTTTAATTATTATATTAGCTATAATCATAATATAATAATCATCATAAAACTAATATGAAGAGTATAAACTACTACAGAAAAAAAATGCATACAATAACTCATAAACTTAACTGTTTAGCATGTCTCTTGCGCATATTTTCCTCTAAGATAAGATATATGTTCTATAGTTAAGTTGAGGAATATTTTAGGTAAGAAAAACTTATAGTACTTGAGGGCAAAGACTCCACAATCGCTACTGTATGTGGAATAATAATCAGTAACAGTAATAATATTATAACCTTAATAACAATAAATACATTAAGAATATTTGTAACTCAATATGCTACTGTAGATAATCAGTAGCCAAAGATAGCGTAAATGACTCAATCGAATATACAAAATATCAATTCGAGCATATACACCTATAACATGTAATAAATATGGAAATATGGCCAGCAATTTTCCGAAGTGTTCCACTTGATACCATGATTGGTATCCATGTTTTTTTTATAATCATTAAGTGTCATATTATGAGTAGTAAATTCAATATCCTTTAAAAACCAATAGTTATTATCTCTATTAAGTGACAAATAAGACCTTTAAAAAAATAAAAATAATAAAAATAACAAAAACAAACTAATATTAATTATACTAAGATAATAATAACCATAGAAATAATAATAATAATATAATAAGCTATAAAATAAAAACAAACGGTGATTTGTTAAATCTAACTTCAATACGGTTAGATCTGACATGAATACATTCGGATCTGACTGATATTCAAACTGAAAAATAAAAATAGTAGTATATAATAAAATAGGGTTATGTAAATAGAACAATCTTGAGGTTAGCTTTATTTTAAATTACTTATGCTAATTTGGAAATTATCATCCCATCCCTTAGAATTAATAGCCAACAATTAAAAAGTCTTTTCAATCCTATATGGTTAAAATGACTCCCCCCCCCCTCCAGCTTTAATTAAATATTTATATAAAAATTAAAAATTATAAAGATTTATCATCATAATAGTGAAAAAGAAAAATTAATATTTCGAGAAAAAATGATAAATGTTTTGTAAAGCATACTGCACTACATTTAAAAATCTACTAAGTGTTTATCATTCACCTTTATTTGCTTATGTATGCTAGGTAAATCCTACACTTAAACTGTCAAACTCGACCGTAGCGAAAACACTGAAGGGCAGTTGCAATAATGTAAATTTATTTTTTGTCTTTTATTATATTATCTTTAGACAATGGTACTTTGATTTTGAACCTTGTTTCTTTTACACTGTGGGTTTTGTAAAAGTCTGAATTTACTGTTTACTTTGAAAATATCATTATGGTGTTGCTTCAGTTGTTAATCAACAAGTTTTTTTTTTTTAATAAAAAAATGATCCTAAGGAGTAAAGAAAATATTTTATACGTATTATTAGCATTGTCTAAAGAAACCCGTAATATTTATATTTCAAAAATAATACGAAGTGACAACTCTTTAGTCGGGCCTATAGGCTAGGGTAAGGGGGTGTTACATATACATATATGCGCACATGTGTGGTCTACACATTATTGGTACTCAAATCACTCAAGTCTGATGGTCTAGTCGCTTCACACCAAAATTAAATATTTGAAATTACCAAATACGTAGTAGTGGTAAGTCCAAGTCGAATCCATAGAGACTATTGATATTTTAATTCTGAATTCCTTTCTAATTTCAAATTAAAGAAAAACTAATAGAACAAGGGGGGTTTTAGCAAACTCAATTAATATCATATGAAAAGCAAATTAAATAAAACTTAAACAATCAAGATGATGAAGTTTCGGTTTAGAGTACTTTCGTATCATCAGTTTGCATATAATCACAAACATAGATAACTCAATTTCTTATTTGATTTAGCATCAACAAACGGTATGACCAATTTATTGTAATTTTTCCTTAATTTTGAATAACACAAAAACATTCGTGAATTAACCCTAATTATGAAAGGTTTGGAATCATCGTGACCCGAATTAGATCAGAACTACTTTAGTAATCTAGAAAGAAGCCAAAATTCAACAGACTCTACAAATGATGTAGAATTTTAATCTATCCTATATGCTCCAATTACTACTAATTATTATAATCAAAATCATGTCTTTCTTCTCTTCTAAATCAGAATTGCTAGCAAATAGGGAATGAAGAGTTAAATCATTCCCTTCAAAATTTCTCTAAGCTTCTCTCCTTAACCTGCACAAAATTCACTCTATTTCTATATCATATTATAAATCACCTTGATTAGAAGATCGAGTTATAGTCATAAACAATAAAGGAAACTCTAATAAACCATAAAAAACAAATTAAGGAAAAAAAGTAATAAAATAAGTAAATAAATAAAGATTCTAGAGTAATGAAAGTAAATAAAAGTTCTACACTAAAACACAAACAATCAAAGTGTTTTGGATTTTCTTTTTTTCAAATGTTTCAAGAATGAAATAAGGATCACAGTAAGTACAAAAATCAACTAGAAAACCTCCTCAATGACAGTGCTAAAATTTGGTGTGTTGTCGCAGGCAACCAAAAATAAAACCTATAATTCTAAAATAATATGTAGTGGTGCAAGTAAGGATCATTCTCATAGAGAGTATATAGTCTAGTTTTATGCTATGTGAACAAACAATGGGGAGGGTTTGAGTATAACAAAAACAAATTTTAGAGAAACAATTAAGGAATAATTCAAATTGTAATATCGAAATTAGTCAAAAGAATAATTCTTGGTTGAAGTCAACATCCACCATCAGAATTTTACAACTAATCATCGATGTAAACAAATATTAATTCACACTTTGAATATTAACCATTGGAAGTCGTAGTTAATTGCAAAACAAGCAATCTAATCATCCCTAACTACTAAATAACCCTAGATCAGTGCTAAATGTTTAATCTAATAGCAGCTTTAAGAATTAGAGAAATTGATTTAGCTAAATAACACAAGCACAAGCAGTTGCATTTAATTTAGTCGAGCGTTCTTCCAAAAATCTAATAATTTTTTATGCAACAAATCATTAAATCTTAGTTATTTCACAAATTAGAGAGATCAAACAATTACATATTTGATATCTAACTTAGCAGTAGATTGCCACAAATAATAAACTAGTAGCAAATCCTTCAGTTGGCCTTTCTTGCACTTTAGGTAACTAAAACTCCTGAGTTTGTCTTGTAATGGATAGGTAATTGAAAACAATTTTGTCCAAGCTCTCATCAAATCACTTCTCTGGTTTTAGTCTTAGCTCATGAAGCTGATGCAATGCAGAATATATATATATATATATATATATAATATAATAAAAAAGGAATGAAGATGACACGCAACAAAATTAACTAAGAAAAGCAATAAATCATCTCTTTATTTAGTGTATATGTTGTCGTTATAAGCCGTGTATATATATATATATATATATATATATATAAAATATAAGCAAAAAGGAATGAAGATGACACGCAACAAAATTAACTAAGAAAAGCAATAAATCATCTCTTTATTTAGTGTATATGTTGTCGTTATAAGCCGTGTATATATATATATATATATATATATATATATATATATATATGGCTCACATAGAAGCACTCTGTCATCTGTTAGGTTGTGGGTTGTGTGCGAATAAAGTTCCACAGTGACTAAATATGAGAATAGAGAAGTTTTATAAAAGGCTTGATTATTCCCATAATAGGTTAATTTTTAATGGTGAAACTCTAAAGCCTAACAGGTGGTGGTATTAAAGCCTAAGTCATGTGATGGGGAAGAAAGGATTCTTCCAAGATAGCTATATATATATATATATATATTTATGTATGTATATATGGTGGTAGAATTGTCAAAACCAGCTTGGTTCTACCTCCAATATTACAGGACAAGGTCACGTTGACAGCACATATTTAATACATTTTCCATTACCTGTTCTAAACATTTTAATTTTACCAAAGGTCATCATCCCCATCCTATACATAGAGATTTTAACCTCTAATTATTTTTTTTCCTCCTGCTTAAATTAATGCGTTGTCTATGGAACAAGGTAACCATATTTTTCGGCACTTAAAATTTTCCCCTCCAGATTAAGATCTTCTACCCAAATTTTTGAAACTAAAAAATAAAATCGTGCATAGAATGAATAAAAACCACATAATTAACCTTATATTGTTCATCTGCACTAAAACACAGTAGAATCGATCAGGCTAAAAGAGGATATATAATCATTCTTCTATACATGTATTCTAACCCTACAACAGTTTAGGATTGACCAATCCTGTTTACAATCCCAGATGGTTAATTTTATTTTCAAGTGTAAAATTTGACATAAAATTAACATGTAACTTGAAGTTTCACGAGCTCGTGCTTTACACTGAACATCAACTAATAACTAAGGAATTCACGCAGAGAATGTGTATGTATAGATACACAGCAAGAAGTTTAAGATATAGAATTAATGTGTTTCAATTAATTAACTAAATGTTTCGATAATTTCCAAGCTATATATGAATGATACTGTGAATAAAAGCTTTCGATGGACAAGTTGTTGGTTGAAAATAAAACGAAGGAAACTTATTTATAGGAAATGACTTAATAAATATATATAAGTAACTTAAGTCACCCTACACCTAAAATATAATTACTCAACTTAAACTATACCTAAAATATAATTAACTCAAAAATAACAAAATTTATAACTTACAGTCCAATAGTGAAGAGGCATGTTTTTTGATTTAACCAAGAAAGATTGATAGTGTAATATTGTATATAATAATTATCAAAAAATAATCAATCACCTTAAGCTTCCTTAATTGTCATGACCATCTCAATATTCGTCCTCCATTAAAATTTCAATACAACAAAATATTCCTTTGCCACATAAAAAATAAAATAAAATAAGCTTAGCCACAAAATCAAATTTTGTCACAGAAAACATCTTCTTGCCACAAAATCAAAGATACTCTCATGAGAGTATGACTTTTTATCGAATGGATTGATTACATTTGTCATAAGCACATAAATTTGTTTACAATTTTGAACTTCTTGTGGCCTTAAGATGGTGAATGGTCGGCCTCACCCCATGCTGACTTTAATACTTTTATTTAATTTGGTGGAAGAATGCATTAAAATGAGAATAAGGACTCTTATATTAATGCGGTGTGCCTTATATATATATATAAAATTTGACCTTCCATTTATACATGTATTTTTGTTTTGGCATTCAAATTTATATGTGAGAGAAAATTGTATATATTTTGTTAAATTTCCAAGTTTTTTGGGAGCATATAAAAAATCTAGGGTTCAAATTTGATCAAAATATATAATTTCAATTTTTTTTTTTTTTCACAATCAATGATTCTGTTAGAAGATTTTGCGTTCCCACGCACCACGCCCTGCTATGTGCGCGGAGGCTGGAATAATGTTTCTGGGTATATAGACTATAGAGTCTGCTTGGTAATAGGGTATTCGAAAACTTGATTTTTTTATATTCAATTTCGAAAAGAATTTCAATGTTTATTGCATATGCGTACCTTAAAATTTGAAGAGAATTATATAAAAATAAAAATGAAACTTTGTTATCTATCGGTTTAATAGGTTATACAAAATTGCTACAAAAATATATTTTGTTTATGATAAAAATGGCAACTATTCTAAATATAGAGCTTAATCAAACGTGTAAATATTTACCAAAAAAAAGAAAAACTTGTAAATATCCGACGCGAGGAAAAGTGTCAAATGCGTGCACGTAACCTTACAAAATTCAGATTTCAAGTGAACTTTAATTAAAACCGTGGTAACATGTTATTAGATGATATAATAATAAAACCTAAGAGATAAGTGAACTTTAATTAGAACTAAGCAAATTAAACTCGATCGGGCACATCATTAAATTGTAATTAAATGGTAATTAAACAAAAGTGGTAGGCCTAGCATTATTGTTTGAGCTTGTACAAGCTCAAACATGTGTTGTTTGAACATGGTAATTAAACACGTGTTGTTAATGATCTTTTTGATTCAGATTACTTCTCCTGGTATGTAGGTTAGGTAGCATTCATTTGTTTAATTAGGAATATTTCATGTCTTATGGAGTATCATTTTTATTTTTTTTCTGGTGAATAAGACGTCTGATAGAGTATCCTAGGGATGCTGTTGCTTGTTCTACTATGTCAAAGCTGAGCAAGCATATGCCAATCTTAAAATTACTCTCTTAATTATTTTCATCCAAACATTCTGCAGCTTTTTGAAAAATTCTATTTACAGAAGCTCGACTTGCAGCGTAAATGCTATCTGTGGAAAAGACCAAACTAATCTTTTAATTGGAAATAATTGGGATTATAGCCTCAATAGTCCTAAACCCAGAGACAAAATCAACACACAAATTTTATATTTTCATTTATTTTGTAATAAAATTTCAATACTCCTGGGTATGTAGACTTTAGAGTCCGCTTGTACTTGGGTATTCGAAAAGTTGATTTTTTTTAGGCACTACAATAGTATTAGTCATATTCAATTTTGAAAAGAATTTGAATATTTATTTCATCGACCTAAATTGATTGAAGTTAGAAGCTCGCTTTGTTTATAGAATCAACACAATTATCATCCTATTCATCACGGAAGGCACACTTCCTTTTCTAAAGCATACCTAGACAAAATTGGTGACTTGCTTCCCAACTATCTGCCAATAATATATGTAGAAGCTACCTAGAAAGTCATCCAGGCTAGGGCTCTTGAGCGGATGCATTTCCCAAATAGTATCCTGAACTTCTTCACAAGAAGGAATTTCTTCACAAGAAGAAATGGCAAGCAGCTCTTCATTATCCATATTAAAAATGCATGGTGATATAATATCTTGAAGATTTACTGGTAGTTGGGGCATATCAGACTTACAGAACTTCTTGAATTCTTGAATAAAGTATTCCCCAATTTCCTCTCTATCAGTGATCCAAGAAACCTCTAGTCTAGCACATATCTTGCCAAATTTCAACCCACTATCCAACCTGAGTTTCCAAGCATCTATAACCACTTGAATACATTGATAGTCTGTTATCCAAGCCTCTAAAGAATGAAAAGGTCTAGGAGCTCTACAATCTTGAACCATAGTTCTTAATAAGATTGGAGCATGATCTAATTCTGTGATTTCCAAATTTAAAATTGAAAAATTAGGGAATAAATGTACCCATCCAATATCTTCCACAGCCCTATCCAACCTTTCCTTAATCATTTTCTCTTGTTTATTTGTCCGAGTAAACTTCCTACTAGAAAAACCCAGATCAACGACCCTGTCTTGTTTAGAAACTCTTTCAAAAAGAGCCTTTTCCCTTATAAATACTGGCCACCAAATTTTTCAGAACTCTCCAACAATTCATTGAGATCACTAAACATTAACCAAGGAGCATCATAATCTAGGACAATATGTTCCATAGTTGTCCAAAAATTCTACTTTTCCTTATATCTATTTGGACCGTAGTAGGCTATCCCCTTTCAATTGATAGAACGATTCCCACTTGGAGCTGTGAACACAATTAAATCATCAGAGCTCTAGTTTACCTCTATATTTATGTTTGTGGACCACAGAAAAGCCATTCCTCCTGAATGACCAACAACTTCCACCACACAGCTATTTTCATACTTTAGCTTCCTTTTTATTTTTTCCATACTTTTGAAATTGGTTTTTGTCACCGAAAAGGAGTTTTAGGACTAAAGAAGTTGAAAGTTCTCTGCCTCTTGAAACAACTATTTGAAACTAGAATAATTTACCAAAAAAAATAACTATTTGAAATGGGAATATCTCATTAATTTAATCAATGAGTTGAGTTTCTAAAAATATATATTTCAAATAATTAAGTTTATTAAATTAAAATATGTGTTGTGTAATATCTTTTAACTAATAAATATTGTTTAGAAGATAAATAATATTTTTAGGTAAAAATATTAAATATATATTTATAACAAATTTAGCCTAATACTCTACCAAACACAAAACAAAATAGTCCAGTCCAATGCAATATAATAAAATCCACTTCAAAACAATAGCCTCATCCTATTTGCAAACCAAATAAGGCCTCAAATTCTATGCTTTTTGGACTAAATTAAATCTTGAATACACTTTGTCCAATGAAAATTTGTGCTAGCCTTTGGTTTGGACTATTTTGTTTTTTAATCCTATCATGTCCCACCTAGAATGTTGATGGCCTTATAGGATTGAAAAAAAAGTTTCAAAAGTAAATTTACTAAAAATATCTCTTCAAAATAGGAGTTAACAAAAATAATTCATCAATTATAATTTATAATTTCTTAGTCAATATTTGGCATTAGTTATGATTGTCAGGGATAGTCACGATATTTCTATTTGAGCCTTTAGTTTCTCGGTTTATGAAAATAACTACATTTGTTTGTGAAGGGCCACAAGTAGACTGGAGCGAGATAGATAGATTGGAATGTTTGAGTGAGATAGACTGGAATACAATTAACCGGAGTGAAATTGATTGGCCAAACCAAACAGAGACAAATTGGTAATTTTGTAAACAATTTATTTAGCTATTGATCTATCAAGATTGATTGAAATGGAATAATTGGCCAAATATTTTTTGCAACAACGGTTGGCATGAATTTTTTTTAGTCCAATCGGAATGGCCAATGGTATTTTAGTAATTTATTTAGGTCTAATGGATTTTAAAGGATCGCCGCGTTCAGAATTAATTATAACGGCTAGGATTGTGAAGGATAATTCTAGAAGAAGTTTGATGATAAGACAAAAGTTGGATCAAATCAGATTGAATCTATCTTGGATGTGTTAAGCGCTCTCAATTGATCATAATTTTTATCTCACTTATTGTATTGATTATGGAGTACGTCACGTTAACCCTATAAGAGGAGGCGATACTCTAACATGAAGGAAACCCTCCAGAGGAAGTTATTAGAAGCCCGTAGAAACGCACTACAAGCTCGTAGGAATGCACTACAAGAAGAAGAAGGTCTTAGAACTACTCTAAGACCTCCTAGCTATGGATATCATAGTGAATGAGGGGTAGTTAGGTTATATGTTTAGTAGTATTGTTCCTAGTTAATGATGTACTCTTTGTTTTTGAAAGATTTTTATTAAAAGTGGATAATTAATTAGATTTTGTTGACATTTATTTTAATTAAAAAAAATATTTCTTCTAAATAGTTTTTCGTCCTTCTAATTAAATTACATTTTTCCTTTTTAGAAGGCTCAACAACCTAGAAATGCAAACCAAGCCATAGGTGATGGTGTTGAAGGGATGACACAATAAATACTTCAAACGCTTTCCAATGCTGCTAACCAAGGGGAACAGTAGTATGGGGATAAAAGTGGAACTGTAGAGCAATTTTGAAGGTTCCATCCTCCAGTATTTGAAGGTTCTACTAACCCAATAATGATTGAAGATTGGGTTAGGAAGATGGAGAAAGTCTTCACTTTCATGACTTTTAATGAGGCATTAAAAGTTATTTATACTTCATTTATGTGGAAGAAGGAAGTAAGTCATTAGTGAGACATGATTAAAAGAGCCTTCCATATGGAGGAAAACCCATTGGATTAAGAAAGGTTCAAGGCGTTATTTCTTGAGAAATATTTTTCTCTTGTTAAGAACAATGAGAAGGAGGTTTTGTTTATTAAGCTCACTCAAGGCAAACTTTCTTTAGTAAAGTATGAAAGGAAGTTCGAAGAATTATCTTATTACATGCTGCATCTGATTGATATTGAGGATCGCAAGGAAAGACGATTTAAAGCTGGCTAAAACCTGACCTTTATAGAGCTATTGTTGTACTACGATTATCTATATATGCGGAGGTGCTTCAAAGAATATAGCTAATAGCTAAGGATGAGATAGCTACTGAAGTAACAGATAGTGAGCAAGGTTCATCCTTGGACAAAAGGTCATGGGGACGTAACAATTAAAAAAAAAAAAGGGGAAATGGAAGGAAGTGGAATAGCAACAAGAAGCCCAAAGAGTAAGGCAATCAAAAAAATGTTCTTTTATGGAAAGATTGCAAAAAGCGCCACTTTGGCAAATGGTTCAAGGAAACTGGTGCATGTTTTAAGTGCAAAAATATTAGACATATTATATGAAAGTATCCTGAAGCTAATAAGGAGTAGCAGTCAACAAAAGGAAGGGTTTACGCATTAACTAATTATGATATTGATAAAGACTCTATTGTGGTAGCGGGTACAATTTTTATAGAAGATTTTGATGATTATGCTTTATTCGATTTTGGTTCCATGCATTCTTTTGTGTCTAGTCATTTTACATCTAAATTAGGAATTGAGTTTGCACGTCTTGAATGTGATATGTTAGTTGCGACACCATCTTATGTTGGTATGTATGCCACTTCTCTACTGAAATCATGTAAAGTTTATATTGGAAACGTGAAAGTTCATCCTGATTAAATTATTCTTGATATGCATGACTTTGATGTCATTTTTTTAATAGATTAGTTATCTAGGAATAGGGCTCATATAAAATGTAAAAAGAAACGAGTTTTCTTTAGTCCTACAAATAGTCATTATTTTCTATTTGAAGGGATTAAAGCTGAAATGTTACCTAAGTTAATAACTACTACACAAGCATGAAAGTATTTACGTAAAGGTTATCAAGTTTTTATGATTAATGTTTATAACATGGAGTCGATTTCTACCGGACCTCAAGACATCAAAGTTATAAAGGACTTCTTAGATTTGTTTCCTAAGGAGCTACCTAATTGAGAGATCAAGTTACAATTGACTTGGTACTCGGAACCACACCAATCTCAAAGGCACATTATTGAATGGCACCAATAGAATTTGTAACAACCCTTTACCCGAGCCCGAAGACCCAAATAGAGAGATGCTACTTCGAAAAGGCGGTACAAATGAATAATGTAAAAGAAAAATTTTCCTTTGAAGCAAAATTGGAAAACTGAATAAAAATTTTCTTTACTCTTTAGGATAAAATTTAAACTATTAGTATTAATAGCAAAACCAAAATATTTTTAATCTCTGAGTAATTTCGGTTCTTTACACAAAACCCATAATGTAAAGAAAATCAATTGTATCTCTATCAGAGTTCTAACTTTAATCAAAAGGAAATAAAATGCGGAATAAATTTGTACTATTGCCACTCTTTGCCGGTCTGCCACGTTATTGCCAAATTGTTCAAGTTAGGGTTTAGGATTACCTAAATATAAGAAACAAATAGAAGTGAGTGAAATATACCCAGTAGGTTCCTACCATGCATGTGATGATGTAGTGCAATATGCTGAATGAATGTCAACAGTTATGAAAACCTCTTGTTCATTTCTCTTTCAAAAGCAATCATCTATACAATGACTTTTAAAAACTCTTGTACGTAGGACTTTTCACTTTGCATAACTTCTAGTTACGTTGGAGCTAGTTATCTGTCGGCAACTCTAATTTCCTAAAGCAGCACATATGCATACTTTCAAAGAAATCCTTACACATTTGATCGTTTAGAGGAAACAGTATGAGTGAGTATGAAACCGCTTGCATCCGCGTCATACAAGTGCCAAGGTTACATCCTACATACACCAATACGCTCACATGATGGATACTTGGCTTTCATTTTGTCTTCCTGCTCCCAAATTGCTTCTTCGACTGCGTGGTTTCGCGAAAGAACCTTTACAAGTGGAATTTTCCGGTTCCGCAACACTTGCTCTTTTCGGTCCAAGATCTTCACTGGTTTCTCCTCGTATGTCAAGTTTTCGTATACCTCTAGCGACTCATACTCGATGACGCGTGAAGGATCATGAACATACTTCCGCAGCATAGACACGTGAAAAACATTATGAACGCCGGATAAGCCAAACGATAAGCCAAAATCTCAACTCTTTCCAGTATCTCAAAAGGTCCAATGTAACGAGGACTTAACTTCCCCTTCTTACTGAACCTCATTACACCTTTTAATAGTGCAACTTTGAGAAATACTTTTTCTCCAACTTCGAACTCTAGATCTTTGTGTCAATTGTCGGCATAACTCTTGTGTCGATCTTGCACAACCTTCATACTTCATCTTATCTTGTTGATGATGTCACTGGTTTGTTGTAGGATTTCGAGTCCGAGAATCTTTCTCTCACCAACCTCATCCTAATGCGACGAAGATCTACATTTTCTTCTGTAGAGAGCTTCATATGGAGTCATTCCAATAGTAGAATGGTTTTTGTTATTGTAGGTGAACTTTACTAAAGGAATGTGTTTTTCCCAACTTCCTTAGAAATCCAACATGCATACTCTTAGTATATCTTCTAATGTCTGGATAGTCCGCTCCGATTATCTATCAGTCTGAGGGTGAAAAGCGGTACTGAAATTCAGCTTTGTCCTTATCGCTTTATGCAAGCTTTTCCAGAATGATGATGTTAACCTTGGGTCTCGATCGGATACAATCGACACCGGTACTCCATGTAGTCGCACAATCTCATTCACGTATTGTTAAGCCAACTTCTCCATCGAGTAAGTCATGCGCATGGGTAGAAAATGAGCTGATTTCGTAAGTCGATCCACAATTACCCAAATCGCATCGTTGCCTCGCTGAGACAAAGGTAAACCTACAACGAAATCTATGGCGATGTGCTCTCATTTCCACTTTGGAATCATCAACAGTCTTAGCAAACCAGATGACCTCTGGTGTTCGATCTTCACTTGCTGGCACGTTAGACATTGCTCCACGAACTTTGCTACATGTCGTTTCAAGCCAAACCACCTGAATGTTTTAGAGATATCTCTGTACATCTTAGTAGCTCTCGGATGAGCAGTGTAGGGTGTACAATGGGCTTCCACTAAGAGCTCTTTCTTGATTTCGTCAATATTTGGTACACACAGACGAGTACCAAATCTCAACGTTCCATCACCAGCAAAATTAAACTCTGGCTTTTTCTCCTGAATCACTTCATCTTTGATCTTTATAAGGGTCGCGTCCTTAGCTTAGCCTTCCTTTATCTTTTCCATGATTGAGGGTTGAATAGAGAGTGTAACCAACATGGATGAATATTGATTAGGTACTAATTCAATATCCATTCTTCTTAGATCTTTCAAGATATGTGGTTGAGTAGTAATCAAGCTTCTGCTGAAGCCTACATACTTTCTACTTAATGCATCCGCCACTTTGTTCACCTTACATGGGTGATAGTTGATTGAACAATTGTAGTCCTTTACCAGCTCTAGCCGCCTTCTTTGTCTCATATTCAGCTCCTTTTGGGTGAAAAAATACTTGAGACTCTTTTGGTTAGTGTAGATTTCGCATCTTGCTCCATACAGGTAATGATGCCAAATCTTCAGAGCAAACACCACTGCTGCAAGTTCTAAGTCTTGCGTAGGGTAATTACGTTCATACGACTTCAACTGGCACGGAGCATAAGCAACCACCTTGCCATTCTGCATGAGCACACAACCGCAACCTGTACCCGATGCGTCACTGTAAATCACAAAATTGTCCTTGCTATTTGGTAAAGTAAGAACAGGCGCTGCAATCGGCTTCTTTTTGAGTTCCAAAAACTCTTTTCACACTCTTTAGACCAAACAAACTTGCTCTCCTTCTTTAACAGCTACGTCATTGGCATTGCGATCTTCAAGACTCCTTGGACAAATCTACGGTAGTACCCAGCTAAACCCATAAAACTTCTAACTTCTCCAATGTTGGTTGGTGTTTTCCAATCTTGAACTGCTGCAATTTTACTGGGGTTCACTTGGATACCCTTGCTCGATATCATATGGCCAAGAAAGGTGATGCATTTTAGCCAAAACTCACACTTCTTGAACTTTGTATAATCTCTACAGTACTAGCCTCAGATGCTCTTCATGCTCTTCAACCATCTTCGAGTAGATAAGGATGTCATCGATGAACACCACAACAAACTTATCTAGGTAGTCATGAAACACACAATTCATCAAGTCCATGAATGCTGCTGATGTATTTGTCAGTCCAAATGGCATTACTATAAACTCGTAATGGCCATATCTTATTCGGAAAGCACTCTTCGGTCGGTCTTCTTCCTTCAATGTAGAACGATCTTTGAAAAGACACTTGCTCCTTGCAGTTGGTCAAACAAGTCATCAATTCTTAGCAGTGGGTACTTATTCTTGATCGTTACTTTGTTGAGCTCACGGTAATCAATGCACAGTCGCATTGAACCGTTCTTCTTTTTAACGAATAGAACTGGTGCTCCCCAAGGTGACACTCTGGGTTTGATGAAACCCTTGTCTAAAAGATCTTGTAACTGCTCCTTCAGCTCCTTTAACTCTAATGGTACCATTCTATAAGGTGCCTTTGAAATGGGCACTAATCTCGGTATCAAGTCAATGGTAAACTCTACTTCTCGATCCGGTGGCAACTTCGGTAGCTCTTCAGGAAATACATCCACAAAATCACAAACTATTTTGACATCTTGCGGATTCAGAGCTGACGGTTCCTTATCATAGACATTAACAAGAAATCCTTGGCAACCTTTACATAAACAACTCAATGCTTGTAAGGCAGTTAACAACCTTGGTTGTGATCTCGACTTTAACCCTTCAAACTCGAAACACTGGCCGCCCTCGGGGGTGAACCGTATCACCTTCTTCTTGTAGTCAATGCAAGCTCTACTCTTGGAATCACATCGAAATCAAACATATCCAATTTGATCAATCGGCATGCAACTTCTCATTTTCAAGGTACACTTCAGAGGATTTCAATACAAACGAAGCACACATACAGACTCCAAGTAGTGTAGCAACACACAAATCGTCCTCAAGACCAGTTGGTTCTAGTACTAACTTAGACGCAAACCGTCTAGACATAAACGAGGGCGTAGCACCCTAATTAAATAAAGCATGAGCATTCGAACCATTCAAAGAGATCGTACCTGCCACCATGGTAAAACTATCTTTCTCAGCATTCTCCCTTGACAATGTAAACACCCAACCTTGAATGGGTTGCTGTCTTCTTCCTTCTATTTCAGGACAATCTCGTATCATGTGATCAGCCTTGCCGCATGTGAAGCATACTCCCGTCTTCTTCCAGCACTCTCCGATATAATTCTTGCCACAAGATTGACACTGAGGAATGCTAGGCTGACTGCCATTCTCTTTAGGCTTCTTGTTGTCATTGTTGTTGCGGTTGTAGATGTACTTCCTTCCCTCAGCCTTTCTCTTATGCTGGTTACTTCCACTCCAAGTCTTTCGTTGAGTAGAGGAGCTGCCCTGCAGCTTTGTTCATTTCTAGAGTAGGATCCTTGTCAGTTGAACTTCATTTGCACCTCGGTATATATGGGTAGACCGCGTTAAACCTTAGTCCTTTATTAAAACATCTCATTTTACATTCTTTAGTATTCACCAGGTGTGGCGCGTAACGAGAAAGTTTATCAAACTTTTACTCATACTCCACTAAAGAAAGGTTTCCTTGTATCAACTGCAAAAATTCAGCCTCTTTTTTTATCCCGCTTTACTATTGGGAAGTACTTCTCCAAAAACAGCTCCTTGAACTGGGTTCATGTTATAAGGCTTTCTTCAAGATTATAGGCCCACTTGACCATATCCCACCAGTGGTTAGCGCCCTTCTTGAGCATGAATGAAGCGCATACCACTTTCTGAGACTCAAGGCATTCCATTAGTGTGAAGATCTTCTCTAGATCACGAATCCAATCTTCAGCTACTAATGGGTTGGTTGAGCCTTCAAACATCAAAGGGTGAAAGTGCTTGAACTGCTCAACAACTCCACTGATTCCGCTAGATTATTGTGATCCTTGACCCATAATGCTTGCCAAAGCCTCAAGCAACTGATTGACCATATTTGCTGTGTTGTCCTCAGCAGTGTCGTGAGCTCTTGGTCTTCCACGAGGTATCTTTGAAAAAGTAGTATACCATACAAAATAATTAACATAGCCAAAGAGAAACAATCAGAATAACACAAAAACATACATAGCATTTCAGTGTAAAGAAGTTTATCACAAATTAGATAAGCATGGATAGCAATTAATATAAATAAACACAAGCAATAGTGAAGACACAGTTAATAACCCCTAGTTAGACCACCACCACCACCACTACTACTACTAATACTACAACTGAGGGTAAACCGATCTCCCACTCTAAACGTCTGTAGAAAACTCCTCGAGGTCTTCTTTTTCTTCAAGATCCTCTTCTTCTTCAGGATCCTCACCAACTGCACATGCCTCTGGCACACGTGGAATCTCAACCCCAATATGCTCCAGGTGAGCATTTAGACCTTCTTGCTTGTCAGGGTCATCCTGATGCTGATCCATGTCCCAGCGATATATCTGATAACTGTGGTCCCTCTGAAACTGGTCCAACTCCATTGAATCCACAAACCATGCTCGTTTATCTGATAGAGGTACAGCTGTAGTGAACCCGCTAAAAAACTTGGCTACTTCGAGCTTCTTCCGCTCTAACTCCTGCTCACATGCGTCCTCAGACTCCCCAATCTCCTTGCACTCAACTCTGGAGGATGATGCTGGGTACATGCTACGCCATAGTGTGATGGCTCTCCTTGCTCCCAAATTCTCTTCCCTAGACATTGGTGTGGCTTGCAGAATGAACTTTCAGTAGTCACCTCTGCCTGGTAAAGCTTGGTTACAATATTACTGTGGAAGGATGTCGACTCTGGGCTCAACACATCATGACTTCACTTGCGCGAAGGACAAGAAGAAGTACTAACCCGTTGACCCATCTTAATACAATAAACCAAACAAACTCAGAGTCAACAATAAAGCGAAACCAAATACAAGTAAACTAATCTACCTTTGGCGTGCGAGTGGACACTAGAGTAGCCAATCAGTACAAATTTCAATAAACCTAAGCTCTAATACCAAAGATTGTAAAACTCTTTACCCGAACCCGAAGATTCGAATAGAGATATGCTACTTAAAAAATGCGGTACAAATGAATAATGTAAAAGAAAAATTTCCCTTTGAAGCAAAATAGGAAAACTAAATAAAAAATTTCTTTACTGTTTAGGATAAAATTTAAACTGTTAGCATTAATACGAAAACCAAAATATTTTTAATCTCTGAATAATTTTGGTACTTTACACAAAACCCACAACGTAAAGAAAATCAATTGTATCTCTATCAGAGTTCTAATTTTATTCAAAAGGAAATAAAATGTGGAACAAATTTGTACTATTGCTACTCTCTGCCGGTCTGCCACGTTATTGCCAAATTGTTCAAGCTAGGGTTTAGGATTACCTAAACACATGAAATAAATAAGAGTGAGTGAAATACACCCAGTAAGTTCCCAACATGCATGTGATGATGCAATGCAATATACTGAATGAATGTCAATAGTTATGAAAACCTCTTGTTCATTTCTCTTTCAAAAGCAATCATCTTTTAAAAATTCTTGTACGTAAGACTTTTCACTTCGCGTAACTTTTAGTTACGCTGGAGCTAGTTACCCGTTGGCAACTCTAATTTCGTAAAGCAGCACACATGCATACTGTCAAGAAAATCCTTATACATTTGATCTTTTAACCACCTACGAGTGCATGGCCATGTCTATACAATGCATAACTTTTAAAACATGAGTTAACAAGAAAAATAATTTCTCTTGCGTATAACAGAACCTTCATGATGGGTTATGATGCATGCGTATGCTTGTGCCTTAGCTAGCAATTACCATTCTTATGCCATCAATATAAATAGCCACAAAATATAAATAATCCCCATGTGAGAGTGAGAAATGTGTACACTAAAAAATATTCTACGCTTAAGCCATGGAGGAAATCCAAACTCAAGACAAAATCATCTATATTAATCTACATATAAGCATATCCATATCATGCATAAATATAAGTACTACTTTATTCTCATACTTAGATTAATAGACAACCAAACATACATCTATATATATATAATTATGAATATCAAATTAAAAAGATTCACTCCATTCCAAAAATCATTTGGAGTACAAATATAATTGCACAAGAAAGTAATACAATCTTACTTAGATAAATTCCACCAATTATATTCTATAAATAAATCACAACCTTATCAATTTAACTACTACAATATGCATAAAAATTTGAGTTTTACTAGCTTAAACATTCATGTAAAAACTGATCATAATGCAGCCCAACAATTATAAAAAATTCTCATCTCCAAACAAATTTACAAGTTCCAGAATTTTTCACTAAAATAAGTAAAGTTGTAAATATTATAAAATTCTTATTTTAATTCCGAATTGAACAATTACAAAACCAGCAGAACTAAAACTCAATGAATTTAAAGGGAAAAATTTGAGCCAAAAATAAGAAAAAATCAAAAGCCCTAAAATATCATCAAACCAGTGGGTTATGATGTAGGGTTCCTCCTAGAATTCCTGTCTGTCCAGTAATTTTGAAACATTTATTTCTCTCTCACCAAAACTCTGATTTCAGAAATTCAAGAACAAGATTGTTCATGAGACACTCAAGTTTATATAGTAAAGATTTTAGAAGTTTTGGACAAATACCTGAATGCCAGCAACACACCAAAATCTATGAAATTTTTAGAAATTTTCAGATTCACAGTTCACTCCATAACCACACCAAATGTAACCCTAACATGCTATGCCTTTGGGGTTTTTGCTCATCCACTTGGAACACACTTAGATCAAGTTAGATCTAGCATTTAAATATAATTTTCAAGAGATTCCAAGTGCTTCCAAACAGAAAATAAATAGAAGAAGAGAGAGAATCATGTCAAACACCATTAAAATCACAAAATCACCAACAATCACATAAATGGGTTAGGGATCTTACCTTACTTAGCCTAAAACCTCACTTTAAAACTTTGAAAAGCAAGACAAAAACACCCTAAAAAGCTGCTGTAAATGGCCGGGCAGCTGCTACTCTCTTGCTCCTTGAAGTTGCCTTGATTTCCTCTCTTGAAAGCTTGATGAACTAGTTTTCCCTTCCTTCTCCCTCTTCACCCTCAAGAACTCCTCTCTCTCTTTCTCTCCAAAGGTGGATGGCAGCCAATGCTCTAAGTATGGCTTAAGTTGCACTCATAAAGGTGTCTTTTAAAGAGAAGATTAGGGTTTCAAGAAGGTGGGGTAGGTTAGGTTACTTTTGACTCAAGTTTGACCAATTTCAAACTTGATCTTGCATATGGTCCCCCCTTTAATAAATAAGACCACTTCACTTTCAAACTTGCCACATACACAGTCAAAGAAAGAGTCATAGTCATCATACTGCCAGTCAAAGTAATGACGTGGCAGGGTGGATTGTTGACTTTGACTTTGACCTTAACTTGGACTTTGCCCTTTATGGAAACAAACACTAAGAACATATAAAAGATAGCAAACCACTCAGTCTTAGTCAACCAACACTAAACCATGACTCGACAGTCACCGGTCCATGCTTTGACTTTAACTAGAGTTGACTTTGATCAAAGTTCACTTTGACCAAAAGTCAACTACACATAAAAGTAAGCAGATATTACAGAATTAAAAGAGGTTAAAGAGTGGTTGCAAGATCTATTTGATAAAGATTTTATCTAACCAAGTGTATATTTGTGGAGAGCGGCAGTATTGTTTGTGAAGAAGAATGATGGATCAATATGATTGTATATTTGATTATTGGGAATTGAACAAGATGATGGAAATAAGTATCTGTGATTGGAAATTGATGATTGGTCTGACCAATTGCAAGGAGTTGGTATATTTTCAAAGATAGATCCTCGATTGGGATATCACCAATTAAAATGAAGGAGAATGATAGACCGAAAAGTGCATTTCGAATTAGGTATAATCACTTTGAGTTCATGGTAATCTTATTTGGACTAAAACATGTACCAGCAGCATTCATGGATTTAATGAATCGAGTATTCCATGATTACATGGATAAGTTGTGGTTGTATTTATTGATGATATATTAATATACTCAAAGAATGTTGAGGAATATGAACAGCACTTATGAGCTATATTGCAATGTCTACGAGAAAAGCAACTCTATGCTAAGTTTAAGAAGTGTGACTTTTAGCTTGAATGTATTTCTTTTGTTGAACAGATTATTTCCAAACAAAGAATATAAGTGGATTCAAGTAAGTGTGCAACTGTGCAAAATTGGAAAAGGCCAACTAATAAAGGCGAATTAAGGAGTTTCCTTGGATTGATAGGCTACTATAAAAGATTTGTACAAGGATTATAGAAGATTACGACACCTCTAATATAATTATTAAAGAAAGAGATCAAGTTTATATGGTCTAAGGAATGTGAAGAGAGTTTTTAAGAACTTAAAAACAAGTTGGTTATTGCATCAGTGCTCACTATTCTAAAAAGCGAGGACATGTTCGTAATCTATAGTGATGTATTAGGGAAAGGATTAGGATGCGTACTGATGCAGAATAATAAAGTTGTTGCATATGTCTAACGACAATTGAAACCGTTTAAATGCAATTATCCTACGTATGATTTGGACCATGCAGTCATAGTATTTACGTAAAGATGTGACAGTATTATCTTTATGGTATGAAATACGATATCTATACAATCATAAAAGTTTCAAGTATTTCTTCACTTAGAAGAAATTAAATATGAGACAAAGGACTACAACTGCATTATAAATTACCAGTTGGGTAAAGCAAATAAGGTAGTTGACGCTTTAAGTAGGGAAGTACATAGGTTTTAGTGGTAATTTAATTACGACTACCTTAGAAGAGTTTAGAAAAATGAATATTGAATTAGTTCCTAATCGATATTTATATATGTTATCAGCGATCCAGGTTCAGCCATCAACCTTAAATAAGATAAAAAAAAAAAAAAAAGGTCAAGGGAATGACGTAAGTCTTAAAAAAAGAATTAAGGAAGAAGTAGTCCAAGGATAAAAACCTACTTTCAGACATGATGGAGATGTAACTCTAAGACTTGGTACTTGTATGTATGTTCTGAACAAGTATGAGTTAAAGAAAGAAATTTTTGTAGAAGCCCATTGCATGCCTTATATGGTCCATCCAAGAGCTCTCAAAATGTGAAAGGATATCTCTAAGTTTTTTTAGCGGAGTGGGATGAAGAAGGATGTAGCAAAGTTTGCAGAGCAGTGTTTAATATGTTAATAAGTTTAAATTGACCATCAAAGGATGTCTTGCATTAAAGCCACTGATGATTCCTGAATGGAAGTGGGAGCATGTTGCTATAGATTTTGTTATAGTTTTGTCTTCGTCTCAATGTGGTAACGACACCATTTGAGTAATTGTGGATCGACTCACAAAATCAGCTCACTTTTTACCTATGTGAATGACTCATACAATAGAGAAGTTAATACAACTTTATGTGGATGAAATTGTGCAACTGCATGGTGTACCTGTGACAATAGTATCAGATCGAGATCCACGATTTACATCGTCATTCTGGAAAGGCTTGCAAAAATCAATTGAAACGAGATTGAACTTTAGTATGACTTTTCATCTTCAAACAGATGAACAGCCTAAGGGACGATTCAAACTTTTGAGGATACATTAAGGGTGTGTATGTTGGATTTCTAAGGAGGTTAGGAAAAACATATTTCGTTAATAGAATTTGCCTACAACAATAGTTTCCAAACTACAATCTGTATGGCACCTTATGAACCACTATATGAGAGAAAGTGTAGATCTCCCACGCATTGGGATGAAATTGGAGAAACAAGATTATTTGGACCGAAGATTGTGCAACAAACAAGTGAGATAACTAATAAGATTAGACAAAGGATGAAAGTTGCACAAGATAGATAGAAAATCTATGTTGACAGTCATAAGAAAGATTTGGAGTTTGAAATAGGCGATAAAGTTTTTCTTAAGATCGCAGCAACTAAAGAGGTGGTGTTAAAGTCCGCGATTTAATGGATTCGAAATATTGGAAAGAGTTAAAGATTTGGCACATTATTTGGCGTTAGTTCCAAAGTTGTTAAGTGTACATGACATATTTCATGTATCTATGTTGCAAAGATTTTGGCAGACTTCGGTATCAAGGCTGGGTCTCTCCCTTTTATTTATCTCGGGGTCCCTCTCTTTAAAGGAAGCCCTGCTCAGGCTATTCTTCGCCCCATCGCAAATCGCATTTTGGAGCAATTAGCTATATGGAAAGGTCGTACTCTTTTCCTAGAAGGTCATTTGTGCTTGATAAACTCAGTAATTACCTCCAAGTTTGTACATACTTTTATAGTTTACAAATGGCCTATGGGTCTCCTTAAGTTTCTTAACAGGGCTATTCGAAACTTCTTATGGACCGATTCATTATTAGTTCGAAAATCTATCTCGGTTGCTTGGTTTGTCTGTTGCCGGCCTACTAAATAGGGGAGCTTAGGTCTAAAAAACCTAATCACCTTCAACAAAGCTCTGCTAAGCAAGCTCGCTTGGAAGTTGATGAACAAGTATTCTTTTGTTTTTCGATTTCTTCGAGCACGTTTTTTAGGGAAGCTAAACCCCTTGTATTATGTTGCTTCTTCGATCTGGCCTCCTCTGAGATAGCTCTTTCTTACTCTTTTGAGGGAGGTGATTTGGATCATCGGGGTTCATTCCAGATTTCATTTATGGGTCGACAATTAGCTGGGGATACCTATTATTGATTTGTTACTGAACTCTGGAGATTTATGTGATCCGAACCTTTTGGTTGGTGAGCTAGTTGATTATGATGGCGTTTGGAACCTCCCGACGAGTTTTCATGCGGCTTTTCCACAGTTGACTACGTGTATTGAGGAGGTGGTGATTGCAATAAACAGGCCGAATGATAGAGTTTGGGTTCATTCAGTCTCGGGCACCATTTCCTATCCAGATTTTTATTTCCATTTATCTACGATGGGTTTGCCTCCGACATGGATTAGATACTTATGGAAGACTTTTATTCCTCTCACACACTCGGTTTTCGCTTGGCGTCTTCTCTTGGGGCGAATACCGACAGATGCCGTCTTGATTAAGAGGGGTTTTTCCATGGCCTCTAAATGTAGAATTTGTGGTAAAGCCTCAGAAACTATCTCTCATCTCTTTTTGACTTGTCCATATGCTGGTGCCATTTGGGATTGTCTGGGAGTTACTTTCGGGATCAGTTTGGATGCTTCGGATTCGGTGGTTTCTATATTTGAGAAGGCTATGAGGGCTTCCTTTAGCACTCAGGTCTTCAATTTATAAACTACTGCTATTATGAGTGCTCTCTCTGCTATCTGGTTTGTTCGGAATCAAGGGCATTTTGGTAATATTTTCATTCCTTTAGCGAATGCTATTATCTAGCCTACGACTAGGGAAGCGAATGCTATTCAAAACGTTCGATGCACAACTCTATTAGTGATCTTTTGGTCTTCAGGAACTTAAGGGTTGTAGGTGTTGCACCTCGGGCTCCTCAGATTATTCATGTTATTTGGTCTCCCCCGTTGATAGGCTGGTTGAAGGTTAATACTGATGGTGCTACTAATGGCAATCTGAGCCCGGGTGGATACGGTGGGTATTTCGTCACTAATAGGGGTTTCATTAAAGGCAGTTTTGCAGTCCCTCTGAACTCGTGTTATGCCTTTGAGAGTAAGCTATTGGGTGCCATTATAGCCATTGAGTATGCTCAAGTATTCGGGTGGGATCATTTATGGTTGGAGTGCAATTCTACTTACATCGCCAACTTATTCATTCGTTGAGAGTCCATTGTCCCGTGGGCCTACAAAGCAAGATGGGTGAACTGCTTCCGTTATGTTTCTAGCATTCATTTTAGGGTTTCACATATCTTCAGGGAGGGAAATATAGTTGTGCATGCTCTGTCGAAGATTGCTGTTTCTTTACTTGGAGCGTAATGGTGGTGGGGTCTTCTAGATTCTTGTACTTCTATGCATTATAAGAATGTCAATGGGTTTGCAAACTATAGGTTTAGAAAGTAGATTGCTTGTACTGTTGCTATCCCAACACTCTTTTTTCTGGATTGAGATTTTCTCCATTTGGGGTTTTTTCTCTTCTTAGGTTTTAATGAGGCCGGCGATGGTCGTTGTTTCGTTTTTGTTTTTTACTTTCCCTGTAACTCATGTACGCGTCGTTTTTCAGGTTCTCAAACCTGCTGTAACTATTATAACTGATGTAATCTTTTTAATTTTAATAAAATTTATTGCTTACTTGGTGTGAGTTTGGAGGGGTGCCAACATAGTTGGGATGTCTCCACCCGGGGTCAGAGGGGTGCCAACCTAGTTAGGATGTCTCTACCTGCCTATCCGGTAAGTAAACTCTTCTTATTATTATTATTATTATTATTATTATTATTATTATTATTATTATTATTATTATTATTATTATTTCTAAAAAAATCGTATTCATCTTGATTTCACGCATTTGGTGGTTAATGATTTTTAAAACTTTTAAGGGCTTTATCTCACATATACGAGTCTGTTATGAGCATGTGGCTTTTTGAATCACTCAATTTGGAGTTATTATGAGAGAGTTATGATTTTTACAAAATAACTAGTTTTTTAAAAGAAAACTGAGTGACTTGTTCCTCAAGTTTTAATGTTTTTCATAAGGTTTCAATTTTTAATATTTTATAACATCTTTTCCCCTTAAATTAATTAAGTTGTAATCGTTTTGGATTTTGAATAATAACTTTTCAATTTAAAACGAATAAGATATTATTTTTCTAAAAATAGAAATTTTTAAAGGTAGGAAGTAAAAATAGTGTGTTATATTGGGTTAGAACATAAATCTTACACTATCTTGTGTTTAGGTTACGAATTGGAGTGTAAATTGAGAACTTTGACATTAAGAGGTCAAGGTAAGTACCATACCCTTATTTGTTAGTTTTATAATATATGTGGTTCCATGAATTATTTGTTTGGCTTGTATGATAGTAGATTTTGGTTGGTCTTCTCTAATTCTATCGATTTGGGATTGTAATTAAAGGATTTTAGCTTACTGGAAATTATAAATATATAATTATTACTAATTTGTATGTATTAATGCTTACTGGAATTTTTCTAGATTAAATGTTATATTGTTATGAAAGCTAAATTTTTGCTTAGAGAATATTATGGATTATGTGTAAATATTTTTCTAAGTAATTATATGTATGTATTTATGCAAATTTGAGATTTATTCTAAAAGTATAAATTACACATGTGATCTTAGCATATGCATATATGAGCATGAAAGCATAATAAAAGGGTGTTATTTTATGCTAAAGAAAATTTAATTTTTGAAAAGTTTTATAAATCTAAAGTGTTTTTTAAAAGTAGTCATGGTCATGCATTATAGACAATATTTGTAAATATGAAAAGAGCCTTTGTATGTGTTTGTACCACTCAAGAGAGGGCTCAATAATATGGTTTATTGAGAGATAAGTTTACATGGACTTATGTAAACGTATGAGTATATGTCGAAAGACTCGTTAATGATCACAATGAGCCATGAGTATCACTCCTTACGAGGGTGTGAGGCAAAACTTAACTTGCATGGCTAGGATGCAAGTGTAATTGTCTCCACTTATACTGTTTTCTCTTAATGGATATGTAATTTCCTTTAAAGTTAGTCTGTGTACTTCTTTGGGAAAGATAAATTGTCGACGGATAATTTGCTTCTTATAAGTGTGCTAAGGGATTGCATGCTTTTATGTGAAAATTAAGTCCTACATCTTTATATATGTGTTTTGAACTAGAATAATATTTGTACTTTGGTTCGAAAAAGAAAATCAAAGTTTTTGAGTATGAAGATTATTTACGGCGATTTATCACACATATCATTATGGTACTTGTTGAGTGACTCGTCACTTATTTCATTTTGTTTGCATGAATGTAGGTGAGAAAATAAATTGATAAAGATTTCTTGGGGCATTGGTGTGGGGAAATAATTGGTGAGACAAACTTGTATGGATTAATACAAATGCTTCCAAAACAAAATAAATATTTTACTTCTATTCAATTTTGTTTAGGACATAAAAGTTTAATTTATGTTTACTATTCATATTATAGGTAGTAAGGACAAATTTTTTAATTTATTTGATATATTATTTTTATTAAAGCATTATATTTTTTGTTTGAAATTCTTAAAGATTAAAAGAAAATGTTTTTATGGCTCTTATTATGTCCTTGTATTTATTTATAAGAAAGAAGTAGCTCTTCTTAGATCGAATCTTAAAGGTTCGATTAAGGAGTGTTATATATTCAACTATGTTCCTATATTAATAAATCCATATAAACTCGTTAAGATCTATGGTTAAGGTTTTTTGACAATGTGCAAGCATCCTTGCACACATTTAAGACATGTAGAGTACAAATACAATCAAGTTCACAAACATACATAGTATTAATTGGATTTCCACATACAGGTAATGGTTCATTCTTAACATGGTATTTAGATTATTAACCTGGTAGCTAATCATATTAAAGCATTAAACAAACTAACTAACACTCAACATAAAAAAGGAAACATAAATTTATTAACACGAAAAATAAATATTCAAGGCTAGGCTACATCATAACCCTTGTTTATGAACTTAGTTCATAATGAAAATCAAAACACAAATCAATATGCTTGAATACTTTATAATCATCAATTAAACACAACAATAAGAAGAATAAGAAGAAGAAAAACTATGAAAGATTTCCAAGGTGGATGGCAGCTAGAATTGATCAAAACCATAGAAGCTTTGTCCTCTCTCTCTTCCTTTCTCTCTTTGTCTCTAAAAAATATGATCTCTTGAATGTTGAACACCTCTTTCTCTAATATTGGAGGCTTTATATAGATAGCAATCAACATTAAACCCTAGGGAATATGTCCATAAAAGCCTAAGACAATTAGAAAACCAAATTAGAAAAGTCATAGTTTCCTAATTTACTTGTGCTAGAAAATCTACGCGCCAGTTAATTTTCATCTGCATTTTGGGGAACATAAACCTTCCAAAATAGTCTATAAAAATATAGATATTAAAGCTACGTGTCATATAGTTCCAACTATATAACATGCCTAAAAAAATATGAATGACTTTCACAATTCTATAGGGACTGCTTCAAACATTATCTTTGACTTCAGATTGGTATTGATTGGCCACTCATAAAATTCTAAAAATTTATCAACAATCCTCAATGTCTTAGCTTTCATTTGCCACTTGTTTCATGTAAAAGGACCTCCTACAATTCAAGTTATAATCAAAAGAGCTTTAACTGCATAGGTTCCAAAATTACTTGAAATTGTTGCTTGGTATTCAAGTAATATGTCTTAAATGTGTTTAATCAAGTTATTTTTCTTCACATGAAATCTTAATAAATCTTCAAAATTAGGTATTGATTTATTCATATTTGCACATCTTTATATTTTCAATTCCCTAATTGAAAATTATATAAAAGACGTAAATACCATTAAATTAGTATAAAAACAAACTAAATGCAAGTAATGAGAAATAAATAAATGGTATATTTCAAGTTTATCATTGATATTTTTCTCCTCAAGTTGAGAAATCCACCTTGAGTCGAGTTAATATTTCCCTCCTCAAGGTGAAACATTACTTGAGTTGAATTGATAATTCCCTCCTTAAAATGAAACATTCCTTGAGTTAAGTTGGTTAATTCTCACCTCATAATGAAATATTAATTGAGTTGAGTTGATAATTCCTTCCTCAAAGTGTAACACATCCTGAGTTAAGTCAATCTTTCCTTCCCAGTTTGGAATTTCATTGGGTCAAGAGGCATGTCCCTCTTCAAGGTGTACCACATCCTTAATCAAGTCAATCTTTCCCTCCCCATGTTGGAATTTCACTAGATCAATAGATATATGCCACTTAAAGATGTAGCATAGCTTGAATCAAATTACTCTTTCCCTCTCCATATTGGCTAGTTATTCCTTAGTTTTTATCAAAATGATATATATGTCGAATTTCTTAGCTAAGCCTATATATTTACCACTTGAGGTTTGAATTTCACATCTTTGAAACTTAAAAGGACATAACTTGAATTGTGCATGTTGAATGAGTTTTTATGCTCTTAATAATGAAGCCAAACATGAAGTATTGATTGTTCATATAAAGCCATCTAAGATGTGGTGTTTCCCACTTAAAGATCTATTGTGATTCTCAATTTGTGGTCACCAAGTAATAGTTCAACATCAATCTAATAGTGAACTATGATTTCCACCTCTATCTTCAAGCAAGATATGATTTTATTTGATTTCATATCTCATATGATAAAAAATAGCAATGCCACACACCAGCCTAGAAGACATCTAACACAAAATGAGTACAATCTTTTCAACAACCATTTTTACTCTCAGGAAAAGTAACTTTCAGATTTATTTAATGAAGCATATATGAGGACTAACCAAGCATACCATGCACTATATGTTTCACCATCTCCATTTAAAGACATTACCATAAATGAATTTCGATATGATCTTATAACTACAAAAGTAATATTAACTCTTTACTCCACTTTATGAAACACAGAGTTATAGTGGTAGTTGGTAGAGATATTTTCCCCACCATTAAATCAAGATCATATCTTTATAGATCTAAAGGCTGAAAATCCAAGTTTATAGAGAAACTCCCATATGGAATAAAATACCATGCAAAAGATTCTTTTCAACTTACAAAGTTAGAGAGGAAACCATTCTAAGGTGTCAAACTCTAGTAGGTTTGCACCACATAGCCATATTATTAAATCCACCATACATATCATGGCACATGTCATGTGGCTTATAAAAAAGAAAGAATATTGTCCTTTCATGCCTCCATGTGCAGCCCATCCAAAAGCCCAGAAAATTACTAAAAAGATTCCTAAAATTACTAAAAAGATAAAGGATATTTATTGTGTAAAAGATAAAAAAGGGAAAAGAAACAAGACCCACTTTCTCTCTAAGCTCTTTCTCTCTTAAAAGCCATCTTTTTCTTTCCCTATTCTCTTAATAATCTCTGAACATTTTATCCATACAAATGATAACTTGACCATCTAATGGTAAACACATGTTACCATATCGACGTGTCCTCTAACTCGTTTGCTCCTCCTTGCAAATTTAAATTACCAAATGGATAAGAGAGCTAAAAAATCAGCCTTCCAAAGACCATCAACAAATTATCCAAATTTTGATGATAGGAAAATCCACCTTTGTGTCGAAAGAATCCACCACCATTCACTTTCTCAAGCTATAGATCCCCCCTCAAATTAAGATGAATTTTTCCTCTTCAAGCAAGAATTATTCCGCCTCGAGTTAAATTAATATTGTCCTCCTCAAGTTTAGATGTCATTTTCCTCATCAAACAGGAATCTCCCCCATGAGTGGAGATGAAATTTTTCCTCTTCAAGTAGGAATTGCACCTCCTCGAGTCAAGTTGATGTTTTCCTCTTCCAATTGGAACTTCCTCCCTTGAGTTAAGATATTATCTTCCTCCTCAGATAATGATTTTCCCTCGAGCTAAGATATTATCTTCTACCTTAGGTATGAACTTCCCCTTCAAGTTAAGACGTTATCTTTCTTCTTATATAGGAATTTTCCCCTCTAGGTAAGATGATCCTTGCCTCTTTAAGGAGAAATCTTCCCCTAGGTTGAGATGGCTTTTTCCTTTTAATGCCAGAGTCACCTTTTGATTTGAGTGGTATTTTCCTTCCTCAAGTTAAAAATCCCACATTGAGTTAAGTTGACATTGTCCTCCTTAGGATAGAGTATCCACCTTAGGTTGAGTTGCTTACCTCATTCCTAAGATGAGAGATCCTACCTTGAGTAACATTTTCCTCCTCAGGTCAAAAACTCTACCTTGAGTTGAGTTTACTACTTTCTTCCTCAAGTCAAAAACTCCCTCCTAAATTGAGTTGTTATTTCCCTTCCCAAAGTGGAATTTCACTAGGTTAAGAAGCATGCTCCTCAAAATTTAGCATTATAAGTTCCTATCTTTTGAAATATGGTGACAGATTTTACTGTACCCACATCAATAATGTAAAAGATTCCTCAGATCTCCTACTAAAGCTCAGGGCATATTTGGTGAAGTAATCAGTTTAAAATAAAAGATTACCTTCAATTTCAAGCAGAGTTCTATATGAGCCACGACCAGTTATCGTTATAACGGGTTTGAGTCTTCTCTAGGAGGCTTCATAGCTAAAAAATTAATTTCCACCTCATGGGCTTTTGTGGAGAGACAAACGGTACAAGAGGTATTTCTGACCTAAAAATAATATGATAAAGCATTGTTCTAGGGAACGTGCACAACCTTTTCTAGTACAAATAATGACCCTTTTCTCAATTTGGACAAAGCATATGGGATGAGAGTAGATAGGCAATGTATGTCAGAAATGCAATGGTACAACTCACTCACATGAGTCTTGAATCCAAAAGTCAGTTTAGTTTCATACTCGTGAAACTATTCTTAAGTAAGGAACTAGGGAGACTATTGTTAAGAATAATTTTTCAAAAGAGAATTACTCAATAATGGAATTCTTATATCGTGGGAATTAACCCTTCACCAAAAAATTTTATAAGCTAAGAATTACTAACTGAAAGGACAGTAAAATGCTCAGCTGAGAATTCCCTCCAGAGTTGGGACGTGATGGTCAATTATGTCCGAAAAGGAGATTAGGGACCACTAAAATTGTTATGTTTTAGAATCACCAATAAGGGGTTGTCACATGGCCTTCCTTGGAGAACAAGAAAAGAAATTTAACTATCCCATACGCCATGTGGCAAGAAGTAATAACCGAATTTCATATAGTATATATATTATGTAATCAATTGTTTTAATACTTTCCTAAATAAATGGGAGTCTATTACCTTGTTGACAAGTAATTAGAATTTAATTATAAAATTTGGTCTTAAAACTAGACACATATTTAGAGGAGTCTAAAGTCTAAAAAGAGAAGTCTAATGATCACAATGTAGCATGGCTATCATTCTTCGCAAGGGTGTGTGGTAAAACTTAACTTAAATATCTAGGATGTAAGAATAATTATCTCTGCTTATACTATTTCCTCTTTATGGTGATGTGATTTCCTTGAAAGTTAGTTTGTGTGCTACTTTGAGAAAAATAAATTGTTGATGGGTGATTTGCTCCTCATAAGTGTGCTTAAGGATTACATTCTCTTATGTGAATGTTACGTCTTACATCTTTATACATGTATTTTGAACTAGAATAATAATTACATTTTTGTTTAAAAAAAGAAATCAAAGTTTTAAGTACGAAGATTGTTTATGACGATTTATCATACACATTTTTGCGTCGCATTGGCATATGCATACGGTACTTGATGAGTGACTCATCACTCGTTCCATTTTGTTCGCATGGGTGTAGATGAGAAAAGAAATTGACAAAGATTCCTTGGAGCATTTGTGTAGGGAAATAATTGACGAAACAAGCTTGAGTATATCAGTACAAACACTTCCAGGACAAAATAAATATTTTACTTTTATTTTATTTTTTTTAGAATATATAGTTTAATTTATATGTTTCCTTTAAGTTGTGGGTACTAAAGACAAAGTTTTTTATTTATTTAATATATTAACTTTACTAAAGTACTTTATATATTTTTGTTTAAAATTTCTAAAGATTAAAGGAAAATTTGTATTACGCCCTTATATTATGTCCTTATATTTGTTTACGAATAAGAAATAGCTCTTCTTAGATTGAATCTTAAAGGTTCGGTTAAAGAGTGTTACAGTTTTTAGTATCAGAGTCAGGTTTGCGAAAACAAAATTATGCTAATCTTACTTGCCTAAGTACCCACCCTCACACCAAGGTATGTTAAGTTTATTATTTAATTTAAATAATTATTTGATTCTATGTTATGTGCTTTTGGTTGTTAAGATGTGTGTGATAGCAAATAAGTTGACTCGTTTATTTAACTTAAGAGATAGGATGTAAGTAAAGAACTAACCCCTAAATGTCAAAAACTTAATTCGGAATCGAAGATGGAAATGAAGGGAACCTTGGAACAAGATCTAACCATACAAGGCAGTGATGAGAAGGTTGTTATTAAAGATTGAGATATCGATGAGAAGGTTGTTATATGGCTACATGATATAAAAAAGCAATTCTATGTGAAGGAGTTTTTGAGTGGATATAAGTTGGTGATATCATTACCTAGTTGTGAGGTTATATATACTGATAGAGAGGAGTTGACTAAGTTTCAACGGAAACATCATAAGGAGATGTACAACCAGTTGGATGACAACTAGTTGTGCACTGCCTATAAGTTGGAATATGTGCGCTTTAATTATGAACTTTAATAAGAAAATGAGGAGGAACTAATCGAAGCCCCCATGAACGAGGAGGAAGATGAGGAAAATCAAGTGGAAGACCCCTCAAGAGAAAAAGAAAGCCCTAAAACTACTCTGAGACCTCCTACCTATAAATATCTTAGTGAATGAGTTATTGGGGATAGTTAGATTATATGTTTAGTAGCATTGTTCCTAATTGATGACGTATTCTTTGTCAAAGATTTTATTGAAAGTAGAGAATTAATCAAATTTTATTGACATTTATTTTAATAAAAAAAAATTCTTCCAAATAGTTTTTGTTTTTCCTTCTAATTAGGTTAAGTTCTCCTTCCTTAAATGGCTTAACCAGCTAAAAATACAAACCAGGCCGTAGGAGGTAGTGTAGAAGGGATAGCATAATAATTACTTTAAGAACTTACCAATGTTGCTAACCAAGGACAATAGCAGCAAGGGGGTATAAATGGAATTGTAAAGCAATTTTAAAGGTCCTATCCTCCAATGTTTGAAGATTTTACTAACCTAATATTGTTTGAAGATTTGGGTTAGGAGGATGGAGAAGGTCCTCATTGTCATAACTTGTACTAAGGCACAAAAAGTTATTTGTACTTCATTTATGCTAAAAAAAGGAGCAAGTCATTAGTAGGATATGACTAAAAGCCTACCATACGGAGGAAAACTCACTGGAATAGGAAAGATTCAATGGATTATTTTTTGAGAATATTTTCCTTTAGACAAGAAGAATGAGAAAGAGGCTTAGTTTATTAAGCTCACTCAAGGGAAACTTTCTTTAGTTGAGTACGAAAGGAAGTTTGAAGAATTGTCTTATTACGCATTGCATCTAATTGATATGGAGGATTGCAAGGCAAAACGATTTGAGGTTAGGTTAAGACCTGACTTTTAAAGAGCTATTGTTGTACTGCGATTACCCACATATGCAAAGGTCCTCCAAAAGGTATAGCTAATAGCTAAGGAGGAGACGGCTACTGAAGTGATAACTAGAGAGCAACGTTCGTCCTTGAATAAAAGGTCATGGGGACATAATAATAAAAGAAAGGGGAATATAAGAAACTGGGATAGCAATAAGAAGCCCAAGGGGGAAGGCAATCAAAGATTGTAACAAGAAGCGCCACTTTCGTAAATGTTTTAGAAAGACTGGTGCTTGTTTTAAGTGCGAAAAGATTAGACATATTATGTAAAATTGTCCTAAAGTTGATAAGTAACAACCGACACAAAAAAAGATTTATGCAGTAACTAAGGTTAATGTTGATAAGGACTTTGTTGTGGTGGTAGGTAAAATTTCTATAGAAAGTTTTGATGTTTAAGCTTTATTTGATTCTAACTCCAAGCATTATTTTTGTCTAGTCATTTTGCATCTAAGTTGAAAATTAAGGCTTCATGTCTTGAATGTGAAATGTATGTATGTAACTTCTGTGTTGAAGTTATGTGAAGTTTGTATTGGAAGCATGAAGCTTCATACCAACTAAATAGTTCTTGATATGTATGACTTTGATGTGAATTTTGAAATGGAGGTTATCTAGGAGTAGCTCTCATATAGCATGTAAAAAGAAACGAGTTTTCTTTAATCCTATAGACAGTCATTATTTTGTATTTGAATGGGATAAAACTAAAACATTACCTCAGTTAATAACTACTATTCAAGCATGAAAGGTTCTGTGTAAAGGTTATTAGGGCTTTGTGGTTAGTGCTTATAACATAGAGTCAATTTCTTTTGGACCCCAAGTCATCTAATTTGTAAGGGATTTCTTAGATATGTTTCCAAAAGAATTACCCGAATTCCATCAGATCGAGAGGTTGAGTTTACAATTGATTAAAGGAGCATAAGGAGTAATTATAAGATCTATTGGATAAAGGTTTTATCCAACTAAGTGTATCTCCATGGGGAGTACTAGTACTATTTGTGAAGAAGAATGATAAGTTAATGTGATTATGTATTGATTATTGAAAGTTGAACAAGATAACAATTAAAAATAAGTATCTACTACCAGGGATTGATGATTTGTCTAGCCAATTGCAAGGAGTTGGTAACTTTTTAAAGATGGATCTTCGATAGGGTTATCACCAATTGAAGATTAACGAGGAAGATAGAGCGAAAAGTGCATTTCGAGTAAGGTATGGCTACTATGAGTTCGTGGCAATACCAATTTTACTAACAAATGTATCATTGGCATTCATAGACTTGATGAATTGAGTATTCTATGATTATATGGATAAGTTTGTAGTTGTGTTTATTAATGACATATTGATATACTCAAAGAATATCGAGGCACATGTAGAGAACTTATGAGCTGTACTATAACGCCTATGAGAAAAGCAACTCTACACTAAGTTTAAGAACTGTGACTTTTAGCTTGAAAGTATTTCTTTTCTTGGACACATTATTTTCAAAGAAGGCATATAAGTGGATTCAAATAAGGTTATAGTTGTGCAAAAATGGAAAAGGTCAACCAATATAGGTGAAGTAAGATGTGTCCTCGGATTGGCAAGCTACTATAAAAGATTTATATAAGAATTCTTAAAGATTGCAATGCCTCTAATGCAATTACTAAAAAAAGAGACCAAGTTTATATACTCTTAAGGAATGTGAAAAGAGTTTTTAAGGACTCAAAAACATGTCATTTACTACACCAATACTCACTACTCCAAATAGTGAAGACAAGTTCATAATTTATAGTCATGCATTAAGGAAAGGACTAGAATGCATATTGATATAGAATGAAAAAGTTCTAACATATGCAAGATGACAACTGAAACTGAATTAATGTAATTATCTTACACATGATTTGGAACTCGTAGTTGTGGTATTTGCACTAAAGATATGGTAGCATTATCTTTATGGTACGAAATGCGATATCTATATAGATTACGAGTCTCAAGTATTTTTTTCATTTAGAAGGAATTGAATATGACACAAAGAAGATGGCTTGAGTTGGTAAATGATTACAACTGCACAATAAATTGCCATATGGGTAAGGCAAATGCGGTAGCTGACGTTTTAAGTAGAAAGTACACAGGTTTTAGTGGCAATTTAGTTACTACTCAACTATACATTTTAGAAGAGCCTAAAAGAATGGATATTAAATTAGTCTCTAATCAATATTCATACATGTTATCAACACTCCAAGTTCAGCCATCGATTTTAGATAAGATCAAAGAAGGTGAAGAGAATGACGTAAGTTTTAAAAAAATTAAGGAACAAGTAGTTTGAGGATAAAAGCTTAATTCCAGACTTGACAGAGATGGAACTCTAAGATTTTGTACTTATTTATGTGATTCAAATGAGTATAAGTTAAGGAGAAAATTTTAGTAGAAGCGCATTGTACGCCTTACATGGTCCATCTTGGAGCTATGAAGATGTATAAAGATATCTCTAAGGTTTTTTGGTGGAATGAGATGAAGAAAGATGTAACAAAGTTTGTGAAACAGTGTTTAATATGTCAACAAGTTAAAATTGGACATCTAAAGTTATCTAGCACATTAAAACCACTGATGATTCCTAAATGGATGTAGGAGCATAATTCCATGAATTTTTTTACAAGATTACCTATGTTTCAATGTGGTAATGACGTCATGGATAATTGTGGATCGACTCACAAAATGGGCTCACTTTTTTACCAATATGAATGACTCACACAATAGAAAAGTTGGCACAACTCTATATGGATGAAATTGTATAACTGCATAGTGTACCTGTGAAGATAATATTAGATAAAGATCCATGATTTACATCATCATTTAGGAAAGGCTTTCATAAAGCGATGAAAATGAAATTGAACCTCAATATGGCTTTTCATCCTCAAACAGATGAACAGTCGGAGAAGACGATTCAAACTCTTAAGGATATGTAATGGGTGTGTATGCTGAATTTCCAAAAAAGTTGAGAAAAATATATTTTTTTAGTAGAATTTGCGTACAACAAAAGTTTCTACACTACAATCAGTATGGCACCATATTAAGCATTATATGGAAGAAAGCATAGATCTCCTATGTAATGACCTCATTTATTTTCGAAACTTTAGTTTTTCGGATGCGTTTTCGGTTAAATCGCGGTTTTACTTTTTTCACCGAAACAAACAGTTTTGGAGTTCCCTGAAAATTTTGTAAGGACTGAGACTACCCTGTGAGGAGTCGAGGGACTTTGTCTACTCATGTTGCCTTGGTCCCGATTTGACCATGATTGACTTTCACTATTCACTATTATATTAATATATTTAATAATATATTTTACTTTATTTTATTATATAATTATTTAATTGACAAAAAGAGTTGGCAATTGGGAATTGAATATTTCATGGCCGACACTACCACTTTTGCTTTACAATTTCATTTATTTAAATAATATATATATAAATATCTTTACTTTATTGTATTTTATTATTAAAAAAAAAGAGATAGCAATTGGCAATTTTATCACTTTATGGCCAACACTCTCTTACTTTTAACCATTTCAATTGTCTTGCTTTTCATTTGCAAGCTAGAGTTAGAGAGAGAGAAAATTTAAGAGAGTGAAAAAAAGTGAAAAGTTGTAAAATTTAGAAAGTTTCAAGTGAAGTGAGGGGCCGGCTGCTTGGGGAGCATTTTGGGAAGGATAGGTTGGTTTTCCAAAGGGGTTTCGGAGGCTTACTTGCTTAAATCAAGGTAGGCAACTTATCTTTGTTTTAATTCCTTACAAATTCCATGTGTTTTATTTGTTTGCTTGATGAATACATGCTTTGATTCCATGAGTTAGATGCTAGATTGAGTTAAATTTCATGTGTATTATGCTATGTGGTGAAACCCCCAAATTATGGGATTTAGGATTTGATGGAAATGTGATTTGAAGTGGGATTTTGATGGTTAATTGCATAATTAATTGAAATTGATGGTGGATTAGTGTATAAACCTTTGTTAATTAGTTGAATTGATGTGAAATGGATTGAATTTGAGCATGTATTGGAACCAGCCATGGTAGAGAAGCCTTGTGCAAAATTTTACAAGAAAGGCCAATTTAGTCTTTTTGCTTGCAAAGGGTATTTTGGAAATTTTCCAAAAAATTCAAGGGTATTTAGGTCATTTTACATGCAAGGAACTTAAATGGGATTTTTAAAAATGTTTAAGGGTACTTTGGTCATTTGCATGTAAAAGATATAATTGAAATTTTAAAAAAGATCAAGGGCATTTGGGTCATTTGATATGTAGGGATATAAGTGTAATTTTTAAATTTATTGAGGGTATTTTCACCATTTTTAATGATAAGGGTAGAGTTGAAAATATTTGGAATTGGAGGGGTATTGTGGTCTTTTCTAAATTCTAAATTATTTAATATACATATATATATTACTATTTGTTATATATATATATATATATATATATATCTATTTTCAATTATTATTATTTATATATTTACAAATACAATTTATTTTATATGTGTTTGTATAATTATAAATATAGTTATATTATACAAAATACATATATTTTATGTACGTATTAATTAAATATATGCAAGTGTATTTTATATAGGTTTATATATATAAATAATTATTTATATATTAATTTGAATATTCAATTAGTGTGCATTTGTGAATATGTTTATATATGGGGGTGTATATATATATATAAGTATGTGTATGCATAAATTATATTTGTATGCATGTATACGTGTATATATATAAGGGTGTGTACATATGTGTTTATATATATGGATATGCATATGTGAATGTGTATTTACGTGTATATATTTTCATATATGTATTTATTTATATATGTGTTTATAATTGTGTCCTAAATGCGTATGTTAATGGAATTTATTAACTCTGTTGTTTTACCGAGGGTAGAATGGTAATTAACCATATGTCTATTGATGAGTATTTTGGTAATTTTCCATTTACTTGAGGGGTATCTTGGTAATTTCTGACATGACCAATGACATATCGGTAATTACATCAGTATGGTTGAACAACTTGTAGTCGTTGATTGAGCAGGGGCATTTCGATAATTACGGATGTTGGAATAGGACGGTTGGTAATTATGTATTTTACTGTGTTGCTTAGCTTTACTTGTGTATTGTGGCATGAGCATTCATTTGCAGAGAGCAATTTTGGTGGTTTATTATTTTATGTGAAATAAAAGATTTTTCCCTGTGGGTTTGTATTTTCAAAAATTGGTTGTACGATGAGGTCCATGGTTCAAACCCTATTTTTAGTCGCTCTGTGAATCACTAACCACAGAGGTGTGGTGTTTTGTGCACGAAACGCGGAAAGATAGTGGTTTTTCGGTTGAAAAATAAAAGAGGAAAAAATAATGATTTTATGTGTATAGAGATACACTACATGACATGGCATTTGCATTTGTATATGGTTGCCTACTGAGTATTTTCCACTCACAGTTGTCTGTCCTGTGTGACAGATAAGTCCAAAGCCGAACAGTAGGGCTTAGCGGGGTGCGGACTGGAGGGTGTAGTATAGTACACTGTTCTTCTGCATTTGGTTTGTTATATTTTGGGCAATGATATTATGTTTATTTAAATACTACATTTTCATTTGTGGTATGGGTGTGTAAACTTTATTTTATTTTAAAGTATTACTGTTTTTTATGGGGTTTGAAAAACGGTCTCAAAGAGTAAAGGAAAGTCTCTGATTTTATTGTGTCTTTGTTCAAAAGGTTTTAATCAAATCAAATTTTTTTAAAAAATATGGTAATCACACCTTACTCGGTAACCTAGGCTTGGGTGAGGAGGTGTTACATCCTGTGCATTGGAATGAAGTTGAAGAAAGAAGATTACTTGGATCGGAGATTGTACAACAAATAAATGAGATGATTAGTAAGATTAAACAAAGGAGAAAGGTTGCACAAGATAGACAGAAAAGTTATACTAACAATTGAAGAAAAGATTTGGAGTTCGAAGTCGAGGATAAAGTTTTCTTAAGATCGCCCAATGAAAGGGGTAATGAGATTTGGAATTAAGAGCAAGTTAAATCCATAATTTATTAGACCCTTCAAAATATTGAAAAGAGTTGGAGATTTGGCATACCGTTTGATGTTACTTTCGAAATTGGCAAGTGTATATGATATATTCTATGTATCTATATTGTGAAATTACTTACATGATCCTTCGCATGTTATTGAGTATCAAACATTGGAGGTAAATGATAACCTTAAATATGAAGAGAAGCCAATTAAAATTTTAGATGGAAAGGATCAAGTGCTTAGGACAAAGACAATTTCATTAGTTAAAGTTTTGTTGAGAAATCACGTAATTGAAGAAGTAACATGGGAATGGGAAGATAAGATGAAGTCAAATATCCAAACTTATATGAGTAAGTATTTTCTGTAATTAAGTGCAAATTTTTGGGACGAAATTTCTTTTTAGGAGGGGTATTTGTAATGACCACAATTTCATATAATATATATATATATATATATTATATAATCAATTGTCTTTCCTAATTAAATGGGAGTTTGCTACCTTATGGACAAGTAATTAAAATGTAATTAGCAAATTTTGTCTTAAAATTAGACAAATGTTTAGAATTTAAGTTAAATTAGGAGTCTAAAGCCTAAAAGGACAAGAAAGTTTAAACCTAATAGGATTATATTCCTCTTAAAATCCTAGGAAACCACATCTATATAAAGGAATATAGAGTGACTGAAATTTATTTTCAAGACATTAGAAAATGAATATAATTAGAGAAAAGGAAAAAAAGAATATTTAGAGAAAGCAAGGAGATAGAAGAGGTGAATTGGCTAGGGTTCGTGCAAGTTTGTTTGTGGAAAAAACCAAAGGTGGGTTTGATTCAAATAGATTTTTTTATTATTTCTAAAAAAATCACATTGATTTTAATTGCACGTTTTAGGTGGTTAATGATTTTTAAAAATTTTGGGGATTTATGTTAGATAGATGGGTCTATCATGAGCACGTGGCTCTCTGAATCACTCAATTTGAAGTTATATTGAGATTTAAAATTTTCACAAGATAACTGGTTTTTTAGAGGAAAAAAAATTAGGTGACGTGTTTCTCAGGTTTTGATATTTTTATAAGGTTTTGATTTTTAATATTTTGAAGCATATTTTCCCTTAAAACTAATTAAGTTATGATCATTTTAGCTTTTCAATAATGAATTTTCATTTTAAAACGAATAAGATATGATTTTTCTAAACTTGCTAGGCTTTTAGAAAAATGAGATTTTTCCAAGTATGAAATAAAATAGTGTGTTATATTGGGTTAGAACACAAAAACTTGCACTACCTTATATTTAGATTACGAATTGAAGTGTAATTTAGAAACTTTTACATCAAGGTGAGTATCACACCCTCATTTGTTAGTTTTTGCATATAATATAGGTGGTTCTGTAAATTATTTGCTTGGCTTGTATGACCTTAGAATTTGGTTGTTCTTCTCTAATTTTATCAATTTAGGGTTGTAATTTAATTGGCTTTTGTTTTCTAGAAATTTTAGGTGTATAACTATAATTATTTAGTATGTGTTAAAGCTTACTGTAAATTTTAAGTGTACAATTATTGTTACTTTGTATGTATTAATGCATACTAGAATTTTTCTGGATTAAATGATATATGTATATTATATAGTTATGAAAGCCAAATTTTTTCTTGGAAAATATTATGTGTTATATACAAGGATGAAAATATCAGTATCGACGGAAATATCGATAGTAAAAAAATATGGAAATATCAGTGGAAATATCGATATCGATAAAACTTTAAAATAAATAATAAAAATTAATAAAAAAATATGAAAATTTTCAATGAAATTTTAATATATGTTAATTTATTAAATGTTTTATCAATTTAACTAAAAAAATTAAAAAAATATTGAATATAATTATATTTTTTATAATTAAGAAACCTATAGTAGTCATTAACAGTAATAAAAATGTACTGTGTTTTATAATAAATTATTCATTAATTATAATAATGATATAAATACATAATTATTTAAATATAACTCAATACCACATAGAATTTTTTTATGGTTGAAAAATATTCACTTTCTTTCGTATCTTCATTTCCACTAGTGTATTGAGAAAAATATTGATCAAATGGCACATCTCCTTGATAATTTTGCATATAATTATTAATATGTCAACCATATGGATCTAGTATTATATGTGATTGTTAATGACAATCATAATATAAATATGATATTGGTTAGCTCTCTATATGTATCATATCCATATAAATTGTAAAAATATAAATTAATTATTAATTTATTAGAATTTGAAAAGGATAATATGCTTCATGATTTGTACAAGTATAAATTGTACAAAACAAACTCTATACAATATATGAAACGTTGAAAGCATATAAGTATAATAATTACAATTTTAAAAAAATACTAATATTGTACTTAATAGTTAATACGGATATTTTGAAAATTTTTATGGAAATTTCGATGGAAACTATGGAAATTTTCATGGAAATTATGGAAATTCTGACCAAATTATGAAGGAATTGACATTGAAATTTTAACGGAAACATCGTGGAAATATTGGAGAAATATCGAAAATATCGATGGAAATTATAGAAATTATAACCATTTTCAATTTTCGTTGATGGATAATATCCATACCCTATGAAAACGAAAATATCTACAAAATTTCGTAGATATTTTTTATTTTTTCATCCTTGGTTATATATGAATGTTTTATATGTAATTATGTGTATTTATTAATGCAAATTTGAGCTTGATGCTAAATGTATAAATTACATGTGTAATCTTAGCATATGCATACATAAGCATGGAAACATAACAAAAAGAGTTTTATTTTATACCAAAGAGAGTTCGATTTTCAAAAAAATTTATAAAACTAAAGTGTTTTTGAAAAGAAATAGTCATGGTCATACATTGTAGGCAAAGTTTGTGAATATGAAAGGAGCCTTTGTATGTGTTTGTTCGGTTTAAGGGAGGGCTCAATAATCCGGTTTATTGAAAGATGATTTTACAAAGGCAAATATAAACGTATAAGTATATATGAAAGGACTAGCTGATGATCACAATGAGGCATGACTATCACTCTTTGCGAGGATGTGTGACAAAACTAAATTTATATAATTTTGATTAATTAATTGAAAAACTGTGATAACAACTAAAATAATAAATGTCGAATTGAATTTTATAAGAAATAATGTTTCTGCTCAAATAATTAATTGTGAATTTTTTATTTTATTATTATTTTTTCTACTAGACAAAGATAATTTATTCTTGCTTCAAGTAGAGTGTGCTATCAATAAAAAGAAAAATATATATATGTTAAAATGAAAACTCTCATAAAATCATGTGATTTTCTTCACTACAAGTTTTTGTCGAATTAAAATATAATAGAACATGGGCATTGGATCATATAAATCATAAGTCTCCCTTTACAGAATAGTTAAAGCCACTGTTTTTAGACCGATTAAAATTGTATAGGACACCAATCCATATGAAAAATATAGTGTTTGGATTTAGTGTAATGGGTTGGTCCACAACATGTTAAGGTCTATTAAATTAACGGAAGGTTAACAATGAAAACCATTTAAATGTTAAGAAGGGTATTTTAGTAATCAAATCAAAATATAGTAATTATAATTTTGAATTTCTATTTAATGATTAATGAAAAGTATTGAAATATATATATATATATATATATATGCATATAGGGTCATTTATATATAATACTATTTAATTATTTTTCTTTTATAATTAGTGATAATAAATATATAATTTAAAAATTAAATATATATTAACGTACTAACGGGTTAAATAATGAGTTATACGTTAATTTAATAAATATATTTGGATTTGTATATCTTTAATTATGTTTGAATGAAGAAAATTTGACTCAAATATAAATACCATACTACTTGAATTCCTTTCCACCTATTATCAAATCTAACAGTTTCTTAAAGTACAATAAAGCCTCTCTGTAATTATATTATTGAACCAAATAAATTTTATTATTATAAAGATATTATAATTCAATAGAGGTCTAATTAATTTTTTTCATTATTTTTACTTAGTTATTTATAGTGCAAGTTGCATAGAAGTAAAATATATAATAATTAATTAATGTAGCATTTTAAATCTCAAAACATATGTATATTAATAAAAAAATATTGATATAGTTTCAAGAAAATAATTAATATATCCATATAGTGTTAGAATATGTAAAATCATATTAAAAATCTAAATTGTATTCTCTTTAATGTTTTTTTAATATAAACTTAATAAATACATATTGATGAGTTACTATGTACCTGCAAATTCAAAAATATGACGGAAACTATAAAACATAAATTATTGTCTCAAACAACTTTAGATAAATATTTTATTTCATCTTAAACTTTTAATGTAATAAAGTATATATTTTTTGCAATATATATAATTACTATTATTGGCAAGATCATACCCGGAATGGGTCCTACTTCGGAAAAGTTCTACTAAAATTTCTATAAAAATTTTAGTAGAATCTCCCTTAAAACTTAGACTAACTCAATTTGTACTTATAAATAAAATCATTTCCAAAAACATACATTCAGTGGTCACAGCAAATACCACTGGATTTTCCACAACAGATTAACTAGTAAACATGATAAATTTCAAAAATAACAAGAAATCTAATATACAATACAGTGTAGTATCGACTTGGGATATTATCAAAGCAATTTAGATGATTCTTCAAAAATAGTTAAAAAAATAAAATACATAAGTAAAATTTAAAAGAAAATCAAAACTGGATTGCAATGATAACATAAAGTTCTTGAGCTATGGAATGAAAATACGGTGATACCTTGCATGGAGATTCAACAATAGTCAACTAAAACCCTATAGAAAATCTAAATAAAATAAAAACTAAAATTAATGAGACAAACTTAATGTGTGAATCTATTAAAAACAGTGTAAATAACTTATATATAACAACTTAAATAAAATATATTCAATAACTTACATACTTAAAAACCTCACCCTAACAATTTTAATAATAATATGAATAACAATAATAATAATAATAATAATAACAATAATAATAATAATAAAAATAATAACAACAACAACAACAATAATAATATCCTTAATAAATGAAATTTAATAATCACAGTAAATAGCAATACGAGAAAATTTAAAAAAAAAATGAAAATTTTGTACACCAAGATACAACCCAATTCACAAGGGGAGGGGGAAATTGTTATACTATCCTTAGCATCGCAAGGTATAGCAGAGATGGATGGGAAGGGGAAACCATCATACTACTTTTGTCGTTCAAAGGCGTATCAAAGATGCATCATCGACCAACTTCGTGCCTCGTGTAGATAAACGAGGGGATGAAATGCATATTAGTCATAGTCCAGCCTATGCGCAAGGGGAACAAAATACTTATATCATCATCAAATCAATAACTGTGTTTAGCGACAAATGACGTACATCAACAAAAAAATATATAATGCAAAAAAATGTCCACAGTATGAAAGCATATCTAGCAACCAAACTCAATATCTTTTTGTAACCGCACAAAATATAAATTCTCCAAACCATATTTAATAATTAATATGTATTAAAATAAATGTTCCTCGTAATAATAGTCATATGCGTACCATTAAAATAAATACTCAAATATATTGAAAATTATTGAAATTAACAATTAATAGTAATACTAAGACATAATAAAATTAATATAAAGAAATAAGTAAAACTAAAGTTTAATCCACCCATAGATAGGATCACTGTTGATCTTCAGGTGTATCCATTTCCGAGCCCGCATAAGCTGCAGGTCCTAACCAATAACAAAATATTTCCCTTTAATTCCATTTAATGCAAATTAATAGACTCTATACTTAAACAACCCCAATTTATAAATATTGCACAAATAATTCGAGATTACCATCAGAAATGCGAATTCTTCCACCAATCAACCAATTCTAGCAAATAAAAACATCCACCATCCTCAATTATATCCATAGCATCTTAAAACTACTAAATTGCTCCAAACAATACCAATTGAACTCAAATTAACAAAATCCCACAATTACCCCTAAATTTGTGGTTTTTCACAAACATTCACCAAAATTGACATATTATACGTCAAATTGAAACCCACAACTCAAAGATCAAGAATATACCTTTAATTTGGTCAGAAAGTGGCGGTTCTAATTAGGTTTCATGATTCCTACAAAATGAAAGGTTTTCAACGAAAAAACAAACTCGGATTTAAACTTAAGAAGTCGAAAACAATAGGAAATAACTCATTTTTGGCCGGAAAACTCACCGAAAACTAAAAATGAAGGAGAGAGAAGGTCGCCGGCATCCACGTAGTTTTCCCACAACGATTGTTTCTGAGTCGTGACCAGCCAGAAGGGTGCGTCGACATCTACCGGTTCTGGTGGTGGCACACGTGCACTTAACTGGCCAACGATGGTGGTGAGGTAAGCTGATTTTTTATGGTCCTAGTGAGAAGAAAAGAAAAGAAGAAAGAAAGAGAAGAAGAGAGAAAAAGAGGCTCAGGTCTGCAGGGGAAGAGAAGAAGAAAGAAGGAAAAAGAAAAAAAAATGTAAGTGGGACCCACAGTCAAAACCGATTACTACAATATAACCCTCTTAAAGTAAATTTTGTCCACAAAATTTGTACCTCACTACTAAAAAAGATACGAATATTGAGCCCACACTTGTTGCTCAGATTCTTAAGTGCCCTCCTCCATAATATGATTCTTCCATAAAACTTTCACAAAAGGAATAGTTTTATTACGAAGTACTTGTTCTCTCCGATCAAGAATCTGAACCGGCTGTTCTTCATACGACAAATCATCTTCTACTTCAATTGTTGGAGTTTCTAGCACATGAGATGGATTTGAAATATACTTGCATAATATAGATATATGGAACACGTCATATATTCGAGAAAGCTCCGTCGGTAGGGCAAGCCTATAAGCAATTGGACCAATTCTTTCAACAATCTCATAGGGCCTAATAAATATAGGACTTAGCTTCCCTCTTTTTTTAAATCGAACCATACCTTTCCACGGTGACAATTTTGAAAATACCCAATCATCAACGTTATACTTAAGGTCTTTCCTTTAATTATCCGCATAACTTTTTTGTCTATCTTGAGCCGCTTCCAATTTGCTACGAATTACTTTAACTTTTTTGATAGTCATCTGCAAAAAATCAGGCCCTATAACCTTCATTTCCCTAACCTCATTCAAACATAAAGGAGTTCTACACTATCTCCCATATAATACCTCAAATGGTGTCATACCAATACTTGAATGATAGCTATTATTATAGGTGAACTCTATTAATGGTATATGAGAGTCCCAGTTTCCTTTAAATTGTAAAATAGAGGATCCTCCAAGGTCTGAATAGTCCTCTTTGATTGTCTATTTGTTTGAGGATGAAAGGTTGTATTAAAATGTAATTTAGTACCCAAACCTGGAGATGAATCGTGTATCCCGATCCGATACAATAGATATAGGTACACCATGTAACCTTACAATTTCTTTCACGGATAAATTAGCAAGTTTTTTAAGGGAATAAGTCTTTCTAGCAGGCAAAAAGTGAGCAGAATTGGTAAATCGATCAACTACCACCCAAATTCCATTATATTGTCTCTGAGTACGGGGAAGCTTAAATAGAAAATCTATAGTGATGTGTTCCCACTTGCACTCCGGAATAGGCAATGATTGTAAAAGTCCTGAAGGCTTTTGTCTTTTTGCTTTTACTTGTTGACAAATCAGACACTTGGAAATAAATTCAACAATTTCTCTTTTTATTCTTGGCCACCAATAATGATCCCGTGAGGTTCGTTAAATTTTTTTACTTCCAAGGTGCATAACATAAGCAGAATTATGTGCTTCATTAAGAATTTCCTTCCTTAGTTTTTCATCAGCAGGAACACAAAGTCTCGTATCCATAATTAATGGTTCATCTCCTATAATAGAAAAATCTACTCTTTGACCCAAATCAACTTCACTTCTAATTTTTATCAACTGAGAATCAGAAAAGTGTGCTTCATGAATTTGATCAATATGTGTTGGTCAAACTTGAAAACTAGCCAATAGGCTTCAGTATCACCCAATTCCAAGCTAACTCCTACCCTTCTAAACTCAAGAATCAAAGGTTAATGAATTGTTTGAACATGCACTAAAGAGCCTATAGTCTTCCTATTTAAAGCATCAGCAACCACGTTGGCTTTTCCTAGATGATAATCAATAATACAATCATAGTCTTTAATCAATTCCATCTATCTCCTTTGTCTAATATTCAACTTTTTTTGTGAGAAAATATACTTAAGGCTTTTATGATCCGTAAAGATTTGACATATTGAGCCATAAAGATAATGTCTTCAAGCCATTAAAGTAAAAATTACTGCTGCAAGCTCCAAGTTATGAGTGAGATAATTTACTTCATGTCTTTTAAGTTGTCGGAAAGCATATGCAACCACATTTTCATGTTGTATGAGAATACAATCTAAACCCTGATGAGATGCATCACAAAATACCACAAAACTTCATTACCATCAAGGAGGATTAAAACATGCGCTGAGGTCAACCTTCGCTTAAATTCTTGAAAACTTTGCTCACATAAATCCGTCCATTCAAACTTTACCCCTTTCCGAGTCAAATGATGAAGTGGGGCTGCTATCATAGAAAAACCTTCAACAAAGGAAACTTTACACTTCAATAACACTTGTAGGTTTTTCCCAATTCAACACAGCTTCCACTTCATTTGGATCCACAAATATACCTTCAGCAGATATAACATGTCCCAAAAAGACCACTTAGTCCAACCAAAACTCACACTTGCTAAAATTAGCATAAAGTCTATGCTCCCTTAGAGTTTACAATACCCAATTTAAATGCATCTCGTGCTCAACTTCACTTTTAGAATATATCAAAATATCATCAATGAAATGATCATAAACCAATTGAAGAATAAGTGAAAAACTCGGTTCATCAAATACATAAATGTTGCAGGAGCATTTGTAAGTACAAATAACATAACCAAGAATTCAGAATGATGATACTGAATTCGAAATGCAATCTTAGGAATATCAGATTTTCTAATTCTCAACTGATGATATCCCGACCTTAAGTCAATTTTGAGAATACTTTAGCACCCTGTAGTTAATCAAATAAATCATCAATGCGAGGTAGTGGATACTTATTACGAATTGTTACCTTATTCAATTGTCGGTAATCAACACATAATCTTAACAATCAATCTTTGTTTTTGACAAACAATATTGATGCTCTTCAAGGTGATGCACTAGGACGAACAAATCCTTTATTTATCAAATCCTGCAACTGAATCTTTAACTCATTCAATTTTGTTGGGGCCATCCTATACAGCGGTGATGAAATAGGATTAGTACTCGGGGTTAAATCAATGGTAAAATCTGTCTCCCTTTCATAAGGTAAATCAGGAAGATCATTCGAAAACACATCTGAAAAATCTTGTATCACATGAATATCTTCAAGTTTCATTCCCTTAATTCGAGTATCCACTACATGAGCCAAAAACCCTACACAACCTTTACATAATAAACATTGTACTATAAATGCTGAAATTAAACATATAATGGAAATCCTGTGATCACCATAAAATACTACTTCTGGCAACCCCGATATTCTAAAAATAACCTCCTTGTGAAAACAATCCATCGATGAATGATTTGCCTCAAAAAAATTCATTCCAAAAACAACATCCAAACCCTCCAAATCTATCAAAATTAAGTTTGCTTCTACAACCAACCTACCAATAACGAAAAGACATTTCTTTAACATTTATGTGGACCATAAAGAATTCCCTATAGGTGTGATAACTTCCAACTTCATATATAAGGATATGGGTGGTATATCAAATTGTGCAACAAAACTACGTGATATAAAAGAATATGTGGTTCTAGAATCCATAAAAACATATGCATCTGTTCTAAGAATAGATTAATGTACCTGTCACCACATCTGGAGTAGTTTGTGCATCTTTCTATGTCATGCCAAATACCTTTCCTTGACTCAAAGGTCATCCATGTCTACTACTACTCTCATGAACTAGTGTGGACTATGTTCCACTCAAAGATGCACCTCTCTGTTCAACCTAAGCATCCTGCCTTCTTCTACCACTAAACTGCTTAGGGTGTACACCTGATCCAGAGAATCATGAATCAAACTCATGGGTCCCCATATTGTTGTGAACCAGAAAAGGACAATCATTCCTGAAATGTCCAGACTGTTCACAATGAAAACATCCATCACTCCTCTAACAAGGCTTGCTATGATATCTGCCACACAAAGTACATACTATCCAAGGACTACCCCCAAACTATGGTTCCTGATGTGAACTATTGTCAGAATGATTGGACTACTGTCATGATCTCATGTCACGACCACTATTCTATCTTGACTGAACATTTTGGTTAAATCTGGGCCCTCTGAACCCACCACTGCTCGAAGATCTTGAGCTGTAACTTCCTCTCTTCGAAGATCATTGACTGGGAGTACCTGAGCAGTGCCTCAGCAAGATCGGTGGTGCCATTAAAATTCGTAGCACCTAATTTCATAGCTACTTGAGCTAATGGTCTTAGTTGGGTACCTATATTTAACGTCTTCGCAAGACACTCCAGTACATCATCACACAAAGCTAACCCACCAACACTATCAACTGACCCCGAAGGGTTTGTGGTCCTACTGCATCCACATCTTGGAGGCATCACCAATATGATACTATACAGAATGAAATAATTTCAGTCTTCCCAAAAATAATAATCAATTAGAGAATACAAGGACTTTTCAAAACCACAAAGAAAAGTTTATCTCAAAGATTTAAAACTTTGCACAATCATGTATAGGTCTATAGGAAACAAAAACTTAATGCTTTGATACCAAGTTGACAAGGCCGAACCCGAGATGGGTCCTACCTCGGAAAAGTTGTGCTAAAATTTCTATAGAAATTTCATCAGAACCTCCCCTAAAACATGAACTAACATAATTTGTACCTATAAATAAAATTATTTCCGAAATTATACATCCAGTGGTCACAGTAAATACAACTGAATTTTCCACAACAAATTAACTAGTAAACATGATAAATTTAAAAAATAACAAAAAATCTAACATACAATACAATGTGGTACCGATTTGGGATATTATTAGACCAATATAGATGATTTTTCAAAAATAGTTAAAAAAACAAAATACGTAAGTAAAATTTAAAAAGAAAATGAAAACTGGATTACAATGATAACAAAAACTCTTGAGTTATAGAATCAAAGTGCGGTGATGCCTTACGTGGAGATCCAACCACAGTCAACTGAAACCTTACTAAAAATCTAAATAAAATAAAAACAAAAATAAAAATTAATGTGACAAACTCAGTAAGTGGATCCATTAAAAACAGTGTAAATAACTTATATATAACAACTTGAATAAAATATACTCAATAACTTACTTACTTAAAATCTCACCACCCAAATGAAAATTCTTCCACCAATCAACCAATTCTCTCAAACTAAAACAACCGGCATCTTCAATTATATCCATAACACCTTAAAACTACTAAAAATTTTCCAAACAACACCAATTAAGCTCAAATTAATAAAATTTTGAAATTACCCATAACCCTTAAATTTGGGGTTTTTCACAAACTTTCATTGAAATTGACATATTATACGTCAAATTGAAACTCACAACTCAATGATCAAAAATATACTTTTTGTTTGGTCGAAAAATAATCGGTTTGGCCGGAATCTCCCTAAAAAGTGGCGGTTCCAATTGGGATTCGTGATTCCTACAAAACAAGAGATTTTCAGCTAGAAACAAGCTTAAATTTGAACTTCAAAGGTCAAAAACAGTAGGAAATGACCAATCCTTGGCCGGAAAACTCACCAGAAACTAAAAATGGAAGAGAGAGAATGTTGCCGGCGTCCACGTAGTTTTCCAGCGACGACGACTGTTTTTGGCTCGTGATCGGCTAGCTAGAGTGCGCTAGCAACTACTGGTTCTGGTGGTGGCGCACGTGTACTCAGGTGGCCGACGATGGTGGTGAGGTGAGCTGATTTTCAACGGTCCCAGTGAGAAGAAAAGAAAAGAAGAAAAAAGAAAGAAGGAGAAGAAGAGAGAAAAAGAGGCTCGGGTCTGCAAAGGAAAAGAAGAAGAAAAAAGGAAAAAGGAAAAAAAGGTAGGTAGGGCCCACAGTCAAAACCGATTATTACAATTATGTAGAGGCAAAAATTTTTAAGACGAGACCTAAAAAATTTATAATTTATTACAATGTAAAGTTTATTACTATTTATAACTAGTCTAAGTCGAGACCATAATTTTTTATTATTACATAAATGTTATTCTTACATAGAGTATCACTATATAGAGATTTTACTGTATTTTAAATCTTTCTCCCCTAATAATAGTGGCAATTTGCCTTCCTTCGCCTCGAATGGAGGGAATTCCTCGTCCAATCTAGTTTGTGGGGTGGGAACAAGGTAAAAAAAATTGCCCCAGGGTTAGGGTGATGCATATCCCTTCCCCACCCGTTTATATATATTTTATATATTTAATATATATTATATATTTTATATTTGTTAAATAGGGTTAATATCATTGACCTTCCCTGAGATTTGCCCTAAATACAGTAAGATCCCAGCAACATCGTTTTTAACTTATTACCTCCCTTGTCGTTAGTTAACAAACGTAAGAAGTTAATAGTTAAAAGGTAATTCTGTCATTGCACCTTAAACTTTTTATTAAATAAAAAAAATTTATAAACCTAAAAAAAAAAACTCTCTTCCTCTTGTTTCCCGCTGCACCCACTTCAGCCCCAAACCCTTCTCTCTTCCTTACCTTTTTTCTCTCTTTCTGCTCTTCTCCTATGATAGATCATCATGGCAACATAACTCGGTGACCATGGTAGAATGGGTAAAGTGTGCACGTATTTGGTGCTGATTTTCGTGTGTGTATATATACGGCTGGGTTTGAATGGTCGTGGAGGCCACTAGGTTGGTTGGTTCAGAATGAGATTTTTCTGTTGGAGATTCAATCGACTAAACAGAGTATTGCACTAGGATTTTCTTCTTCTTTGGAGAGTGGGTTATGGTGATGACTATATTTGTGTACTTTTTATTATTGGAGACGACTGTATTTGTGTACTTTTTATTGTCGGAGACTACCAATGTGTAGATTGAGCAAATAGAGAAGGTGTGGAGCTTCACTACCTGCAATATACGAATTCAATAGCCTCCTCCACTTTTTTTCATTTTTGCTATTTTATTCATCTTTCTCCTTGAAATATGCCTCAAATTGCTGGAATATTTTCCCTTCCCAGATTGTTTTCTTCATTTTTTGTTTGCAGTTCAGGGAGAAAGAGAATAAAAAAAATGAAGCAATGGAGAAGAGGAAAAAAAAAAAGGAAAGGAAGAAAAATCGACGGAGAAGAGGAAAAAAATGGAAAAGGAAAGGAAGAACAAAAGTAACGGAGAAGAAAAAAAAGGAAAAAAAAATGGAGGAGACGAAAAAAAATAAAAAGGAAAAAGAAAAATGTTATTCAATTATTAAATTATATATATTTTTATATATCACATGTTATAGTATAATTGTACCATGTGTATTTTAAAATTTTAAATTAATTATTAACTTATATAATTTTTAGTGTCATGTGTTATTTTTTAATTGCTCAAGGATATATAAATTATTTTATACAATTACAGCTGTATTTAAAAGCAAAATATATATTTTATCAGTCAACCAAATCAAACTGTTAATTTTAACACCGTTATAAATAGTATTTATATAATTTTAATATTAATAGGCGCCGATTGTATTTACCCTAAATGTAAAAAATAATATATATAATTTACCCTTTTAAAATATTTATATTTTTATTAGCTATTTATAGTTTATTTTTTAAAAATATTATATATAAACTACATACACTTTTTATTTTAAATATAATAATATTAATATTAATAAAAATAAATATATTAATATTATAAATAAATAAATATATTTACAAAAATAAAATAAAGAAAGAGGAAGGGGCACCGGGAATCCCCACCCCGTGATAAAAAATACCCGCGGCGCCGCCTCCCAAAAAAATAGAATTTTAAACGTAAATAGGGCACGGAAATCCCCATCGATGCGGGTGTTCGCCCATCCCGGTTGCCATCTTTAGTGCCCCGTGTACCAGAAAGAAACGCAGAGTCACTCATGCCGTATTTTGCCAGCTAAGTTACGCAGGCCCGGATCCGGATCCGGATCCGGATCCAGTTTTCCTTGTTGCTGATTTAAATCTGATTGTCGTCCATCCAATGGACCTAAATATTTCGACTAAAACTCTGCGTTTCAGCATACACATCGTATCCGTCCGTTAACTTTTAATCTGTTCTTTCGATTTAAATATTAATTCGTACCATTGGGAACCATTATCGCTTCTAAGTTTAGAAACTTTCAGACTTCGCCACTTGTGATAATTTTGTCGGTGCACATGTCTGGGTCCCATTTTGTCCTTCGCAGGGACTGGTTTACGTCAGCATTCTTCTACGATCTACAAAGCTTGCCAATTTTCCTTTCGGATCTAACAGTACTCATCACTAAGCTCCACTGCACTCGAGCCCTAGCAGAGCACATTTTCGCTTATTCTTCTCCAAATTCTAGGGCTTCTGTAATTCAGATCGGAGCGAATCGTAGAGTAAGAATGTGATGTAGTTTATTATAAAAAAAAAACAGTTTTTTTTAGGATTCGATGGTCCCTAATATGGATTGGACGTGGTACGAGCCATTGCCAAGGGTTCCAAGGAGGGTCTGGTTAGGGTTTCAAAAATCTATGGGTGTCCTCGTGGGTGGGAATCACACTTCCTCCAGGTTTTGCACTCGCTAATCTTCTCTCTCAAATTCTCAATTTGGCTTTTCTCTCTAAAAAAAACAAATTTTCTGAATAGTTGTAGAAAGACGAAATTTTTTACTCTCTTCGATTTGCTCAAAATCTCTGATCGTGAAAGTCCGGTCCTTTACGCAATTCTCAGAGACAAATTGTGAAAAAATCCATGGAATTGAAGGCTGCGAAATTCCAGATCCTTCATGGGTCTATAGCGAGGCGTGTCCTTTTTCGCGCTTTCATGTTTGCCTCTGCTATTTCCATCGTTCTGTCGCTGCACATTTTGTCCGGCCCCTATTTGAAAATATTCTCATCTGCAACCGTCGGCGACTGTGTCGCCATGCATCTGGGTAATCCCACCGCCAACTTCACAGCCGGTAGGTTTCTGTTTCAGGGCCGGTTTATCAATCCCATTTGGGGTTCATTCGAGCCGACCAAGTGTGAGGAAGCTGTGAATTTGACTGTCACTGTAGTCAGAGAGCTAGTGGGTAAGCAACTCTTGAACTATGGCGCTAAAGCTCTCTGCGTCGGAGAAGGGTCGGACTCGGCCGTGTCGGTTCTGCGAGATTTGGGATTTTCCAACGCTCATGGTGTTGAAGAACACCGAATTTTCTTGCTCAAGCGCAAACGGTTCGTGCAATTGATTGATTACGAAGAAAAATCCTTTGATTTTGTATTCTCCAGGGATCTAGACAAGGTTTCTGTCCCTGCGCTTCTCGTGCTCGAGATCGAGCGCGTTCTTAGCCCCGGTGGGATTGGGGCTTTGCTCGGAGGCACCACTGGTTCGAGGCCAAATAGCTTGATCCGGTCTGCTATACCTGTATCTTCGGTATTGAAAGCTTCCAGTGTAGTGCACGTTAACCATATCAATGGCTTCACTTTAGTGGTATTCAGGAAGAGATTCGAAAACGTTGGTTACTTTGGGCAATACCGTCTTCCAGCTGACTGTCCATCATTCGTCAACAATAAACCTTTCATAGGGAAAATGGAGGCTCTTGTGGAAGAGAAGCCGATATGGTCTGAGAAAAGGTTCTCTTATTTGCCCCGGTTGGTCGATTTCTCTTCAAAGAAGAAGTTGGTGTATATTGAGATTGGGGCTGGTGAGCATTTGAACCATGTTACAAATTGGTTCCCACCTTCTTATCCGATCGAACGCAAAGCTTTCAGTGTTTATTTTGTGGATCATAACACATCTGTTTTATCATCCTACGTCAAAAAGCCTGGTATCACCTTTGTTTATCATCCTGGTCTTTCTGGAAATAAGGATAAGGTCAATCTTAGTATTGATGGAGATTTAGAGCCATTGGTTGGAGAAACAGAGTTTGATTTCCTTGCTTGGTTTAAAGAAACTGTTCAACAGGCAGATTTCGTGGTCTTGAAGATGAATGCTGGTGAAATGGGACTGAAATTCCTCTCGGAGTTATTTGAAAGTGGAACAATTTGCTTTGTTGATGAGCTGTTTCTCCGATGCACAGGCCGTGTAGAGGGTGAAGGTGCAACCCGAGTCGACTGCATGAACCTCTTCAAGGACCTCCGTAGCAGTGGTGTGTATGTTCATCAATGGTGGGGTGATTATAAACCCACTAATGTGTGGTGAACTGTGTGTGCGGTACTTGGATTGTGTTATAACTTCTAAATTTGCTTTATGGTTGGGCACTTCATCTAAATAACCACAACCATTTGTTAGTCTGTTGTGTTTGTTTTCAAGTTCTTCGTTTGTGAAACATCTTTTGCTTTATGGTTGGCACTCTACTAAATAATCAGCCATGTAAAATTTCCAGCTTGTATGAAGCTATCATTAGCTATGTGACTTTGCAAGTCAAGTTTGATCTCAATCTTATTATGTTGTATTTGTGTATTTGATATGTTGCTTTACATCTTGCTTCACATTATATTCCCATCTTTGAAATTGAAATGTCTGCTGTCAATCATATTTAAACACATGTAAAGTGTCAGGCTAGAAACTACTTGAGAATTTGCAAACTAATCCTGGAAGATGCTTTTCCTTTCAAAAGAGAGCTCTTTGCTCACTTATTGAAAAATAATGGAGATTGGTCTCATTGGCCAATATTTTCAGCTATTAATATCAAAATAAAGGTCACGGCGTCACACACAAATCTAACAATAAATAATGAGACTATCAAGGACAATTTCTTCTTCCGCTTTGATGTGAAATGCTTCAACTTTTCCCATGAATTATGTACTTTTTTTTTTTTTTGTGGGAACGAATAATTTTTAATGTGATAGTAAGATCTCTGCTTGAGCCTCTAAAGACCTTCGTAACAGCGTGTGGTCTGTTCATCAATGTTGAACTGGGTGTGCAGTTTTGACTTGTCCATTTCTATTAGGACTCTGTAATACATTTAAGTTTGCGCTATGGTTGTGCACTCTAACTAAATAAGCAATCATTGCTCGTCTAACTTCTTTGGGAAACAATGAACGATCATGGTGCTTTTGTGGTCATAAACTATACTAAAATAAAACTATGCGCTTGTTGTATTGTTGCTTTGATTCTCATTTTTCTCCTACAAGTGATTTTGTCATTGAGTTAAACAAACGAGTTAGATCGATTTAAACACACCTGTTTTGTCCCTTGAGATTATTTCAGGTAACATCACTCTCATTTACATTTTTTTAACCGATTATAAATATTTGCTTTATTAGTCGGATCAGAGTCTGGCAGAAGAAATATATGTGCTGTCGAGCTATCATTAATTAGGTAACATGGCCATGACGGACCATGTCTCACAAGTCATGTTGCTTTGACTCTGAAATGACTAGGCATGGACGTGAGAGTATTTAACTACTGTGCGGTTGTTATTATTATTATTATCGTTGTTTTTTAATTTTTCAAGGTGATAATCAATTTCTTCCATAATTAAAATTTTAAGTAGAAAGGAACTGTTCTATTATACTTGTTTATCAGAGTTGTAGTTTGATTGGAGTTTTAATAAACTCTGTTATTATCTCAAATGTATTAACGTGACGCTTAACGTTACTTGAAGCGTCAGATGAAGAAAAATATATTAGGGTTATGAGTCAGCTGCTTTAAATTTTTATAAAATTGCAAATTAAAACAGTAAAAAAATTCTATCCACTAATAAAATTTCGATATGACAAGATTCATATAAAACCTTTTATTTATTCACAAAAAAAAAAAAAATCTCCTTCCCTTACAAATATTCATAAAATATCCGATTACATTTTAATTGATTATAAAATTATTAAAAAATATAACTCAAAATTCAATAAAATCATACATCTTCAATAAAAATTATAAAGGAATAATGCCATCAAATTAAAAAAAAAAATTAAACCCCAATAAAAATTATATATATTAATTTATAAAAGCTCAAATAATATAATATTAAAAGCGATATGTAATTATGTTATTATATTTAATAATTTATACTTGATTTGTTTTTCTTTCAATGTTTTTCAATATTATTTTCTATTTTTCTAATAGGAACGTATTGTCTCGGGATCAAATTTGAGGAAAAGTAGGTACGTATAATAAGATACAATATTTTCCTATTTGAAATAATTATCTTTATAACAAATTCTATTATGGGTAAGAAATATTTAGGTATTACTTACATTTAATATGAAAATAGAGAGGATAATTAGATAAAACAACTAAATAAAATGACTGCAATTTTATTTTATTTTATTTTTGATAGAAAAAATTACTGCAATTTTAATTCATAACAAAAGGGTTAAAAAAAAAAAACTTAAATGACTTCTTAGATGGTGTAAAAAAAAAAAATTTTTTGAACATGGAATTTGTGTTGTGGTTGAAGTATTCAGCATGACGGCCCCCGCATGTTTAATTAATTGCTTAATATGGATTCGTTTCCTTTCAAAGACATGTCGGCGTTTCACTTGAAAAAATTAATGAAGATATTCTTCTAAGAATGAATGCAACCCATAAACACCGCTTGACTGCTTGTTTTTTCAATATGGGTTTTCGGCTTTAAAAACTTAGAAGTTAGTGATTATTCTTTATCCAATCTAATCTAGAAGTCGTAAATTATTAAGGTTAGATAGAACACCACCAGATTATAAAAGAGATTATTATTTTTCTGGATAACAAAATTAACTTTAAAATTTGAATTTTTAAAGAGATTAGACTTCAATATATATATATTATATATATAAAATTAGAAAGCTGAAAACAAATGACATACAGCTTTAGCATTTGAATTCCATTTTTTGAAAGAACAAAAGGCTACAATGGAAATAAACTTTGGAAACATCCAAAAAAACAGAATAAAACTGCCACTAACCACAAACATTATATATTTTCTTGTGCAATTCAGAGCACGTTATCCATTCAAACTGAATATGGTTTATAATTCCCTATTTAATTATTGAAAAAAGCCAACAAGTGTGAAACAAAACGGAATCGGTAAAGAAGAAAATAACGAAACAAAAGGGAAAATTGTAAAGCAACAATATAGGGTATATATACATTTTCTAGTGGCCGAACACTGTCCCTTCATTCCTCAGGCCCAGCGCTAACCTTTATCTCCAAAAGTCTCTCCACCGGTTGTCGGCAAATTGGACATCTGTTAGTCTGAAAACGCAGGACCTTTGCACACCCACTGCACATGCACTGCACCAAGAGAACAAGAGACCAAAATGAAAATATGTTCAAAATTAAACTCACGTCACTTGCATTCAGATTGCGAAAAATGCAACATTAGTTGACTAAGACAAGAAAGAATGGCGTAGATGGATACATGTAAAGTAGTGTAGCACCATGATCATGTGAGCTGAGGATAGTCTTGTCAAACCACACAACAATAGCAGACAATTCAAGTTGGGACTGACTCAACACTTGAACCTGACTAAAAGTTCTTCATTCTTTTCTTTTCCATCTTCTATTTTACCTATAAAAAATTCCCAACCTATGCATGTTGCAGCATGTATAGGATCGCAAAAGAAAAGGAAGCGCTTAAAAAGATGGAGTTGGTGAAATAGTCCTCAAAATTATGGTTATGGATATCCCAATATCCATGCGATATGAAAGGCTATGTTTGGTACTGAAATTGCAACCGTTATAAGAGAAACTAGGCTTGCCAATCAGAAACTATTTTCAAAATTATAAGCATGGCAAATCCACCAAAAATCATCTAATCGCTGAACTCAGAGTAAAAAGGAAAGTGTGATTACCATGTGCCGGCAAGGAAGGACAGTGGTGTCCCGTGGTTCTGATAGGCAAATGACACATTCTTTTCCTGGGTCGTTACCATCCAAATCACCCTCAACAGAATTCCCAATACCGTAAATCTCCTGAAGTTCATACCTCACCCCATTTACCCATAGTATCTGCTTCACAACCCTCACGTGGAATTCACCTCTACCCTTCTCAAAAACCGCCTGAGTTATTTGTGTGTTCAATGATCCTGATCCAGTGTTTCCCTCTGATCCATTCTGTACAACTGGGGATGCCTCTGCTTTCACTGCTAGAGGATAAACATCCATGTCACCCACTTTCAGAAACTCTGTCTCCTCAAACATTGAAAAGTCAAATCCAGTTCCAGAGGGCTGCCTGAACTTCTGGCCTAGACCTTGTTGGAAATTTACAGTCACAGGTGGAAGAAGATTATCCTTCATTGGTGTCAGATTACAGTCTTCACCTTCTTTGGCAAAGAAAATAAGAGTGATGCTGTTTCAAAGAACAAGATAAGAAGGAAAAGATCAGACTCTAAACAGCTTAGTGATTTGAAGATCAAAAAACGTCATAGAAGCTGAATTATAACTGCTTTTCTATGAATCAAGACTGTTTTCTAAAGAGATAAATTAATGATGCAAGATGTGATGCCCTCTAGCAAATGAAAAATACAAATTGAATGAACAATCAACATATCACCAGAATGATATCCCATGTTATGCCATTCAAAACATCACATAAATAAGATAGACATTACTAAAGTTTAAAAAAAAATTGTGATAAATAGAAGGGAAAGAAGTAAAGATATAAATTATGCAAAAAAGTAAAAATATTAGAAGTCACAATTAGTAGAAGGAAGAAGGAAGTGCACAAAACATGTCCACGTGCACAGTCATATACAAAAATAATAGACTTGAAAAGGACAATTGCTACTTTATTCTCCATCCGGGAAAAATTTTGATCTCTTGAACCCAAAGTAGTCAAAAAATCTGACATGTAAAGTAGCAGATTATCAAAAAATCTTTGAGTGGAAAGGTAATGATACTGTTCATAGCATTCTAGGATCACATACATGTCACAAGAATAGATGCTTTTTAAAAGTAGAATTGAATAATAGAACTGTAGAACATTAAACGTCACCATGTTTTTTATGAAAAAAAGTTATGGATTAGTTCAAGTGTACATGTCCATTTTTTATCAAGATACAGTGATGAAAAGTTCAACTTTTTCTCTCAACAAAAAGCTTTAGGACTAGGAAGAATTAGGTCTCGACATGTCGTAAGTGTACTTGGATGCCCCAGCCGAGCTCTAGTTCCATACTCGATTTGCTGGTTGTACTTTACAAGTGTTTATATCATCTTCAACATAAAACTCATCCTGAAAGGCTATACAAGTGTGATGCCATAAGTATTAAACAAGAGTGCAATGCATGTTATTCTCCAGTAAACAAAAACTTGGATGCCCACATCGAAGTGCAATTCTGAATAATGTTAAAACAGGATAGAATGGTCATCAATCTTTGTACAAGTCAAAGCATCAGGCCTGGTTATCGATACAACACAATGGTGCTCATTCATAAAAGAACACATGCTTTTAATGGTTCGCAACTCTATTCTATACATGAAACCTTATTCTCTTCTGCCAAATCAATTCTAGTAATCATTTCCTTACCCTATAGGCTGCAACACCTTTCAGCCACCTACCATCATTAGTTAGCAAACCAACGAAAACCAAGGAATACTCACATTTATTAAGGCAACACTCCTATGATGGTATGCTGACATAAAGATCAGCCATGTCGGCAAAGATTCAAGCAGGTGATATTTATGGAGATTTAGCAGTTGCTCAAACACAAAAATGATTCACTCTCTAGAAGGTATTCTATACTTTAGTGACAGTAACCTCACATACTATCTGATAAAGCTCCAACAAGCTTTGTCAAGCTGCAAGATCTACAAGACCTATTCAGTCGATAATAAAGTTCTGTCCTTTGGAAGTCTTTGTATAGATAAACTAATAGTCTAGCCAAGGGCAGCAAACCAAATAGTAAAACCAGTAAACCATAAATCCTATTTAGAATTGTAAAAATTAAGTTGCATAGTCCGTATTCCAATAATACTTAATACAAACGTCATCAACTTGAAGAGCTCTTAAAACCCCAAAAACCTTTTCCTTGATTCAGATTTTCCACGAAGAGAGCTTAAATGAAGCATCTCGTACCCTTTATAATGATAAGTTAAATCCCATAAAGGGACATTTAAAATAAAAAATATCATACTCAAATGTCATTAGTCAGCATTAAGATATACATTCCAATATCCAAAAACCATTTTTTAAAAACCATAATGAATTCACAGGATAAAATGTCAAAATTATGATTCAGCAAAAATCATTAAAAAAAGAGCATTTTTTTTACCTCCCAGCAGCCGTGGCATCAAACGTGAACGCTACAAGGAATCGTCCGGGATTTTCCTCGTCTGGTACAATCCTCAGAGTCTCTTTCTTCAGGTTAACATCATTCCTTATAGTCACCGCCTTCTGATGCTCCACATATGGAGCCGCAGGAGTCATGACCGGACCACATGGGTACCTTCCACCGACCCAATTCGCATGACCCTGGTCCATGTGGGGATGAGCCCCGCGGTGGTGGTGATCGTATGGAGCCGGCAAAGGCACTGGCATAGCCGGCGGTGGTGGGTAATAACCCGGGTACTGGTAGAACTGGGGGGGGTTCGGATTCGGGTACTGCGAAGGGTACGGTGTGGCCGCAGCAAAAACATACCGGTTAGCTGAAATCTCAGGCTGCGGAGGAACCGGAGGAGGCGGTGGAGGGTGGCTCCCGCGGCTTCCGTGTCTCCGACGACCGTTCATGTTGCTGCTGCTACTCCCGATATTACCCATGTCGAATTGATTCTCCTCAGCAAATTTTCTAGAGAACCAAATAGATTAACCCAACAAAAAAAAAAGAAAAAGAAGAAAAAAAACCTAATTTAAAAGAGAACACTCAGTTCTCAGAAACAAAATGGATCCGCATGACATGAGAAAAAAAATATATATTTCTTTTATTTTCTCTTTCTTTCCTTCTGTATCTTCTGGGAAAGTACCAGAAAATATAGTAGAAGCAAATAAGGAAAGTAACGTCACAGGAGAGCCTTTATATGTACAATACAATAATATATAGATATAGTTTTGGTTTAGGCGAGAAACTGGTTTTCTACAGGGAGCAGAAAAGAAAATTGAGGTGGAAGAGAATTGAGGACTGTAAGACATAGAATAGGAATTATAGAGGGAAGAGAAAGGGAAAGGGTGAAGATGAAGAATCTTTTGGATTGTTAGGTGACGGGCATAATGGGATTGCGTAAAGCTCCACCAAAGCACCATTGATGAAGAGAGATATATTGAGGGGAAAAAAAACCGGTTTTTTTGCTAAAAGCTAACTGCTTTATTTTCTTTCTCTTTATCTTTTATTATCATTATTATTATTATTTTTCAAATAGTTTCCAAAAAACCAAATATTATGACGAAAACAAATTTAAAACTTTGTGACAGTGATGCCCTTATCACAGATGTCGTTTCTTTGATGATCTGACGACATGTCGCTTTCCGGAAATTTATAATTCACTTCTTCGGTTAAGATTTCAATGCTCGAGCACGATAGTCCTACAAATGATATAAACCCAAAAGAATATTTTAGCTTGATTTTGAAATTCCTAAAACTATTTTAACAAACAGTCCTAGAAAGATTAGAAATAAAAATACCAACCATATGCTGATATTATTAAAATCGGTCTATATTATTCAGAGGTTTTTTTAATTATTATTTTCTATTTTTAGTTATATTAGTAAACCTAATTTTATCTATATTTGTTTTGGTAATAAAAAACCTAATTTTATCCGTATAGAAAGTGTTCAGGATACAATTATAATTTTTCTCTCTATCACTTTTGTCTTTTTCTTTTATTATGTTATATTGTTCATCTATTTTATAGTAATTTTTTCAATTTGTTTTTAATTATAAGACAGAGTTGTAAGAGGGGACAAACCGATGAAAATAATACATTTTTATAATCAAATCTTATGAGTTATGAGATAAACGAGAACTTAATCAATTTTTTTTGGGACAAAAGACAAGATACATAGTAATGAAATTAAATTCACTTTTATTTTTATGATGAAAACATACAAATTAAATTTATTATATTTTTTTTTCATAAGTTAATGGAGACACATTAATTAGCTGATTTCTCCTAACAACTTATTATTGGAGTCCGAATGTGTAAGTGTATTGATGAGCTAATATTGATGAGGTTTATGTTAGAAATAATATGCTAGAATTCTAAAACATAAAATACTAAAATAATAATAAAATAAATAAACAAATTAATATAGTTTATGACCTCTATGATGGGTCGAAACACGCAAATGCACTGTTCGTAGAGAAGATATGCTCACTGAGTTGTCAACATTCTTATTCCAAGATACAGTGATCCTCCATGAACTCTTATGTGCAATTAAGAATTCTCACAAAATCACAAATATTTATAATGCTCAAAATATATTTAAATATAATAAATAAATTAAAATAAGAAAATTAATATATATATATTTGATCGGCAAAAACTTTTAGGAAAAACAAATCATAATCTTTATCTACATAGTAAGAAAATAACATGAAATCAAACTTAGAAGAAGAGTTATAAAAAAATAATGTGTTTAAAGATTGGTTAAACTCTAATTTATATAAGAAGTATGTAACTAATAGATGCTAATTTTTAGGATAATCCCACGTAAAATGAAAACATAATCCCACATAAAACCAACATTTTACATTTTTATAAAGCTGCATAACAAAATTTATATAAAAAATCTCTCCAAAAAAATTAGCTTTGACTAGTATTCAACTCTTTCTGACTAGTTCAAAATTATTAAAGTCTATAACCACTTCAACGTTATTAATAAATTTAAATCAAAATATAACAATCCCCTACGTAATTTAAATATATAAATCAAAATAGTAATAAAAAGTTATAAGATATAATTTGAGCAATTTTATTTTGTAAAAGATATAGGTACCTACTGGGTTTGAACCAACACTTTATACTTGTAAGTTTCCACATGAAAGAACCATAGTGAACTAAGTCTTGAATTAGGTCCTTTTAAACCAGATTTTCGTCAACAACACACATAGTACAAGTAAACTTTGTGAGTTTTAGTCTGGTTTGCACTTTAACGATCATGTGCACATATTCTGTATCATGAGTATTTTTAGGAGTAGCCAAATTTCTCATAGTAGTGATCAAGCTACGATACCCACTTAGGTGAAATCTCCAAGGGTAGTTTGTGATTAACACTCCATACTATATGCCTTGGTTTCATTCAGAGCTATAAACTCTTCCTCTACCATCCAATTTAAAACACTACCATCATAGAAATGGAATTTGGAATTTATTCAAAATAAATTAGTGTTACATAGTCACACTTTAAGTTAGTTCTTACCCATTAAACCTTCTTAATGGGATCCCTAGTCATAAAGGTTAGGTGTCCACTATGGTGACTATTTTATAGGCTTCAATCCTATTCCCCTCGATGATTCAATAACTCGCTCGTGCGCCAAGCCTTTTGTAAGTGAATTTGCAATATTCTTTTTAGATATGACAAAATCAAGAGAAACAACACTATGAGTTAACATTTGTTTAATATAATTATGTCTAATTCTTATGTGTCTTCTTTTTTCATTGTAATTTTTACTCTTTACCTTTGTAACAGTTGCTTGACTATCACAATGCAAAGGTATATTGAAACTGGATGTGGCAAAATTGGTATGTTAGCCAAGAGGTTTCTCAACCATTCAGCTTCACTACTAGTTAGGTCCAAAATAATAAATTATACTTCCATAATTGATCTAGATATCAAAGTTTACTTTATGGATTTCCATGCTACTACACCACCACCTAATGTAAAAACGTAACCACTAGTGGCTTTAGTCTCATATGAGTCTGAAATCCAGTTAGCATCACTAAAACCTTCTAAGACTGCAAGAAAACCAGTATAATTAATACCCTAATCAATTGTACCTTTAAGATATTTAAAAACCTTTCTACAGCAACCCAATGATCACTATTAAGATTACTAATGTACTTGCTTAACCTAATTACAGCATAAGATATATCAGGTCTAGTACAATTAGACAAATATATAAAAGAACCAATAATTTGAGAATATAAAATTTGTGATACTACATCACCTTCTTTTTTCTTTAATCTTGAATGAGGATCAAAATGAGTAAATATAGGTTAACATTATAAAAATTGATTTTTTCAATAAACTTTCAACATAATGAAATTGTGTCAATAAAAAACCTGTGTCATGTTTAATCAGTTTAACCCCTAAAATAACATTAGCAGTACCAAGATCCTTCATATCAAACTTTTTAATAAAAAAACTCTTTGTTTTATTAATGACATTCACATTAGTATCAAAAATCAAACTATCATCAACATATAAACAAAGAATTACACAAGCATTTTCTAATAATTTAACATAAGCACATTTATCAACATCATTAATTGCAAAACCATTTGAAAGTATGACACTATCACATTTTTCATGCCATTGCTTTGATGCTTGTTTTAAACCATATAGAGATTTAACAAGTTTGCAAACTTTCTTTTCCTCATCAGGAATAATAAAACATTTAGGTTGATCCATATAAATCTCTTCTTCTAATTCACCATTTTAAATGATAGTTTTAACATCCATTTGATGAATTTCTAATTTATAAATAGAAGCCAAAGCAATTAACATTCTGATAGTGGTGATTTTAGTAACCAGAGAATAAATATCAAAGAAATCAATACCATTTTTTTGCTTAAAACCTTTTACAAGAAGTCTAACTTTAAACTTTTCAATGGAGCCATCGGTTCTCACTTCTTTTTTTTTTTTTTTTCTAAAAATCCATTTACAACCAATAGTCTTACAACTAGGAGGGAGATTAGTTGAAAATAAAGTATTATTGCTCATTATCGAATCCATTTCGCTATTAATAGCATCTTTCAAAAAATGAGCATCAAGAGAACTCATGGCTTCATTGAAAGTTTTAGGATCATTTTCAACTAAAAATGTATAAAAAATCATTTCCTTCAACTCGTTTTCTTTTACTCCTTCTAAGTTCAACTTGATCTTGAGTTGGAGCAAAATTAGAAGTTGGATTTTTTGCAACTTGTTTTGAAGCTTTGTTTTTTATAGGAAAAATATTTTTAAAGAAAGTAACATCACGAGATTCAATAATTGTATTAATGGAAAAAGTAGGAACATCGTAATTCAAAATTAAGAATCTATAAGTAACACTATTTAAAGAATAACCAATAAAAACACAATCAATAGTCTTAAAACCCAATTTCCTCTTTTTAATCATAGGTATATTTACTTTTACAAAACGCCCCCACACTTTTAGAAATTTCAAATTTGGTTTTCTATTTTTTCCAAATCTCATAAGGTGTTTTGTCAAATTTTTTAAAAGGAACTCGATTAAGAATCATGCATGCAGAACATAATACTGCACTCCATAATTTATTAGGTAAACCAGAACTAAAAAGTGTAGAATTTACCATGTCAAGCAAAGTTCTATTTTTCTTTTTAGCAACATCATTTGACTATGGTGAATAAGGTACAGTAACTTGGTGAACAATGTCATGTGACTCACAAAAAGTTCTCATCTCAATTGATATATACTCACCACTTCTATCAGATCTCATAATTTTTATTCTTTTATCAAATTGATTTTCTACTTAAGCTTTGTAAATCCTATGCATATCACACAATTCACTTTTAAAATGAATTAAATAAACATAACAATATTTAGAATAATCATCAATAAAAGTGATAAAATATCGTTTACCTCCATGAGTCAAAATATTATTAGAATCACAAATATCACTATGAATTAATTGTAATAATTAAGTTTCTTTTTTCATAGATTTAAAAGGCTTTCTAGGTTGTTTTGCTTGAACACAAATTTCACACTTTGCGTCAACAATTAGAGATTTAGGTATGAGATATAAATTTATCATTCTTTTAATTGAATTGAAATTAACATATTCAAGTGTCAAAAATTAGAACATTCAACATTTGCAATAGAGACATTAAAAATAGAAAAATCATTAATATTGTAAATCATAATATTAAGCTTAAACAAACAATTATTCAAATATCCTTTGCCAGCAAAACAACCATTTTTAGTATATACAACTCTATTGGACTCAAAAACAATTTTGCAACCATTTTTAACCAATAAAGAAGTGCTAACTAAATTTTTCTTGATTTCAGGTACATGCTTAACACAATCTATAAAGATAAAATTTTCAGAAGAAAAATTTAATTTCACTCATCCTTCTCCATTTATTTGAGCCAAATTACCAATTCTTATGCTTACCATTTTTATGTCTGATTCCTGATATGAACAAAATAGTTTTCTATCAGCACACACATGTACATTAGCCTATGCATCAATCCACCAATTATTTGTTTTAAAAATAAAATTTGTTTGGAGGCTAAAAATAAAATACCCGTCAACATGAGAAATAGAATTTGTTTCCAGGGCATTTGCTTGTGGTTTTTGTTATGCTAATGTCAAAATTGGAGACACCTAATTTGATGGCCTCCAATGATGACTTTGTTGGTTACTGAAATTTGACAAGAAGGAGCCACCATTGTTGACAAATGAGATGGAGAAGAAAAAAAGAAGGAAGCCTCTAATGTTGACTTGTACATATATATATATATATATATATATATATATATATATATATATATATATATATATATATATATATATATAATCTGTGAGACATGGAAAGGGGGGAGCTTTACTATAAATACCTCATTTCCTTCAAGTTTCTGCATCCTAGTTTAGAGAAAAAATCTCATTTTAATAAAGTTTCTCCTCCATTTCTTTGAGAGAGTTTAAAAAAAAATAGTTTTTGTTTTATAGTGGTGTCTCCTTAGTTTTGTGAGAGAGTCGTTTCTCCTTTATTCAAAAAAGAGTGTTATTGTTCTCTCCTTATATTTAAAGAGGAAGTATTGTAATCTTCATTTGTTATAGTGAGATCTCCCAAATTTTTTTATGATTTTTTACCCCAATTTGTTTAGAGGTTTTCCACGTAAAATATGTGTATCTATTTTATTTTCAATTTTCTCAATTTACTTTAGTTGCTAATCTGCTTTGACCTATTTATTTTCTAACAGTGGTATCAGAGCTTTCAGGTTACCGGTACTGTTCACATATACGGTACTGTGCACAAATAAGGTGAAATAGTGCAATCCGATTTAAATGAGAAGCATATCATCATCAACAATGGCAACAAAGTTCGATGTTAAGAAATTCAATGAGACTAACTTCTCATTGTGAAAATAGAAGGAAAAGGCAATTATGAGGAAAGATAATTATTTGGCAGCAATTGGAGATCAGTTCTAGGAGATCACCGATGATGGGAAGTGGCACGAGATGGATGGCAACACAATTGCTAATCTGCACTTGGCACTAGCCGATGGAATGTTATCCAATGTGGCAGAGAAAAATACGGCAAATGAGATATGAGATACTTTGATAAGATTGTATGAGACCAAGTCATTACACAACAAAATTTTTTTAAAAAGAAGATTATATACTCTTCGAATGGGGGGAGTCCACATCGGTAATCGACCACATCAATACCCTAAATACTCTATTTTCGTAACTCACATCGATGAGTTACATAATAGATCTGACTGAACGTACGAAGCTTCTATTTCAAAGTCTACCTGGCCCATATGATCAATTTATTATCAACCTGACGAACAACTCAAACAGTCAAGTTTTTTACGTTGTTGCAGCCGCAATTTTGAAAGAAAAAAATAGGTATAAAAACAAGGAAGACATGTAAGCAAGTTCGCAGCAAGCGAAATCGTTAATGGTGATAAGAAGGAGATCGACGGAACATGGCTTTAGTGAGAGTCAAAATCATGATAAATCTAAATTAAAAAGTAAGAAGAATATCAAATGCTACAATTGTGACAAAAAAAGGCATGTCAAGAAAGAGTGTTGGCTTCTCAAGAAGAGTGGAAATCCTGAGTCATAAAAAATTCAAGGAAGTGTAGCAAGTACCTCAGGTGGCGATGGTGAAATTTTTTACAGTGGGACAACGATGATTGCTGAAGGCAGAAAAAGTTTTACTGATACATGGATTTTAGATTCAAGAGCTACATGGCACATGATCTCTAAGAGAGAATGGTTTCACAACTATGAGCCTATATCAGGAGGATCTATATTCATGGGAAGAAGAGTCAATGATGATGTGGCATTACAAACTAGGCCAAATGTCTGAGCGTGATTTGAAAATTCTCTCTGATCGAAGACTACTTTCCGAACTTACAAAGGTATTTTTGCCCTTTTATGAGCATTGTGTTACAAGTAAGTAGCAGAGATTAAAATTTGGCAGATTTGAACTAGAAGCAAATACATTTTAGACTTGATATATTCTGATGTCTATGAATCACCGGAGATATCCCTAGGAGGAGCAAAATACTTTGTGTCTTTTATTGATGATTACTCTAGGAGATTATGGGTGTACTTGATCAAGAAGAAGTCAGATGTGTTTTCATAATTCAAAAACTTTAAAGGGCAGGTGCAAGTTGAATCTGGGAAGAAGATAAAGTGTTTGAGGACATATAATGGAGGAGAGTATATAAGCAGTGAGTTTTTTGCATTTTGTAAGAAAGAATGTATTAAAAAAACAATTCACGATGGCATACAATCCATAGGAAAATGGAGTGGCAGAGTGCATGAATAAAACTCTTGCAGAAAGAATGAGAGCTATGTTGAAGACTGTAGGTCAACCCAATTTTTTCTGGGCAGAAGCAGCCAATACCTCATATTATGTGATAAACCGGTCACCTTCAACAGTAATTGAGTTGAAAAAGCCGATGGAGATGTGGACTGGTAAGCCAACTGATTACTCTAATTTACATTCATTTGGATATCATGTATATGTGATGTATAATACTCAAGAAAAAATAAAGTTGGATCTAAAATCCAGAATGTGTATATTCTTAGGGTATGCTGATGGTGTAAAGGGGATAGCCTATGGAATCCTACTAACCACAAGGTTATTATCAGCAGGGATGTCATCTTTGTAGAAGATCAACTACTGCAGAAAATTAAAAATGATAGCACGTCAAAGAAAAGTTTAGAGACTACAACAATATAGGTGGAAGAAAATTCAGGCTCTTCTGAAGTAGCACTAGAGCATGAGGTACGAAAACAAGTTGAGTCTGAGGCTCCAGAAGTTCGTTGATCAACTCGCGAGAGAAGACCGCTAGCTTGACGCCTGGAGTATGTTATGAAAAGCAACGTTGCATACTATCTTCTAATAGAGGATGGAGAACCATCAACTTTCCATAAAACTACAAGAAGCTCAGATATGTCTCTGTGTATGGCAGCAATGCAAGAGAAAATTGAGGCTTTGCACAAGAACAAGACTCAAAAATTAATACCATTACCGTATGGAAGAAAAACCATTGGTAATGAATGGGTCTATAAGATCAAGCGAAATAATAATGATCAAGTAGAATGGTATCGTGCACGATTGGTGGTGAATGGTTACGCTCAGAAAGAGAGCATTGATTTCAATGTGATATTTTCCTCGATGGTTCGACTTACAACTGTAAGAATAATTCTGGCTATGTGTGCTACATTTGATTTACACTTGGAGCAGTTGGATGTTAAAACTGTATTTTTTCATAGAGAGCTTGAAGAAGAAATCTACATACTACAACCAGAAGGTTTTGCTAAAACAGACAGTGAAAACTTGGTTTGTAGGTTGAACAGATCTCTGTATGGTCTTAAATAGGCGCCGAAATGTTGGTACAAGATATTTGATTTTTAAATAATAAGCCTTAGATACAATAGACTCAGTTCAGATTATTGTACATATTATAAAAGGTTTGATGGTGATAATGATTTTATTATTTTGTTATTGTACGTGGATGACATGTTGATAGCAAGTCTCAACAAAGATCGAGTCCAAAAATTGAAGACACAATTGACTAGGGAGTTTGATATGAAGGACTTGGGACTAGCAAACAAGATTCTATGGATGCAAATTCACCGAGACAGAAATAGTAGGAAGATTTGGCTCTCTCAAAAGAATTATCTAAAGAAGATCTCGTGGCGTTTCAACATGCAAGATTGTAAACCAATTTCTACCTCATTTCTTATTAATTTCAAATTATCTTCCAAGCTGAGTCCTAATAGTGAAGTAGAGAGGATGAAGATGTCTCGAGTACCGTATACATCAGTAGTGGGAAGCATAATGTTCGCTATGATATGTATAAGACCAGACATTGCACAAGTAGTGGGAGCGGTTAGTCGTTTTATGGCGAATTCTAGTAAAAGCATTGAAATACTGAAGAGGATTCTGAGATACATCAGAGAAACCTCAAAGGCTGCATTATATTATAAAGGATCAAATTTAACTGTCAGGGGTTATATTGATTCAGATTTTGTAGGAGATCTTAATAAAAGAAATTTTACTATTGGCTATGTATTTACACTTGCAGGAGGTGCTGTAAACTGGGTTTCAAAATTATAAACTGTTGTGGCACTATCTATGACAGAAGCAAAATACATAGCAATTACGCAAGCTTGCAAGGAAGATATTTGGATACAAAGGTTATTGGAGGAGCTCGGGCACAAATAGGAGAAGATCAATCTGTTTTGTGACAGTCAGAGTGTCTTGCACATTGCAAGGAATTCAGCCTTTCATTTAAGAACAAAACACATAGGTGTTCAGTATCACTATGTACGAGAAGTAGTAGAAGATGGATGTGTAGATATGTAAAAGATACACACTAGTGAGAAACTAGCTAATATGCTGACCAAGCCAATCAATACTGACAAGTTTATATAGTATAGATCCTTGTATGACCTAACAGATACATAAGTAAGCGTGGAATGACAAATTGAGGGAAGAATAGAAGATTACCAATTTTGACATTAAGTAAAAGAAATGTTATGCTAATGTCAAAATTGGAGGCACCGAATTCGGTGGCCTCCAATGATGCCTTTATTCGCTTTTGGAATTTGAATAGAAGGAGCCACCATTGTTGATAAAAGAGATGGAGAAGAAGAAAAGAAGGAAGCCTCCAATGTTGACTTGTACATATATATATATATATATAATATAATATATAATGTATGAGAGACAGAAGGGGGTGAGCTTCACTATAAATACCCCCTTCCCTTCAGGTTTCTGCATCCTGTTCAAAGAAAAAACATAATTAAGAGAGTTTCTCCTCAATTTCTTTGAGAGAGTTTAAAAGAGAGAAATTAGTTTCTCCTTTGTAGTGGTTTTTTTTTTTGTTTTGTGAGAGAGTTATTTCTCCTTTATTCAATAGAGAATGACATTGTTCTCTCATTGTATTTAGAGAGGAAGTTTGTAATCTCCATTTATTATAGTGAGATCTCTCAAATTTTCCTGTAGTTTTTTGCTCCAATTTATTTAGCAGTTTTTCCACGTAAAATATTTGTGTCCATTTTATTTTCATTTTTTCTCAATTTATTTTAGTTACTAATCTGCTTTAACCTATTTATTTTCTAACAGTTTTGTGCCAAAAAGAAGCCATTGAGTCTTTGGTGTAACTCCCTTTTTGAAAAAAAGTCATTAGCTTTATGACTCATTTAGCCACAAACACAACAAGCAGCCATTTTTTTTTTATGATTTTTATTGCCAAAACTGGTATTTTGGTTTTTGTTAGAACCAATTTTCTTAAAACCTTTTTATTTTGGTTTATATAAAGTTTCAACAGAATGTGCTTTAGCATGAAAATCATTAGAATGGATTTTTAGAGTTTCAAGATGTTTATCTTCTATTCGAAGACATACGAAGAGTTCATCAAAAAAAAAATTTTATGGCTTTTGTTTTAAAACTCTTTGAAAATCACACCAAGAAGGAGACAATTTTTTAATCAAAGAAGCAACATGTACAATATCATTAAAAACAATATCTTTCATCTTCAAATAAAAAAAAATATTCTCAAACTCATGAATTTGATCAGAAACAGATTTATCATAAATCATATGATAATCAACCCATTTTTCAACAGAATATCTCTTAAAACCAAGTTCTTCATATTCATATCTTTGTTCCAAAGCATCTTACAACTCAAGAGCAGATTTTGTAGAACAAAAAATATGATACACATTCTCAGATAAAGCACTCAAAATTCTACCATGGCATAACATATGTTTTTCATCAAAATCATCAGCAGAAGTGAAAGTCTTTATTAGCATCTAAAGATGCAGCAGAATTTTGAAAAACTAACAATTTCAAAAATCTTTTCTTTTTCTTTTAAAGATTTAGAGATAACAAAGTAAAAGCCTAATGTAGTAAGTCAAAATTTCATTTAATGTTGCCAACATTTGAAATTTTGAAATTTTGACCAGAAAATTTTTCAAGTTTGAAGGAATCAGATGCAGATACCATTAAAATTATGAAACAGAAAACTTAGCAGTGTATCTTCTCTAAGAATGTTAGAAATAATATGTTGGAATTCTAAAATACAATAATAATAAAATAAATAAACAAATTAACAGAGTTTAGAATGACCTATGTGATGGATTGAGGCACGCAAATGCATTGTCCTTAGAGAAGATAGCCATCTTCTGCACTGAGATGTCAGCATTCTTTCCCCAAGATACAATGATCCTCCATGAACTCTTATGTGCAGCTAAGAATTCTCCAAAACTCACAAATGTTTATAATGCTCAAAATATATTTAGATATAAAAAATAAATTAATGTAAGAAAATTAATATATATATATATATATATATATGGTAAGAAAATAATGTGAAAGCAAACTTAGAAGAAGAGTTATAAAAAAATAGTGTGTTTGAAGATTGGTTGAGCTTTAATTTATATAAGAAGTATGTATCTAATGGATGCTAATTTTTAGGATAATCTCACGTAAAATGAAAATATAATCCCACGTAAAACTAATATCCCACATTTTTATAAAGATGTATAACAAATTTTATATAGAAAATCTCTCCAAAAAATTAGCTTTGACCAGTACTAAACTCTTTCTGGCTTGTTCAAAGTTATTAAGGTCTATAACCACTTCAACATTATTAATAAATAGAAAATAAAATAAATTTAAATCAAAATATAACAGTTTATTTAGATAGGCTCGTTCTGTTAGAATATTGGTTGGTTCTTCCGGATAAACTATTTGGCCAAATATAGGCTTAACGATCCTCCAAATGCAAGCTAAATGTTCATCTTATCATATTCGTCTGGATTCGACAACACTTTGTGCATTCATATTTAAGTTCTTTACTGGATGGAATTGAGTTAGAGGACTTTTGGTAAGGAGGGTCCACTTAATCACAAATCCAACAATGCATTGTTAAGACAAAAAACATCAATACAATAACTCAAGCATGCAATATTGATATGTCCAAAAAATGAAATAAGAGCATAGTAATATTCCAGCAACATATTCAAAATACACCAATACTCTAGATAACACGATAATCACAATAATGAGAAGTAAGCCCACAGTGAGATGTGATTTTGGAGAAAAAAAAGTCACAGCACTTAAAATTGGTTCTATTCTTCACAATCCAAAGTTTTAGTCGAAAACAAAATGCAATAAGCTCAAAACCCCGTAATAGAAACTAGAGAAAAGCTCGTTGTTTCCTTGCAAAAAGCACTTAGATAGCAAGGAACATATCACTAGTGTCAAAGTATATATTTTGCATGTAATTTCAAACTTACTTAGTAATGAACTAGTTCGTTAGTGTCAAAGTATAAAATTTTGTATGAAATTTTAAACTTTGTGGCAAAGAAAATATGTTATATAATTTTTCAAACTTTGCTAGTGATGAATCAATACGGTAATACGTGACGAAACATAGACAACATTATATAGTAAAACAATTGACCAGGGGTCCATAGAGAGAGAAACTCTCTACCTATGATAATGAATAAATTTTTTATCTGCATATGTTGTGGATTCCTTATGCAATGCATGACAAAGTAAAGATACAATATTATGTAGCAAAATCAGATTATCCAGTTCCATTGTTAGAGAATCTCTAACAACGAAACTGCCTAACCCATTTTATCTGCATATTTTATGAACCCTTAGTATATACGACAAAGCACGATAAAGCATGACGAAGCACAATGAATCGTAATGAAACTTTTCTTTCACTTCAGCAATGCATGACAAAGTAAAGGGACAACATAATGTAGCAAAACCAAACTGACGAGTTTCATTGGTAGAGAAATAATCTCTACTAATGAAACTGATTAGCTCATTTTATCTGCATATACTATGAACCTCTGTATAATTATACACACATTTAAAAAAAAACTATCATGTATCAGAGAGTTGCATTATTTCTGGATAACAAATATTATATATATAAAATATAAGTTAAAAAAAACTGTTATTTTTTTTTAAAAAAAATAAAAGTTATTTATTTTAAATAAATAAATAAATATATATATATAATATTAAACCCCCTGTTTTATTTCAAAACATAAATTTTACTAACAAAAAGTTCACTCATCTTCTTCATTCTATGCTCCTTCACAATCTCCTCTTTCTTTTCTTTTTTCTTATCTCTTTCTTCTCATTTGATATATATTAGATTAAAAATTCATTCAAATACTAAAAAAAACCACACATACATTCTTTTTCTTTTTCTCAAATTTTTTCTTTATTTTTTTTACATAAAAAATGTACAATAAGATAAAGATAATATAATCATTTTTATCTTGTAGTAGGCGAAGTGGATGTGAGTATTTCAGATAATTTTGGTTAATTTGGTGGATAATTTAGGGTTTATATTCAAAACTACAAGCAACAAACACTTTGATAGTAACCTTCGTCATTGTCAAAGTAGATATTTTACAAGGAGTTTCAGCCTTCGCTATTGACGAACAAGTTCGCTAATTCCGAGTATAAGAACTTAGATAGCAAGGAAGCACATCGCTATTGTCAAGGTATACATTTTACATGGAATTTCAAACTTATTAATGAAGTAGTTCATCAATGTCAAAGTAAATATGTTATATACTTTTTCAAACTTTACTAGTAACGAATCAATGCGGCAATGCATGACAAAGCACAAACAACATAATATAGCAAAACGATTGGCTAGTTCCATAGAGATAGAAACTGTCTACTTATGATAATGAACAAATCTTTTATCTGCATATGTTGTGGATTCAATATGCAATGCATTACAAAGCAAAGACACAATATTATGTAGCAAAATCAGATTATTCAATTTCATTATTAGAGAACCTCTAACAATGAAATTGGCAAACCCATTTTATTTGCATATGTTGTAAACCCCGGGTATATAGGGCGAAGCATAATGAAGCATTACGAAGCACAATGAATCACAATGAAACTTTTCTTCCACTTCAGCAATGCATGACGAAGTAAAGGGACAATATAATATAGCAAAACTAGAGTGACGAGTACTATCGATAGAGAAAGAACCTCTACCAGCAAAATTGGTCAACTCATTTTATCTGCATATATTGTAAACCTCTATATCATTATACACATTTAAAAAAAAAAAACAAAAAAGCAAAAGAGAATAAGAAGAGGAAGGGGAACTACATATAAAGAAGATGAGATATTTTCATAAAAAAAAAATCAGAAGATTGAGTGGGCATACAAACTACAAATCAAATGGTTACAAATTGAAGAGAAGTGAGGATTTAGAATTACAAATTCTTATTTATAAAGGAATAAAAGGAAGTTAAAGAGGAAATGGAAGAGACAAGACTAAAAAAATTAATTGCAGACATTTCATATTTTGGGACATATTAATCGTTTTAGAAAAAAATATTAATTATATATTAAATGAATTAAAAAAAATTAAACCCCAGAATCTGGACATGACATTCTAAAGCCCCTAAAATATGTGGTTAAATTACTAATAAGTAGGAAAAAGTCCAAAAATAACTTTTGGTAAAATCCAACCAACTAAATAAATAATATATATATATATATATTTTCAAATTTAGAACATATATTTAATAGTACTATTCATGTACCAAAACTCAATATTATTCAAGATTTTTTTTTTTCTTAAACAAAATAGTCGTCTTGGACATTATTACACTGTTATAATTTTGCGTAAAATAATGTCTCTATATTTATCACCGGAGAAAACTAAACAAAACTATTTCTTTATTATTATATAGTAATTATTCCTGATTATTTCTCACGTATAGATTTATTTTAACACTTTCACACATGGACCATAATTCAATATTATACTCATTGGCCAATGTTATATTGTTTTCCCTGTTTAGATGGAGAATCTTGTTCCCTTAATTAAAGACAATAAAGATTTAACTGGTACCCATCTTTTTTGTGATTTTATCATAAGAGTAAAAGAAGCCACACAAAGTATCAATTTAATTTTCATGTTAGAGTGGTCTGCAAGAATTAGTGTCGCTTACATACCATTCATTGTTGATATCTAACTAAAAATAATAAACTCATTTACCTGCTTATTTACAAACTGATATCGTAGCAGTGTTTAATTGGCATTTATCTTGGTTCGCTTAGCTTTCTTTTTTTCTTTTTTGGTTTTTTTTTTAGGTTAAATATATTTTATTATCCTCTAGATTAAAAAAATCTCAATTCCGCACCTCTCTAGTTAAAAAATTTTCAATTGATACCCTCAATTTATAAATTGTTGCAGTTTAGTACCTCAAATTTACAATGTTCCAACTAATACTCTCCGTTTTCAAATTGTTACTGTTTAGTACCAATTTAGCAAATGATGTTAATTAATGTTTTTTTTAATGAAAATTTTGCTTATGGTGTCACCGAGTTTTTTATTTATTTTTTAAAGAAAATTTTCTTTTTTCCAAAAGTTTGATATGTGGTTGTCAGTTAAACTTTTTTGAAATATATATATATATATAGAAATACTTTAATGCACTACATCTTATATATGATAAGTAATATATACGCGACGTCTTATTACATATGAGCAAAAAAGTAAATTTATTCTATATATTAATTTTTATATTAAAAATAAATAAGTTCATTATATTTATTAATTTTTTTATTCATTTTTCATTGGGCCCTCCGTAAATTGATCAATAATACTTTTATTATTACTCATTATATAAAAACAATATAGTGCATTAGAGCAATTCTTTATATATATAATATATTAATCAATATTGTTGGCCAAATTTAAATAGTGGGTATTAAAGTAAAACAATTTGTAATTGAGGTATTAATTCAAAATTTTAAACCAGCAAATTGCAACAACAATTTAGAAATTGAGGGTATTCAATTGTAATATTTAAAACTAAGACATTGAACTGAGATTTCCTAGACAGTAATGAAATGCATTTATCATTTTGCTAACGAATCATCAAGCCCTTAATTGTAGATAAGTTGGTAATGAGTTGTTGGTTGTAGCAGTACTCATGAGTAAAATATTAAAAAGTATATTTATAATTACAATAAATAATTGAGAATCATATAATATTTTTTTTCAAAAAAAAAATCAATATGGTAATAGTATTATAATTCTTGACCAAAATTAATAAAGGGAAAATAAAATAAATTTGTTTTTAACAACTAGTAACCCAAACCCTTACACAAAAAAAAATAATAAATAAAAAATACTAATTTATGGTAACATATGTTAAACGTTTAAAATTTTGTGTACTTTACAATAGTAGCATCTCTATTTACCAGTCCTTACGAATCCCATTTATGTTTATTTATACTTATTTCCTTTACATTATGCATTTGTTAATTTCTTTGAAACTTGGAAATATATATACACTTGTCACCTCTATTTTTGAGAAAAAGAAAAAGCACCTGTAATTGAAGAGTATAATAAAAGATAGGTTTTGTATTTGCCAAAGTGAATGTGCTTCAGTGCTTCAAAAGATACGTTTTGTATTTGCCAAAGTGAATGTGCTTCGGTGCTTCAATCTTTTTTATATTTATATTTATTTTTTTTATTTTGTTTTTTTAAAAGGTGAAATGATGCAACTTGCTCAAATTGTATATATTATAGAGGAGACATAAGATTGGTTGGGTGACATTGGGTGTGAGTGGAAATGTTGGTATCATTGTGAAGTGCCTCTTTTAAACACCCACAGCAGGGAATATTGCTCAATAATAGGCCTACCATCTCATGATTGGCTTTTACCTGTCATTTCTTCCACCTCAACCACTGCTTCTATTTTAACTTATACTCTGTTTTTCAATTTTCTTCGCCACCAATTATTAGCCTCTATGTTTCTTTTTCATTTTTCTGTTATATATATATATATATATATATTTGAAAAAGTGTAGGAGATGACTGATTTACATCTATCAAAAAAGGATAAATTCCAGCAATAGACCCTGTTCAAAGAGTACACACAGTTTATATTGTAAGACATATTGAAAGCATTTTTTTTTGTTGTTAAAAATTTTTTGATGGACTCTTTATTTATTATTTATTTTATAGAATTAATTTTAAAATATTTACTTTAATATTTTTTTATTTTAATTTTTAAATATAATATTTTAATTTTTAAATATAAAAAATGAGTTTGACTCTTCATATTTGAAAAGTTAAATTTACTCTCTAATTATATACTAAATAATAAATGTATTTTCTATTTAATATTTCATAATATTTAATAATTAATTTGAGTTTAACTTTATAAGCTTACCCTAGGTATTTTTTTTAAAAAAGAGAGTAAATAAATAAAAGTAAAATTAATCATTAAAATTAACATAATAAAAACTAAAAAATAAAGAGTATAGTTGGAGTTGTTCTTTAATTTAACTATTTAATGTGAAAGATATATTCTTTATTTATAAAAATATGCTTTTTAATTTAAAAAATATTATTAGAGATGCTCTTAGAGCATCTCCAAGGGACTCTCTATTTATCATTTTTTCTTTATTTTAGAGAGTTAATTTTAAAAAATTTACTCCAACAGATTCTTTATTTTAACTTTTAAATATGAAGAGTGGATTTGACTCTTCACATTTAAAGAGTCAAACTCACTCTCTAATTATATGTTAAACAATAAATGCATTTTCTATTTAATGTCTCACAACTTTCAATGATTAATTTGAATTTAACTTTACAAGATTACCCTTAATAGTTTTATTTTTATTTTCTAAAAAGAAGGATAAATAAGTAAAATTCAAATTAATCATTGAAACTAACAAAATAAAGACTAAACAATAAAAAGCATTATTGGAGTTGTTTACTTAATTTGACTCTATAATATAAAAGATGCTCTTTACTTATAAAAATATGCTCTTTAATATAAAGAATATTATTGGAGATGCTATTATTCATACTCTCTATTTTAAAGAGTGAATGATATAAAATTGAGCTCCAACATACTCTTATTTAAAAAATAAGGTTTGATTACGCAAATGTAAAGAGTCAAAATAACTTTCTACTTTATAATTAATACACTTTCATTCAATTCTACACAACTTCTAACTAGTACTTCCATTTAAATTTGCAACAGAGAACATAACATTTATTTATTTTACTTTTTATTAAAAAAAGTTAATAACATCATAATTATTCATTAAAATTAACAAAATAAAAAATAAGATAGAGAATGTATTCAACAAATTTGACTCTCTATTATCCCTCCATTTTTCAAAAAATACTCTTTAAAATAAAGAAAATATTGAAGATGCTCTAACACAAATAATGTGATATGTTTTTATTCAGGAATGCTCACCCAAGTGACATCGCTGATTTATTATACGCGACAATCTGACGTGGTAATTTTTAACGATATATTTTACGCGATTATTTTTTTCCATGCATCTATTTTTATTTTACTAATTTTTTTTTCTCCTTTTCTTAACAAACAAGTGGATCAATTTTAGTTATACTGATTTTTTTTTTTTCGTTTTCTAACAAACTATCCTAGCCTCTTTCTTTTTTTCAATTATACAATTTTTTTTAAACAAACATTTATTTGTTTTTTTGTTAGCCCATTCTTTTTCTTTTTCTTTTTTTTTACACAGTAGTATAATTTTTTGCAGCCACTTCTCTACTACATTTTTTTCTATTTTTTTTCTTTTCACAATGTTGCCATATATTAATAATGTGGAGAAGTTACTGATGAAGATTCTATTAATAAATTACATTTTACTGAAAAAAAAATAGAAAGTTATGACATTTTTTCATTGTATAGACATCATTTATGGAGAAAACCAACATGAATAATATTTTTATATTTTTTTCACCATAATCAAATGAAAAAAACTGTTGTTAATTCAATATACATGAGCAATTAATTAATGATCATGAACATTATATATGGTGCATATAGTACTAAAAAATTAATGTAACCAGCCTGGATTTTCCTTTATTATAAATGCATGAAACTACAAAGGAAACCTAGAATCTATATATATTGAGAGAAAGTCATGCAAAATAGAACCAGCTCTCATTCATCTCAAGGAACTTACTCGTCCACTCCAAATTCAAAGGCCCCTCGCTAGGCCTATCGACGAGCTCATCCTAAATCATGAGCTGGATAAGCTTTTACACCATGTCCAGTAAAAATTTACTAAACCCTATAATCCTGAAAAAAAAAAGAATAAAAAATTAATTTATTCAAATTTATAAAATAAGTTAATACTATGTATTACATATAACATCAAAGTTACCTATATTAGCTTCTACATCCTTACTAATTGAAACATCGGTAGCATTCGTAGTGGTATTTTTGTCTTCAACAATAGGTCTTAAAAAAAATACAAAATAAATAAGATCACTTATACATGAAAATAATTTTTTTTATAGAAATTAACTTATTGAAAAATAATAACCAAAAAAAAAAAACAATGATAAAAGAATAAGTAATAAACATCCTTACTCTTCAAGTAATTTTAGACAATTTCTCTTATCATATGTTTGGTCACAAAGTCCACATCCATGACAACATCTCCCTTTGTTTATTGCTTTCTCTTTTGATGATTTTAATCTTTTTCCTCATCCTTTTGCTCTTACTTGAGGAGGGTCGTTAATAATTCGGTGTTCACCAATATTTTCTCATCCCTTAGACATATTTCAAACACATTTACTACCATTAATCTCCTTAATTTTACTGTGAATTTCCTCGAACCAATTCTGTAGAAGATTAGTCTCTTCCTCAGTAAGTGACGCATCATCAATCATAATTGAAAACAATTAAGATAATCCTGAATGTCTTGACATCAACGATTGATCAAAAATATCATTAAGTTCTCCTCCATTGTTGCCCAAGACTTGACCAACTTTTGCAATTTTAATTCACTTTTGAAGAATATATTGACTTGGCATCTGTAGGATTTGTTTAATCCTAAAATATGTGAACATGTGCCTACAAAGAATTCCACTACATTGAAATTGTTGACAACTACATGATATAAAGTCCAAAAACTTACTGTAAATAAGTTTTCTAGATCTTGATGAAGAACAATTGTTTGCTCTTTGAACGAGGTAGCTCACACTCTCTTCATCTTCATGTTGGGTATTTACGATGTAAGCTTGACTCTCATAGATTTCATATTGAAAACTTTGAAAACATTCTCTTGTATAAATTTTTTCCATTTGTGTCACCATTGGCCACAGAGATTTTGTTTTTACTTGTTCATTGATATCAGAATGGTTAGCCTTCAACTCTTCATACATTTGATGTCGAAGTGCTCTATCAAAATGTGTAATAAATACATCAATGAATTTTTCTTTGAAATGTACTTTTTGAAAAATGAATGAGAAATTTGTGCTCTTTGACTACTTGACATTCCTATTACAAAAATATGCTTCATAAATGCAGGGATCCATCTATCATGCATTTCAAACATTTGACAAAGCTAAGCATTATTTTCCAATTTAGCTTTTTGTAACATATTCATCCAACTAGTTTTAAACTCTTCAACAATCTCTGAGTTTAAGATAATGCCCTTCAACAAGTGATAATTGTCTCTATAAATTACTGCATTAATCTTTTTAGAAAATTTATTCAAAATATGTCATATACAATAACAATGAAAAGTATTTGGAAGCACCTGAGCGATTGCCTTTTCCATTACAGGATCTTAATCTATGATTATCATTTGAGGTGCACCTTTAGGCATTGCTTTCATCCACTGATTAAATAACCAAATAAATAATTTTGTAGTCTCATCATTTAAAAGCCCATAACCAAATATTATTGTCTGACCATGGTGATTAACTTCTATCAATGGAGCAAAGATTATCCCATATATGTTGTATAAAAAACAACAACGTCATCAAAAAAACTATATGATCTCCTTGAGTAAGAATTAGTCCAAAAGCATTTAACTAATCTGTCTTCATTGTCCTTATCCAAATCAAGGTAAAAACTTGGATTTTTTTTCCTTCTTTGAATTTAAAAATTCAATAAAGGTCTCTGCATCAATTCCTTTCATCTCTTCTTTAAGATCTCTTTCATAGTTTCTCATATCTTTTTCTGTGCATCCAACATTCTGAGGACTACCATATTCAATTTCCATCACACGAAATTGTTGACTTGTGGATACATTCACTTCAGATAACTGATGAACCAAAATCTTCTTTGCTTTTGACACCTGCCGATGGGATCTTAACAAGTGAACTCTCCTTGGTGTTGTAAGCACATGATTATGAGACTCCACAAAGCTATTCACAATCCAATTTGTAGAATATTTTTGCCTAACAATATTCAGTTTAGCCTTACAACCCACACAGACAATTCCTCAAGTTCTTTCATGACTTTGTTCCTCATGTTCTAATTTTTTCTCATATTTGTCATCTGTTTCTCCTTCTTTGTAACAAACAAATTGTTTCCAAGTTAACTTATTTAACTTTGGTTTCTTCCTACTCCCACCTATTCTAGCACTAAATCCTACTTCTCTAGCATATATATTATAAAACTCATATGCTTCTTCAATTGTTTTAAACTCTTGACCAACTTTTGGTTTTCTCTCTACTACAATTTGGGGGTAAAATATTTGAACTGAAGGTTCTTCTTCCATACCAAATACTAAAAATTAAACCAACATAATAATATTAGATTTTTGAAGAAGAAAACTAATTAACTAATATATAGCACATTTTTAAATATATAAAAGAACGGCAATCTAAGTTATTGATTACTGTGACAATGAAGAAACTTCTATTAATTAATACAAGCTACTGAGTAATCAATTGAGATTGATGAATAGTTCTACGAAAGGAAGAAACTCATTGACACTCGTTGCCGATGTAATATGGCAACAAACAATACCAAGGCAATAGATGCATCGGGTGCATATGTAATACATATAAAAAATATAAGAGCCGAAATTAAAAAGAAATCCTACAAATTGATACATAAATATAAAGAGCTACCATGAAGCACTTAACATTATACAAGAAATCCTAGATTTTGTAGCATATGCAAAAATAATAGAAAAATTTATATTAAATGAGAAACGAAATTATGATAGATTTATCAATAATATTTCAGTTTACCTAAAAAAAAAGAAAGAAAAAAAAAAGGAGAAGACAAACTTTCGATAGAGTGAGTGCTGCTAGAGGATGCCAGTGTTGTGAGAAAAAAATAATAAAGAAGAGCTACAGAAAAAAATAGCACTGTAAAAAGGAGCTGAGGATTAATGTATTTTGCAACATTATGAAAAGAGAAAAAAAAAACAGAAATAAATGCGGTAGAGAAGTGGCTGTAAAAAATTATAATACTGAGAAAAAAAAAGAATGGGCTAACAAAAAAACAAATAAACCTTTGTTTAAGAAAAATAGTATAATTGAAAAAGGGCTAACAAAAAAACAAATAAACCTTTGTTTAAGAAAAATAGTATAATTGAAAAAAAAAGAAAGAGGCTACGATAGTTTGTTAAAAAACGAAAAAAAAAATCAATATAATTAAAACTGATCCATTTTGGTAAAATAAAAGTAGACGTGTGGAAAAAAACAATCGCGTGAAATATATTGTTAAAAATTACCACATCAGACTGTCGCTTATAATAAATCAGCAACGTCGCTTAGGTGAGCATTCCTTAGTTTTTAATATTATATATAAGAAAGATATTAGAGATTGTAAATTTTAAAATCTTAAATGCATTTTAAATGACATGACAAGTGTCATGTTATAAAATGTAAATATATATATATATATATATATTTGAAAAATTATACGCCTAAGTTTAATTAAAAAATATATATAATTGATTTTTTTTACTAAAAACCTATTTAAAAAAGTGAATTCTTCCAGGTTCCACTAGTAATATAATAAATATTATTATTTATTTTTTTTCTTAATTAAATGAGTTGGAAAATATTAACAACGTGGCATCTAATATGTTATTTGAAATGCATTTGAAATTTCAAATTTTTTTTTTACATATAATAAAAATGTTAACTTTATTAGTTATATGTAACTTCTAAGAAAATATCATATTATTTATATTCAAATATAAATTGTGACGAAAGTTTTATTCCTATCCATATGCGATGCCATGTTCATAACATGGGTTGGAATTTAAGCCCATATTCATATTCTTTTTATTGTTTTTTGATCTTTGAAATATTTTTTTGGACAGTATTGATGAATTGGACTTTGAGGGATTTTTATCTCACGTTTGATTTGAATCTAGGACTTGGCGTACAATGATCATTACCAGTTGGGTTTTCTTTATGGGGAAATTTGAAATTAGAAACATGAAAAAATTTATTAAACAAATCACCATACTGACTATATAATATCATGCACAGTTTGAAAATTACTGAACCACTAAAAATGTTTTATCTTTGTCAAAAAAAAAGGCTTGTGCAATCTTAATCCACTTTGTCTAGACATGACCCACAAATCCAAAGCCTAATTCTTTTTGAAGTTTCAATTGAGATCTTCTGCCTAATTTCTTACATCTATATCTTTATGTACATTTTATTTTTCTTATTTGTTATGATGATTCATTTACATAAAAAAGAATCACTTTCTACTTTCTAGTATGATGGCTAATTAATTCTTATTTCTGCAGCCAAACAAGTTAATCTTGCAACTAGATCTTTTATCTCCAATGTAATCAAATTTCCATGATTATTATCATCATTCCATAGTTAAACTATCAAATTGATCTCCTGTACATCGAGTTAGAAAAAAGAAAAAAAAGGAAAGGACAAAACTAAATATGTATATTTATTACCTTTTATTTTTTTTTATTAAATTTCGTGTCAATTAGTTGATTATAAATTTACTACCATAACGATGTGTAGAGATTAAACCGCCAGCCGTACACTTTTTTATGTACTAAATGAGGTGATATATCTCTACTAGGGTATTTCGGACATTTCAGTTTTTTTTTTTGCCCTTTAAAACTTTCATTTATTGCAAGCCTAGAAATGAAGCCAATTAATCAACGTACTTTAGGTGTGTTGCAAATTTATATGGTTTACAGGTGTATTCCACTTTTCCCAATATATAATAAACTATACCACAAACAATGTTTATAATAAAACATTGATAATAAACATTGTTTTATAATAAAACATTGATAATATTTACCAAAAATAAAAAAATAAAACATTTATAATACTATATATATATATATATATGAAAAATATTAAAAATTTCAAATTCTCAAATGTATTTCAAATAATATGATAAGTACTATCTCATCAAATAAAAAAATATTTTGATATTTCCAACACAGCTAATTAAAAACATAAAAAAAAATAGAGTTTAATTTATCACAATTAATTACGTTCCTTTTATTTTGTAAAAAAAACTTTTTGTTTCTTTATATTTTGACCAAATGATTTGGGTTTTTTTTTCCCCCTTTTTTTTTTCTTTTTTGAATATAAGTAATAATGTTTTTGAAATTTATAAAGTTGTAAATTGATTCCTAAACTATCAAATTAATACTAATACTATCTGAACTCTAAAAACAGTTACAAATCGTCTTTAACTCATAAATACATTATATTTTTATCTTAAATAAAATATTTTTAATTATTTAAAAATATTTTTTTTATAAATTATTCATACTAATTTATTTTTCATCTATTATCACGTACTTTAACCCTTGACATAAAAAGAAAATACATCTGAACAACTAAATATATATATATATATATATATATATATATATATTTATTCCTAAAGGACAAGAACATCCGAATAAAAAAAACCTATTCAATTTGTTTTGAACAAATCTACAAACCCCATGTAAAAAAAGCATCATATGTATTAATAGGTAATAAGCCAGTAACCTCTATAGCTTCTTGAAAATCAACACAAACAAATGAAATAGGAGGCCCACCACCAGATTTTTCATAGACCCCAAAACAACATTAAAATCCCCCACAACGATCCATGTGTGGTCAACCACACTAGCATAATATTCCAAAGCCTCCTAAAGAGTTTTTCGACGTTGAGGAAAAACACTTCCATAAAAAAACCTGCGACCCCCTATAATAATAATGATAATGATAATAATAATAATAATAATAATAATAATAATAATAATAATAACAATAATAGTAATAATAATAATAACAATAATAGTAATAGTAATAATAATAATAATAATAATAATAATAATAATAATAATAATAATCGAAAAGAGACAACTTAGACTATTAAAGTAGTTACGGAAGGCAAACAGTCAACCCCAAACCACCCAAAAAACCTAAGCTAATTTTATTAAAAAAATAATAATAAAAAGGTGCAAGTAGGATAGATAGATAAAAAAGAAAAAAAAAAGGCAGTTGTTGTCACAAGCAGTACAAAGTAAATAATCAATAATTAGTGTGCTGAGAAACTCGTGTGAAAGGCTTAGTCAATCCTAATCCCACTGTCGATAGCTACAATCTTCTAATAATCTACGATATAACTTCTGATAATCACTTTATCTGAAATATTAACCCCTTATATTGATAAATAGGACAAGGGCATTGAGATTTGTAGACCCAAAGAAGCGAATGAAAAAGTTTGGAGTTACGATCACCCTCCTTCAACCATTTAATATGACACTAATCCCGAAATATAGTTTGAAAAGCAGAGCCTCATCAAGCAAAACTTGTGCAATAGCCTTCTTAGCTAATCTCTCCTCAGTGAATCTCTCAGTTCCTATAATGGTATGCACTAAAAGAAGCTTTTCAATTTTGTCATGAATATCACCAGTAAAATCTTTGTTCCAACCACGAAGAGCTTATTTTATATTTTTTAATTTTGTAACAACATGATGGAAAGGACTACCTGGAACCTCTTTATCAAGGATTTGAAATCCTTGTTGAGCAGCCATATAGACTGAAAGCAAAAAGGATACGAGCCTACTTTATCAAGGTTAGAAAGACATAATAGTAACAGATGATGATCAGAATGCTACTTGGCTAAAATACAATAAGCAATGGAATCTCATACCTCCAAATAAGAATCCGAGTAGAAAGACCTATCCAATTTACTTTGAACATACCCGCGGGTCTTACACCGTCTTCAAGTGAAAAAAGCTTCATGCATATCAATAGATAACAAACTTATAACCTCCACCGCATCCTGAAAGTCACTACAGGAAGAGGGGATAGGAAGATCACTCATACGCACCTAAAATGGCATTGAAGTCTCCAATAATAGCCCATGAGTGATCAGTAGAATTAGCAAAATTTTTCAAGACTGCCCAAAGATTTTTTCGATACCTTGGAAAAATACTCTCATACACAAAAGAAATAATCAGCCGACTTCCGACCCTTGGAATATCCACAAAGATAATTTGCTCTTCACTAAGCAAAATGCTAATATCATCTAAATAACGGGAAGCAAAAATCCACAAGGTGGGCAAAACAGTTAAGTTATTAGTAGAAATGAAGTCCATAATTAAAGAAGACCAAAAAGAGTTTAAAATCATATCTAAGGCAACCATAGGCCCCATCAAGTATAATAAAGTAGGGTTATGGCGATGACAAAGATCGTACTGTACCCTTTGGGTATTTGGGTTACCGAAGCTCCTGCAGTTCTAATATAAAATATTCATTGGTTACCATTCTTAGAGGCCCGAGTCGTAGGCTTGATCATTTATTCTATTGGTTGCTCTGATGCCATCTAGTCTATTCTATTTTTATTGGTTAACCCAGCTTTCTTTTGACTATGGTCCATGTAACTTTATCCTTGGTTCCGAAACTGACGGGTCTAAGGCGACTAAGTGCAAATTTTATTGCGCAGCAGTAAGTGCTATAGCTGGGTCGTAGAGAATCATTGTTTTATCCATATTATAAGATTTGTCACTCTAAAGATGGACCCCTCTTGAGGTTGAACCTGCCTGCCTGAAAGTTCCTATAACACCCCACCTTCCACTAGCGGTAACTCATCATCTAAATTATCAAATTTTTCAGTGAAAGCTATGACGGCGTCCATATAAGGAACCACACCCATATATGAAGAAACTGTCTTAACACCCTTTCTTATAGTGTTTTCCAGAGCTGAATGAGCTTCTCTGAATTTGTAGCAACTATCCCAGTGTCAACCATTATTGAAGGAGAAACATGTGAACTCAAAACATCTATCCTAGTATTCATAACTTCTTTCGATTGAGCCATAGAATAATTTTCAACATGCAGAACTAGTAGGCTTGGGCCTATATATCTGAGTACTTTGTTTAGTTTTACCCTTACCCTTTGAAGAATTCACCATATGAGGATAGAATAACTTGGAAGTATCCCCGCCCTAAAGAAATTAATTTTTATTTTTTCAGTTTCTATATATTTTGAAGTTTCAAATATAACTGGTCAGACTTCCATAGTTTTTCTCCGTTGGAGAGCACAACTCGGGCAATAAAAAAAATTGACAAAAAGTAATACATTCTTTATAAGCAGCATCATTGACTTGAATTGAAGTAAAATTTTCTTTCCAAGTGGGTGCATTCTGATTGATGGATGGAATTGTATAATCAGTACCACTGAATTGTTTTGAATGCCCAGAGGTACTGCCACATTACCTCCTTTGTATTGGTTGCAAGAAACTAATACATGAGCTGCAGTACCCTCTACCACATCTACAAATGATGGTTTTGCACTATCTGTCTCATTCACCTGTCCATTAGTTTTTATCCCTTTTTTAACATTTTCCCCTGGCCATAGTGATAGGAATCGATCCCGCACCTAATGAGCTATCTGATTCCCATGTTGGATCAAACATTTTTTAGTAGTAAAGAAAGATGGCAAAGTCAAACAAGTAAACCACCAACTCACTGCCAATGACCCAGAGCACAACACAATGCCAAATCCCTACAAATTTAGTCATGGCCAAAGTACTATACAATCAGCAACCTCCAATTTTACAACCCACAATGAAACCACGCGAATCAAGTGGCCCACAAATGGCCTCGACCATGGATGAAACTGAAGACTGCTCGTGCCCATGCCGCGTTACTACGTTCTTGAGAGGACGACTATAACAAAAACTCACGAGAATAGCAAGCAACTAGCCGTGCGAACGTCAAGCAAAGAACCATGCGAACAGCAAACAATCCGCATGTTGACAAATACTAGCGAAGTTGGTTCTGTGAGCAAATTTCTCTATAACTCAAACCACTACCAGCAACCACAATATATGTGCTACGACTCCAATTGTAAGCACCCTGCAGCACAACGATGACACCTGTAACTCCAACCATGAAAAAATAAAGGCAATAATAGAACATGGACAACAAACTAGCAGTGAACGAGGACCACGTTGCATGCTCCCATAGATATGCAGCTTAGCCGTGCATGCTGCATCGACCACGGAAGGAATGAAGATAGGCAACCTAGACTTGAAACCACAAACACCAAACCAATGCCTTGTGAACTCGAAAGACATCTAGCAGTACCTTGCAACTTCAACTGATCATGACGGAACTAAACGAAAACACCAGTTGGCCATAAAGGCACTTCCTCCAAAAACCTACAACCAGCAACAAAGGCAAACCGCACCCACAATCGCCAGCGTTCACACCCACTATCGAGCCCAGTCAAAATTAGATTTCCCAAGCCTTCGTCGAGCTGAACCATGCCTACACGAAAGTCACGAACAAAGACTGCGTAACCCCACCACTCGATGAAGAAGACACCAGGCAACCAAAACAAACGGCAAAAACAAAACCTTTTGCACGGCTCAGTTTTTGTGGACGACGAAATGGCAGATCATAGAGCAGAGCTTTTAAATCCAACCACAAACCCAAGCAGCCTGTGAACTATGAAAGCACCACACTCAGCAACCCACGATGAAGAACAGCAACATGCAATGTCAATAGAGCAGCTACCTGCGATGAAGAATGATGACCACTGTAGCTAAGTTACTAGCTGCCACAATAAGGATATGTCTTCAGACTTAGATATTGCATGGGAATTTAACTGGTCGGGCCCAATATTCTTATAGGAGAATAGATAGCGATGTAAAGATGATGGATCTGCAAACTCTTAAGCGCTTAGCTTAAAGATACTACTGAATCGCCATGGTGACTATGGTAGTTCACGAAATCTCCAGAGCAGGTTACGTTTAAAGCTTTTCACCACTAGTAATAAAAATAAAAATAATAATAATAACAACAACAATAACAATAACAACAACAATAATAACTACAGTAATAATTCTCAGGTCAAGGTGTTTTGATAGTTTTAAAGTCAGGTCTCAATCATAACCATTAATTTTTGTACTTGAGTCATACTTAATTATTTTTTCAGCTCAAGTGATATGAATCAAATGTCTTGATAAGGATATGATTCTAAAAGTTTTACGTCATCCTGATTTGGGACAAATTATATATATATATAAATTATATATATATATATATATATGTACATAACTGATATAATGAACAATGTTCCTAATACTATGGTGTGTAATGAGGGGCAGAATTGATCAATTTATACGACTCAGTAAAAATATGTGAAATAGTCAATTATATATAAGATAATTTGATTAAATACCCACCATATCACTAATTCTTTTTAAAATACCCATGTCTCATAATTTTTGTAAAACTACCCACTCTTTTTGTCATTTAGAATATATACACACTCTTTGTCCCTCACTTCTCTTCTATGCATCTCTCTTTTTCCATGAACTATCCAAGTACCCAACTACTTTTTTTAATCTTTTATTTTAGCTTTTTTCTTTTCTTTTCCTCAAATCATATTAAATCAAAACTCCTTATATCCATATGTTTTTGGATTTAAGCATTCAAATATGAAACCTCAACAAATACCCACACACACACACACACACACACACATATATATATATATATTTTAGTTTCCACTTTGTGCTCTCCCCTCGTGCTACTCTTATTTGCTGAATCTCACCCTCTTAATCCACTCGTAAGCAACCACAAATGAATCCCAAAAGAAGGGTAATTCCTAATCATAACAAAAAGGTTATTACATCTAAGTCCTTTGATGCAAGTTGCTATTGTTCTCCTACCCATGATGTAGTTCTTGCCAATTATTGGTAAGACTCACCATCAAGCGGCAAAAAAATTCCATTGTGAGCTATCACATAGTGGTTATTTTCTCACCAACTGATGGTCAACCTTGCCATCTTATGGCGAGAACATTGCACTGTGTCATTGTTTCTAAGTGGAATTTTACTCACCATAAGATGTCGAGAACATTTTATAGTGTCATTATTGAACTCCTTTGGAATTTTACTTGTCATCTGTTAGTGAGAAAGTTCCATTGAGAGATTCACCATTAGTTGGAGAGAAAATTTCATAGTTTGATTGTCTTTTAGTGAAACTTTCTCGAGTCTCATCATCTTATAGCGAGTAAAATTTTAGAAAGTTTATCATCTTTAGAGTTTTACTCGCCATCTAATGGTGAGTTTTACTATTAGATAGCGAGAATAGTTTCACATATAGATAAAACTATTAGTGTACTTTTTTCTCACCAATGCTTAGAGAGACTCGCTAGAAAGAGGCGAATAATATACAAATATTTTAGAAAAACTAATAAATTTATAAAAATCATACATACTTCAATACTTATTGAAATTATTTGATTAAAATAATCAAAATGCTCATAACGTACTATAACTTTATATAAAAAAAATATGCTGAAAAATAAAAGTAAAAATCATAAGAGTAGAAAAGAAAAAAAAATAAAAAAGAAGAATAAAATCTGGATAGTTGTAATAAATAATAAAAATTTATAAAAATTATATCGCATTCAGTACTTAACAAAATTACTTGATTCAAAAACAAAAAAGCTTATAAATCAATGTAGGTTTATAGAAAAACATTCCACAAATTAAACAAAAATGCTCATAAAATTTTTTCAGTGGATTGTTTCTTTTACACACTTTTTTCCATACAAATATACTAATTTAATGAATTTCCACTTATAAGTTTTTAATCAAATAGAGTGATCAGGAGATTCACATGTCATGACTATAACCTGGACATAAAATTATAATCTAGTTGCATACGACGTTCTTTTATGAGTAAATAGTTGATCAATTGCACCTGGGGGTGTGGCCTAGCGGAAAGGAAGCCAACTGTTCCATCACACTCGCTTGCGAGAGTTGTGGTTCGAGTCTTGGCAAGCCCCGTTATTGTCTCAGGTATACTCAGTCTTACTTGAATCACCAGGTGGAAGGGGATCTGTTAGGGGGTTGAGCCAACTGCTCTAGACTCCTACAAGATTGAAAACTGCAGCAGGAAGGCTCTACCCACTAATAGAATTCTGGGCTGATGAGATCCACATCGAAACCCTTTTTTATTCATAAAAAAAAAAACGTATAGTTGATCAATTGATGCTCATTAGTAATGAAGATTGTACCATTTGTAATAACTAAAAAAAATAAAAATTGAGTGATATTTGAGTGGGTGTATAAAGACAAAAGTTGTCTTTAAATATATATATATATATATATATATATATATATATATCCTTTTCAGTAATTTCATTTGGGAGTAAACTAGTGAAAACAAATATATTATAGTAAATGCACGCAATTAAAGAAAGTTTTTATTTTATTTAACACAACTTCCTAATGCAATCAAACAGCATACACAAGAGTCAAAGTAAGGGCCTTTTTTGGGCCTCTCATATCTGGTCCAAGCTGATGTGGTCCAGGTTGAATCAACTTGGCCTATATACCTTACAATGAGTTTGTCTATCTCCACAGTTATATTATTATATTTTATATGTTTTTCTATAAAAATAAAATGCATGGTAATTCTTGTAAAGCGACAAGTTGCCACTATTCATAAAGTTCATAAAATGATACAATTTGATAACTTCTTCTTGTTAGAATTGACCTCTAAATGCTAAGAAACAATTAAAATTAAAATTTTTTCTAATAGATTTCTGAATTGATGATTTTCACATTAATTTATTTTTTTATTCATAAAAAAAATTAAAACTAAAAATTAATGAAAGCTTGATTGTCTTTTGTTAGTATAATTTTGTAGTTTTTGTTATTTTGGTAACCGTTTTCTTGGTCTGTTTTTTTGGAGATTGAGATTGCTTTTCTCTTATATATCCCATTGAGGATACCTTATATGTTAATCAGATGAATTAATAAAAAGAAAGAAAGGGAAAATAGGTTGGTTAACATATAAACTGTCAAAATTCTACAATGGACAGGTACTAAGGATCGCCTAGAAAATGTTATTAAATTGTTTATTGAGAAAATTTGCAATTGAAAGAGCATGAGAGAGTGATCCACCAATTACGATTAACAATCTTGAATCTTCAAATGGGTTTAGCATTTTATAATTAAGAGACTTAATATCTCCTTTGAATTTCCTTATTATGCTCAGAGTTGGACCTAACGTGTTAGTGAAACTTCCTTTCTTTTTCTTTTTTTGGTATAAAGACATGTTAATGGAACTTATTAAAATAAAATAATGAAAAAACTAAAGTTTTTAAAAACCCATGTTTATTGTTTAATCATAAAAAATTGAGTTTTAGTTTTTAAATTCCTTCATAAATTTTTATACTTCTATTGTTTTGCTATTTAAAAATTATGATTAATTATATTTATCACCTTTAAATTTTAGAGGGAGTGTCAACATAGTTCCTATTCTTTTAATCTAAAATAATTTTACCCCTACATTTTCTATCAAATATGTTCTTTTATAAAATTTTATATTGAAATTGATAAACTATGCTATGTTAGCTCCGAAAACATCTAGCTAGCAATTAATATTATACATATTTTTAAAAATTAACATTAGATTTAACTTCGCTTTGGGGACCATCCGGAAAATGTTATTAAATTGCTTATTGAGAGTGACCCACAAATTACGGTTAACAATCTTGAATCTTCAAATGGGTTTAGCGTTTTCTAATTAATACAGTCCAATATGTCTCTTTTGAATGTTCTTATCATGCTTGGAGTTAGACCTAACATGTTAGTGAAACTTTCTTTCTTTCTTTTCTTTTCTTCTTTTTTTTGGTAAAAAAAGCATATTAATGGAACTTATTAAACATAAAGTAATGAAAAATCAAAGTTTATAAAACTCATGTCTATTTTTTAATCATAAGAAATTGTTTTTTTAATTTTTAAATTCCTCTATAAATTTTTGTACTTTATTGTTTTGCACTTAAAACTTAGAGTTAATTATATTTATCATCCATAAACTTTTCAGTTGTTCGAGTCACATGAGATTAGACAGTGATTTCTCTCTTGCTATGTTTTGAGACACCAAGGGTAGTATGAGATGTTCCCCCTCCCCACCCATCTCTTCTATGTCTTGGGACGTCAATGATAGTATGACAGGACCCTCATTCCTATGTCTAAGGTTTGATAACTTGGCGTAACTAGACTAATCAATGTGGGGTTTGGATACACACACACACATATATGCTAGCATGTTTTAAATTATGTTATGGAATATTATTCATGTTTTAAATTATATTATAAGTTATACAAATAATTATTTAATGGAGATTTATTCAGCTTTAAAGTTATATTTTTGTAATATAATGTTTGTATATTATTTTACGATTCAAAAGGTTTTTTGAAGAATAATTAAAGTGTTTTATTTTATATTTTATCATTGATACACTCAGTTAGCGTGTATCTTAGAATTATATTGTTAAAAATATTTCCTTGAGTTCCAATTGATTTGTTTCATCATAGCTAAGTATATAATTTAGTTCTTTGAATATTTCCTTACAGTTTATGTAATTAATATTTTACTTGTTCTATTTAGACAACCTTGAGAATAACCCAAGTCAGCGTGTATGAGTAAAATAATCTAGATTAAAAGTGTAGGAATTATATTGACACTAACTAAAATATAGGGATGACAAGTGTAATTAACTCTAAAAGTTACTAGCAAAAGTAATAATAATAATAATAATAATAATAATAATAATAATAACAATAATAACAATAATAATAATAATAACAATAATAATAATAATAATAATAATAATAATAATAATCAGAAGAGGTTATTTATCAGATAGATAGGTAGAGATATCTCAACTAGGTTGGTACCCCTTTAACCTTGGACGGAGGCATCCCAACTAGGTTAGCACTCCTCCAATCCCACACCGAGCAAGCAGTAAATTTTAAAAGTATACATCAATTACAACATATATGAAAATCTAAACAACAACAACGCAACTATAGGTTACAGTATAAGTAAAAAACGAAAGTAAAACAACAATCGTCGCCGGTCTCATTAAAACCTGAAGAAAGAAAAAACCCCGAATGGGGAAAACCTCAATCCAAAAAAAGAGTATTGAGACACCAAAAGTACAAGCAAGCTATTTTCTAAACTTATAGTTTTCAAAACCATTAACATTCCTATGATGCATAGAAGAATAAGAGTCTGGAAGACCCCACTACTACTGCACGCTAGAAGAAGAAACTGTAATTTTTGACAAAGCATCAGCAACTATATTTCCTTCCCTAAAAATGTGTGATACCTAAAAATGAATGTTGGAAAGATGACAGAGGCAATTCACTCATCTTGCTTCATAGACCCATGGGACGATGACATCTCGATGAATGAGCAAGTTGGCAACGAAAGTAAAGTCGCACTTCAGCCACAAAGGATCTCACCCGAAGTCTCTAGTACACTCAATGGCAATAATGACACCCAAAAGCTCACTTTCAAAGGCACAAAACGAGTCTAAATGGACTGCAAAACTACCTTTAATGAAGCTTCTACTAGTGACAAAATACTCACATCATCCACCTAGGCCCGGAGAACCATTGACTGCACCATCTGTATTAACCTTCAACAACCCAATTGGTGGAGGAGACCTTTGCCACATGAAAAGTCTGAGGAGCCCGAGCCACGACACCTGTAAACCCTAAACTCTTGAAGACTAAAAAATCACCAATAGAGTTGTGCATCGTCCCTTTTTGAATAACATTCGCTTCCCTAGTCAAAGCCCAAATAAAAGCCAAAGAAAGAGCTAAGAGGATGAAAATATTACCAAATTGCCTTTGATTCAAAGCAAAGCAAATCATAGAGAAGACACTCACAATAGCAATAGTCTGTAAATTGAAGACCTGAGAGTTCAAGGAAACCACCATAGCCTTCTAAGAAAGAGAACCCACCAAATCCAATGCATCTAATTTGAGCTTGAAAGTAATCCCCAGATAATCCCAAATGGCAGCGGCATAAGGGCAAGTCAGAAAAAGGTAGTAAATAATTTTTGAGTTCTTACCACAAATTCTACATTTAGAAGTCATTAAAAAACTCTACCAAATCAAGGTGTCATCAATAGAAATACGCCCAAAGAGAAGGCGCCAAGCAAAACCGAGCTAAAGGAATGAAAGTCTTCTATAAGTACTTAACTCACACCAGAGGTGAAGCCATCGTAGATAAACGAAGATGAACATCTCTACAAGAAATAGAGTCTGAGACTGAACAAACTCAAACTCTCTCATCTGGCCTATCGATTATAATCGCCACCTCCTCAATACACATAAACAACCGAGAAAAAATCATACGGAAACTCGTCGGAAGATTCAAAATGTCATCATAATCAACCAGATCACCAACTAGAAGGTTCGGATCACATAAGTCTCTGAAGTTCTATAACAGCTCAATCATAGGTATCCTCAACCAACTGTGGGTCTAGTAATGAACCCTAAAATGAATCCCGATAATCTAAATCGCATCCCTCAAAAGAGTAACATAAAGCTGTCTCATAGGAGGCCAGATAGAAGATGTAATATAATACAAAGGGTTTAGTTTTCCTAAAAACATGCCGAAGGAACCGAAAAATAAAGGAATCCTTATTCATCAACTTTTAAGCGAGCTTGCTTAACAAAGCTTTATTGAAAACCTAATCAATAGAGATCTTAACTCTACGTGGGTGAGAGACACCGGATCCAAAATAAATATGAGATATGTCCAAGTTAACAATCTGACTTGAGGATCAAAAATACTGCTCATATTTTGATAAGTCTCTTTACAAAATATAAGCACATCATCAGTATAGAAAAGGTGAGACGAAGAAGAGAAATTCCTGAGGGAGGAAATAAGCAGGAGAGAACCTTGAGAAACCATCCAAGATAAGAACTTGCTTAAAAAATCTTTGTTGATGCCAAATAATAAAGGAGATAGCGGATTACTTTACTGAACCTCTCGCGAACAACCAAAGTAACCCTCTAGAACCCCAGTAACCAAAACCGAAATCTTTACGGAATTAAGAATCGAATTAATCCATGAGCAAAATTTGGTACAAAAACCAAACCTGTCTAAACTGCTAGTAGAAAATCTCAACTTATCGATTCAAAAGCTTTACGAATATCTATTTTCAAAGCCATATTACTTTCAAAAATTTTACTATCGAGGTGGTTAACACAGTCAGAAGCAATCACAATGCAGTTTTCCATGCTTCTGCCTCGAATGAAACTAAATTGATTATCAGAGACAATTTTGGAAGTGATCTCCGCAAGTCAATCAGCTAAAATCTTTGAAACCACCTTGAAATGGAAGTTTTCCAGCATAATAGAATGAAATTTGTCCATTGAGTCCACACCTTACACTTTTAGAAAAAGCACCATGAAGTTAGAGTTGAGGCCCAGATGAATAGCTCTCAAAAGAAAAAAAGATCCCACCACATCCACCACATCAGAATGAATAAAATCCCAGCAAGTTTGAAAAAAGGAACCTGAAAAATCATCAGGGTCGGGGATGCTAGTAGGGTCCAAGTTGAACATAGCTTGTTTATAACAATTCAATTCTCAACTCTATTCCCTTTCCTTACACTTGTAGACATAGTATAAAGTAATTTTAACCATATTGGTTTTAGGGTTTAGGGTTTTGGTTATGTATGGGGTTTTGTTTGGGGTTTAGCGTTTTGTTTATTTATTTTAACAAGTTATGGGCTTTCAATGTCGTTTAAGTTTTTGTATTTATGTTTTTAAGATTTATTATTTGGAGATATTGATTTTAGAAGTTTTGTTTTGTTTGATCATTGGTTATGTTTATGAGTTTTGCTTGAGATTAAGATTTTGTAGTGTTAGGGTTCTGTTTAAGTGTTTAAATAAATTTTGGGCTTTTAGTTTGGCTTGAGATTTGTATTTCTGTTTTCAAGGTTTCATATTTAGGGATTTTGATTTCAAGGGCTTCATTTAGTTTGTGGGGTTGATGTTGTTTATTAAATTTAAATTTATTTTAACAAAGTTTGTGTTTATGTTTTTAATTTTCAAAGGTTGTTGAAATAAGTGCCACATAGGCTATTATTTAGGTGGATTTCAAAGCTTGCAGAAGCAAGAGCTACATAAGTTAGCTATCTTTTTGAATGACTTGATTTGTTTTGTATTTCAAATCTTCATAGTTTTATACATAGTTGTACATACTTTTATTTACATTTTCTTATATTTTAGAGTGTATTGAGGTGTAAGAAATGTTAATGATGTTATAAATATTTAGATTGAAAATGATTGAAAAATTGGTACTTCAAAAAATACATATTTAGATTGAATGACATGATATATATCAAAATAGAGAGATATAGTTGAAATAACTAGTATAATAAGTTAGATTTAAGAAGTTTGGTTTTTATCCTCATTTTTCACTTGTTCTATATCATATATAAGCTGAAAATCAAGACCTAACTTAAAAAAAAAATATTTTTCAAAGTATTTGGATTAAGTTTGGTGTAACAAAGGATGAAAAAATAAAAAATATCCATGAAATTTTATGGATATTTTCATTTTTATAAAGTGTGAAAATTTTTCATCAGTCAAAATTGAAAATGGTTATAATTTCTGTAATTTCCGTTGATATTTTAGATATTTCTTCAATATTTCTGTGATATTTCTGTTAAAATTTTTATGTCAATTCCATTATAATTTGGTCAGAATTTTCATAATTTTCATGAAAATTCGGATATCATAATTTCTATGAAAATTTTGGATATTTCCATGAAAATTTTTAAAATGTCCATATTAACTTTTAAATATAATATTAGTATTTTTTTAAATTTGTAATTATTATACTTATATGCTTTCAATGTTTCACATATTATATAGATTTTTTTTATACAATTTATATTGTATAAATTGAAAAAATTACATGCAAAACTAAGATGTGTCTTTTGATCAATATTTTTCTTAATACACTAGTGAAAATAAAGATAGTGAACATTTTCAACAACCAAAAAATTCTATGTGGTATTGAGTTATATTTAAGTAATTATGTATTTGTATCATTATTCTAATTAGTGAATAATTCATTATAAAATATTGTAGTATTTTTGTTACTATCAACGAGTGTTATAGGTTTCTTAATTATAATAAATATAAATTTTGTTCAATATTTTTTAAATTTTTTTAGTTAAATTGATAAAGTAATTAAAAAATTAATATATATTAAAATTTTATTGAAAATTTTCATACTTTATTATTAATTTCCATCATTTCTTTTAAAATTTTATCGATATCGATATTTTGTCAATATTTTCACTGATATTTCTGTATTTTTTACTTTCGATATTTCCGTCGATACAGATATTTTCATCCTTGGGTGTAACGATATATCGTACCATGTATGATTATTTTGTCCCTTGTTGTTTAGTAAGTATTTGTCTATGTCATTACTTAACGATATTATTCACTCTTAGGTTCAAAATACTTTTAAAAAAAATGGTACTTAAAAAATACATGTTTACATTGAATGTCATGATATATATGAAAATAGAGTGATATACTTTAAAAAATTGGTACAATAAGTTAGAATTAAGAAGTTTGGCATTTTATACTCATTTTCCCCTTAACTTATATGGTATATAAGTTAAAAACCAAGACCTATCCTGAAAAAGATACATTTTTAGGTATTTTGTTTAAGTTTGGTGTAACAACGTATCATACTGTGTATGATTATTTTGTCCCTTATTATTTAGTATGTATTTGTATGTGTCATTATTACTCTTAGTTTTGTAAAATTATTTATTTATATGCTTAATTGGTAACTTAAGAACTATTTTGAACTATTTTGTTGGTGATTATGTAAATAATTTATCATTAGTGTTGTTGTTTTCTATATATGGATTGAATATTTAATAGAATAGATTGTTTTATTTATTCAATGATTAAATATATGATTGTTAGGAACCATGATTTTGTGCACATATATGGGAAAGAGCTGAAAGCTTACTTGGTTGATGAAGATGAATACAATGTGATTTTACTGTTTAAAAATGCTAAATTCTTTATTGTAGGGGAGGGTCTGTCATTTGATGAGTTACAGATGTTGAGAGGGACTGTTAGATTACCCAATGGAGAATTTTTAACTTTAAAAACTAATAAAGATATATAAAGACAATGAGATTGAGAGAATTCATATAAATATTGATGTGTTACCTATATCGTATGAATTATTGAACAGATATATTATTTGGAATCAGCACCTCAACCCACACAAGAAGAATCATAACCAAATCCTATTCCAAGTGAATCCCAATCCCTAATCACATTTCTCAATCTAACTAAAGATGACCCCGAACTAGAAAATGAACCACAAATAGATTCTCAACCTGAACCCAATCCAAATGAAGGAGAATTTGAACCTGAAACAAAAATAGTGACTAATCCACAAGTACATGACAATGAAAGTGTTAGTAAATCTAATACTGGTTACATGCATATGTGAGAGTAGAAGATGTATATGGAGAATTCATACTTTTGAGTTACCTAATGATCAGACATTTAAGATAAAGACATTAAGATGTGAACATTTCTATAAACAGGCTAAGAAGAATAAATTAGTAACTATACAAAATTCATTGATCTGTTTAAGTTAAATCTAAAAGTCAAAGAAGCAGTGCTCCAATCTGAATTGTATACAAAGTTTTCATCAAAAGTGGACATTCAGAAATTGTATAGAGCTAAAAAGATTGTATTGGAGATGTTACCACAAATTGCACAAATATGGTCATGTGCTTATGATGCTAAATCCTAAAACAATTGTGAAGATTAGTTAATGATAAGAATATATTGAATGAGAATCCCACCATCTAGAGATTTTTTGTTTATTTTCCTGTGATTAAAAAAAAGTATTTTTGAAGGGTTGTAGGTCATTTATTGGTTTAGATGGCTGCAATTTAAGAGGGTCATATGATGGAGTGTTTTTATATGCTATTTCATTATATACAAATAACAGTTTATTTTCACTTGTTGTATGTGTGTGTGAGACTAAAAATTTTGAGAGTTAGTCATGGTTTTTAACATTGCTATATGATTATATTGTTGCAGAAAAAAGAATGACAATAACCTTCATGACTGATAGGCAAACAAATATCCTAAAAACTATAACCAATATATTTCCAAGTCACAATAACAGGTTTTATACAAGACATATTTATTCAAATTTTAAGGCAAAGTATCCATGTGTGAATATTAGAAATCTGTATTGGGCAGCAACAAGAGCCTCAAGTGCACATGCTTTTAGTGCAATGATAAAAGAAATAAAATATGTGAATGAGGAAGCATACAACTATTTGATGGACATTCTAAGCTGTCATTGGAGTAGATATAATTTTGATGTGAGTGTTAAAGTGGACCATATGACAAATAATATGACCGAGTCTTTTAATAGTCAAATTGATAAGCACATGTCCAAACTCATTTTGATAATACTTTAGTGTTTGAGAAGGAAAATAGTGAAGAAGATTTTAAAAAGAAAACAACTAGCACTCACATGGATAGTTTAAAATTTATTTTTGGGGGTTAAGAAGAATATGAGATGTTGGTGGAAACAAAGGTTGTTGTGGTAAACTTCAAAGAATATTGGTGTTAATAGGAATGTTGGCAAGTAAATGACATACCTTGCAAGCATGTCATGTACTATATAATAAGTAGAAGATATAAATCTATTGCATATGTTGATCAAAATTTCAATAAGGAGACATACCTACGGACTTATAGCTCTATGCTTCACCTTATTCCTGATGAGGTATTATAACCTGAAGTTGATGTTGATTATGTGATGCCTCTAATTAGAAAAAGAAAATTTGGGAGGCCAAATGTGCCAAGACAAAGAGAAGCTAAAGGGCCAAAAAGAGAAAAGAGATCAAACATAATTAAGTGTGGAATATGTAAGACCATTGGGTGTAATAGAAGGTCCTGTCCTGTTCAAATACTCCAACAAATTTAAAGGGGATGAGATACAGTCAAGTATTTATTTTCTCTTTACTAAAGCTTAACTTGTAATAAGTTTAAAACTTTTTCTCTTTACTATTTCATTTTATTTTATTTTTTCAATTCATTTTTTCATTTGTGTTGTCTTTTATTTAGGTTAATGTCATAGTAGTATCAACATTAACAATAACAACAGGAAATACATCATCAGGAAGAATAGTAGTAGGAACTACAGCCATGTAAGCAATAACACCAGGAATAGTGGATTAAATGTTTAGTTAGTAGGCATATAGGCTTTTGTGTCAAGAAGTGAAGGTAAAGTTGTTATTTAAAATCTAATTTTGCTTATTTTAGTCTCTGCTAATATTCAACTAGCAATTTGTTTCATTTGTTTAAATTAAATTGTAAGTTGAATACTATCTTTTGTATAGAGACTATATATGTAACTTTGTATAGACTGTTGGATATAGTTCATAGTATTATATCACCTTATTTTTTAGACACAGTACACATGTTTATAGGAAGTTAAAATGTCTCAACTATTATTCTACTAGCAATTTGTTTTATTTGTTTGAATTAAATTATAAGTTGAATACTGTCTTTTGTTTAGAGGTTATATATGTGAATTTGTAAAGACTATTGATATATTTTGTAGTGTTATGTACACAGTGCACATGTGTACAATAAGTTAATGTAAACTGATTTGCTCAATGTGATTGAAGGTTCTTATATATCTTAATGTATTTTGATTTGGGGCAATGTGATGTCCTAATGTAATTTGATTTACACGTGAAATTTTTTAATTCTTCATTTCATACTCATGATAGTCAAAATAAATACAATAGTTGATGTTATAAGGAATAAAATATTCAAGACCAGCATCATCTTCATTCGACATTGTAACCTATAAGGATTTTTTACATTGATGGTAATCTCTTTGTTTTAATGTACTGTGTTCATTTCGAATGGTTGCATGCTTGTCTTTGCTTATGTTGACTAATTGCATCGTCAAATATGTTAGGTGGTGCTCAAAAGGAATAATATTTGTATTTTCCTTTATCATGGACAAAATAGAGTTTAGAAGGATTTATTATAGACTCTTATATTTTGACACATGCTTTTCTTCCACAAAAACACATTTTATTCTTGAATTTGATTATACTTTCATTTAACTTACTCCTAGCACTTGATGATCCCATTTCTTGTGAATATATTTTATTATGTGACTGTGAAAAAAAATAATATTTATGTTGGAGAAGTGAAGAGATTGTGACAAAAATGAAAAAAAAAATCCTTTGGAAAAGAGATTTTAATTATAATTTTAAAACAACAATTGAATTATATAGTATTCAATAAACACAGCAATTAAAATTGATTTAAATGTCAAAAAAAAAAATGAGGAGGTTATATGATAAAAGAAAAAATATTAGTCACTAGCTGTTATTTTAAAAAAAAATTATACAAGAGGAAAAAAAGTCATTTCACTATGCCATGTAGAATTACACAATATTTTAACTAAATATTTATTAAATATAAGGGTGGAATGATATCATTGATATATATATATATATATATATATATATAATTTATTTAAAATAACACTAAATCTCAAAATAATTAGACTTATATAGCCCTAAGGAAAAATAAAAATAAAAGTAAAAACTCATAATAAGAAAAAATAAAAACTCAATTCTTGTAATTTTTAAAAGACAAAAGTATGAATAAATATTTCAAACCTATTGAGCTTTTTTTTTTTTTTTTTTTGGTGTAGGATGAGAGCTATTGATTTGCATGATCCTGTCACCTAAAATATATGTGTATATATAAATATATAAAAGGAATGACCTGCTGTGGAACGTGATTGATAAGCACTGTAAGCTTGTGTGTGACATTAATGCCTTTTAAATTATGGAAATATTATAAATTACTTTATAAATTAAAATTGTCATAAATTTTGCAAGAGATATTGAAACGAATTTTATAATATATTGAGCTATTTACAACTTCAAATGTAATCCAATGGGATTGGAACATTAAAATAAATAAATAAATAAATAAAGACACAATGAATTTTAGTTTTTGACTGAGAATGACAGTTAATTTCAGGGTCATTAGGACTTTTCCAAGGTCCTCGTCACGGTGTGATGATCCAAGCTCAAGAAAACTCTTACTCATTACTGTACAGTCAAAGGTCCAAAATTTGAAAATCTATAACTCCTCCCGGGGGCTTGACAGGTATCAGGATCTCCTGGGCAATATTTTCCTTTTCCTATAAATAATATTATTTTAATTTATTAGTATTGTGGGTTGGAAGGTTTGTATGAATTTTTTTTTCCGGCTTATTTGCATTATTAGTTTCTAAATTTTAATAATAATAGCTCTTTAATCTTTAATTTTTTTTATTTTATTTTTGCACTTTCATGAAGTTCAATTATAGTGGCACCGTTAATCCTTAATTTATTTTTCATTAAATTTTAAATGGTTTTGACTTGCGCCATAAATATGATATAATTTCGAAAGGCATTTGAAATTATTTTACACATTAATTAATTAATTTATTATTTTGTTTAATTAAAAATGATTTCTTTTTTTGATAAATTGATATAAAGTGATTTAGTATAAAGTCCTTTCTCTATTAATATTTTTTGGTTTCATCACTTTTAAAATAAAATAAAAAGATTAACAATGAAAAAAATTGCATAATGTCAATTTTATATGTTAAAATCATTTAAAATTGATTAAGTACTAACGTGCAATTATAATCGAAATTTACGGATGAACGCGGGAAAAAAAATTAAAGATCAAAGTGCTACTGTAGATAAAGTTCGGAACAAGGAGCAGCATTTTTTAATGAAAAGCCCTTTTGGACGAATAATCTTTGATGTAGTTGCCATATTTGGTCCGACGCGGGAAGTTTCAGTTTTTTCCATTGATAGATCTGACTAAATCAAAGATTAAAGCTTCTAGTTTATTGCATGATTAGGACGTAAAAAACATAACCAAAATGGTCCCCCAAGTCAACCTTTTGTCAACCACAATAGGTCTTGTTGCCCGACTGGGTTGTCAGTTTATCAAGAAAAACTTTCAGAAAACAAAAAACTGGCCGGAAATGCCAATTTTGAGCTCGCTCTGGCGGATGTTCCCGCTGATCTTTACTTTACAAATAGTAAGCTTCTGTCTTTCTATCTAAAGAACTTCTTTTAATAAAAAGGGAAACATTAAAAACTTAATTAAGGATCAACAACTTGTTTTCAATTAAATTTGCAGTTCATTTAAAGAAAGAAACAGGAAACAAAATAAAATAAAATAAGATCTGGGTCTTTGAGTTCCTGAGCTACTTTGGGTAGATTCACTAAAATACATAGATATGGATATAGAAGTTTTTTTTTTTTTTGAGAAAACTACAACAATAAACCTTGTTAGTCATTGGTCCAGATAATTTATTGGTGGTTAACGTCAAGGAGGTTGTAGGGTCGTTTACATGGGAATATTTTTATGTTTTTCTGAAGCTTTCTGATGTAGAAAGCTTCAAAGCCTTAAATTTTGATGGTCAAAAAGACGGCACAGGCAAGGTAACGCGGTGTTTCCATTTCTGGTTTTTTTCTTTCTTGCTTTCTGGGTTTATCTGTATTTAACTCCTGCGATTTTTCTTTATCTGTATTTAACTCTGCCATTTCTGGTTTTTTCTTTCTTGTCTTCTTGTTAACGGGCAGCTAAAATGGGAAATATGAAGTCTTCACTTGCTTGCTTAGATTGCTTCTCATCTGAACGTGAAAAGGTCACTGAGACAAGCACATACGGTAAATATTTTGAGTGATTTATTCCTTTTCTCTTTGTTATTTTTGTTTTATTTTTATATATGTGTAGAAGATGTTGTTCTTGATTGTTTTCAATTTTCTTTGTTCTCTTTTGATTGCTTTCTTTACATACCAAGATGAGCAAAACCAAGAAAACTTTCGGGTATTTTCTTCTAACGAATTGAAAGCTGCCACTCGTGGTTTCCACTCCTCAAACAAGGTTGGAGAAGGTGGATTTGGCTGTGTCTTCAAGGTGTTGTATAATATTTATGTATCTCGTAGCCTGGACTGAATATAAATTGCAGAGTGAATAAGGGATTCGGAGTGGTTTTTTTTGTTGTGGTGCTAATATGGGAATTTGGTTTACATTGAAAGGGCCGGCTTAATGATGGCACGCTTGTGGCAGTCAAGGTGCTTTCAATTGAACTTGAATCTATGCGAGGAGAAAGGGAATTTGTAAGTGAATTAGCTGCACTGTCTCAATACAGGCATGAAAATCTTGTAAGACTTCTAGGTTGCTGTGTTGAAGGAGCTAGCAGATATTTGGTCTATGATTACATGGAAAACAATAGCCTCACACAAACCTTCCTTGGTAACCCTGTTTCTCTTTTCTGTTTTATGCCCTTTGTAATCATCCTTTCAACTAACTGATTTAGGAAATTTAGAACATTACATGATGTATGGAAAGAAGTAGAAAACCCACAATGTACATGAACTTTACTAAGCAAACTGTGAAGTTAATGTCTTAATCTTCGTTAGCAGGAGGAGAGCAAAGCAGGAAAAATTTTAGTTGGGATGCGAGGAAGGCCATCTCACTGGGAGTAGCTCGTGGACTAGCATATCTCCACGAAGAGGTTGAACCCCATATCGTACACCGAGACATTAAAGCAAGCAATATACTTGTTGATAAGGATTTCACACCAAAACTTGGGGATTTCGGTTTATCAAAGATATTAATAGACAACAAGTCTCACATTAGTACTCGTGTTGCCGGGACATTGTAAGTGGAATCAATCAATCACTAATTCTTTCCACTAAAAAATGCAATGAAATGTCTTTGGATTATTCTTTGAGAACACTATTGCTAATGGAGTTCTGGTCTGATCCCCCAATCCTGAAATCTTTAAAAAGAGGCTATCTTGCTCCAGAATATGCAATGAGTGGGAGGTTGACACGGAAATCCGATGTTTACAGCTTTGGAGTACTGCTATTAGAAATTGTAAGTGGTCGAGAAGTTGTGGTTTTTGACATGGAACATGGAGAGAATTATCTGGTTCAGAAGGTAACAAAATTAAGGCCACTCTTGCTAGGCAAATGCTTTAATTTCTATCACACACTGTCTACTATGATAAATGTTGTGTTAGCTTGATATTCTTGGCTGACTCACTTACTGTAACTTAACATATATATGCAGGCATGGGAAGCCCACAGCACTAACAAGCATTTACAGTTGGTAGATCCTATACTTGAAATGAACTTTCCGGACAACGAAGCAATCCAATTCATAAAGGTTGGTCTTCTATGCGTGCAAGAAACTGCCAGGCTGCGGCCACTAATGTCAATGGCTATTAAGATGTTAGCAAACGAGATTGACATCCAAGATATTGAGATCTCACAACCTGGACTTGTTTCCGATCTCATGGAAATCAAAATGCGGGGGAATCACTCATCTCAGGGTGTTTTCTCAAGGGGCTTCACTACAGTCAGCTCCCAAGGCCCCACAACATCTTATTTCTGACCATGCCATTTGATGGTTTTTTTTTTCTTTTTTTTTTCTTTTTCTTTTCTGGGTTTTGATGATTACTACTGCTTTAGCTTTTTAACAATTTGATTCTCAGGAATCCACGCGTGTACTGTGTACATGGCTGCTGGATCCTTTTTCTTGGAGATAGGGTGGGTGTAAGAAAGGGCTTAGATTGCTAGGTTGTTAAATACATAATCTTTAGGATAAATGTGATTGAATTATTCTTTGTAAATTAATAATATTCAAGTAGAGGTCAATCTTTCTCATTTTTATCTTTCTTTTGATTTCAATATGGTGCTAGTGGCATCATGATCATGTAATCTATATTCATTAATTCTGCAACCAAGTCATTCTACATATATAAAACAAAGGTAATGAGCTCCTTAATTTGAGTCTGCAAAAATTTATTTTCAGAATTTAAGTTGGAAAATGATTTACACAGCAGCCCACATAGGAACCTGGTAGCTCGTATAACTAAATAAGTTAACAAAATACTGCAGGGAACTCACATGACTAATAAACTTGGAGCTTGATATACAGGCATGTACTGCACAGAGCAAATTACTAGTCAATTCCACAAAGAGAGTGACAGACACACCAATATTATCTGTCACATATATGTGTATATATATATATATATATATACTTTGTGGAGATTATCATGAAACATAGAAAAGATAATCGAGCCCTACTGCATAATAAACTTGTTAGCTCAGAAGTAAACTTCAGATAGCTGTTATACATTTTGATTATATATCTACAGTACGAAGAACAACATGCATGGCTCCTCGTACGCCAGTCGACAAGGTCATCAATGTGCTGGTGGGCTTATCAGATGGCATACAAGGAGCCAGGCATACTGGCATACTGACATGAGATTTATAAATGTGTGTGTGTGTGTGTGCTGCTTACCTCCTCGCATCGTATCGTATACGCAAAATGGATAGAACACCAGAACCCGATAAGAAATTACTAAGAAATGCATGTTGTTTTAGTATTAGAGATATGGTGGTGTATTTATATCGAAACTAAAACCACTAGCAACACTGCTAAAAGTTGGCTTCTATGAGACTCTGCTCCAAATATACCTTTCTTTTCCTTTTTCACACGCTGTTTTCCTGAAAGCCAAACAACTAGCTTTTGAGTTGGCATTTTGGCAGCAAATACGTACCGGCTGAACAAACAAGACCACTTGAAGGGTCACTTTTTCTACTTTTGTCTTTAAACTTGGTTAGGATAGAGGGAGGCCGTGTGGGGTTTTAATGGAGTAACAAAGAAGATGAAGTGAAAAGAAGGAATTGATGAGGTTTGGCCGATTGTTAAAGCTTTTTCATAAGCGTTTTTGGGTTTTTATTTTTATTTTTTATAATCTATTTTCTGGACCATAAAGCTATATATGCTTCTTTTTTTTCTTCTGAAACTGATTTGTCTGGATGTGCTTGGATATGACTTGGATTCTTTTCTTCTTGCACATTTATCTTTTCGAAAGTAAAACTTTACAACTTCATTGCCCAAATATTCTCTTTTATTTTATTTTATTGTAAGAAATTATCCGCTGTATTTTTATAAAGCTGATAAGAAATATTAGTTGGCTAATTAGCCTTTCTATCTAGTCCAAATCTTAAAATTCATTGTAACCCGGTACTGTAAAAGTTTCACTGCTTGAGTTGGAACTTCTTGTTCATATTAATTGGCATCATTTTGTAGAGCATTAATAGGTAATTTCCATGTTTTATGAAATGTGAAGGTCTGGAAACAGCAACAAATAGTTCTGAACAAACAGTTCCTTGTCAATCATTTAATTTATGCTTTGTCTTATAATCCTGTTAACCTTATAGTTGAATTATTACATTGATTTGCAGGTCTTTTTGTTTTTCCGTATTTGTAGTTTGTACAAGGTGATAGATACTTATGCCTGTGCCAGTACAAGAAGCAAAATATTTTTAACCTGCCTGGAAATGGTAAAAAACCTCATGTACAAAAAGCTCGTAACAATGTACAGTTGCAGTATTGCAGAGACTACTCACTGAAGATGTTTTCGTACATAATCTCCTTCACTGATTAATTTGTGTGTGTGTGTGTGTGACAGCCGTATCAGTATCACAAGATCAATCCATTCTTCACAATTTGCTCCAAGGAAGATGCCACCTCTGACATGGTAGGACGCTCACTAGGATTTTCTGTCACAGCCTTTTCAGCTATGTCAGCAAGTTTAAGCAAAGGCTCAACATTTCTTGGAAGAGCTATAAACTGATCAATTGTTCCAGCTGCCTTGCCCTGTTTAATTAGAGGCACTGCCCACTCAACTATACTTGGAGGAGTGTAATCTCTGTCGTATGCTTTCCTTCCACTGAGGATCTCTAGCAGTACAATTCCATAGTCGTAAACATCACTTTCCAAATCTCCTCTAAGTTCTTTTTCATTTGAAGTAAGCAGCCCAAAATCAGCAATTCGTGCACCCCATTCAGAATCCAAAAGAATGTTTGAACTCTTGACATCCCGATGAACAATGGGAGGCGCAAATTCCTTGTGAAGGTACTCAAGCCCCTTTGCAGCCTGCATTGAAATCTTCAAGCGGAGGCTCCAATTAAGGGGAGAAAGCCCACCATGTAGGTGGTCATAAAGGGTCCCATGGGGCATATACTCATATACAAGCAGCCTCTCCCCCATTTCTGAAGAATAACCCAATAAGTTCACAATGTTGCAATGCCGGATTTTGCAAAGGATTTCCAACTCCATTTCAAAGTCCCTATTGTTAGTATGAATTATGGTAGCAGCATTTGCTCTCTTTACTGCGACTTGCCTTCCATCTGCAAACACAGCTTTGTATACAAAACCATAGCTTCCCCTGCCAAGCTCATTAAATTCCTTGAACCCATTAGTGGCATCTTTTAGCTCCGAAAGTCGAAACACTTGAGCCACCCCAGGACATGAAATCACCAATGGAACAGAGTGTAAATCTGCATTGATTTCAGTTTCCAATTCTGGTTTACCTATACAGGATTTGAATTGCTTCTTTGTCCCTTCTTCTTTTGGAGAAGCAAGCATACGAGGGAGAAGACACCAACCAATTAATATTAACAAAAGAGCTGAAGCAGAAGATCCAATTATGATAGCCAATCTACGATAGTGATGCCAAAGCTTCTTTATCTCAGAGGATGAATGAAGCCCACAAATATCCCAACAAGAGCTGTTCTGGCAGAGAGAGCAAGCAGTGCATACTCTATCAGCATTTTTGGTACACGGACTAGACAAGAAGAAACCTTCAGAACAATTTGACCCGCAAGCTGAACAAATCTTTAAATCTTTCCGTGCACATAAGCTCATCAAATCTGGCTCATGGAGAATGCTTGCATTGAAAGCAAACTCTTTATCACCACATGAACCAGGAGTGCAAAGACCTGGACTGCACAACTCCAATGGAGGATCATAAACCACAGGTGTAGAAGCAGAGGCATTAGCAACCCAACAATCAAGTACCAAATCATCTTCTCTAATCCCACAAGTTCTAAAGTCCGATGAAGCAATTGCCATGAACCCTGAACCCTTAGGTATTGAAGACGCATTGAAGCTCCCCCAACACTCAACCCCATGATTGTCTTCCCTAATCCCACAAAAATGACGAGCACCAACCGCCAACGAAACAAAACGGGTTCCATTTAACGGGTTATTAGACCAATCAGTATTTCCCCAACATCCTACTTCACCGGACACTTTTGAAATTCCACAAAGTGAATCTCTCCCCGAAGCTAAAACTATGAAACTATCTGATATATTAGAAACTCCCAAACTTGCAGCGTATGGTCCCCAGCAAATAAGCCCTCCTTCTCTAATCCCACCACAGCTAAAACCTTCACCAGATACAACCTTTTTGAAGAAAAGACTGCTAATTGACTGATCATAAAACAGAGTGCTCTGTTCAGAGCTCAAACTATTATTCTTAGTTCTGACAATTTCCCAGCAATCAACACTACCCGAATCGTGTTCAGAGTAATATAGTCCTCTAATAGCACATACATGGTTCTTTCCAGCGGCAATATGCGAATAAGCAATGGTCCGAAACATAGAAGGAACGAGATCTGTACCTTGACCGTTGGAGCTCCAACAATATGCCTGCGAGGTGTTAGCTAAAATGCCACACAGAAAGCCTTCGCCACCAGAGAGAGCAGCCATTTCCGGAATGTTACTGAAATAGACAGAAGCTGCGGAAAACCAAGATGAAGACGAAGACGACGTTGACGAGTTGTTCTTCCCCCAGCAAATGACGCCCTGCTTACCGCTGGCGTCTATGGCACAGAAGAAGCCGTCTTTGCCAAAAGAGGCGGTGATTGGTCCCATTGATCCGAACCCAGATGCGGTAGTGGAGCAAAGCACTAAGAGAAGAAGGAGGAGGAAAACGTTTAGGGACTGATAAAACCCAGAGAGAGTGAGGTGGGTTCGCATGGTCTTTCAGAGGGGATCAGTGGTGGCATGGAAATGGACTGGTTGGTGTTTGTGAGTTTGCTGAAGAAGTTGGAGCTACAAAGATGATGATGTTGATGGTCAAGACGAAGAAAAAACGTGGTTGCGCAGCCATTTTTACAGTTTTGGTTGTACCGTTAGAACCTGAAAATAGTGAAGGTTGTTACCAATTTTATTTTATTTTTTTTTAATTTAAATTTTATTGCTTTAAGTGGATCTCCTACTTAAGTTTTGCTGTCGTTTCTGTTGACGTCAAAACATGTTTGGTTTGATTATCTAAATCACCATTATTTCCGAAAAGGAAAGAAAAAGTTATATTATTTAATTATATGGTAAATCATATGATATTATAAATTTAGGATTTAACATTTTTTTTTTAGTAAAATTCTGTTTTAAGCGTATAATAGGCGACCCAACTAGTACGTCTTTATATTTAAAAGCTATTCTGTTATGATACACTTTTTTACCTAATGACTTTATTTTAAGACAAGTTGTTCAAATTACTTTATACATGATTGATTTAACAAGGTTATGGGTTTTCCTTACGTGGAACTAGTATAACATTGACATAAAGCATTTAATTTTATACATTAATTTACGGCATATTAAATTGCTGGCTGCTACCACACTTGGAGAATCATGGAGAGACAAGTAAGAAGGTGGGGTTGTGGAGTCCATGGCAGTGCACTAGAGATTTAAAATGATAAAGGGCACAACCCACTTAATAGTAATGGACAAGGTAGCCAAAGTCACTTCCAACCAAAAAAATACAAAAGCTTGGATTAATAATGTAAAGAAAGTAGCCCCCCACTCCACTTCTAAAGCATAAATTCATTGCTTTTGTAAATGTCTTTACCAATTGAATTCACCAGCTTCAAACTCAAATTTTTGTTTTTGTGCTCCAAAAACAGAACAAAATGAATTGTGCTGTGGATCTAAGGGCTGAGATGGTCGTACATAAGGTGCTAAAAATGTCCTGGAAATTCTAAACCGCGATGGTATAACACGTGGTTGCTTGGTCACTGCTGTATGGCCTGAGTGGCCGCTATTACAATCAAATCAAACTGCATTATGGTCAACATGTATTCCTCTAGTCGAAACCAAGCTCAAAATGGGGCTCGTATTTTAAAAAATAAATAAAAAGTAAAAAGTTGAAAGCTGATTGGTTGATTTGGAAGGAAAAAAAATTGTAGGGACCCAACGAAGATCTTATGGGTCCACCCAGAAATCCAATAAAAAAGATAGGTTTTATGGAAAGGTGCTAAGTGGCATGGTAGATCCATTGAATAGGGAAAGTCTATGGTACAGCCATTCTTATCTTACCGCATGCATTTGTCACTGTACTCCGACCCTGAGTTTGTAACTTTTCGATCAGCCACTCCATTTTTGTCAAGATCTTATAAAGGCAGCAAGATCAACCAAAAAGGACAATAAATCGAAGGGCAGGGAGAAGATGATGAATTTCATTTTATTGGGACCCACTTCACTGTGGCTTACACTCTCCATACCTCGTGGTCTGCCGCGGAATTAGCGTGCCGTTCATAACCTTATCTTAAATTTTCTTTTTGTATTTTTCTTCCACATTTGCTTATAATATTCATTGAGGCATTTCAGTTCATGAACTAGTAGTAGGGTATGGTCTAGTGGAAAATAATTTTGTCATTTTATTACACTCGTTTATGATTTGAGTTTTGGTAAGCTTCATTATTATCTCAAATGCATTAAGCCTTACTTAATATACTAGGCGGAGGGGGATCTGTTAGAGGTATGAGCCAGCTGCTCTACACTTTAAAAAGATTATAAAGCTGGAGTAGTAAAAAAGCCTTTATCCACTTACATTCTCAAAATATAATCGGCGGCTTTTTTATTCAAAAAAAAATAATATTTCAGTCTTCTTAAATCCAATTTGCTTAGCTTTATATAAGAGACAGAATGCGCTAAGTGATAGTGATTTTTCCTTATATCACAGCTACAATAGCTTTTAAATTAAGAAAGAAAACGTTTAAACTCATACCTTCAAGAGTACAACTCTGAGAAATATAACACCAGACTATCCTCACTTGTCAAGTGATGGTAAGTTGGATCTTCTTTAGCAACAATCTTATAACTCTTTTGCATTTCTAGCAAATACTCTGTTATGCTTGACTTGGTTAAGATTATTTGTAACAGGCCATGGACAAGCATTGTTGTAAAAATATAATTGCATGTCTCTTTCATTGTCATTGTCCATGGCAGTAACAATTATGAAAAGCAACCTTTTCTTTTCGACATGTACTATACATGGATTTTGGAATGCTTACAAGTTGCATCAAGATGGAGATCTTTGGAAAGATTGACTTGGGGAAGAGAGAGAATTACAGGTCTCTTTCATTGTCCATGCAGTAACAATTATGAAAGACAATCTTTTTATTATTATTTTTAACATGAACGACATGGGTTTTGGGATGCTTGCAAGTTGCATGAAGATGGAGATCTTTGGGGGCATATAGCTCTTCAGGGACAAGAGCAAAAACATCCCACGTGAAAAGAAACGGTGGAGATTGGAAAAGTTGTCCAAATTCTCAAATATTTAAAACCCAAATTCTGCGAACCCCACCCCAATGGGCCAAGAGAAAAACATAATAATTAATTACAATAAATTGTTTCATTGGTTTAGGGGAAAAAAATACACAGAAATATGTATATTTAATCAGAAAACTTTTGTTTTTAAAACTAGAAAATATAGTGTTAAATATTACTAATACAATCATTATAATGGTTGTGACACATCATAAAGCTTCTTCTAAAGTTGAATCTCTTGGTCAAGGTTTCAGAATTTCATGAAAGTCCAGTCCAAGACAATAATATCCAATTTCCACAGGAATTGCAAAGAGAGAGTTTCTATTCCCCAAGAGAGAATTCCCTTATGCATTTCTGCTACATATGCACACTGTTAAACTGTGTTGGGCTTAATTTCTGACTAAAAAGGGTATATTATTATTCTTTATTGATCCTCCATGGAAAGGAACATGAAGATGTAAATGCAGGCATGTAAAAAAGCTCATCCATGCTGAATATATAGGAATTAAGAATGACTATAATTTATGTGACATTAACATTATTATTCTGAAGCGAGTAAACATTGAGTTTAATTCTCATAGAAGTCCTACACAACATGCCAAAATAACAAATACACGAGCCCTATCCGCAACAAGCTGGAAAACAATGGCCAGAATAGGAAGACAAAAAAGAATAGCATACTTGAAGTTCATCACCAGCAGAGGCTTTAGTTTCTCACAGTTGTCACATACTTCAGTAGCATTTTGACAACATCATCTGAAATTCTTCCAGCTTCTGTCTTCAAGTGGTGGATCTTGGCGTCTGTTTCTTGTTCAAGGCGCTTCACATTAGCACCCGAGTCTCCGCTGCTCTGCTCGTCAACCATGTCATCGCAAGAAAAAAAAAAGGGAAGGATTACCACATATGTAACAACTTTGAAGGTGCATAAGCTATAAAGAAATATGGGAACAGCTTGATGCTATAAAAAGACTCGGAGGGTGGAAAACCATTAATTATATAATTGAAGTTAGTGTCTTTCTAGACAGATAAAAAACACTGGCGTGAAGATGATATTAGCTACAAGTAATGTGTTTTGCAGACTGAAAATGCTGGTCCTAGTAAAAAACTCTTCGAAAGTGTAAACATACTGCTGCAAGTTTCTTTTGGAATTCAAGCTCCACATGGGCACGATATTCTGCAATCTCCTTTTCAGCCTCATCTTTGGCTTGTTTCAGTCTAGCCGTTTTTGCTAACAAAAAAGACCACTCACAAAAGTGTGACCAAATAAGTCCCCAAAAGAATATAAATAAATAAGATCTATGGGATTTATAAAGGCCAATTGATAAACAGTACAGCAATTTAATAACCTCTTTCACGTGCAAAGGGCACAAGATTTAGATACAGTTGGTATCAAAAAGCATATGTATTGCAATTTGAGAAAAAAATTACCACTTCTGGCAGCATTAACAATGTGTTGAGCTTCTTGTTCTGCAGCCAACAATTGTTGAATTCCACCTTGACTCCTATTGGATGCCATAATTTCCTGGAAATGCCATGGTTTATAAGAATTATATAGACAGGTCGGAACTAGCATAAAAACCATTACTAAAGTGCAAGCAATAAAGGAAAGGTTAAGTTATTTGGCAGAATGACAACCAAAACCATGCATTTTGTAGTAAACCAAGGAAAAATCAGTTTACTCCTCCAAACTATCAAACAATTTGCATTTTGTCCACCAATGTAAAAATAATTAGAAAGTCCCCTGAATTATTAATTTCTTGTTGACTAATACATTCTGTCAAAAACTGAGGTGAGGTAAGAGCCCCGTTTAGGATCAATTTCCTATGTTTCGATGGGTGATTAAGAAAAGCAGAGTGTAAAATCAAATATCTACTAAGAAGAGGAATTGCTGCATCATTTAAGCTCGTGAATGTTATGGCAATGATTCAGTTAACCAAAAATTCTTCATAGACAAACTCATATGCCAGAAGTGGAAAATAACAAAATAAAAGGTAACACAATTATGTTTATACGATGGGAGACAAATTACAAACTTGGTGATTATTATGGCAATAAAGTGTAGTTTATGCAGAAGCAATACAATTAGTAGTAGAAGAAAGGTAATTTAAACTTCAATGTATCACCTCAACAAAATAATTAGTGTACTTGATCTTCTAATATAAGGTGACATGAAACTTCTCTTTCAAACAGAAAGACTGAAGAACAAAATCATGTTTCAGCAAAAACAAGTGATATGCTTTGAATTATTCTCATAGGGACTGTGCATATAAGCTCCTAGGCAACAATTAGACTGCACATCTGGACGTATGACCTAAGTGATCAATGCACAATATTTAAAAAAAAAAAAAAAAGAAAAGAAAAGAAAAAGAAAGAAAGAAAGATTGCTAATCGACTATCAATGCACGTATACAATGCATATTTTAAAGTCTCAATGTCCAGAAAAATATGGATAAAAAAAAAATGAAATGAAAACAACTAAGCGCATAAACATGGAGTACGAATATGCAGTGGTAAAACAATAACTGTAAGTATTGCATTCGAAATCCAAATATCCTAATTCTCCCATTAAAACAAAGCTATCAAGCTATACATCCTTTAAAGTTTAAAGCATCTAGGTTTTTAATTAAAAAAAATAAAAATCGGCTACATGCTTTAAACGATCTAACTCTTAAGTGCCGCGATTTTAAGTCATGTTTATCAAAATAATGCTTGTTATAGCAAATTGTTGTTAGTAACCAAAATTATAAACATGACTATTGGGTACATAGCATAAAAAACAAAATAATAATAATAACTAAAAAACTATACCCAGTATTAGAATTCAACAGTCCAATTGCTTCTTCGAGGAATGAAATATAAAACACATTAAACGTTTAATTATATAACCAGAATATGTTATTACTCATTACTCCCACCCAAGCAAACTTTTACATCCATAAAACAAAATAAAACAAGAGAAATTTTTTATTATATACAAAATTAATAACAATAGAAAAGATATAAAATATAGCAATTTGGAAATAAAGCAAGAAAGGGGAAGGATCATATATATGCACATCCACGTAATATGTGTACAACACATTACAATCTAATGGCTCTCAGAAACTTAAAAAAATGTGCCAAACCAAAAATAACAGTAAAAAAGACAAAAAAAATAAACTGAAAAATGAGAATTCTATAGTCTCATACCTACACGTATTTAGGATTTCCTAGATACAGTCGGAACTAAATCTATACTGCAGCCAAAAACACGGATCTACACGTACAAAGAACAGATCAGAAATCAGACTGATAAGAGAATTCAAAGTCAAAATTTTGATATTTGTGCAGTAAACGAATGAAATCGAGGGACGCTCGGAGTGAATTCAATAAAAAGTGAAGGATTCTAATCCAATTCGATGATCTAGAATTAACTAGCGGAAGGAGAGCAGAGAGCGAGTAGCAGAGCAAGCTAGAGGGAGAGAGAGAAATCCATGGATTGTGGAAGAGCTTACCTTTAGCGAAACGAAGATTCGGAGAAAGAAACAGAGAGTGAACTTCGTACACGCGTACCACAGAAATGTATAAAGAGACTAGAGACGCTTCTGTTGGACCCCGTTACTTATGGACTACAGCGTCATAACGGCAAGGCAAACGTGCTGACCTGCGGCTTTGTAATACGGCACCGTTTTAATTTCCCGCAGTATTTTTTTTGTTGGCACTCTTATTTTTTCTTTTAAATACTGGTTTTTTTTTTTTTTTTGGGAGCTCCCGATAACCAGCAGGAGCACCAAATGGTCGTCGTTTCTTGAGAAGATGGGTTTAGCTTTAATCAGTAGTATGCCATGACTTGAGCTCCATGTACATCAGTGATTTCCCATGAAGAAATTTTTATGTCCGACTTATAGACATTTCAGTGCATGCGTTTCACCACCCAAGTACGTTTCCGTAAATACAAATGGCAAAATCTTGTTGGCACCCTATGTGATTTCCCCAAGCACTGAAGAGGCTCTTGCAAAGCGTTTCGCACCAATCTTGCAAGCTTGTTCTGTTCATGGTTTTCTGGCACAAGGCAGGCAAGTTCATGCCCAGGTCACTGCCAGTGGAATCAGCAAAAGGTGTCTTCTGGGTGCAAAGATTCTGGAAATGTATGTTCTTTGCGGCAGAATAATGGAGGCCAGAAATGTGTTTTATCAGCTTGAATTACGGTATGCTTTGCCTTGGAATTGGATGATTAGAGGGATTATTTTGATGGGTTGGTTTGAAGTTGCCATAACCTTTTTCTTTAAGATGTTGTGTTCTGGAATTTCACCTGACAAGTACACTTTTATTTATGTTATTAAAGCTTGTAGTGGGTTGAAAAATGCAAGGTTGGGTAAATTTGTTCATGAAAGGATTCAATTGGTGGGAGGTAAGGATGATGTATATCTGGCTAGTTCTTTGATAAAGTTGTATGCAAACGATGGCTGTATCCGGGATGCGAGGTGTTTATTTGATCAAATTCCTCTTAGAGATGTCGTTTTATGGAATGTCATGATTGATGGTTATGTGAAAAATGGAGACGCAAATAATTCTATAGAGATGTTCTTGAAAATGAAAAATAGTGATATTAAGCCCAATACGGTAACATATGCTTCTATTTTGTCCATATGTGCCTCAGAAGCATTGATTAGTTTTGGTACTCAGCTTCATGGCCTAGTTGTTTCATGTGGGCTGGAGTTGGGTTCTCCGGTGGCTAACACGTTGTTGTCAATGTATTCAAAACGTAAACGCTTGTCTGATGCACGCAAGTTGTTTGATTTGATGCCACAAGCTGATCTAGTTACTTGGAATGGGATGATATCTGGGTATGTACAAAATGGGTTTATGAGCGAGGCTATGTGCATTTTTCGTGAGATGGTATCTGCTTGTGTTGAACCGGACTCAATTACATTTGCAAGTTTTCTTCCATCCGTTACTGAATTTGCAAGTCTTAAACAGGGTAAAGAAATTCATGGTTATATAATTAGACATGGTGTGCCCTTAGATGTGTTCCTGAAGAGTGCACTCATTGATGTATACTTCAAGTGCAGAAATGTTGAAATGGCACACAAGATTTTCAACCAAAGCACCACAGTGGATATTGTTGTGTGCACAGCTATGATTTCAGGGTTTGTGCTTAATGGAATGAACATTGATGCTTTGGAAATTTTCAGATGGTTACTTAAAGAGAAAATGAAACCGAATTCTTTAACCCTGGCAAGTGTTTTTCCAGCTTTTGCAGGTTTGGCGGCGCTGAGATTGGGCAAGGAATTGCATGGCAACCTTATAAAAAATGGACTTCACAGGAAGTGTCATGTGGGAAGTGCAATTACAGATATGTATGCAAAATGTGGAAGGTTGGATCTTGCCCATCATGTTTTGAAGGAATTTCTGAAAGAGACGCTGTTTGTTGGAATGTAATGATCAGTAGCTATTCTCAAAATGGAAAACCAGAAGAGGCCATTGATCTTTTCCATCAAATGGGGATGGGAGGAAACAAGTATGATTCTGTGAGTATATCGTCTGCACTTTCTGCTTGTTCAAACTTACCAGCACTCCATTATGGGAAAGAGATCCATGGTTTTATGATTAGAAGAGATGTAACATCTGATCTTTTCTGTGCAAGTGCGCTGATAGACATGTATGCTAAATGCGGAAATTTGGATTTCTCTCGACAAGTTTTTGACCTCATGCCAGACAAGAATGAAGTTTCCTGGAATAGTATCATTGCTGCTTACGGAAACCATGGTTGCCTTAAAGACTCTCTGATTCTATTTCGTGAAATGTTAGAGAATGGTTTTCTACCTGACCATGTCACATTTCTTGGCATCATATCAGCTTGTGGCCATGCTGGTCAAGTTAATGAAGGAATTCATTACTTCAATTGCATGACTGAAGAATATGGGATTCCAGCTCGAATGGAGCATTACGCATGCATGGTAGATTTGTTTGGACGCGCTGGTCGTTTGAGCGAGGCATTCAAAACAATACAGAGCATGCCATTTTCACCAGATGCTGGTGTTTGGGGCACATTGCTTGGAGCATGTAGGGTTCATGGCAATGTTGAGCTTGCTGAATTAGCGTCAAAGCATCTTTTTGAATTGGATCCACAAAATTCCGGGTACTACATATTACTTTCAAATATGCATGCTGATGCTGGAAAGTGGGGAAGAGTGCTTAACATAAGACGTTTGATGAAAGAAAAAGGGGTTCAGAAAGTACCTGGGTATAGCTGGATTGAGATCAACAGCATTACACATATGTTTGTTGCAGCAGATGAAAGTCACCCACAATCTGCTCAGATGTATTCATTGCTTAATAATCTTCTTCTCGAATTAAGAAAAGAAGGTTATGTTCCTCAGCCATACCTCCCAAAACAGGGTTTAACAGAAACATTAGGGATGTGATTCGGGAATATATTTTATACACCCTTATTAGGTTTTTAAGCTTTGACCTGCATTGATCTTCTAAAGGTGTAGTCTTTTAAACATTGTTTCTCGATTAATGGGAACATTTTGTTTACGACCTTTGGTCTAAAGTCGAGACCTTTGGTGGGTAAATCAAGCTTCAAGTTTCTTTATCATTGTCTTATTTCGGAGACAGAAACACGAGTATGGTAGACATTTCTTATTGACTGTAACTAAATGTGTTCAATAAAAACTTTGATTTTAATACTACAGCCCAAGCATTAGAGACAATAATAGTTTGCTCATAATTTTTACAGAAATAGTTAAGCTGATTGTGGTATAGTTAAATTATCACCTTAAGATCCATAAAAAATACAAATAATCAAGATGATGTTATTATATGGATACGAAAATTTTAACTCTTTCTGTCTCGTAATACACAATCATGAAATGTTTGTTTTCTTTTAATTTAATTTAATTTCAGCTATATATATCACAGTCCGGAAACTAATTAAACAATTATCATCGCCACATTTTGATATTAAACTGCATAAAACTCCAAATCTAATAATACTTGCAAACTGAATAGTGAATAGTGCATAAAGCTTCTTGTTGGTTGTCTCAGTTAATAAATCTTCAAACAAAAACCGCAAGCATGACTCGCCATTTTCTTTTCTGTGCAATGGCTGACATAAAAATTGCCCAAAGGTGATTTATCTTCTCCGTGCCATCAAAAGGTGTACTTCAATTCTAATCTTCGTCTGAATTGAAGTCCTTAACTTTCAAATCTGCATCTTCTCCGTATTGTATGCAGCTGTCAATTTGTGCCAACACATACTGTATACTGTAAAAGACCAATAAACCAATGTTAATACTTTTTTCATACGAAGATTGGTAAAAAAGCAAAAAGCATGCTAATCTCGCTTTAAAGAGTAAGATGGAAAACAATATTAATAAGACTGCTAATGTCAAACCAGCACTCACTGCTGGAATAATCAATGGCTAGAAATAGACATTTAATTTAGGTCAGCATAGGAGTAAACTTCTATCGTTTATTTGCAGTCTTACATTGCTAACAAACATTCCATAATTTTATCATGCATTTGCCTCTGGAATAGAGAGAGAGAGAGGGGGGGGGGAGGGGAAGAGAGAGAGAGAGAGTACAAGGGAAGTATACCTGCTCTCCTTCCTCAAGTCAAGTGGCACAAAACTCACCATGTTATAGTCATTCACCTAAGACAACAAAAGTTGTAAGAAAGTTACACACGGTCCAACAATTAAAAAAAATAAAAATAAAAAACGATTATTATTCTCTCTTTCTTTTGATAAGTAGGAAAATAAATTTGCAAAAGAGAGCAATGTCATTGTAAGAGAGTGAAGGCTAAAGCATGTCCTGCTTTTCTAAAATGCTTAATAGAGTCTCTATGGTATCATTTTTATTCCACGTATGACACATTTAGGGTCAAATATTTCATAATTACAAGCCTAACATAATAGTTCCATATGCACGTGTGCATCCATCATAACTAAAATGTCAAATGCATTTTACAAAATGCATAAAAGGAAAACCCTTCTTGTTATATGAATAGTACATGAGAAAGTACCCAAACTCTCCACAAAGAAATCTGTTGGAGAAACTACCCAATAGATCTAAAAGCAAGTGCAGGTTCTCCTTTAATAGCTTAAGACTCACAAGTTCAATCAACGACTTGTTTAGCTTTGCAAATTGAGGACCCATACGTTGATTTAACTCCGACAGCAAACTTTGAGGCTCTGGATTCAAAAAACTTAGAATGGACAACAAACAGATTAGAATACCATGATACACAAAGTGATATGGACAAATTGGAGAAAGTAAGAGATGGTAATTGGACTCACTCTTCAATATCCTTTTTGTTTGAGACAAGGTCCATTTTAGAGAGGATATTAACATGGGATAACTCAAGCTGTACCATTGCAGAAAGAGATGACATGCACCCACTTATAAACTTGGTAACATCCGTCATTAACTGATAAAAATAAAAATGGGAACACTCAAAAGAATGAAACTGATAACAGGCGACTAGGGAAAATGAAAAAATAGGATAGTAATCATCAATTTCAACTGTACACCTATGACTTTCCCAAATGTTTGTAAAACATATAATCCTTGTGGTTCAATAATAAACATACTGCAAAGGTGAATTTGACTAAAAACCCTGCATAAGTGATGTATTAGTTGTTTAATATTGCTTCATTATAACATGTTTTAATTCCTAATAAAAAAACAGTATAACATGTTTTGAGGGATCAGACAATTTACAGAATTAGGATCGACTTTTCAATTAGGAAGGTTTTAAATGTTAGCTTTTAAGACCAAAAAAAGGTTTAAAATCCATCATTTTATATTATTTGAAACAGACTCAAAATTCTTGGCTATGTAATAAACTGAAGGGTATCATAAGACTCACAAACAAAACCTAAAGAGGACCTAATAATCTGGGTTCATCATAAACCAAAGTAGTAATTTAATAAAACCACCCACCACCAGTTACAGAAAGAAAAAGAAAGGGTAAAAGGATTTATATAAACCTGTGAATCAAGCAAATATACACCACAAACATTGAAGTTTTTTCGCTTCAAATGCTCCACAAAGTTCCAAAGCAGTGGGACGTGTGAAAAAAGTTCTATCTGGCCTACAAAGTATTTAAAGATTGATACAAGTTCTAACTCATAATATATTGTATAAATAAAAGTACATTAAAGAACAAAGTTACATGACCTGATGCATTCTAAACATATATGAAATCAGCGTGAAATATAACATCATATGAATTCTTTACTTTTTTTCATATTTACAATTTTTTTATTGTTATTTGTTCTTTCTTATCCAAAGAAGGAATAGGTAGGAACAGGGAACAGCTAGACAATGCTAATTAAGACAACTGATTCAAAACCATGACTTAATTTTCATAAGGACAGACTTCATCTTCATATCCTGTTTTCCTCGTTCAAATTCTCCACATTAAAGGGGTTTTGCAATAAGTTCCATAGATAATATTATTTAAACAAGGAGAAAATAAAAAAAAAATGCTTACTCCTACATTTGATTTATTATTCGAAAACAATTTTCAGTATCCAATTCTGGTAATATTTTCTCATCTTAAAAATGTTTTTGATATAAAACTCGAAAACTATAAAAACAAAATTTACAAGATGTAATTTAGCATGTGCTAAAAATAACTTCCGATTGTACTAAAAAAAAATAAAAATAAGATAAAATACAGTACAAAGAAGATGTTTAAAGTTGCTTTTCAACTTTAAAGGTTTTTTTTTTCTTTTCTCAAAACTTTTATTATTAGCTCAACAGAAAAAGTTTCCCTCCCTAATCGTTGTCACTGTTATACCTTTGGTTCTCATCTCATCTATTGTCTGCAGATGACATTGAAAATTATTGCTTGCAATTAACAAATCCTTTCTATGAGAATTATTCCTGCTGCCTGGAAATCAGCGGAGATACTCTCTCATCAATCAGAATAATTCTTTTTACAATCCAAGTCAAAAAGATATGGTTTTACTATTACCCCTATTTCACTTAGCACTTTGCAAGAAATTATAAAAATTAGAAATCTGACTTCTAGAATCATTCTTTTCATCTCATCTGTTTTCACTGCTACAGGTTTAAACATAACCTGATTGGTCCCATACTAACTCATTTCCAAGTTAAACCAATCCTCATCATTTTATGTATTGAAAAAATGGCAACATTCAATGTCTGTCTGTTCTTTTTCTATGATGCATCAACTCATTAACACAAGTTTTGGAAGTTACGTTATCATATTCATGTCAAATCTCCACTAATTGCAGTCAATATGCATCAGTACCATCAGTAAACTTAAACTGGATAATACATGAATAACTAAAAACAAAATGAGATGAGAATGGATACCTGGACAATCGAAAACAAGATAATCATCATCCAAGTAATTGTCCAATTCTTCTGTTAACCAATCATCCAGATTTTCATCAAGGTGCCTAGGGATGTACATTAAGGCCATCAATTTCAGAATTATTCAACATTCTACTCAACATAAGCCTTTAGTCCTATACATGAACAACGATCACTTACTACAGTAATAGTACAACCACATAAGAGTACTACAAAGGAAAAAAGTATACGAACGATACTCCATGCAATATATAAGTCCACCATTGGGACCTAATCCAAGCTCCTCCATGACATCATCCAAGGAAATAAGTTCTCTAACATCTGCAGCAACACTACTTCTTTAAATGCTGGGATACTAAAATGAGAAACAAATAATTCATAGAAAAGACAGGATAAAAAGAGGCAGACAAAATTAGTTCAACCTATTTAGAAATCAAACAATAGGTGTCTACTTACCCATGGCCACAGGATAGTCAAAGTTTTCAGCAGCAGGATCAAGGTTCACAATGTGCACTGTCCGCCCAACAGTTTCACAGTGTTGGTACAGACTAGAACAGTAAGTCGACTGATAGCAATAGATAAAGAAATTAGTAATATGGTTCAAAAATCACAATATGAATAGTAATACACCAGAAAAGAAACAAAAAACAACAGGAAAGCAATATCCTTAGTGTAGGAACACAAATGAAAAGAAATATAAGTCAATCACCTTCCCACTGCCTGCTGGACCAATAACTAGTTGAGCATAGCCCATCGTGATGCAACTTCACTAAGTAGTTCAAAATAGACAGAGAATGTTGAAGGCCCGAAAAGATGCAAGAATTGCAACAGCAATATAAGCAGTACACCAAACCCCAATGGCGAACAAAATATTCAGGACATCAGAGTAGGCCATAAACACCATTCACCAGAAACAGACAGAAGACAAGAAAACCTGATTTATTAATTTCAAAGAAATAAAAGAAATCACCATTCATTTAAAACATACATCTAGGCAAGACAATGTCAAGCTCTATACATAGCTTGGATAGGTAATATAGATCTCCATCAACTCAATAGGAAAACAAACCATCACGGAAAAAGATAGACAAAGTAAGATATAAATTCAGACATATAATACCCTTTGTGATGCAGTGCCAAAGAAATCATAATGTAAAAATAGCAGAATGAGTATAGATATGTAAGTGCTTGGCATACAAATGCAATTGTTATTTGTATAAATAAGTACTTATCATGGTTTAGGCCAAAACTTTATTTTTTTATTTTTTTTCTTTATATTCTTATTCATATCTGGTATCAAGCGCTTCTACTTGCAATGAATAATGCATTGTCCATAGCCATAGCTGAGAAGGATCAATCACACTAACAGAGTTGATAAAATGAAATTCAAATACCCCTTTGAAACTATTAAGTGCAAAATCTATTGATTCAAAAAAAAAAATCCAATTACAAAAAACTATTTAATCATTCATTTTCAATTATCCTAATGAAAGCAGCCAATTCTAAAGTTTCCAATTCACTAAACCAGAACTAAACGAAAATAAAAATAAAAACCTCATAATAAGATAAAGAAATGAATATAATAGAAAATATCTTTATATAATGAAAATCAAGCACATAAATTATTTTGCACAATCAAATTACAAAATATATATATATATATATATATTTTTATTTTACACAAAAAAAAAAAAAAATCTGAGGACAGTCAGATTTATCACACACTGCAGAGGTTCCTTTTGCTTTCTGAATAGGCAGTAGATTAATAGAGGCCTTGCACCAAAAGTGCCAGTTTTGCGGTACTCATTGCACTTACAGTTAGCTCGTTGCAACAATTTCTTGTCAAAAAGCTCCTGCTTTCCAGTAGGTTCTACCAAGTAGTTAACAGAAAAAAGTAATTTTGACCGAGAATGGAATTCATCATGCAATGTATGCAACATTAAGTCATCGCAAAATGTGCAACATTAAGTCATCGCAAAATGTGCACATATGGCTAGAATATGATTTCACTTGTTTCTCTTTCTTCCACGGGTTAGAACACTATCCAAATAAATTTTAACCTCCATAAAACAAATTTCATATAATAAAACAAGAACAAGACATAGCAATTTGGACAAAAGCCAAAAACGGAAAGCATTATATGCGCACAAGACAATACGATTATACTATAATGGGTTTCTGAACCAAATAGTCTCTAATAATCAGAAGCCCAAAATACCGTTTCAATTACCTACACGGATTTCAGATTTCGGAGTTAAAATGGGGACTAAAACCTATAAATCAACGACTCATTGAAAACAGAAAATATTTGCAGAAAACCATCAGCGAAACTAAGAGAAGCAAGAAGGGAAGGCTATGGATACATAGAGAAAAATATTACCTTAAGCGGCGATTCGTAGAAGACTCCGAGAAACACACACGAAGCACAAGAAGTAGAGTAGAGAAACTGATATTTCCACGCAAACCAGCAATTGTCGCCGTTGACGTTCGCAGGACAAACTTGCTGTACAATTTGCTTTCAGGAGTCAAACCCTAATAAAAACCCTGTTTGGGGTTTTTAATTTGTTACTTTTGCTTCCGTTATTATTTATTCGTAATATTATCATATTTTTAATATTAATATATTAATTATTATTATTATTATTATTTTTTTCATAAAAACCCTCTTGAACTACATAAGATATAAAATAATTACACGAAATTATGACTTTTAAAAACTATCACAGACATAATAAACGATGTTAAAAAGCCTAAAAAATTAAAAGTTGACCAAGTCTGACCGTTCAAATATCTATTCTATCCCTCTAAGTTAAATTTAATAAAATTACTATTTTATCCTCACTTCTTCAACACACATAAATTTATAGACTAAATTCATTAATAATTAAAGTTTAAAAACTATCATTTAATTACCATGAGATTGTAAAAACTATCATTTAGTTACCATGACATTGTAAAGTTGAAGTATTACTTACTCAGATTCATAATTAAAACAAAGTTTTGTATAAACCTTAACTCTAACTCTAACCCTTAATATGAACTAAATCCTAATTTGAAAGAGAATACACCAACCATGTTAACGGTCCCATCAATAATGTCCTGACTTATGCTATGGAATGCAAGCTCACTAACGACATTATATATCACTACGTAAACCACGTTAGTCATGTAAAATTGCAAAATTTAAGCAAAGATAATTATTATAATCTAATTTAACAGAGACATGGATAGAAGTAAAATTGTAATGGATACATATCTAACTCTAGTCTAAAAGTAAATAATAAAAAATAGCATTGTTTAATGCAAAGCAATTCTTTGTTTTTTCATCAAGAAAAGTTCCAAATATCTATCTTGAGGACACGTTAGCATGCAGGACGTGGGGAGGACACATTGGCATGCAAGATTTGGGGAGGACACTGACAAGTCAGGTGCTGTTGACTCATTCAGAAGGAAGAATTAGTCTAGTTCTTAGAATTTCGGTGGAGTCTGATCACGTACAGTAGCAGAGGGAGATAAAGTCCCTGTTTTGTTTAATTTGTGTTTTGTTAGAAATCTTTTATTTCGAAATTAGTAGTATAGGCAGTTAGTCTAATAATTATTTAAATCACTTGTTGTGAGTGTTTTGTCATGAATAAAATTGTTTTTTAATTAGTGGTGTATCTCTCATCCAAAGAGAGTTATTTTTTTAAAAAAATTAGTATTTGATATAGTTATGGGACCTATCATTGTCAGACATACCATAACAAAAGAAGTTCCAATAAATGATTTTTTGAGTCAGGACAAACAAGTTACGAATGCTCTTATATTTTAATGGTGCTTCAACATTACAGCAAATGAAAAACTAAAAATAGCATCTACCATTCTTATAAATCAATCCTGCTTCAGTCCACACAATGTGGATGCATACTATTGCTAGGCGGACGTTGAAACACCCATTAAAATCGTGGATTTACATTCAAATAACCAATTCACTAAACCAACTCCAAACTAAAATATATAGTATAGAGCAAGAGCAATGTGGAATGAAAGTTGGAATAGATAAATAGCACATCAGAGATTCTAAATATAAAAAAGGAAACTCAGCATTTAATTTAATTTTTCAAGCAACATTTTAGAAACTCTGCATATAATTTAATTCAGTATATACCTCCTAGTATGACGTCTCAAACTGAGTGCAGAGACAAGGATTGCATAATCAATATTCATTACCGACTTCCACCCCACGCACAATAATGTAATATAAATAACCCGAATCTCAAAGAAAAATAAAAATGTTAGAAAATTCTCAATAGTTAGACAAATTGCAGAAAACCAAAAAAATATAAATCCTAAAACAGAGAAATAAAAATATCTTGCCAATTGATGTATTTGTTCGATTAGAGATGAAAATGAAAAGAAGAAATTGGCTTTTCAACTCATATAAAAAATTTTAACCTAATATGGAGAAGTTCCTAATCTACACCATTAAAAGCCCTTAATCACAGAATGCATGCAACTGGTCAACGGAACAGAAATACTAGGTAGAAAATTAGCCACATGTACACTAAATTATTTTATAAAAGGCAAAAGATATGTAGAGATACTTGTTCTTAGCAAAGCTCCAGAATGGGACTTATCCGGAATCATACCAGCTCAGCATGCCATGTATCTGAAAGGACACTCAACCAAACCTATACTTCAATATGAAGAACAGTGGCCTTGCAATGAAGTCTCATTAGAAGAACAGATTAAAAATTGGAGAAGTAGAACTATTGGAAGAGAATTCAGTCAACCATACTGCAGTGTAACAAACAGAGAAAACCAAAATTAATTACAGAAGACTACATACAAAAAATATACTCTCGAGACTCTCTTCCAGAAGTTCCTTTTCTCTCTTGGACAAAAGACTAGCCACTTGTTGATAAATATCCAGAAGAATATGTCCAAAAATTAACAAAACAAGAAGAGTCCCCGACACATAGCCAACTCATCCACTATCAATGGTAGGACAATCTCAGTGAAGAAGAATTGCACAACATTGAAAATATGATGGAACCCTAAAAGCATCCAAAATGGTCCATTCACTCACTACTTTACTTTATAAAAGTAAAGAAAAGTTGAGGACCATCTTCTTTTGTCTGCTTTTCACGACTGCATCAATAATTCACAAACACTGTGGATTATATTCCAGCACACACAAGAAGACAAAAGAAATCCCTTATAAATAGGTGTGGAAAATGGCTCTAAGCAGAGATAGAAAAGAATTTTGTAAAAATCAGTGTACTAGTATTTCACTTTCTCTTTGTGCGATCATTTCTTTTCAAGCGTGCTCTTCTAAAAGACTAAGTTATTGTAATAAACACCAAGTAAGTGATCCTTGTTTCATATCAATATTATATAAAAACTCTATATATTATCTTTTGTATAATTTCTATTGTATACTTTAAGTATATTACTTTCTGTATATTTTAAGCTAAAGATATAAATTATTATAAAAGAGAGTCTTGGCGGAATTAAGATTAGTTGGAAATTAAAAAAAAAACAGTAAGAACCTAGTAAACTCAGAGAAAATTGGCCTAGTATTTTTGTTCCATTGACCAGTTGCCTGTATTATGTGATTAGGGGCTTTTAATGGTGTAGATCAAGAACTTCTCCATATTAGGTTAAGATTTCTTATATGAGTTGAAAAGCCAATTTCTTCTTTTCATTTTTATCTCTAATCTTAAATTGGTATTAGAGCTTGCTTTTATAATAAATTATATTTTTAGTATTGTTTTATATTTATAATGTTTTCTATAATGTTTTAATTTTCTTTCTTTTTTATATTTTCTATATTTATTTTCACAGCCTAATGTAGGTACTTCATACATAGTTGTGCACATCTTCCTAAATTGTTGTTTTATTTGTTTTCTATGTTTTTCTTCTTCACAATATTCTTGTATTCTTCCCTAATAAATTCTGTTACTGGTAATAATGTAGCTTGATAATTAAATCCTTTATGCCTTCTTCTAGATATTGTCCTAAATTTATTATTAGGTCTATTATAAAATTCTTTTGACTATCACTAGTATGAGGAACGTGTTTATATTGATTTTCTATATGATCTATATTACAATGGATTTTAAATCTTTCTGAAATATTTACTTTAAGCTTTCTATAATGAGCTATCTCTAAATCTAAATAAGCAAGTTTAGAGAAATTCATATAAATATAAAACAATACTAAAAATATAATTTATTATAAAAGCAAGGTTTGATACCAATCTAAGATTAGAGATGAAAACGAAAAGAAGAAACTGGCTTTTCAACTCATAAAAGAAATCTTAACCTAATATGGAGAAGTTTCTGATCTACACCATTAAAAGCCCTTAATAATAGAATACATGCAATTGGTCAATGGAACAGAAATACTAGGCCAATTTTCTTTGAGTTTACTAGGTTCTTACTGTTTTTCCTTTAATTTCCAACTAATCTTAATTCCACCAAGACTCTCTTTTATAATAATTTATATCTTTAGCTTAAAATATACAGAAAGTTATATACTTAAAGTATACAATAGAAATTATACAAAAGATAATATATAGAGTTTTTATATAATATTGATATGAAACAAGGATCACTTACTTGGTGTTTATTACAATAACTTAGTCTTTTAGAAGAGCACGCTTGCAAATGAAATGATCACACAAAGAGAAAGAGAAATACTAGCACACTGATTTTTTACAAAATTCTTTTATGTCTCTGCTTAGAGCCATTTTCCACACCTATTTATAAGGGATTTCTTTTGTCTTCTTGCGTGTGCTGGAATATAATCCACAGTGTTTGTGAATTATTGATGCAGTCGTGAAAAGCAAACAAAAGAAGATTGTCCTAAGCTTTTTTCTTACTTTTATAAAGTAAAGTAGCGAGTGAAGAGACCATTTTGGATGCTTTTAGGGTTTCATCATATTTTCAATGTTGTGCAATTCTTCTTCACTAAGATTGTCCCACCATTGATAGTGGATGAGTTGGCTATGTGTCGGGGACTCTTCTTGTTTTGTTAATTCTTGGACGTATTCTTCCTGATATTTATCAACAAGTAGCTGGTCTTTTGTTCAAGAGAGAAAATGAACTTTGGAAGAGAGTCTCGAGAGTATATTTTTTGTATGTAGTCTTTTGTAATTAATTTTGGTTTTTCTCTATTTGTTACATTGCAATATGGTTGACTGAATTCTCTTCCAATAGTTCTACTTCTCCAATTTTTAATCTGTTCTTCTAATGAGACTTCATTGCAAGGCCACGTTCTTCATTTAGAAGTATAGGTCTGGTTGAGTGTCCTTTCAGATACATGGCATGCTGAGCTGGTATGATTCCGGATAAGTCTCATTCTGGAGCTTTGCTAAGAACAAGTATCTCAACATATCTTTTGCCTTTTATAAAGTAATTTAGTGTACATGTGGCTAATTTTCTACCTAGTGAATCTGTCTATTCTGGATCTGATATGACTAATTGATATAATAGTCCATAATCTAAAAGTAGTTGAATAGTTAAATCTATAGGTTCTCCTTCGAAGTTTATTTTGATTATTTGATATTTATCTATATTGATACAGTATCTGACAATATTATAGGTTAGGTGGCATTTATAGCTTTTTCTGTCTAATGGTACCTCTATGCAAGAGGGATCTATTCTTTTACATTCTGTGTTTTTACCATGATAAGTTTCCCAAATAAAAGTTAATGGGTAATAAGTGTTTCTGCTAAATCAGCTATAAAGTTCATAATAAAGTGCTGCTTTCTAGTAGATTTTTCACAAGCTATTTGCTTAATATATATTTTTATTTCGTAAGGTAAGATTGAAAATTGTTTTACTAAGAAATTTCTTTCTCTGTTATCTAATTGTTCTTTAAGTTTTTCTACATTTTCTTCTAACCTATTATTTTTTTCATTTAACAATTTTACTATTCTAGTCATTGTTTCACAATGGTCACAGTACTTTATACTAGATGAGGATGCATGACTGTCTAATGAATGATTGATTTGACTAAGATAATATGATAATGCATTAAGGCTTCTAACTTTTTCTTGAGGATTCTTACTATTCCATAGATTATCTAGTAGGCACTGCTGATCTTCTAATACTGAGTTTTTACTTCTAAAAGTAAGATTTGTACCGGATGGGTATTTCTTCATAGAAATTGACCTGAATGGAATGAACAGGTTGAGTTGATTCATCCTGCAATTATTAAACTGTTAGTCTTGATAGAATATCAGCTAATGTATTATTTTTTCCAGTTATATGTTCAAATACTGCTTTATATCCTCTACCTGATATTGTTTCTAAAAACTATATCCATCTTTTACTTATAAAAGAATTTTTCTTTTCAAAGTTTTTCTTTTGGACTTTGTTGTAAAATTCAATTATATTTTTGCTATTTGTTCTAATAGTGAAAGTTTCATTTTGTATATATAAATGGAACGAATTTAAGGAATTTATTATGCCTAATATTTCTAATTCCGTACTGGACCTTCTACTTTCTGAGTCTGAGAATTTTCCACTAGTATATAATGTAGTTTCTTCTCTATTTTTGGGCTTTGAGAATTGGGTTTTTGCAATAGTATTCCAGCCCATCCTGTGCTACACACATCTGTCTGTATTATTTTGTAGTAAGATTCTAGGTAATGCTAAAGGTTCTATATTTTTTACTATTGTTTTAATTTAATATCTTCTTTATTAAAATATTTTTGCCCATGTTTACTTAATTTGTTATATAAAGGTCTAACTAAAGTACTTAAATTAGGAATAACTTTCTACTGTAGTTTAATAATCCGATGAGTTATATGCATGAATCTATTACGGCTATATATTAATATATCATCTATATATACTATAAAAAAATTCGAGTATTTTTTAAAAATCTTATCCATTCTGTCCTGAAATACTTGTGGGGCATTTTTTAATCCAAAAGGTATTACTAACCATTCGTAATGTTCATCATAACAAGTAAAAGCTGTCCAAGGAATTGATTCTTTATGCAGCTTTATCTGCCAAAATCCACTTTTACAATCGAATTTTGAAAAGTAACTAGCTCTTTGTATACAGTTAATTAACTCATCTTTATTTGGTATTTTATAACTGTTGTCTAAGGTATTATCATTTAATCTTTTGTAATTGATTACCATTCTACTTTTTTTCTCATTTCTCTTCACTATGATTTCTTACTATTATTGCATGACTCCTATGTGGGCTATTGCTTACCCTTATTATTTTTAATTCTAATAATTCTTGTATATGCATTTTGAATTCCCTTCTATCTTCTAAACTATAAGCTATATCTTGAGTCTTTATTGTTAAGTCCGGGTTTATAAGTTCTATTTTATATTCTTCCTTACTTTCTTTTCTAATAGGGTTATTTCCTATTATTTCTAATTTTTCTAAGGATTCTATTTTATTTTTTAAATCTATTGGCCATTTTTCACATTCTAAACAATCTATTTTTTCTATATTCAGTATTGATTCTAACTCTGATTCTAACTCAGTTTATAATTCTAATTCCTCTTTTACTAATGGAATATAATCAAACAGTTCTATTTCTACTTCTTTATTGTTTTCTATATTACTAACATTCCTTTTCTCATAAGGGATAATATTGGTTTCAAATTTAGGTTGTATGAATGTTGATTTTTTTAAAGAAATTCACTCATGTTGGTGTGATCATAATACTACCATTATTTCCTAATATAAAATTTAATTCTAATATAAATTTATGTCCGCTAGTTCTATTATATATAAAAGTTTATGGTAAATTATGAGTTTCTCCATTTATTTTAATAGGTATATTATTTAGGCATTCTGTTATCTGAATACAAGTTCCATCAAATTGTCTAATGTTTATTAGTTGTTTTAATCTATTTCTATATTCTTTTGGTACTAAACTATCATGAATTACACATTTGTTAGCTCCTGTATCTATCATTGCTTTAGTATACACAGTTTCTTTTTTATATAATAGTTCTATATCTATACTTATCAATTCACTTCCTATTCTATTTACTCCTATTTCATACTCTATATTTTACTACAAGGTTTGCAATAAAGTTTTTCATCCTTTTTAAATCCTAATTGAAATTTTTTGTTACATAAACTACAAGGTTTGCCAAAATAAGATTTACATTCTTCTAGCATATTTACTTCTATTTCACTATTTGAGCTATCTGAATCAGTACTACTGTATTCATATATACTATCATTATCTGATAATTCACAAATATTTAATATTTCTTCTAACTGTTCTAAATCTTTTTCGATATTATAATCTTCTATTAAACAATTAATATTTTTTCTTTCAGGGCAGTTGGGTTTAATGTGTCCTATTTTTCCACATAAAAAACACTTACATTGTTTCTTTTTTCTAAATATTCTTTTTCCTTTTTCAATAGATTTTCTAGTTTTTTGTTTATTTAGTGCATATTTATATGGTTTTCTTTTAAACATCTTGTAGGGTTTTCTATAATGTTTTAATTTTCTTTCTTTTTTATATTTTCTATGTTTATTTTCACAGCCTAATGTAGGTACTTCATACATAGTTGTGCACATCTTCCTAAATTGTTGTTTTACTTGTTTTCTATGTTTTTCTTAAATTGTTGTTTTACTTGTTTTCTATGTTTTTCTTCTTCACAATATTCTTATATTCTTCCCCTAATAAATTCTATTACTAGTAACAATGTAGATTGATAATTAAATCCTTCTACAGTTTATTTTTAAACCAATTTATTATTTCTTCGTGTAGCTTTTCTCCTATTTTTCCTGGTAATTTGTTTACAAATTTCATTAATAAATCTTTGTCAAAAGGTCTTTCTATTTAACTCCAATAAGTATAAAATAAATTTGCATATTCATCAAAATATTGTAACTCACATATTTTTAATTGTTCTAAGTTTCTAATAGCTCTAACTTATTTAATTATGTCATCTTTTTCATCCATTCATATTCCTAGAATTAATTTACTGATTAAATCTGTGAAACTTATTACAGTGATATTTGTGTCAAAATTATTTAACTCTTCTTCCATATTCTTTTTCATCCATTCTCTCCATCCTAAATAGATTTGTTTTTCATTGTATCCTAGTGTGCTTTCTAAATATATTAATTTATAATTTGAATCGATTATTACTGGTAGGGCTTCCATAAAATGTCTAAGTAAATTTCCTTCCCATTCATGAAATATTCGTTTCCAATCTTTAGGTCTGTGTTCCTGTAATTTTAAAACTAACAAGTGTTTACTTTCTGGTAATTTTTCCTAATTTTATTTTTGCTTTATATATTCTTTCTGTTTTTTTATATTTTTCGTTACTTTCTGGAACAAGTCTTCATCGTGATTCCGTTACAAATCCTCCATAATCACACATCTACGTTTGCAAAGTAGATGTTTCTTTCTTTTCTTTTATTTTCTGCGAGAGAGAAACGGGATGGGAGGCTTCTCAAGCAAGCTCCACATAAACCAAACGGATTTTCACAGGGCCATGGTGTTGTTTTTCTATTCATCCATGTGCTCCAGCAAAAACCAAATTGTAAAATATAAAAATCAATTTAAAATGTTTGTAAGAAAAGATATTATTAGCTTTTAACTGTTAAAATAAATAGACAGATAAATAAGACGAGTGAGATTAGTCCAATAGTATGTTTTTTATATTTATATTTTTGAGATTGCACGGTGCCTCCTTTTTAAATTAAAAATTTACATGATATTAGAAGAAAAAAAATGAATGAAATTTAAATGATGGTGAAAATTGCCCCATATCTTAATGATGGTTGTTTATGATATTAAGCCTTTTTTCTTTGTCAAAATTAATAAGATTTGAATCTAAATCATATATCACCTTTAACTTGGTGGCATTATTGCAACAGTCAAATCCTTACGGTTTTCAAATGTATCACTCCTTCAATTCCCCTTTTGTCCTTCTTAAATCATTACAACTTGATTCTTCTTATATTAGTTATACTATGCACTTACATAAAAATTCATAAAATTAAATAGCATGTGCAGCAACTTCTTATCCTTTTCTTTTTACCCAAAAAAAAAAACTTCTTTTCCTTTTCAGGGGGAAAAAGAGCATAGATGAGACAAGACATACAACCCAAGACAATTGATAGCTTTTGGTCATTTTATTAGTTTTTAATCAAAACTCATTTTAAGAAGATATGAATTGAATTTTTTTTTCATTGGTTTTTTTAGAAGATATTCAACCGGCGACGGTGACTGACCATGGTGATTGATTTGGTTTTTTCATTGGTTCTATTTCTACCATATCTCTTTCTTGCTAAGGAACTCAGTTTCCTTCCTTTTTTTTTCCTTACCCTTTCTTATCTTCTTGACTATTTTGTCTAATGGAAAACCCAAACCAATAATCTCTAGACCTTCAAAACACTTTAAGATCTTTGATTTTATAGCCGAAAAGATAGAGGCCTTGACTCACCGGTCAAATCCTAATCATCAAGATTCATTCTTTAAGGATTTTCAAACTATTTACTGTAAGAGAGATAATCAACAAAATTTGGAATCTTAAGGCTAAAGTCCAAATTGAAAAGCTCGGAGAGAACCTTTTTAAACTCGTTTTCATAGATAAGGCATATAGAAGTACAATATTCAATAAGAGGCCATGGTCCCTAGATGGAGCTCATCTTGTATTGAAAGAATGGCCGACCAACAAAACAATTAAGAAGATATCTTTTAATACTTCCACTTTTTATGTCCAAGTTCACGGTTTATAACTATCTCTCCTTCACCAAGACACAACAAAGGCAATCAGGTCCCAATTAGGTAAGATCCATCCATCTTTGATCCATAACTGTATATGGTGATTGGCCAAAGGTATTTGTGGATTAGGGTAGATATCTCGATTGTTAACCCCCTACCAACAAGTTTCTTTCACTCTACAGATGGAAGCTCAGAGATTTGGATATAATTCAAACTAGAATTCCTTTCAAATTTATGTTTCATGTGTGGACAAATTAACTATATTATGAGAAGATGCAAGTTTTCAGAAGCAACAGTAGCAATCACAATGGCTGGAGTCACTGCAAGGTTGTACGGACCGTGGTTTCACATAGAAGTTGACAACAACAAATTCATAAACAGATCAATCTCTTCCGATGAAGTATAAGAGCCATTAGACACAATTGATCTATTCAATGAAACCTTAGGAGTACCTATGGAAATGGAAGATACAGTCAAGGCACTACACTAGTTGACAACCCATCTTGGGGCTTGTAGCGGAGGTGTCAAACCACTAACCTATTTTGGTTAACCAAGATGAGCTTTTTTAAAATACTCTATCAGAGAAGCTTGAGGTAGAAGCACTTTTGCTACAATTAAGAATCAAATTTTCAGACGATTTTTCATTAATGAAGTAAGCAATCACAAGAAAGGCAAGATTTGAAAAAGCACAAATCCCCCAATTTTTGAAGTGGACAGAGAGCCTACAGAATATAGGGGCTTTAAAAAAAATAAGGAAAAACCTAACTATGAAGAGGACTCATTATAATTAAAGAGTTTACAAAATGGATTGGCTTGTGCTTTGTTTATCCAACCCAAAATGTTGAAGACCGAATTGAATTAAAGAAAGTGGTACAAAGGAAAAGATAAGTCCATTGCATTTTAGAAAAATCCTTTGATACCAGGATAGGAAAAGTTAGAATAGAAAAATAATTTGGGAAAAGTTAGGAAAAGATAGATAGAAAAAGCTGGAAAAGAATAGTGATATTCTGTGTTTGGTGATATCCAGATAAAATATTAGATTAAATATACTGATATTTAGTGAATACTGAATAGGATTACTTCAGATATATTTTATATTAAAATATACTTTATATTATAATGATTAATTTAATTATTATAAATTTTAATAATATATTAACAATTAATTTATAATTTAATTTTTTATAATACATTAATTATTAATTTATATATTTAATTTTAAATTATATATAAATTATTAAAATATACTTTTTCTTTTTAATTTAACAAATTCTACAACTTCCCAATAATTTTATTATAAACTTTAGCTTTTTTTTTATTTATTTACAAATAAATTTTAATAAATTTATGCTCCAACATAAAAAATTAAAAAATAAATATTTAATGGCATGTCTTTCAAATTGAATTAAAAATGTCATATGCACTATGAATTCATAGTTTTGTCACCATACTTAGGGCTGGCAATTAGGCCTGGCCGGGTCGTCGAGTTTTGGCCTGAACGGGGCGGGAATTCCCGCCTAACTGGTCGGGGTCGGGGTCGGGGAAATTTATATATACCCAGGTAGGGCGGGGCGGGGCCAGGGCACAATATCCCCTCCCCGGAACCACCTCATTTATATATTTATATTATATAATATATTTTTATTTTTATATACTATATTAATGTTTTTTATATTTTACTTCTTTTATTATTTTGTTAAGATAATATGGCAATATAAAAAAATACTAATAAAATAATTTGGTGCATTTTTTTATAGTATATTTTGATAATGTGGTAAAAAATAAAATAAAAAATTTTAAAAAATACACAAACGGGAATCCCTGCTCCGCCCTCCCCCACGGTGGGGAATCCTCGTCCCGCCCCGCTCCCCATAACCGGAGATTATGACGGAGACGGGGTGAAAAAATCCCCAACGGGGCGGGGCACGGGGAGGGGCACCCCGACCCCGCCCCGCCCTGTTGGCACCACTAGCCATATTGGGATTTGAAGAGCCTATGAGTAAATGATTTTAAAAATTTATTAGAATTAATCTACTTCATTATTTATTTATTTGCTGATCTTGGTGAGAACAAAAATATATGTTTATTGAGGCAATTCACTTTATAGTAGTCATAACTGCATGAGAAAATTAAGAGAAAACTAAGCTCCACTAAGCATGGCCTGGCCAAATTGTCATCAAAGACCTCTAGAGTAAAGCTTGAGTAGCGACATTAGCCATATGTGCATGCAAGCACATCATACAAATATTGTTCACATTAAAGATTGCTCGTAAATCTTTCTCCACTGGCAAAATTGTTCACCTCAACGCAGCCATTTTCACCAAAATCCAATGAAGCATGCTCTGCTTCTAAGTCCCTTCCATAAAGGTCAAATTACATATTTTTATTTTTCTAAATTAAAAAAAAAAAGCACATCAGAATTGGTATTTCAGACTTGCCTTGGTAAAAAATGCAATTGTACATCCTAAGATGTTGACTGCATCAATGAACGCAAGATCAAGTCTATAAGTTTTATGGGGAAAAGAAAAAGAAAAAAATCTGACATTAGAATCATGCTCAATATTATTCTGAATGGCATAATCTGCTGGTTCTTCTTCTTCTTCATCAGTCACCGAATACATTACGCACGGCAGCAGTAGGTGCAACAAGAATCTCATCCTTCTTCTCTTTAGGGAATCCACTAATAAGAATTCAACTTTCCAAATTAATGCAAGCAAAAGTACATACAAGAAGCTGATAGTGGGTTGCTACCTTTACTTCTTTTTTCTCAATAATCAATATAGATATGCCATTGCAATTGACAAAACTCAATAGCCAATATAGAAATGCCATAGCAGTTGATGGAAAAACCACGCACAGTCAATCAATGAAATACAACATAGCATATTAATGACAAGAAATTATATGGCTCCATAGCATTTAATTAATTTTCCGAAAAGGAATCATCCATTATTAGGCCTTAAAAATATAATGCTTTTTAGTATCTAATGCAACATTAAAACTAAAATGTCACTTGTCATACAAAAAAAATAAGAAACATATAAAAACTATCTATAAAACGTTAACGGTGAAAATACTAAGTGGTGGAACCATAAGCACAAGCTAATATGACTTAACCTGGTATTTTGCATCCACAAATTATTTTTTTGAGAAAAAATAAAGAACTTATTTTTGGAAAAGCAGCAGGTCCAAGTAAAAGAGGATCACCCAGAAAGTAATAGTATACAGCAAGCCCAATCTAATACAATAATTAAATTATTACTAAAATTTTAATTAAATTAGATAATATAAAGAAAAAACTAGAACAAATAGAAAATAATAATAATATAAAAATTAAAACTGAAAATTAACAATTTGAAACAACAATAAATAATATAGATAAAGAAATAGATAAATTAAGTAATAGAGTAAAAAACTTAGATGTTCAAAACGAGTTAGATATAATAGAGAGCAAATATAAAATTAATAATATAACTAGACAACCTATAAAAAATATATTAGGACCAAAAATAATATTTAACAATGAAATTAAGAAGAAAAACTAATGTTAATATTAATTTAATGCAAAGACTTAGAAACTTTTAAAATTTTCTAGTAAAGACAAATAAATAATATAACAAACAAAAGAAATAATAGATGAAAAAGTTGCAAATATATTATTAGAAATTTTTTAAAAAAGTTAAAAAGAAAAATTTATATAGAGAAGGAGTTTTAGATAAAATAAAAAGTAGTTTGTATATTTACACAGATGAATTAAAAATAGTAGCTATACATACTAAGAAAGAAATAAATTTAATTAGTAAGATAGGTAGAGACTCCCCAAAAAAGCAAAATTTTATAGATATTCATGTAGGTATAATAATTATAGGTGTAATTAGTCAAGCAAGAGAAGGATTATATATAAAAGCACATTTATATTTATATGATAGTAAATTTTATTATCATGAACATACTCAAATAGCTAGTGTAGAGATAGACTTTAGAAACAAATCAGTAGTAGAAGGTATTCCAAATATAGATATAGATATAAACGAATTTAGTAAACATATTAAATTAAGTCTACAAACTAAAGGTTATAAAATAAATACAAAATATAAAAATCTTAGGCTTAAAATATTTGTATTAGGAAAATTATATAATAAATACCATAAAAAATTTAAATTTGAAACACAAAATATAGTAGAATGTTTTAAAAGTAAATATGTAGGAATGATAGTTTTAACAAAGATTAAATACTAGCGAACTAAATGGATTAGAATGGAAATTGCCAAATTTAGAAGAAGATAAAAGAATAAAAATGTCAGAAACTAGTTATATTTATACTAATAGAAATAATCAGATAATATAAAGATTTAGTAATTATAGAAAGATGGAAAATCCTAAATTAGAAGAAGAAGAAATTAATATGGCATATATAGAAATTCCATTAATAGATAGAAAAAAGATATTAAATGTAAATAGAGATAAAATAATAGATATAATTTTTAATAATCCATATCAATACTTAGAAGAAGAAATACTTAAGAATCTTTGTAATAATATAGAATTAACAGATGAAGATGTAGAAAAAAATATTAATAGAGAAAATTAAATTTTGAATAGTTAGAATTAAATGAGATTTTTTATCTAGAAAATGAAATTTGTGTAAATGAAGAGGATAGTGAAGAAAATATAGATTTAGGTCAAAATAGTAATTCACAATTATTTACAGAATCAACAAATGTAGAAAAATACTTAGAAAAAGAGGAATGCCAGATAGTAAAGAATAGTATAGAGAAGCAAAAAGAATATATAAGATAAAAACTAAATTAGAAGACTATTAAAATATATTAAAATCTAAAGATATACTAATATTAAATTTACAAGAACATAAACCAAGTAATTAGAAGCAAATATTCCATGAATGAGAAGGAAATTTACTTAGGCACTCAATGGAAGGTTTAGTAGTAATAACAGACCCTATGTATAAATTAATATATTTAGAAAGTACATTAGGATATAATGAAAAGCAAATTTATTTAGGATGGAGAGATTGAATGAAACAAAATAATGAAGATTGATTAAATGAATTTGACACTAATATTACTGTAATTAGTTTCGTAGAAACAATTGGTAAGTTAATTTTAGGGGTAGAAATAGATGAAAAAGATGATGTAATTAAACAAATAAAAGATATTAGAAACTTAAAACGATTAAAAATATGAGATCTTAGGCAATTTGATCAATATGCTAATTATTTTTATAAATATTGGAATCATATAGGAAGAACTTTTGATCAAGATTTATGAATACAATATGTTACTAAATTACCAAAAAAATAGGAGAAAAATTGTTCAGTGAAATATTTACTTGGTTTCAAAATAAAGCTATAGAAGGATTTAATTATCATTTAACATTATTACCATTAATAAAATTTATTAGAGGAAAAATAAAAGAATATTGTGAAGAAGAAAAACATAGACAGCAAGTAAAGAATTAGTTTAGGCATATGCGTATAGATTTACATGAAGTACCAACTTTTGAATGTAGTAGTAATAGGAAACATAGGAAATTTAGAAAGCCATTTAGAAATAAATCTAGAAAGAATAATTATAAATTTATTAAATATTCTAGTAATAAACTAAAAATTAAAAAAGCTTTTAATAAAGGAAAGAAAATATTTAAAAGAAATAATAGACACTGTAAATGTTACCTATGTAGAAAAAATAGGTCATATTAAACTGAATTGCCCAGAAAATAAAAAAGTCAATAATTTAGAAGCATGTATATTAGAAGATCAATTGGATAATTTAGAAGAAATTATAAATATAGAAGAAATATCTTATAATGATAGTGTATGTCTAATTAGTGAATATAGTGATAGTGAAAATACTGAAAATAGTGAAGGTAATAGTTTAGACACAAATTTAGAAGTAAATATATGATAGAAATTTTTATATCATTTTTTGGTAAAAATTGTTTATCTTATAAAATAAAATTTGAATCAGGATATAAGGATAATATAGAAAATAAATATTTTTGTAAAAATTGCTATAAAAATAAAGAAGAAATAGTAGAAAATAAATCAATAGAAGTAAATAGAGTAGGAAGTGAATTAATTAACATAGATGTATAATTATTGTTTAAAACAAAAACTGTAAATACTAAAGTAATGATAGATACATGAGTAAATAAGTGTATAATACATGAAAGCTTAGTACCAAAAGATTATAGAAATAATTTAAAAATACCAATAAATATTAGACAATTTGATGAAAATCTAATATATATAACAGAATGTTTAAATAATATACCAATTAGAATAAATGAAGAAGTACATAGTTTACCATCATTTTATAACTTTTAATCTCTGTAAATTATAATTTATTTAATTTGTTTAGTTTAATGGGTATAATATGTGACAAGAAAATAAATTTACATAATAAAATTATCTTAAAATTTTCCATGCACGTCAGTATCTCCTACCTTTTCTTTCGCTATATATAAGTAACAGTAAAATAACTAATAAAATAAAAACTTTTTGCTTAACTTCTTTACTGCATTAATTTCCATTTAGTCGGTAACTTTGACTAAACGCTCGTATACATCCATTAACTTTTTGAAAATGCATTAAAAAAAAAATCCAAAATATTTATTTTCTGATAAAATTTGTGTGAAATAACATAAAATATTTTAACCATGTAAACAGTAGCTGCTCAAGTCCAGGCACTACAATACAAATACAAATATCATATATTCCCACTTTCACACGCAAAATAATCCCTCAAATTCTTGGCAACAATTATATGTAATTCATCAAGCCTTGATCAATCTCCCAAAACTTACTCAAAATACTAACAAAGTTATATATTGGGCTATAGATTTATTACATAATTACTTGTGTATTGCATGCACGTAATTCATGCATGCATATGCATACAGTAGTAGTACGTTGTATAGGTAGATGATGTCCATGCACTACGAGAAAATGAACCTTTAACAACTTTCCTAACTGGAGTGTTGTCAAAAGTAATATTTAACAACATTCCTCATGTGCATGTTGTCTAAATTTAAATGATTATTATTCACAACATTTAACATAATCCAAATCACCTATTCCTCCAATTAGAATTTGACATCTCATCCAAATGAAAGAAAATTAAGTTGAGGTATCAAATTGTAACTGAAAGATAGGAAAATAAACAGGCTATCTGGGTTCCACTGAAGAAGTATTGTATGCTGTTAAAATTAATGACAACAAGCATAGCATGATGTCAAAAGTCATGACCTTTAACCGCATTTTGATAGACAACATGCCTACGTATGCTATCAAAGGACTTTCATAATACTCATTGCACGTTGCAAGAGATTATTTTTGTTGTAGCGATGACCGATATTCATAGCTCCAGCTCCTTCTTACTTAGACACTGGTACTGCGATGATCTACGCATATGATCATCCTTTCTCTTCTTGTACACAAACCCTCCCAATCCAACCAAACACACCGAAAATATCACAAATCCCACCACCGTTCTCTTCTTCATTTCCCCGAATTCATCCTTACCTTTGGTTTCTTGTTCATCGAATTCAGGAACCTGGCCGTCAGCTTGGTAAGTGAACGGCGACACCATATTAGATCCAGGAGTTGGAACAACATCACTGTCGGAAGCCGGAGTGGTACTCACTGGTGTAGGGAACGTTGGAGCTTCAAGTGGAGAGTAAAACTCGTCGTTATTATGAGCAAACTCAGGAGCCATGACATCATCGTATGGAGGACGAGAAGGGTATTCCGGCGAGAAATCGTATTCGTCAGCAGGCTCCGGAGCCAAAGCTTCGAAGGAAGGAGCCGGAGAAGGAGGGTATTGAGGGGAGAGAATCTCGTCAAGTTCAGGAGCAAAAGCTTCATCGTAATAAGGTGGAGGAGAAGCATAGTTTAAAGAGAGGGGATCATCGCCGGCAGCGGGAGGGGAAGAAGAAGCAAAGTATTGTGGAACCAAGGGCTGTTGAATTTCGGAATTATCGATGGCAAGTACGGTTAGAAGTTGCTCATCATCTTGATCTGTAGACGTAAGATTGTAGCTTGACTTTGAGGGTTCTGATTGGTTTTCAGGTGTACTGGTGGTGGTGTTGGATAATCGAAGCTTGAGAGGAGTTTCAGATGTAGAGTGGACTACTAGCGCCAATGAAAGGATCGCCATTATCATGCAGAGACAAAGCACAGGTGACATGATCGATATTGATCTGAACGCTTAGTATAAGAAAAATTGTATGTTTGAGCCCCCAAATATGATCAATATGGTTCAGAAAATTGAATATTGTTTGAGAAAATTTAAATGAGAGAAAGAATGAAGGACCCTATGGGACCTAGAAGAGCTTGTATAATCCTATTTATATTAACACATGGGTTTGGTAGAAAGAAATAAAAGAATGGAGGGATTTAATTATGTGGTTAATTAATTTAATTAAGAAGGAGAATTGGCATAAAGAAAGCAATGGTTGGGGGGATAATAAATGTGAATGAGACATCTTTTAATTCCTATACTAACATTAAAGGAACAAAAAAAAAAAAAAGAAAAGGAGTTGCTTTCCAAGTTTAATGTATTGAAAAGAAAGGAAGTTAATTCAAATTAAATGTCATTAATTGAAAGAAAATTTTCCAAAAATATAAGGAAATAAAATCACAAAATAAGCTACAAATTAAGTTTCAGCACTTTGAAATCTTATTTTCTTCAAAAATAAAATAAAATCTCCATTTCTTAGGCGTGTTATGGCCAAAATGAATAACACATGGGGTAGGATTACTGATAGCATATGGTTGTGGGCGTAACCTCAAGGGAATGGACAGGAGAGATCAGCCTCTAGAATTAAGGTGAGAAAGAAACATCGATACTAGCAACTTAACCAAAAATCGTTTTGAAGGCACAAATATTAATTAATAAAACGCACAATTACTTGACTTTTATAATTCTCGTCTACCATATTGCATTTGCAAGAAGGGTCCAAATAATTAATTTTTCAACCTAATGTCCTATTAACGAGCTTAAAAGGGACCAAATAATACGCTACCATGGATGTAGGATCATCTATTCCCTCTCTATCCCACCAATCAAATAATGATATATGATTCTAAAAAAGATAATAACTATAATAAATGGCAACGAGCGCGCACACACACACATATATATATATATATTTATCTTTTTAGATGATGTGTATTATTTGATTGGTGGGACAGAAAGAGACAAACAAATGGGGACAGAAGATTTTCATTCGGCTACGATAGTTACGATAGGGATGACAAAAACCCCGTCTTCAAAATCCCTGTTGGGTTCCAATCCGGATGTGGCGGGATGGCGGGGATGGGGCAAGATAAATTGCCTTGGAGTGAGGCGTGTTAGCATAGATAATTTATTGCACAAATGTGATTGCAATAACTTCTTAATACTGATATTAGAATTCTATACTTTTCACAAAATATAGAATAGAGTCTACTTACTTTGATCCATGGGATTGATTTAGTTTAGATATAGAAACCTTAAAAACTTTATCTATGGAGAAATCTGATTTCTTTCCTATGTTCCTTTAGTAATCATACTTTCTAAAAGCATTAAAGAGACGTAGGGCGAGAGAGAAGACCAGTTTCTATTAAATAGCCAAATAATAATCGTTCCCATCAAACGGTGAGTTTTATATCATAAAACCCTAATTGACTATAATTAAATTGACCAATTAGAATTTAGCAGTTAATTTTATTAAAACCACAATTAAAAATATAATTAATGGACCACATAATATTTTATATGGTTTATATTCTCCCAATTGGCTCATTAATAGAAAACATTATCTCATGGTTTATTAAATAAATATTCATCAGCACATAAATTTGTTAAATTCTTTTAATATTGATCACATCATATATCATAATCAAATAAAATATACTAATAAGAGTTGTGGCGGTTTCACGTCTTTATAAATGACATAATTCCTTTCACGTACTACAATACTAGTAGTTCATTTAACATGATCCATAAATGAGAAACACAATAATAGTCCAATAATAATGTCTTGTTTAAAAACAAATCCTATTTAACATAATCTATCTTGTAAATGTATACCATATAGAAAATTAGATTAACAGAAACATAAACATAAGTAAGCTCATAGTGTCAAAATGTAAACATCATAATCTCAATAATGGTATCCCATAATACCCATTCTTTTAACATTTTCATTAGAAACTTTTGGTGCCAATCTTTTCGTCAAAGGATTCACAACCATGTAATTTGTGCTAATATGTGGAATTGACATTGTTTGTTTTTGTTCTTCTTCTTTAACATACAATTATTTTAATTTCATATGTTTAGCACCCTTAGAATACTTATTATTTTTTGAAAAGAAAACTGCTGCATAATTGTGACAAAACTAAAGTTCTACAACCATAATCCTTGAATTGTAGCCTGAAAGCATGCTACAAATTCATCTTCCATAGAGGACACAACAATGATAAACTACTTCACACTTTTCTAAGAAATAGCCCCTCCAGCTAATAGAAAAAGATAGCCAAAAATGGTTTTTCTGGTATCAATACAACTAGTATAATCTAAATCTGAATATTCAATCACTTCCAATTGATCAGATCTCCTATAAGTGAGCATGTGATCCTTAGTACCTTGTACGTATCTCAAAACTTTCTTTGCAACTTTCCAATGATCTAATCAAAGATTACTTTGATACTTGCCCAACACATTAACAGCAAAGCTAATATCTGGTCTGGTGCAAGTTTGAGCATACATTAGGCCTCCAACAATTGATGCATAAGGAATATTTTTCATTTACTTATATTCCAATTCATTCTTTGGACAATGATTAAGATAAAATTTATTTTCCTTCTGAATTGGAACTACACTTGCAGAATAATTTTATATACCAAATCTCTCTAAGACTTATTAATATAAGCTTTTTGAGATAAGCCTAATAATCCTTGTGACTTGTCACATAATATTTCATTTTCTATCACATGACTAGGTTCTCTAATATCTTTCATTTCAAAATTCTTAGAGAGAAATTTCTTAGTGTCATGCATTAAACCATGATCGTTAGTAGCCAACAAGATATCATCAACATAAAGCACAAAAATATGAATTTACTCCCATTGATCTTTACACATATACATCGATCAATGATGTTTTTCTTAAATCTAAGAAGGTAATGGTATCATTGAAATTAAGATACCATTGTCGGGAGGCTTGCTTAAGTCCATATTTTGATTCTCTTAAGTTTACATGTCATAGCTTCTTTCCCTCTATTAGAAAAGCTTTCAGGTTGGTCCATATAAACTTCTTCCTCTAACTTACCATTAAGAAATACAGTTTTTACATTCATTTGTTTAAATCATAATGAGCCATGAATGCTATAATAATTCTAAAGGAGTCTTTTTTTAAAATATGTGAAAAAGTCTCATTATAATCATTGCCATGTTTTTTAGAGTTAGAAGTCTGGATTTATAACTTTCAATATTGCTACTAGTCACATTTGGTCTTAAAAACCCACTTACATCCGACTCTTTTATAACTTTCAGGTAATTTGACTAAATCTTAAACTTCATTATGCTTCATAGATTTCAACTCTTCTTTGATAGCATGAATATATTTAATAGAATTAACACTTTCAATGGCTTGTGGAAATTAAGTTGGTTCGTTCCTAATTCCCAAGTCAAATTCTAACTCTTGTAGATATACCACATAATATTTAAAAATAGCTGACTTTCTAGGTCTTTGAGACCTTTTAATGTTGTTTCTTGTGGTTGTTCTATAATTGGAACATTAATTGCAAGATTAATAAGTTCATTAATTATAGGCTCTTCATGGAGCGTTTAATCGTTTATTTATTATTTTTGTGAATTGTTAAACTGTTCTACAACTACAAGAATAACAAGTTTTGAAGAAGTTCGTGGTAAATGAACTTGAACTTTTATTTCTTCAAGAACCACATTGCATGGTTTATCAACACTTCCACTAGTTTCACCATCATCAATGAACCTAGCATTTTTAGTTTAAACAATTCTTGTACTATAATTAGGATAATAAAAACTATACCCTTTAGACTTTTCTGATAACCAATGAAAAAACCATTGATTATTCTTGCATCTATTTTATTTTCATGTGAATTATAAATTCTTATTTCCGCTAGGCAACCCCAAACATGTAGTTGCCTTAAAGTAGGGTTTCTTCCTGTCCATAATTCAAAAGGAGTCTTTAGAACTACCTTACTAGGAACTCTGTTTAACAAAAAAAAGGCTGTTTTTAACGCATGCATCCATAGTGATAAGGGTAAAGACAAATTATTTAACATACTCCTAATCATATCCATTAATATACGATTGCGTCTTTTTACTGCACCATTTTATTATAGTGTACCTAGCATAGCATACTGAGCACATATACCATGTTTTCAAGAAATTTGGCAAATGGACTTGGACATTATCTTGATTCATTATATTTGCTATGAAATTCTCTACCTTGATCAGATTTGACTATTTTTACCTTTCTGTCAAATTGCTTTTCTACCTCATGAATAAACACCTTTAAGACATTTATTACTTAAGTTTTTTCATGCAATAAATAGGCATATCTATAATGTGAAAAAGTCATCGATAAATGTGATGAAATACTTTTCTCCACTAAAAGATGAAACATCAAAAGGCCACATATATTAGTGTGTATAATTTTAAGAAGCTAAGTGATTCTTATGGTTCCTTTCTGTGTGTATTTGATTTACTTTCCCTTAATGTAATTCACACATACACCAAAATCAGTAAAGTCTAAGTCTGGTAAAATTTAATTCTTTTACCAGTCTTTTTAGTCTTTCTTCGAAATATGACCTAAATATTTATGCCACAAGAAATCTAAACTTTTATTAATTAAACCACGTTCAGCACCAATATTATTATGCATGGTTAATAAGGTTTCAACAAAAAGATTATCAAAATTGAACTTATATAGGCCATTATAAAGAACACCAGAACCAATAAGGCAATTATTTTTAAACAAATTGAAACATTCATTCCCAAATTTAAAAGTGTATCCAATAGTATCAAGTTTAGATAAGAGAACTAAATTATGGGAAACATAAGTTACATAAAGTGTCTGAAACAAATCCAAATAATGTCCGATATTTAAAATCAAACGATAAGTTTTAATAGCTTCAATTGGAGCTTTGATGCGGTTCCCTATAAAAATAAATTTTTCATTTGGGTTGTAAATAATCCCTACAAGGTGTTTGAAACATAAGTGGTGCATCTATAATCAATCCACCAAGTATTCTAAGGAACTTCATTTCAATTAGATTCGAAATATACTAAAGCATTAGGCTTACCTTTCTTTTTGAACCATCCTTTACATTTCAAGCTATCTTTATGTTAATGCCCACATTTCTTATAGAAAAACCATTTATCACCTTTATCTTCCTTCTTTTGAACTTGATTAGACAATTCATTGACTTTAAGTGGTCCTTACTTGACCTTGCCTTTGCCATAATTCTTTTTGTTCTTCTTTCCAGCTCTTTGATGACCTACCAAGTTAATGGTATGAGTCCCTTGATTTTTAAGTCTTATCTCCTCTTGAACAAGCATATTAACCAATTCATTCACATTCCACTTATCTTTTATAGTGTTATAATTCAATTTGAATGACCCATACTGTTCATGAGGCAAAGAATTAAGGATGAACTGTACTAAAAAAAATTCATCAACTTTTATTCCCAATGTTTCTAATCTTACTGCTATATTTGTCATTTCAATGACATGTTCATGTATACTACGAGAACCATCAAATTTCATGGTGGTTAAGGTTGTCATTAATGTCTCCATAAGTGACTTATTAGCAGCTTGAAAATGCTCTTCCACAAATTTCATGAATTCTTTAGTAACTTTAGTTTTGAGAGGCACCGTCTTAATGTTGGCATTAACAGTCATTCGCATAAACATTAAGCTCAATCTATTCAATCTTTCCCAAGCTTTATAGAAAGATTTTTCCTCTGTAGTGTTTGAAATAATAATAGCAGCTAGTTTCTCAACTTGGAGTGCCAAATCAAAATCTAACACACTAAGGTAAAATTGAACTTGTTCACACCAATCAGAATAATTTAAACCATTAAAGTATGGAATAGATGAGGCAAGCAAATTAAAGTTAATAGAAATAAAAACTGCAAAATATAATAAAAACCTCATACATTAATAGTTTGAGTAATAAAATTTAACACTTGAATTAGATTCAAATAAACATTTATTCCACATAAAATTTTTAGTGTATATCTAAGATCTCATTTGGGTAATTCTAGATATACTATAATTACAATAATAATACTAATTTTATATCACTTAATTGTTAATTAAATATACCTCAAACAAACATGCTAGTTATCTTTGGATATACTAAACATATTCATTCTAAGTATACAGATTAGCACTTTATATCCACAAATTATAAAATTAATTAATTAATCTTTGGATAATCCTTAAATATTTTATATCTAGTGAACTTCAAATATCCATGAATTCATTATATCATCATTCTTTATAAACATCCATAAATTATGAATAATTGAATAAAAATATTTCACAATTTAATTTTCACAAAACATCAAAATTTGGCCACTTTGATAACTAACAAACTATCACAAATATGAATATTAATATTGCACAAATAATGTACAATTTATAGTAATTGCACATTTATAGCCTACAACTTAATGACCATCTTAAACTTTAATATTATTAATATATATTCTTTATGTACATACATAAAGTATTTTAAATAATATATATATATATATATATGTCAAAGCCTAATAAAATATAAATTATAAGCATAAGCATATATAGCATAATTTGTTTCAACCATAAATTCTTAAAAATATACCTATAAGAGATAAAACAAGTATTCAGTGATGACATACCTATCAACTATCTTATAGTAAGATATATTCAATATTAAAACATGCTTTAATGCATGTGGGGCCATATATGCTTTTAACTTTCTTGGCAGATTGATAAAGTAGCATAACTTTCATAAGCAATAATTAAGTTATGCATGGAAAATCATAAAAAAAATTTAAACAATTTCATGTATGGTGCCAATCATGACAGCTCAAATTAATAAGTAATATATATATATTCAACGGAAACATAAGGCTTGATATAGATTTCTGCAAGAATTGCAATTTGAAGACCAAATGTTTTTCATATAGTAGTTTAGGGCTTAAATCAAATAGATAGAAAAAAAAATATACATATTCCTTAATGGAAAAATATGAATTCATTAACCTACTCTAATACCACATGTTAGCATAATTTGTTGCACAAATGTGATTATAATAACTTCTTAATACAAATATTAAAATTCTATATTTTTCACAAAGTAAACAATAGAGCTACATATCTTGATTCATGAGATTGATTTGGTTTAGATATAGAAAACCCCAAAAACTTTATCTATGGAGAAATATGATTTCTCTCCTTTATCCCTTCAGTAATCCTATTTTCTAATGAAGTGTTAGAAATGCGTAGGGCGAGAGAGAAGATCAGTTTTTACTAAATAGGTGAATAATAATCGTTCCTATCAAATGGTGGATTTTATATCATAAAATCCTAGTTGACTTCAATTAAATTGTTCAATAAAAATTTAGCCTTAATTTTATTAAAATCATAATTAAAAATATAATTGATGGACCACATAATATTTTATATGATTTACAGGGCCGAGGCATAGTATCCCCACCCCATATCTACCTTTTATATATAATTATTAATGTATGTTACATATTTAATATGTATTATATATATGTTTTTAAGGAACCTAATTTGTTATATCCATAATCTCTCTCTATCATTTCTATCTTTTGTTTTTAATCTTTCGCTCTAAATGGCACGATGGTACCAAAAAAGCACTAGAGACATCAAGCTTCCTATTTTCCTCCTCCTCTTCACGCCATCTACAATGACCAGATTCATCGCAGTCTCCTTAGCTCCCCTTTTCCTCTAGACACAGTGAAATCACCTTTCCATTCTGGCTCTTATCTACCATATCAAGCCTTTATCTCTCTCCATATTTCTTGTAATTTGATTGTTATTGGTAAGAAAGCATGTTCTTTTAGATTAGTTTGTGGGTTTTAAAGTACAATGCAATTCCATGATTATTTTTTATATTCCCTTTTTTTCTCAAGTACATTGATTTTGATTATTAATTTTCATTGATAATTCAAATTTCAAGTGTTTTTAATAATAACAAGGTAATGGGCAAGGAAAAGGCTTCCTTACCCTGATCGGGGTATCCCCAACCCCATTTGCTTCCTTATAGGTGGGGAATGGGGAGGGCTGTTTGTTCCAAAATGTTCTCCTCCACAAACTATCAATCTCCATCATGGATCACTTGATCCTGTGATGACAGAAAAACCATGAAGATTAAGGGCACTAGTGTGGTATCGACCAAAGAATCTCCAACGGTCAAGTTAATTTCTTGATTATAAAATTGAATAAAGAGTGATGAAAAGAGTATTAAGTTTTTGTGTCTACGTACCTTAATATGTAAGGGCATTAGATATTTATATATATAGGTTTATTATCCAAATCATAAAAAGAGTCCAAACCCTAACTATCATGATTTATTAGAAAGTTTAAAATTGACACTTTCAAATATAGAAAGTATAATTAACTAGATGTCTGGCATTAATTAATAGATTATGCCTTCATAATTAGGTTCTTTATGAATTTGACTTTATCCAAACTGAGCCCAAGGTAATTATCTCGTACTTTAGGACCAAAATATGGCCTCGAGCCATACTAAAGGTAGTGGCATGAAAGCCATTAGTTTAGTTCCAACTTGTTAGCTATTATGGGATTGACCAACTATCCACCTTGGGTCATCTAGGCCCATCTTGATGTAAATTTATCTCACACAGTTAGCCCACAATTATTGTATCGAGCAGAATAACCATATTACTGAGCAAATTGGTTTAGTGATTGAATGGTCCGTTGGTGAACCCTATGCTCCTAGGGTAATTAATGCTTCTTCTAACACCAACCACACTTCATTTCTTAAGGTAATTATTATGGGACATGCAAATGACCTACAACAGTTTGAAGGACATGCTCATCTACAACCTTTGTTATAAGTGCCTCTAAATTATTTGTTTAATTTATTAAGTATGAAATTTATGTATTTTGCTCAGAGTTTCCTTTTTAGGGAAGCTTTTATTTTTAAAAAATTAAAGTTAATCAATGTCAATTTGGGGCCGAGCTTAGGTTAGTTAGATTGAGAGGTCCAAAAAGATTGGATCACATAAGGCCATAAGGGTTGGTGCATGTGTGTGTGCATGTATGTAATATGCACACGTGTGTGTATCCATGAGGGTGTGGCCATGCGCTTACGTGGTGAGCAAGTTAGGGTTTTTTCGTATGTGTGTTGCCCCCTTAATGTTATGTGGTTTTAGATTTTTAATTAATTGGAGAATCTAGTATTTAATGTTAGATATTTTTCAAATAGGATTAGGAAAGTAAAATAGCTAAAAACTAGAAAAAGTAATCATATAGTTTTTTAGGATTTTAAGTCTATAAATAAGGAGGCATTTAGACAATATAAAACACCTAATTTCTCCTTAGTGTGCCAAAATTTTTAGTGAGAGACAAGAGTGAATTTTCTTTTGGTTTGAAGATAGGGTTGTGCAAGTTTGCTTATGGAAAAGACAAGGTAAGTTCCAGAACTTATTTAATAGGTTATGCATGAGAATTGAATGAATCTTCTTCTTCTCTAAATTGTGTAACCTAAGAGTATGGATTGTATGGATTGTATGGATTGTATGGATATTGATTTGGTTTTGCTTGTGAAGAAAATATGAAAAACTTTGGTTTTAAATATCCTAGTGCCGAATACACATGCAGGATACCTAATGTTTAATTTTTATGATTTATTCCATAAAACCTTATTGGCCGAATTATGCATAATAAATATTAAAGTTTTGATTTTTATTTATTGTATGTATATTCTATGGTGGCCAAATTATTCAAGGTAGGGTTTTGCATGCGTTTTACTTGATCTACATAAAATTTAATTGATTTAGGATTTATACATGATAGTCGAATACGTGTATGCTTTGGAATGATGTTTTGGATACGAAACATGATGATGAACATGCTTGAATATGGGTTTGATGTTACCACAACTTGGTTATGTAATTAACGTTGTTGTTACATGTAAATAGTCATGTTTGCATATACATTAGCATGAGAGTATGAACACAAAAAAGTTTGAATTTTGCCTTATGCATGTTTTGGTTTCGAAAGTGATTTTTTTTCAAAGGATGTTTGCAAATTGAAAGAAAATATGTGATTTAAATGGCCATATGCAGGTAATGATATGTATATATTTGGAGCTTATGATATGTCTTTTAGAAACCCATATAAGAGAAGGCTCAATTGTAAATGGTATCTCTAAGTAATTGTAGTTTACATGGGCATATATAGACATATTTGTATTTGTAGAAGGACCCATTGAAGATCACAATGAGAGTTTGGCTATTAATCATGATGGGAGTAAATGGCATCGGTTTATTTACATGGCCAGGATACAAATTGTGATTATCTCTATTACTACTCATATACTTTTTTGGTGTATACTTTTTAGAATATGTTGGTCAAATTATTTAAGAAACTTTAATTGGAATATCGATGAGTTTTTGCTCCTAAAGTGTATAATTTTCAAAGAAACTTGCATTCTTGTAATTTTGGAAAAGTCCTATATAGTATGTGTTTTTGAACTAAATTATATGTTTTGGTTTGGAAAAGGGAATCATTCATTTGAAATACAAGTATGCATTAATTTGATATGAAATTTTGGATTAGACATAGAGTTTTGGATATGACTATTGTAACACCCCCTTATTCGAGCCTGGGATCGCGAATAAAGAGATGCTACTAAATATTATTATCAGAATATAATTTTTAAAATCATCAAAATGTTTCGGACAATGCCAAAATATCGATAAAACTTTTCTTTACTCTTTAGGACCTTTTACTTTTTAAACCAATATAAATAAAACTATACTATTTAAAATATTCAAAAATATTTATACCGACAACATAAAGGAAAGTATGCCTAAAACAGAGTACTATTTCCTAAAATACATTGCGGAACAACTTGTACTTTACTGTGCCCTCCAAGTCTTTACCCTGGCCTAGTTTTCCTGTCGCTTTTTGAATTTACCTAGCACACACAAGCATACAGGGGTGAGTAATAAACACATAGTAGACATATGCACATCCCAATGTAATGTAATACAGTGCAATAAATGTAAAATCTCCATTTTTTCCTTCTCCTATTATAAATTATTTTGTTCAATTAACCAGCGTTCATTTGGAGCCCACATGTCTGTTTGTGGTTGGCAAGTTTGCGAATCCCCACCCTCATAAAGCCTACATGTCCGTTTGTGGTTGGCGATCCAAGAGCTTATTAAATTTGGGTTCTAAAATCAGCACTCTCTAGTGCACTTTTACAACATAAAATCCAAGGGAAAAATTTAATTGATGCATAAAAACATCCCAAAACTTATGACATATTCTTATGCAAATGTATGCACATGCCCACATAGTATTTTAATGCATAACCATAATTAAGCAGAGCACGATCATGCGTAATTATCAAACTACCCCCACCAATTCACATCAAATTAACCACAAATTAGCACCATTCATTTAACCTAGAATTTATATGCTTCTACCAATTATTCAACTAAAATATCAAAATTTCACAAAAATCACAAGAGTGTAAGAGCACTTGCCTCTCTTCTAAGCTTGAAACCACACTAATCAACACTTGAAAACACACTTTCTCACTTACTTTGGAGTCCCCTAGGTGGCCGATTAACTTCTCTTGGTTTTTCCTTAAATCTTTCTTTATTTTTTCTCACACTCTCTCTCTGGAAACTTCCACAAGCATATTAAAGGAAAAAGTGACCAGCCCCTTTGTTAAACAAAGCAAAATTTTAAAAGTAAAAGGTAATTAAAAAGGAATTAAAAAAAACAAAAATGGAGAGTCAAAGTCAAAAATTCAACTTATTCAAAAATCACAAGTCACATCTTGACCAAAGGTTAAATGGGAAAAAAAAATCATTCAACCTCTAACTTGATACTTTTAAGCCCTTTCCAAGAGTCTGGGAAACTTTTAGGCAGCCCATTGCAATGTAAGTGGTGATGTGACGGTCAAACTTTAACTGTGTTCGAAAGTTAATAGTTCCAAAAAATATAGGTGTTCAACTCTCTTACCCCTAAAAAGAATTTTATTATCGAAATTAAATTTAAGAAGTTAAAGTACTTACTCGAATAGAGTTGGGTACTTGGCTCTCATCTTGTCCCATGATGCTTCCTCAATGCATAATTCCTCCAGAGGACTTTCACCATTGAATCATCCTGTTTTAAAGAACTTGGTCCTTTCATTCCAAAATTCTTACTGGCTTCTCCTCATATGTCAGGTTCTCATGGACCTCCAACTGTTCATACTTGATGATATGAGAGGGATTATGAATGTACTTTTGCAGCATTGACATATGAAATACATCGTGCATGCTGAACAGCTCAGGAGGCAGAGCTAACTGATATGTCAAAACCCTAACTCTCTCCAGAACTTTGAAAGGTCCAAAGAAATGAGGACTAAACTTGCCTTTTTCCCAAACTTCAATATACTTTTCAATGGTGCAACCTTAAGAAATACTTTCTCACCTACCTCAAACTTTAGATCCTTACATCGATTGTCCGCATAGCTTTTTTATTGGTCCTGAGCTGCTTTCATCCTCTCTCATATTTTGTTGATGATGTCGCTAGTTTGTTACAGGATTTCTAGCCTAAGTAGCTTTAACTCACCAACCTTGTCCCAATGTGATGAAGATATACACTTTCTCCCGAACAAAGCCTCATACAAAGCCATCCGGATGGAAGCATGATAGTTGTTGTTGTAAGCAAACTCCACTAATGGAATATGATTTTCCTAGTTTCTTTTAAAATTTAGCATACATGCTCACAACATATCCTTAAACATTTGAATCGTCTGCTCAAACTAGCCATCTGTTTGGAGATGGAAAGCTGTAATAAAAGTCAACTTCATCCCCATTTCTTTGTGTAGACTCTTTAAGAATGATGATATAACCCTTATGTTTCGGTCTAAAACAATCGACACTAGCACACTGTGGAGTTGTGCAATTTTGTCCATATACAGTTGAGCTAGTCTCTCCATCGAGTGAGTCATCTGCGTGGGTAAAAGTTTAGCCGATTTTGTGAGTCGACCCATTATTACCTAAATCGGGATCGTGCTTCCACTTCCACTTTGGGATCAGCAGTGGCTTTAGTAGACCAGAAGGTCTTTGATGCTTAATCTTCACTTGCTAGCAAGTTAAATATTACTCTACAAACTTCACGATGTCTCACTTCAAGCCAGCCTACTTGAAAGTTTTAGAGACGTCCTTATACATCTTAGTAGCTTCTAGGTGAACTGTGTATGGTGTACACTAAGTCTCTCTCAAAATTTCCTTTTCAATAGTTGATACACATTAATGAGTACCAAACCTCAATGTCCGGTCTCCAGCAAGATTGAACCTGGTCTCTTTCCTTGAATTACTTCACCTCTAATCTTCAGGAGAGCCACATCGCTAACTTAACCTTTCTTTATCTTACTCACGTTCGAAGGTTGAATTGTGAGTGACAACAATATGAATGAACACTAATTAGTAACTAAATGTTCATGCTCCACAAATACTCCAAGATACGGGGCTGGGAAGTGAACAGACTACTGTTGGAACCTGCATACTTTTTGCTCAGACATTGACCATTGCATTCACCTTGCCTGAGTGATAGTTAATGGTGTAGTCGTAGTCCTTGAACAACTCCAACCATCTCTTTTGCCTCATATTTAGCTCTTCTGAGTGAAGAAGTACTTAAAGCTTTTGTGGTCAGTGTAGATATCACACTTAGCTCCATATAGGTAATGACGCTAAATTTTTAGTATGAACACCACCATTGCTAACTCTAACTCATACGTAAGATAGTTTTGCCTATATGACATCAATTGGCGAGACACATAAGCAGCCATGGAAAGACTTATAGGCTAGAATAAACAACAACCTATAGGATAAGTGTGGTGGTACAAAGGATTAGGTTGTGTCCTCATGCAGAGTGGCAAAGTGATTGCTTTTGTATCTCACCAATTGAAGCTGTATGAGCAAAACTATCTTACGCTTGATTTATAGCTCGCAGCAATGGTGTTTGCACTAAAAATTTGGCGTCATTACCTAGACTCAACCTAATCCTTTGCACCACCATACTTATCCTTGTAGGTTATTATTTATTATAGCCTATGAGTCTTTCCATGGCCTCCAGCAAATGACTAATCATGTCCCTCGATCTATCCTCTAGTACAAGATGAACGTTTCTTATTGGTCATGATATCTACTCCGAAAGAAATTAAAATCCTATACAAATTACAGGGATAATTTGATAAGATACACAACTTTAACTAGTATAAAACAACACTTCATTCATAGTAAACACAACTAAATGACAACAAAGACCACATACAACATGAAAACTAAAACCCTAATCACTCCCAGGGTAATCCCACGGATCTTCATCCTCTGGGTCCAAATGCTCCTTGGGGTTCTCATTATCGGAGCTCACTACTATTGTAGGTAGCACCATAATCCCTAAAGTAGCCATATGGTTAGCCATAGCCAGTTGCTCACAGGGATTCTCTTTAAATTGGTCCATGTACCAATGGTACATCTCGTAATGGTGGTCAATATGAAACTGCTTCAGCCTATATGTCTTAACATAACATTGTCCTCCATTCGATAACGGTGCTGCTGTGATAAGCCAGTTAAAAAACAAGGCTACCTTCAACCTCTTACACTCAATCTCTTATCAAATCGAGTCCTCTGCTACACCGTTGTCTCGACACACGACTCCTAAAAAAGATGCAAGACCAATACTAGTCCCCAATCTCTTGGAGCTAGGCTCCACAACTGGCTCTTCTACCTACATACTATTCCTCTTACACAACATGCGCAAGAAACTACTAACCAATTGACCCCATCTAAAGAAACCATGCCACGAACAAAGTCAAACAAATAACAAAAAAAAAAATCCAAATAAAACAATTTACTTTAGCATGTAGGTGAGCATGAAAACAATAGTTAGTACAAGTTTGAAGAAACCTAGGGCTCTGATACCAAAATTGTAACACACCATTACCTGTGCTTAGAATCCCAAGTAAAGAGATGCCACTATGTATTATTTTTAGAATATAATTTTTAAAATCATTATAATACTTCGGGCAATGCCTAAAATATCGATAAAACTTTTATTTACTTTTTAGGATATTTTTCTTTTTAAATCAATATAAATAAAACTTCACTATCTAAAATATTCAAAAATATTTACACTCACAACGTTAAAAAAAAGCGTGCTTAAAATAGAGTACCATTACCCAAAATACAGTGCGGAACTTGTACTTTGTTGTGCCCTTTAAGTTTACACCCCGACTAAGTTTTACTATAACTTTTTGAATTTACCTAGCACATACAAGCATATGGGGGTGAGTGATAGATACTTAGTAGGTATTCAATATGCACATGCCAATGTAATGTAATGTAGTGCAATAAGTGCAAAATCTCTATTTTCCTATTTTCCTTTCATAAATTATTTTAGTTGGCTAACCCGCATTCACGTGGGGTCTATATGCCGGTTTATGGTAGGCAGGTCTATGAACCTATGCCCTCATGGAACCTACCTGTCTATTTGTGGTCAACGACTGAATCATGCCTCCGAAGAGACCCACATGCCCGTTTGTGATTGGCAACCTAGGAGCTTATTAAAACTTATTTCTAAAACCAGCACTCTCCGATACACTTTTACAACATAAAACCTAAAGGAAAAGTTTACTTTTTGCATAAAAACACCTCAAAACCTATGACATGTTCTTATGCAAATGTATACACATGCTCATACAGTACTTTAATGCATAACTACAACTAAATAGAATACAGTCATGCATAATTATCAAACTACCCCCTTGCTGTAGTGGTAATTTCTAAAACGCTCTTCCTTACCCTACTAATTACCAAAGTACCATTTATACCACAATAATTACCAAAATGCCCTTTAAGGTAATAATAATCACTAATACTCCCATCTTTTATTCCAAAATATATTTGATTTTAAAAAATAGTATTTTAATACCCAAAAACTTTATATATATATAATTTTCTCATCAAATATGAATATATTTATACACACACAAATATACATGTATGGACATGTATATATAACCACACATATATATATATATATATATATATATATGTTTAAATAATCACACACATTATACATACTCACATACCTATATATATACATATACATTCACACCTATATATACACATACAAATACACATGTACATATATATTCACATATATATATATATACATATATATTCACACAATCAACACACACACATATATATATATATATACATACAGTGCCCACACACACATGAATTTACCAAAACCCTAATTTCCTTTCATATATACTTAATAAACAAGAAATATAAAAAGACCTAAATGCCCTTACCAATCAAAGAATACCAAGCATGTACCCTCCATGGCTAGCCCTTCCAAGCTTTAAAAACCATTCCATTTCACACCAAACAAGTAATAAACATGGGGTTTTGTAAGATCCCCAACATAATTACATATTCAAAACAAGAAATTATATAAAACACATGAATTTTCACAAATTCAAAAACTCTAAAAATTGGAACCTATTGTCATATGATCCCATCAATCCAATTCACATCGAATTAACCATAAATTAGCATAATTCAATTTAGAATTCATATACTTCTATTAATCATTCAACCAAAATACCAAAATTTCACAAAAATCACAAGAGGTTAAGAACACCTATCTCTCTTCTAAGCTTGAAACCACACTAATTAGCACTTGAAAAGGCACTTTCTTACTTGCCTTGGAGTCCCTCAGATGGCGGATTACCTCCTATTGCTTTCTCCTTGAATTTTTTCTCACTTTCTTTCCCTTTATTTTTCATTCTCTCTCTAGAAACTTCCCCCAAGCATGTTAATGGAAAAAGTGGTCGGTCTCTTTATTAAATAAAGTAAAATTTTAAAAGTAAAAAGGAATTAAAAAATAAAAAAGAGGAGTCAAAGTCAAAAAGTCAATTTGGTCAAAAATCAAAAGTCACATTTTGACCAAGTGTAAAATGGAAAGAAAAATAATTATTCAACCCCAAGCTGGACACTTTAGACCCTTTTCCAAGTGCCCGACAAACTCTTAGGCAGCTCGCTGTGGTGTAAGCGATGATGTGGCGATTAAATTTTAACTGTGATCGAAAGTTAATAGCTTCGAAAAATTTAGGTGTTACACTACACACTTGCATTTCAGGGTGCATTTGCATATTGCATGTGAAACTTACTAAGTGACTTGTCACTCTCTCTATTGTTTGTGTTGTAGATAATAAAGCTAATACTTGAGTATAGTGGCATGGGCTTGAGAATGTGTGATGATGCATCTTGATGTGGTAATGGGCATGATTAGGATTTCTTTTGCTTCTGCATTAATTTGAATTTTGAATAATGTTACTTGATTGGTTTCCTTTATTTGTGGGTGATTTGGTATATTTAACTTGAAGTTTTAAAGTCTTTTAAATTATTTAGGCTTAGGGTTTTGTTTATTATATGAAGTATTTATTTTTAATTGAACTATATCCTCAATTCATGCTATGGTCGAAACTTATGTTACTTGTGACAGTAGAGTTTTAGTCATTTTATTAAGATCCAAAGCAAAGGGAAAAAAAATTATAAAGCTATGTGGTAATATGTAGTAACTAGTCTAATTGGAAAAAGAAATAAAATTGAGTAGGTTTAGTAATTTTTGAAAATTTTATGGTCTTTCCCTATTTGTGTTTTGAAAGTTTAACGTCTCCTAGATTGAATTATTGAGATTTGGTTGGGGGGTGTTACAGAAGTATAAGAGTCTGGTTTTACAAACTCTTTGACATGTTTTATAAGTTTTGAGAGCTATATATATACTATTTACTTTATGTTAATTTGAAATGAATATGTTATATGATTATGTGTATGTTTTGTTTTATTTTTAAGATGAAAAGAAAAGCTAGTGACCTCATATATTACTTCATCATTTATGATTCCGAATCTGATTTAAACATCATTATGTACATCAAAGTGGTTCCAAGGTAGATTCTATCGTGGTGATTGACTTCAAGGAAGTCAACCAAGAAGTTGATTTCAAGACCAATGACAAATGGGACATAGCATTCAATGCATTATTAGACAAGGAGTTATGATGTTATGAAATGTAGTTATGATGTTTATGTCGTAACTAATTGTAATAACTTATGAAGGCTTTGTGTGGCTAAACAAATTTATTTTTGATAGTGTTAGCATCCAAGTCTATGCGTGAGCCCTCAAATTTGTCTTTTGAATATGGGCTTGTACATATAGCAAAACCCCAACAGTCTCCTACTTGCCATAGAACAAGCCTAGGTTCTTTTTTGTAAATTGTAATTTAAGTTGCATAACTTATCCAAAGCTACTTTGAGGATCCAACTATTATTATTAATCAAGCCTCTTTATAATTGATATGCTATTATCTAATATGGTGCTATTATACTAAAAGCTCATAATTGAACTCTAAGATTAATAGTATCAAATATTAATATTCATTTCTCCTTTGTAAAATTTCAATAATTAATTGATAATATTTTTCTATCAATCAATTAATTATTTATTCTTTTGATTTAATAGATTCTCTAATGGATCAAATGCATTGACAAATGACTTAATTACATTCAAGGACATAAACATATCAAGAGGATATTTCATACAAATTATATTTTATTTATTTCATAAATATTGATAATTTAAGTAATTATACTTCCAAATCATCAATATATTATTTACCAAAAAAAATCATTAATATATTGGTTGTACAAAAGAACCTCACTTATTGACAACTTAAAGAACAACAATCATTCAAATACCTATTTATAATAAACTAAGAATTGGAGAAATATAACAATCGAATATTACTTGAGATTTGATTCCTTTTACAAAAATTTGAACCTTAATTAAATCTCACTTTGATTCTATCTGTTCAAATATAATCTGCACCAATATTTTATAATAACCAAGATAGATTATTTCATAAAATATTGTAGTTAAATAAAGGGCCCAATTTTATTTAATAAATGTGATGTTCTTCACTAATTATGAGAACTTATGATCATGTGTTCTATGGACGTATTCATGTGATCATATACTCTATAATTAATTTAGACCTTTTACTTAAAATGTTCGTATGCATAATGATATATAAATATCAATTCTATTTTATTTAAACATAAAAAAATATAACACCTACTTGTCTGGCTAAAAGAGCACAAATAGAACACTCTCACTTACTTTAACATAAGTCAAAATACTCCTAACACCCATACAATCTACATATTTCTTGAAACACTCCAACAATTGGATCCACCATTTAAGGTAGACATATATCTAGAAATTAATTTTCTTATGTCAATATCCCATCGGAAGCCCAAGTCTGTGTAACCAATAGTAACTAGATTCCCACTATAATGTACCAGCATATAATCCTTCATTCTTTTAAGATATTTGAGTATATACTTTACAACAATTCAATGGTTTTTTTTTGTAAGATCTGATCGGTACTAGGTTACTACTCTCACTACGTAGTAAGTATCCAATCTAGTACACAACATGGTATATATGAGACCTACTGCTAAGGTATAAAGTATCTTACTTATCAGTTCTTTCTACTTAGGAGACACTTCTTAGGAAGATAAATTGCATGTTTGACGGGTAAAGTTTCCCTCTTAGAATTCTCCATGTTAGACCTAACAATAATTTATAAAACTATAAAACCTAGGATAATGCCAACAACTTATTTTTCTAGTCTCCCAAAAGTGTGATTCCAAAAATATAGTTGATTTCTCTCAAGTCCTTCATATTAAACTATTTTTGTACGCATCTCTTTATAGTTAATAATTCTTTTATGTCATTTTCGATCAACAAAATGTTACCTATATAAGAAACTAAGAAAACTACCTATGTAACTTAGATCTTTTATACACATTAGAGTCATCAGGACTTTTCTCAAAATAGTATAGTTTGATCAAACCTAATATTCCATAACTTGGATACTTGCTTGAGTTCATAAATGGACTTAGCAACTTGCATACCATATGTTCTTGCCCTTTCTAATGAACCCTCTAGTTTCTGCATTTAGATGTCATTAATACTTGCAACTCTTTTTAAAAGAATTTGGATAGGTTAAAGCATAACTTTTGGTGAATAGATTTCTACATAATGTATCTCATGTTAATGGATGTAACCTTTTACCACCAATCTTGCTTTGAATGTCTTAACCTTCTTATCTAATCTTTCCTTCTTGTAGAATCACTTGCATCGTATGAGTTTTACCTCATTTGATGTCTCTACAAGAATCCAGACTGAGTTGGATCACATTGTAGCATCCACGTTTTTCTAAAACAGTTGACTTTCAATCGCATTTAAAGTTTGATCATCATGTCACCACTTACATTGTAATGAGCTACTCAGGAGTTTCCTGAACATTTGACAAGGGCCTAAAGTGTTGAGTTAGAGGTCGAGGGTTATTTTTCTTTCTATTTTACCCTTGGTTAAAGTTTGACTTATTGACTTTAACTTTGTTTTTTAGATTTTTATTACTTTATTTTACTTTTCTTTTCTTTTTAACCCTTGGCTGACTCCCCTTGTCTTCTTCAAGCTTCCATTGTTTTCTAAAGAAAAAAAGGGAGAGAGAAGAGAGAGAAAGAGGGGAAAAATCAAGAAAAATAGAGGGTTTTGAATTGGCCACTAAGGGGACTCCAAAGTAAGGGTGTGTTGGTAGTTTAAAGTGGTTTGTAAACTTGGAAGAGAGGTAGGTGTTCCTAACCTTATGTATTTTGATGTTTTGGTTGATTTTGTGCTTTATACTTGAGAATTCTAGGTTGAATTTTGGGAGGTTGTGGTTAATTTGTGGTGAATTGAATTGGTTTGACGTTACGGAAAAACCCCCAATTGTTAGTGTTTTGTGTTTGGTGAAAATTATGAAATTATATATGTTTTAATTGAATTTTTGCTTAATATGGATAATTGATGGTTAGAACTTACAAAACCCCTTGTTAATTGTGTATTTTGGAGATAAAATTGTGAAAAATTGAGCTAAGGGAATTTGACCATGGTGAGGGTATTCTTGGCATTTTGGAAATTGCCAAGGGTATTTTGATCTTTTTACATAAAAGGGTCATATTTGGTATTTTGATCATTATTAGGGGTATTTTAATCTTTTCATATAGAAGGGACATGCTTGATAGTTTTTAAATTGTAAAGAATATTTTGGTCATTTCACATTTCCTAGTTAATTAATAGTTTTTTTGAAAATTAGGGTTTGGTAATTTATTTATGTTTGTGTATGCAAGGGTGCATACATTATATATATATGTATATAAAATATATGCATATATATATATATATACGTGTTTATGTGTGTATGCATTATATATATGTATGTAAGTTAATATATTTATTTATGTATATATATAAATGTATGTACTTGGATGTTTATATATATAGGTTTGGGAAAGTACTATTTAGTTACTTACTAGACAAAGATAGTTTGGTAATTTGTCATTTGCATTAAAGGGGTAGTTTGATAATTATTAAAAGAAGCAAAGATATTTCAATACTTCAGTTGGTATAAAGGGTACTTTGGTATTTAGTATGGTAAGTAAGGGTATTTCAGTAATTATTACTAATGTGAGGGGTAGTTTGGCAATTATGTATGATTATGCTTTGTTTGGTTGTAGTTATATATTAAGATATGTGTATACATTTACATAGAAAAATATCGTGGGTTTTGATATTTTTATGTAAAGAGTTGGATTTTTCCTTTAGGGTTTATATTTTAAAGTGGGTGCATCGGAGAGTGCTGATTTTAAACCATAGCTATTAATAACTCATGGATCACCAACCACCACGGATAGGTGTGTCTTTTTCAAAATCATGGATGAAATAGAGTATGTAGACCAGCGAACCACAAACCGACATGTAGGCCCTACATGAACGCGAAATAGCCGAGTTAATTGGTTTATAAAAGTTAAAAGGAAAAATGAAGATTTTACATATATGGCACCATATTGCATTGCATTGTCATGTGCATCTTGAATGCCTACTGAGTGTTTATTGCTCACCGTAGTTTGTTCATGTATTGTAGGTAAATCCAAAACCCGACAGTAGAACTTGGTCGAGGTGCAGGACTGGAAGGCGTAGGAAAGTATATGTTTTCCATACTTTGTAATTTTGGGCAATGGTACTCTGTATATTAAAATACTTTTCTATTACAGTATAAGTCTGAGTATTTTTAAAATATTTTAGATAATATTTTTATCTGGTCTGGTTTTAAAAAGAAATGGTCTAAAAAGGAAAGAAAAGTTTTAATATTATTTTGGCATTGTTCAGAATCATTTTAAATATAATTTGAATATACTTTCAAAAAATATTACACAATAACCACTCCTTACTCGGAATTCCAGACTTGGGTAAAAGGGTGTTACACACATAGATTTCATCTCATGGTCCATGGCCTTGAGCCACTCTTACACATCAATATCTTTCAATGCTTTGTTAAAGTTGGCAGGATCAGCTTCGTTATCAGTTATAATGACCTGCTATGATTCACCTAATAATACATATCTCGCTGGCTTGCCTATCGTTTTTATATTAGAATGAATATGCACTAGCTACTATATTCTACAAAAAGACCAACTTTATTATTCTAAATTTGTTTGTTTGTTTTTATTGGTTCCAACTTTTGTTTGCCTATTATTCTACTAGTTTCACCTATGCTTATTCACCTTTAAGTGCATTTTCCCCTCTTTGAATATTCACATGGAAACAATAAACTCTTAAGTCCAGATTCAAGGGACTTAGGTTGTTCTTGAGTTGAGCCAAGATTCACAATAATTACATTACTCTTGGGCTGTACAATTTTGAAGGTAAATGGAATTTTTTGCTATCAAATTTTTTATAGATTACACTTAAGGCATGTGTGAACCCATGTTGAAATTTTGAATTTTTATGAATTAATTATGAATTTGTGAAGGTTACATTTTTTTTTTCTATAATAATAAGAATGTTTTGGTTTTTTATTAAAAACTCATAGTTATCTTATCTAGAAAATTTTGATCAAATTTATATGGATATGTATGTGTTCTATGGTCATTTTTCCGTTGGCCTCAACTTAAAATATTTTTTTTGAAATTAAATTAACTTATTTGATTATCTCTAGGTCGCTAGAATTTTTATGTGATAGTCTATAATTGTTGGCTATAATTAAATACTTACTGATTCTGAAAATTTTGATAAACATTCTGAGTTTTAGGAGACATCAATATGGTTCTAATGCTTTTGGAATTAGATAATTTGACTAAGATTTGAATTTGTTATGAATTTTTCAATATTTTTGCTGTGTAATTACTATAAATGAATGTTAAATATTATCTTTGAAATTTTGTAAAAATTATTTTTATCATTGCTATTATGGTGCTGTGGAATTGATGATTATGGAAAGTAAGTTGGTTATGCAAGTTTTTGTCAAGAACTAGACTTTGTAGTTTAGTAATTTGCTACTAGCTAGTGCATGCACAAACATAATAATGTACGACGGACTAGCATAAAGTTTTTATTTTGAAAAACCGTCATATAAATATTTGAGTTTGATAATGATAAACTATGTAATCTATAAGTTAAATTGAAATGTTTACTATGCTATTCTACAAGTTAGAATGAAACGCATGAACACTTTTGATATACATAGAGTGATGTAGTGAAACGACCCAAATTACAAGCCCAACAGTCCAAAAAACGTGAAGCCCATATACAAATGAATATATTGACTGAGGGGTAGATTTTGGAGCACGACATTTTGTAATTTCTAAGTTTTCTTGTTCAGAGCATTGAAGCTCTTTCTTCAGTCATGAATTTGGCTTAGACTGTTGGGATGACAATTTGGGCTATTTCACTACATTATAATCTCCTCTTCTTTAGAAAAGCTTATCCTCAAGCTGAAATTTGAAAATGAATAGTAGTTGTAGCTTTTGTAAGTTCCACATGATAACACCACTTCCACTATCTAATGGCCCATTAACTCCATGATAAAATTGATCCATTATTTTTTTTATTGTCAAGAAAATGAGAAGTTTCAAAGCTGCAACATGTTTAGACCAATTCCTCTTTTCTTTCTATAATTTTGATACACTTGAAGAGAATATCATCTTTTGTGCTCATCCCTTTTCCATTGTTTCAACAGAGTAACTTGCCAAACAAATGGAATGATGGAGTTGTCAATTGATTTCCATGTTTCTTTAGAAAACTCATCACAATAATCTTGAAAAATTCCCGACGGAACTACCAATGGATTTCCAAATTTGCACATATTTATAACTAACATCCTATTTTGCTTTGTATCATCACAATTTTCCAAAATTTGGCTATAAAAGAGAGTGAATAAATCTATTCCAGCAAGATCCAAGTTTTCTATTATTTTCTCTTGTTCAACCACTTCAATCTTGTGTTCTACATTTAGAACTTGTTCTTCAATAACCAGTTTCTTTTGCTTAAATTTTGAAAATTAACAATCTTTTTCAAAAATCTCTATTTCAACCTTCTCATTATCAACTTCCAATGAAATTGCAACTTCATTCTCCCCTAATTCATTGCCACAATTTAAACAACTCTCAGAGGCTAGTTTTACATTAGAATTAGGTTGGGTTATAGCACTTGGCAATGTGGAAAGAACATGTGGCTTAGGTTGGTCAATAAGTTGGGTATATGAGTGAGATTTGTCCATGCTTTCCTAGTGATTAGTATGACCTTTAGTAGCCTTTGAATCAGTGAAACAAAATTGGGAGTTATTTGGTTGTGTGGTAGAAAAATTGGGTTTATCAAGTTGGGATTCTATTTCTAAGCCTAGGTTGGCTGCCACAGACATATTTCACTCAATATGCATAAACATTTCACTCATAATCTCAAATTTTAGTCCACCAATATATATAGACACAACTTGCAACTCAAATTCAATCAAACTACTTCTTGAGCACAACTTATTAAATTTCTTAGCGTAGTCATATAATGACCTTTTTCTTTGAGAACATGAAAGATATTTTTGGAGGAGAATTTGTTCATACCTTGCTAGAAGAAAACGATTCCTTAATAATTGCCTCATCCGTGTCCAGGAATGAACTAGTTATTTGCCTGCGCATTTTCAATATTGCTTGAGCTGATACCACTATTCATAGGCATCTCCACAAAACTTGGGTGCCACCAATTTAACTTGGTGCTTTTCAAGGACCTGCATATTTATGAAAAATCGCTCCACACCATCAATCCAATCCAAGAACATACCAATGCCAAAATAACCATTAAAGAAAGGGATATCCAACTTGTTTGGCTAAGATTTATTAGGATGTTAGGGTAAATAATTTGGGTATTGGGGATTTGGTTGAGGATGTGTGTTTATTTGTGGGTATGGAAATGGTTGTGGGGTTGATGAATTGAGGAATGGTTGATTTTCCATGGATGACTGTAATGGAACTTGGATTGGTTGTCGATTTTGTTGATATCGTGGTTGCTGAAATGGCTGGGGTTGTAAAGGTGGCTCCATTGGACATGGTGAAGGAAGGTCCTCCTCATGATCCCATGGATAGAGTAGAAGAGAAGGTACAACAACATTCCAAAGTGCTTTGACCAAAGATAGCATATCCTTGGTAAAATCTGCAAATCTCTACTCCAAACATCTTTCCAATTGTTTGACCCATGAATGGTTGTGTGCCAAACCATGTTCATCGACGTGGAGTGGTTGGGACATTGTACCACTAACCATCGAAACTTCGGGAACAACTGGTGTAGTAACCCTCAGATAAAAGCCAAATCTATGGCTGAAGAAAGAGTTTCAATGTTCTAAACAAGAAAACTTAGAAATTACAAAACATCGTGCTCCAAAATCTGCCCCTCACTTAACTATATTAATCTATATATGACCTTCATGCTTCTTGGACTGTTGGGCTAGTAATTTGGGCTATTTCACTACATCATAGAGGCTATAAGTTAGATTGAAATGCCTATTTTATGTCAAATCCAACTATTATGCGTTAAACTTATGAATTATGATTACATTGTAAGCTTGATATGATCATGCTATAAGTTTATTTTGTCTAATGGTAAATTAAGACTTTGAATAAGTTTGATTATTCATAAATAAGCAAGTACATATTTGATTAATTATAATGTTATGAATTGTGTTAATGAATTTAATGTATTTGATCATTCTTAATGCTTTTTTTTTTTTGATTTGGGAAACTTACTAAGTTTTATAAACTCATGGCCTAATTTTGTTTTTTTTTTTCCCATATGAGAACATTTTGACCATTATGCTTAGTTCACCTACTTGCGAGGATGATAGACTTCTTAACGACTCAAGAGGAAGATCTTCTGGGTACTAAATGAAGGTTTACAATGTTGCCAAAGTAAGTTGGCATTTCTGTTTTTGGGCTATATTTATTGTTTTATTTCTTCTAAAATTACAATGATTTTATTTACTTTAAAAGGAGAGTCCAAAAGTTGTTATATTGTTTAAGTTATCTCTCTTTCCTTTTTGTGAATTATATTTGAAATTAAGTAACAATGAATTAATACGTATTTTAGATTATTATTTAAATTTTCAAAATAAGTATTTAAAGCAGTCAAAGTATAGATTTTGACCGTTTATGTTTGAACAAGTTTTAAATCGTCTACAATTTTTTTAAATTTAATTTATGTAGCCACCCTAATTTTATTTGTCTTTAGTTAGGATATGTTACAACATAAATTTCCCTTAAATATATATAATAATAATAAAATTGATATCGAGGACTCAATTTTAGCTTTATATTTAGCTAGAAGCGTCGCAGGTCTGATAACGAAGAGATAATGCATCTATGTTATCTTCCACTTTCCTAGAGTTTTACATTTAAACTTCGTGATAAACAAAAATACAGTGCTTACTAGTAATTAGTTGTACTTTCCTATTATGAATTGCAAAAGATAACAATGACCGATTAAGAACTGTAATCTCAGACATGATTATATATAAACAACTCTAATAATACCTATATTAACTCAATTAGAAAAGTAACAAAAAAAAAAAAAAAACCTTAAAAACCAGATAGACAAATAGAGGCTGAAAATTAACTTCCTGGCCTATTAAAGTAGGTATAGTGCACTGTTATATAATGGGATAAAACTAGAAATTTATACTAGCTAGCTAAAAGATAGACTCAAGACAAAATTGATACTATTTCAAGGAGTGAATTCATTCAATATGAAATTTTTTACATTTTTCCATTGCTTTCATGCGTTGGTAATGCGACTAAACAGAGTCTAGAAGTTCATTAAATAAGTGCAAATCATTTTTGTATAAGACAATTATATAATGCAGAAATGAACATTGTAAAACTAAATGGGAATGGAACACTAACGCTGAATGCAGATGTCAATCTTATTTTTAATTCCTGCGTACTCATCCAAAATTTATAAATCAGATAACCAAAGTGGTGGAGTATTCAAACATTGAAGAAGAAAGCACGAAAAATGAAGTTGGTATATATGTTATACCACAATCAGCTCCCAAACCAAGTCCAAAAAGGTCATAGAAATAAAACAGCTAACTTTATTTAATGTCATTGAGGGTGCAGTATCCCTTATTTTCCTCATGAGTGCTTGTTTGTGCTACCAAAAATTCCGAGGCATTTAGATAATCACTATGAACATAAGAATTCTAGCTGGACTGTGTTGGTAATGTATTTGTAGCATTGATTCAAGGTGCATAGCTTAAATAGACATTAGGTTTTGATATGTGAATGACAGTCTATGAATTTTCTAGCCAGATATACTCTCCTACTTTTCAAACTTTAGTGGGATGCCTAATACATAATCATGGATATTTACTCCTAGAGGGAAAATAGTGCAAACTGGCATTGCTATTGCCTCAAACAAAAGCAGTAACAAACAAGAGATGGCATCTACGTCAAGCTATTGTAAGAGAAAACCTTGCAGTGGTCGACTAAGTTGGGTGATAAGAAATCAATGATTGAGTGGCTGTGATATTTATACATTCACATGTACATTATCTTGCTGAATTTACTCTGAGGTTCCCATTGGTCAATTATTGAATAAATAAATCCTAAGTGTCATTATCAAGTAAATAATAGCGAGGGATGGAAGAGCAATTATCTTTCTGAATACCTGCATCCACCATACAAATTGTGTAGTTATTGCAATTGATTGCTTACACATAATATTTTCTTGAAGACAAAGAGTCTACTGCGAGGTTGTTCTCAAAGTGTCAGTTATACCTATGGCGGCCATAATTTTCTTGATCACCAACTAGGCAAAATGGACTACTTATTCACTACAAGAAAACTGACAAAAGGCAACAGTCGAATTATGTAGCTAAAATTCATTTTTTGTAGCTATATGATATTTAGTAATAAAAAACGCGTGTTGCTAGGTCGTTATTAAATGCGTGTCGTAAAAGAGTCTAAAGTAACGGAAAAATATTTACGCTACTAAATGCTATAGGATTTGCTACCACCTATGTTTCATAGCTAACTTGATGCATACAGCTACGAAAATATCTATAAGTAAACCTTTTTTTTCCTGTCACTGAATTGACAATTTCGTAGCTAATAGAGCCTAAAATCATTTTCAATTTAGGTCCATGTAGTAACGAATCATTAATAGTTTCAAATACAATTCCGTTGTTAATTATAATTTACTACGATTTCATTTTTCATAACTGAAGTAGTCAGCTACGAATTTTTTATTCATAGCTACAATTTAGCAACAAAATATATTTCATCATTGTTGAATAAAAGCTACGAATGTATATTTGGTTATAGTTGGTATTAATCTACGAATTTATATGTCCTCACTATACATCTTAAGCTATGGCACATCATTAAATTTTTTAAAAGGAAATTTGGCACAAAAACTATTTGAATATTTTTGTAAGTCATTTGTAAATTTATTTTTTAAGTCATTTGTAATTATGTAAAATTAAAAATATATTAAGTTTATATATATTAATTATAAAATTATGCTACAATATATGGTGTAACTAATTTGAGGTTCAGTTACAAAATTAAATTTCATGGCTAAGAATATATGCTTTAGTTACAAATTTAAAATTATAGCGATGATTTTTGTAGTTAAATGAAATTTTTTTGTGCTGACATCATCATTTTTTTAGCATTTGTTACGAAACATAGCTAGGACTTTTATGCCGTAACTAATTGTAAAATTTTTTATATTCAGTAACAAAAAAAAAATTATAACTAAACCATATGTTTTAGTTACGAATTTTAAAATTGTAGCAAGGTTTTTCGTGACTAAATCCAAATATTTTTGTAGTGGCATGGGTCACAAAATTGGTTTAAATTGTGTTGATTATGGTCGAATTTGGTAATACCAATGTTTTCATATAGTTGAAAACTTCATATTTGGGTACTTGCATGTAGTTACAACATCATGTAATTGACAAAATGGGTTGAGAATTGCGGACCAATTAGTTAGAATTGGACTAATTCCAAAAAAAAAAAAAGCATATTTATAAATCTTAGTTGCTTTCTCACAAGTAATAAAAGCTGCTTGGTGATTAGTATATATATCTTTTATAATATATAAAGTGTGGTTGCAATCCAAAAAGTTTTGTTTGTGTTTTTCATCGTCCAAATGATAAATCATTGGATTCTAGCTATATGCGAGACAATGAAATGTGAGAATGTGGTGAAATTTGTGCACATGAAAGCTCTTCAGGACGTAAAATTAAAAAATACATAAATTCAATTCAATTTGTTTATATTAATAATTTAATTTTGTGGGTATGTACACATTTCTTATGTATTAGAGAAGAAAAAAGGGGGATGAAATTTATGAATGGAAAATAATATCTTCTATTCGTCTTATCCTGTAAGTAATTATGTGTTGGAGCAAAACCTGCTGTAAGTTCGTTGGAAAGTTTGGGTTTTGATACAATGATAGGTCTCAATCATAGGAGAATTTTAATAGCTTAGTAACAAGTAATTCTCATAGGTGAGAATGAACTACAAGAGTTTTAGGATAGTTTTCTTCTCCTTCTCATTCATATTCCAACATATTTAAATAAGTAGACTACAAAAGACTCCCATAAAGACCCACAACCCAATGTGCTACGAACATTCAAAATATACAAGAACACTAACAAACCTGCTTCCAACATGTAGAAAGATAAGAAACCCACTAAAACTAAACAATATTTAGTTGACCAAGTCTTCCACCATATACCAAATAATCCCTCTCAATAGCATGCAACTTATTATGTTGCCACGTTGTTTACATAAAATATTTGAGATTTGGCTTTGGGTGTGTGACGTGGCTTATCAATACTCCCTCTTCCAAATGGACTGTCCTCAAGGTCCACATTTGAAAATTGATTCATAAGGTTAGTTTTTCTTTTTCCACGTGGACTCTTCAATTGGTAAGTGTTTCCATTTAACCAAACTCTCTTCCACGAACTTATCACCATCATCATTGTGACCCTCTAAGAGTAGCAGTTACGATTTCTGACACCTATGTGCAGGAGTGAAATGTTCATTGCAATGAAAGACAAACCTTGTTGCCTTTTTCATTGCATTTCTTCCCAACTCAACCATCTAACAGGTACGGTAAGAACTATGGAATTTGCACGAGTTGTAGGAGGAAGGGCCAAAGGAACTTGTGCTGGGGCTGGTAATGATCGAATAAATCTCTGCTACCTTGTGAGCTGGTCATCTCTCATCTTTGCTAAAGTGATAGCATCTTTCAACGATTAAGGTTTGAACATTCGAATGCCATCTGCATTTTCTGCCTTCAAGCCACCCATGAAGGTTCCAATTAACATTTGTTGTGTCCACCCACGAGCACAATTACCCAATCATTTGAAATCACATTGATAGTCCCTCAATGATCTAACCTATTGAATTTGAAAGAGAGCTTCATTAAAATCTTCACATTCGGATGGTCAAAAATGGGCCTACAGTTCATCTTCAAATGCTTCCCATGTCAGTATGCTTCCTTCTTGCTGAAATGTCCTACGAAACCATTACCAACACTCATTTGCCTCTCCTTCAAAATGGAAAGAGGCTAATGATACTTTTTGTGCATGGGGAGTATCCTGGAACTTAAAGAATTGGTTCACATTGTTGAACCATTCCGTAGGATCGTCCCTCGAGTATTGTAAAAATTCTAAACTCGCTATTTTTGAAGAGCATACTAACTTTCCCCAGTCTATTTCATCTCCGTTGACATTGTGAATGTTCCGAGAATTTTTGTCTCTGATAGTGTTGTTGCTAGTGATGCTTGAGGATCATAAAGCCTCTATTAGACGGTTAATGGATTCCTCTATTTAATGCAGCTTGTCTACCACACCTAGCCTTAAATGATTCATTCAGTCTTTGAGACCTCCAAGACTAGATTCCAAATTTTCAATTCGCTCTTTATCTGTGGCCATTAAAACATTGCTCGAATACCAATTGATAGGTCCCAATCAGAGAAGAACTTTAATAGCTTAGTAACAAGTAATTCTCTTAGGGTAAGAATGAACCACAAGAGTTTTAGGGTTTTCTTCTCCCTATCATTCATACTCCAACTTACTTAAATAAACATATTACAAAAGACTCCCATAAAGACCCACAACCTTGTGCTACAAACATGCAAAATATACAAGAACACTAACAAACCTGCTTCCAACATGTAGAAAGATAAGAAACCCACTAAAACTAAATTACATCTAGTTGACCAAGTCTTCCACCATGTACCAAATAATCCCTCCCAACAGTATGCAACATATTAAGTTGCCACGTTGTTTACACAAAATATTTGAGATTTGGCTTTAGGTGTGTGCGTGGCTTATCATACAATTGTTGGAGTCATACATGTACATATTTCCATTAAGAGTAAATGTTTTTTTAATGTACATATGAATAAATGTATCATGGAGTTAAATTTCATTCTATTTGTTACACTATGATAAACTTGATGTTTCAAATCCAACATAATACTATTTTAAAATTAGAGTTCTTTTTCATTGTTATTCTTAAAGATTCTAATGTATTTTGTTCTTTAAAATGCAGGTTGATGATCAATTCTGGATAAGTATACCTAGAATTTTTGCAATTTGGAGATATAGTAGCATTGCCATTGAAGGTATACTTTTGTTGAGCAAGTAATCCTTATATTTTACTCTACATTGTAAAATTAAACCTGTTTATAAGTGTGTAATCATGTATATGTGTGTGTAACTTATATATATATATATATATATATATATATATATATATATATTATATATATATATCGCTGCTCCACAAATTACAATTTGACTCCTTACCCTGTACACCATGTTTCATCGCCAAAAAGGACACTCTTTTAAGCGAAAGTCAATCATGTCTAGTCCTCTATTTTTTTAAAGCTCAAGATTTACCACAAAAACAACACCAATTGCATAAATCTCTCCTTTTATTGTAAACTCATTGCGATTTACCAATTTTTTGTTTTAATTAATAATTATCGTGTTCATCTCTTACTTGCCATTTGCATTTTAAGTTACAGTTTTAAACCCAAAGTAGTACACTATTATACATGCATACACATACATACATTTAATTCAAAGTTTAACTACATTTTAGGGTTTAAGTGCAAAGTAATACATCACTATAATGCATATATATATATATATATTCAAAGTTTGTAAAGTACTGCATGTTAGAGTTTAAGTGTACAGTCATTGAAAACTACTTAAGCATGATATAATAATCCTTGTAGTTTAGATCACTTGTCACTATCTGCTTTAACTATTTGACTCATTGCTCTTTTTTTTTAACATATCGTATAATTGTAATAGAAAATTATTCTACTATCTTCTAATATTTTCCACATTGGGGTGTATTCAATTAAGACTTTAAACGAATTTTACAAATTTAAAAAGTTTAGATTTATTTAATTAAAACTTCAAAAATATTTCTAAAATCATGGGGTATTCAATCATGATTTTTATAAACTTTTAAAAAGTCTTAGAAAGTATTGAGGTATTTAATTATAAATTTTTAGAAGTCCATAAAGTTTATAGGTATTCAATTTAGATTTTACTTTTTAAAGAGAATGACTTTTATAGATTTTTATTGACTTTTGGATGAGGAATATATATATTCGATGTAAAAATTTATTTTTCATCCTCCCCAAAAAATTTTAAGGATTTTTTTAAAGGAAAAAGAAAACCATAAGGGTTAGAATTCTTTGTGTTTGTGAACTTTGGAGTAGCCACAATCAACGACAAAGACCAAATACTGCTTAATCAACCGGTTAGCTTTCCTTTTCTTATGTTCACCATCTTGTTTAATTTTCCCTACTGATTGCATTAAAAAATTGAATTTTGAATTGGTAGATAAATATTTTCATAGATAAACTGGATTATCTATTTTATTTGGTCTTTGTATTCATGGAATTCATTTTTACGTTGGCATATGCACACTTTATAAAGCGGCATGATCATTTTGAGTCAGCATATCAACTGGAGTAACCATTCATTTTGAGTCGTTTGAAGTTTTCTAAAATGTTAGTTTGCTAAGATTTATAAAATATTTTTTTGTCGAAATAGGTCAATGCATTTTAAGTCATTTTCTAGGGTTTATTTCCTATAAACTGCCAATTTAAACACTATGTTGTCTTAATGATCATTTAGAACTAACAATCAGGAGAACGAACTAGAACACAAGACTCTTGAATTATTTATAGTATGCAGGCATTTGAATAGCTGTATAGTATTCAGAAAAAGTTGTCGAGTACAATTGCAGCATAACTGTTATGATAGCCAAAAGAAAAAAAAAATACTAGTATATACAATGGCAAACTATTCAATAGTTTCAAAGGAACACGTGTAAACGTTTCTGAAAATTTCTATGCTAAAAGCGGTGCCTTTTTGTTTCAATGTAAGCTATGTACTCCCACTACAGCTGCTCTGTCAACCAAAAATTGGGAAGTCCAAAAACCCTTCACCTTCTTGTAATGCTCCCATCTTAATTCTTCATGGCTTTTTTCCAGGTAAGTTGGCATAGCCGATGTAGAAACACAATATCCATATAATTTCACCTCCTTATGGTGCTCCCATATTAGTTTTCATGGCTTTTATTCACATAGGTTGGCATAGCTGATATAGAAACACAATATCCATCTTATTTCCCATACACAAAAATTGTCATCTAGTATAGGAGAAAATTAACAAAATAGAAGGCCTAAGAGAGAACTACCAGATTCCTCATCCTATATAGAAACAATCATGTGCATTTTAAATTGCAAAAATTATAGTGTTAATGTATAATCTACCATACGTTGAACTCTATTTTATAGTTTACTTATTCCAATGAGGTTGGTGCCTACCTGCTGTAAAAGTAAAGCTAAGGCTAGGTGTTGTAGAACTTGTAGTCCCAGCTTCTGAAGCAAATGAAGAAGGCCTATTTTGTAATATGTTGCGTTGTCTTTAAGATAAAGATGTGACAGTCATTATAAAATGAATGGTTACTCCAATTTGTTTTGTCCTTTGTTATATGTATATTGAACTGTCATGATTAAGTTGTAGATGATGTTTTAAGATGTACTAATAATTATGTTTCTAGATTTTCTATGGTACACTATCTTTTCGAATGTATATTATGTCAAACTATTATAGTTAATAGTAGAGCTATCTTCTAATTGTTTTTGACATTTTATATACAATCTAGTAATATAATGGAAGATTTAAGCCAAGAAAATGACAAACAAAAGGGGAAGAGTATGGAAAAAATATATTAAGTATGGACAGCGAAAGCAATGAGTTATTAAGGCTCCTTGCTGATGTTGCCAAATGTGGATGGCGTAAAAAAAATGGTTCATTTAGCAAGTAAATAGTGGAAAAAAGATACTCTCTATTCTTAATGCAAAATTTGAGAGTCAAACCGCTTATAAAGAATATGCAAGTCGTATGAAATGGTTTAGGACAAGATATACAAACTATTGTTAGCTTATGAAAAAAATTTTGGATTTTGATGGAATCCTGTAACAAAGAAACTCACTGCCAACAACAAAACATGGGAGGAGTATTTTAAGGTAAGATTTTTTAAGGTTTCTGTTTAATGTATTTGTGAATTTCTTTTAATTCATTAAATAGTATATATTTCATATAAATATGTACTATGGACAGGCATGTTTCATAGTTTAATATTAATTATTTTTTTTCCTTACAGTCCTATCCTACACATAAGTTATCATACTCAATTAGTTTAGGGGATGACATAGATGTAAGAACATTTAAGTAGAAGACAATAGAGTTGGTTGTTTAAATGACTTGGAGTGCGATCCATTGACTGAGACAATCATACAAAGTGATGCACATGACAATTTAACACAATCTCCATCTCTAGGTGACTTCACCTTAGAACCTATGAATTCAGAGGTTCTTCCAACAACTAGAAAAAAAAAATAAAATGGAAATTGATTGAAAATTAGGCTCAGTTGAAGCTAGTGGAAGTCACTCAGATGGTATAAATAAGCTCACCTAAACTATTATCGAGTTCAAATAAACTATTGATTCAATTGATGTCAGATAGTTGTGTTGTTAGGATGCTATCAAGGAGATTCCAAATTTAGATAATCATGCTTGTTTTAAGACACTTAAGTTGCTTAATACTAGAGTAAAAAAGATGGAGTTCTTGAAAATGACACTTGAAGAGTGTTCCGAGTGGATAAATTTTCAATTGGAAGAATGATTTTCTTTATTTTAACACATTAATAATGTTTTTAGATTATTATTGTTTGAAAATTTCATTATGATTTTGAACTTTTTGATGAATTACTTTCTTTACTTTGAGAATTTCATTATAGTTTTTAACTCTTTATTATATTTTTATAATTTAATTATATCCATATACAAAAGAAAAATACATAAAATATACACGTAAGTGAGTTTACTTTATTTATTTTTTCCTCAAGTAGTTCAAGTTTTTATAATGTCTAATTCGAACATGCATGAAATGATGAATAAATGGAAGAAGAATTGTATGAAACCATTAGATATATATATTGATATCAATGGTAACAATTCTTTATAAGCTAATTGAGCTTATAGATAATATGTATAATAATCGTGTCTAACGTTCCCTATCCAAGAGATGAAAAACCTCAATTTGATACGATTATGTATATAAAATATTGCAAGATGGTCCGATAAATTTTTGACAAGTTTCTAGAATGTATCATGATATATTTTTAAAGTTATGCACTATAATTAGAGAAAAAACACTCTTACAAGATACTAGGCTTATTTGTATTAAGGAGATGCTTGCAAAAATTTTACTCACAGTCGGTTAAAATTCTCGCTATTGTGTGGTTTGGGAAACATTTTCTCTATCACATTTTACTACGAGTAAAAATTTCAACAAGGTTTTGAAGACATTGAACATAATTGAGGTAGATATTATGGTTAAACCTAGATCAACAGTTCTAGAAAAAATTAGGGAAAGTGTAAGATTTTATCGTTATTTTAAAGTAAATGATCAAAATTAAAATTATTATTATTATTATTATCTTTAAAATAAGTGATTTATTATTATTATTTTTTTATTATAGGATTGAATTGGTGCTATTGACTACACACATATTCTAGCAATGGTACGTGGACATAATACAAGCAGTTATCGTAACCGTCATAGAATAATTTCGCAAAATTTCTTAGCAACTTGTAATTTTGATTTAGAGTTTATGTATGTGCTTAGTGGATAGGAGGGATTTGCACATAATTTAAAAGTGTTAAATAATGCTTTATCAAGGACCAACTGACTTAAAGTACAACAAGGTTTTTCTTTTTTTATTGCCACATATTTTTGTTGTATTATTTTTTTATATTCTTATTTATTTTAATGTTTATTGTTATTTCTTAAGTATATATGGTATATTGTATACTAATTGTACAAATATTATTGTTTGTTCAAGTAAATATTTTTTGGTGAATTGTGGGTTTCCTAATTGATGTCAATTCTTAGCTCCTTTTCAAGATGTTTGATATCATCTTTAAGAATTTTATGGTCAAGGTTGTGATCCTGACATTGTAAATGAGTGGCTCAATCTTTATTATGTTTTCTTGAGAAATGTAATTGAGAGGATATTTGATATATTCAAATCATGGTTTATAATTTTCAAGTCAACTCCTCCTTTTCCATTTGATATACAGGCAAAACTAGTATCAGCTTGTGCAAGATTGCATAGCTTTCTTCATAAAAAGTGTCGTTTCGATGAATTTGTGAAATTTCAAGTAAGCCAGATAATGAAAATTTATTATCTTCATTAGTACTGGTAAATCAAGAAGACAATTTTGAACCTATCTTTGATAATCAAATGCAACAAAGAGAGCATGCTAATGAATGGAGGTTGATATAGCTACTAATATATAGAATAATGTTGAAATTATTAATAATGATGGACATTAGATATTTTATTTTTTCCATTGAATTTTTTTTGATATTTTATGAACATCATATATTTTTTTTGAATCGAAAATTTTTATTTTCATATTTTGATAATTTATTTTTGATATACTCATTACTATAATTTATTTGTTAATATATTAATTACTATTATATTAAAAGTTATTTTTTTTATATATTTTTTCCCCATTTCATCAAATAAGTATGCTTATACTTATATAGCCAACATAAAGGGTAATAGGACATCATTTAGGACATTTAAGCAATGACTAAATACTTATAATTGAAAAGAGAGAGATATATGAAGTACTTATAAATGTGATAAGTAAAATTAAAAAGTTTGTTCAAAGTCTATGATAGTCATTAAAAATTTACAAAAGTTTGTTCAAAGTATACGATAGTCATTAAAAAACAGTTTACAAAAGTCATTCAAAGTCATTTATATTTTTATAAAGTCTGCAAAATTAATAAAAATTTACAAAAGTCTATCATTAAAAAAGTCTTTTAAAGTTTTAATTTAATATGCCTCATAATCCTTGTGTTTTCCCTAACTTCTCAACTATTTTTGAACCAAGTGAAACATGTGTTTTAGTCAATGGAAGCATTGGTGTGTTTTGTTCAGCTTTAACTTTTTCTTTCCCATGAGATGAACCTTCTTTGTCCAAATTAGCCTCTCAATATACTGCTTCTTTAGGTGGATGGTAAAAGGACAAAACAATGTATTTCCAATTTCTTACATTGTTGTACTCATAAAATAATGCTCTTATATGTATTGTTAATAGTTTAGCAGGATATAACGCAACAATTTATTTGACATCATGTATAACTCCCTGGTAAAGAAAAATTATGATGAAAATATTAGAAAATTGAATCTTCTTTAATAATATCGACTCTACAGTTCTAGTAATTAAATTCACAATATTGATTCCCAGAATTTCTTTAGCATCAAATCTAAAAATAACTGTTGAAATTGTTGATGTGTCATCCACCAAGTCAATAGTAATTCGGGACCTATTAAACAAGGATAAAATTTTGTTATACCAAAAACATACACATTCATCATTATTTATATAAGTTGGCCGCATCATATGTTTCTATATTTTATGTAATTTAACACAAATGAATCACAATAACAATCATAGTATTTTATGCATATTATTTCATACTATTTTTGATAATTTTGTTGGATGATTTAGCATTTAGGATGATTTAGGTTGCTTTAGAGAGTTGATTTAGGATGATTTTCAAGAAAAATTATGATCAAGAACTTCAGCTCAACTTCATCAGTGACGAAATTGTAATTTGTCCTTTATCAGTGACTTCGCTAGCGACAATTATCTTTTCAGACTAACTTCATTTTCAACCAAAGTTGTTGACTACTGCCGAAGTGTGTTTTCATCATGACATTTGAAATTTCGCTAATGATGAAGTTTTAAAATTTTGTTACTTTATGTACCTACTAACATGGCTTGCTACTGAAATGAATGCAATAGAATAGTGGATGATGGTGTTACACAATTGCTATTTTTTGTAGGGGTAATGTATAAGTGTGTTATTATCAAAGTTGTTCGCTAATGATGAAGTGTGAATTCTTCATGACATTTGAGACTTTTCTATTAACAATATGAGACCAGTGGCTTAACCTTACTCCAGATGACAACATTGTACTAAGAATTTGATCCTTCCTTGATTTGTGAAGTTGGTTCCATAGTGATGATGTTCCTTTGTGTGAAGTGTGCAATGGGGCTAAATGATGTCTTTATGCAAGGATTTTGGAAGGGAAAGGAAGCTTTAAATTTACTAATAGTCCATATGGAAGGATTTTGGAAAGAAATGCTACGTAACTCATTTTTTTATGTTAGCAATCAGCAAAATTGTAATTAGATGCAAGTACTGGGTGAAATATGTTTGTGATAAATATGTAGTAGTTATATATAGTTGGTGATGTATTAGGGTTATTATAATCGGTGATGTAGTAAGGTTATAATATTATGTTATAATAATGTTATTTTGTTCTTTTAGTTTTATTCAAATCAAACCAATTATAATGATTTTGTTAAAAAAAAATATTCGAATTACAAATCAAACCAAATGCAAATCAAATAAATTACAAATCAAACCAAATGCAAATCGAACTTGTTCACTAATGCCGAGTATACATGGAATTTCAAACCTACTAAGTGACGAACTAGTTTGCTAATAACGAAATACATGTTTTATATAAAATTTCAAACTTCGCTAGTAACAAAGGGACAATTGGGCAGCCCATTTTATCTCACCAGGATATGTTTAAGTTGATGCATTTATACGTGTACCAGTTTTATGGTTCAAAGTATGCGAAAAGGATGATGAATAGTATTTTACAAACAACTCTGGCCCAATTCGGTTCAAACCAAATTCCACCAAACCCTACCATATCTTGTCATAGTATATTAAAGGAAACTTTTGTGACAACCAAATACCCATTGAATCCTATCAAACAATATTCACTTGTATATTTAGGCAACTTCGGTGCCCACGAAACCTAACTAAATCACCACCAAACCTAGTTATCTTTTATAAAGTTGTAGAAAATTATAATTTTATAATCCTAATAGTTGTCAAATCTATCATTGACCCTTTAGTCCATTCATATCATGAACTATACTACAAAGAAATTGCATCATTCTTCAGAAAGTACTGCATCAATTGTATATGTACATTGCATGAGTGGTCTAGAGAATCAATCACAGAAAGTAGCTGCTAGTGTGTAAATGAGAAGAAAAGAAAAATAAAAGTAAAACCAAAAGCACTCAAAAGTTACAAGTTAGAATATAGGTATATAACAAATAAATTAATTGATTGATTTCTTTAAATTAAATTGTGCCAAATATATAATATGATATAGAAATGTACATCTAAATAAAGGATATAAAAGCATGCATTGCACTATTGACAGATTTGCAGTAATGTAATTTAAACCCCCAATAGACAATCCATTAGGAAAAAGATTTTTAATTCCACTTAAAATTAAACACAAAGAAATAGAGAGAAATAAAAAAGAAAATATAATAAATATTCTATACAAGTCAAATTAACAATCAAGCCTAGATATAATAATTGCTAAGCCTACCTTAGCTTTCATTCACAACCAAATGAAAGACATCACATGCCAAGTAAAACATATAATATGTACCTTTTATCGAAAACAAAGAAGACTAAGTAAGAGAAGTGTAAAAAATCTACAGGAAAAGAGGCTTAATTATCTAGTTGAAGTTGCAACTGAATAGAACCTTAAGGGAAAATAATCAAAGAAAAATGTTATTTCGAGAACAATTTGAGAGATCAAGAGGGCTAAGCATTAGAGGCAATTGTTTTTGGTAGCATATATATATATATATATATATATATACATAAGAATAGGTGGTTAAATAAGAATCCATATTTTGTGTGTGTGTGTGTGTATGTGTATATACAGTGCAAAAATTAAAAGGCATGTAAACTATAGTTAATTGTACTACTTCTGAAGGGAACCAAAAGCCACCTACTAACTATTTGTTTTTTCTTAAAATCAACTATTAAGAATTGACCCTAAAAGAAGATGGGGATAGTACAATGTGCTAGAACTACACAAAAAAGGCATTCACTAAATGCAACATTACTAATTTTCTCCAAATCAATACATAGAACAAATAGAAACTTATATCAACATTGATAACCTAAAGATTATTAAATTATATGATTATATGGTATTTATATTATCAACTTCTAAAGGGCTGAAGTATATAAGTGTTGCTAAATTGGTTAATGTTCACTTGTATATATAGTTGAATTGTGCTCATTATGATAAAGCTTAAATAATATAATTCTAACCACAAAACAACATGGTAAACAAGTCTGATTTATAAAAACTAATGCAATCTGGTTCTTAACAAGAAACACTATAGTACCTTTCCTACTTGACAAAGTGTACATGAACAGTAAAAGGAATACTCACCAAAGAGCTTCATCCTGTACTTACGTAGACTACTTGAAATACCTAGTATAAATTAAAAAATAGACAAAATAATTGTATGCATCATCGACATCCCTTTTGAATGTCAACCTAAACCCTAAAGTTTATTTACTAAGAGCACATAAATATTTGTATTGGGAAAATATCATATTTCACTACACTTTGAAATAATTTGTATTTGTATTAAATAAAACATATAATATATACCTTTTATCAAAAAAAAGCGAAGGCTAACTATGTTAGGGAGAGTGCCTTAAAAACATATTAATTGTATTTTTGTTGCTAAATAATAAATAAAATAGTAATTGATTTTTATCTTCTGTGTTGCTAATATTATTTGTAATACTTTATATTTAAGGATAATAATCTAAATTATTCCGTAATTAATAATTAAATTTTTAGAATCTTTAATTTTTAAAAATTACTAGTACGGTCCATTACCACTGAGAATGAAATAGTTTGATTCAAACTGTTGATGTAGTGACATTTAATGGAGATACTTTAAACAATAAGATTATATAAGACTGGACTAGATAAATATTAATTCTCTTATAATATACATTAAGTATAGATAATATATATTTGTCACTATGATGATCATATATATAATGATTTTAATCATGAGTATTGAACAGATTCCAATTTGTGACGTTATATTTTTTTATTTACTCAAAAAGGTTTATTACTTGTAATAAACTATAACCTTATATTTTGGAAACATGATTGAGTGAATAGCTGAAAATGATAAATACAGATATAGAATCCATTCCTTCTTAATAAAAGTTAGATAAATATTTCTCTTAAGTGGCAATTTAGGTCATGACCAATAGCGCGTTCAATTCATGATATAATTATGAATTTGTTGCTCATTACAAAATTGTTGGTACTTGAGGATAAAGATGTAATTAGAGAGGTTAACAGATTTTGATCATCACTTTAATTATAAACTAATTATGGAGGATTGATCTACTTCAGTGACAAATACATAAATTTGTGACAATTTCAACAAATATTGTGACAAACTAAGAATTTTTACTGATTGAAATTGTTATAGCGACAATTATTTTCGTCACAATAGGATTATAAATTTATCACTAGAAGTACACTATTTACATACTCGTATCTGGTCAAACTTTGATATTCTATGACAATGCAAACTTTAGTGACTAATTATACTATTGACCTGAAAAGATTTCGCTACAAATTGTCTTGTCATCGGATATATATATGTGATAGTTTAAATGTTTTTCATAATAAATATTTGTGATGAGACTAATTGTCATTGGTATCATGTGTGACATACTTTACATTTGGCACAGTTAATATGTGTAACAATACTAATTGTCACTGAAATTATTTATGACATGCGAGATGCTTGTCATAATAAATGTCAGTGACGATGACAAATGTAATGGAAAGTATCCGTGTCGTGGGTTTAGCATGACACAATTTGCATTGCTTTAAGATTCCATTTGACACTAGATCATTTAATGACATCGTTTAATTTGTCACATTGTTATTGTGATAAATATTTGTTCGTCACATAAATCATTTGCAGTAATACTTCTCTGTCATGAATTATTACCGTAATTGTGACTCTTCAGATTCAAAATAACATCTTGTGACAAATTTATTATAACATGTTTTATAAATTCAATACACTATTAAGTAGTCAAATTTATTTTCTCACTATAATTTAACATTTCCACATGTCCACATTAAATCACACCCCTATAACCTATTCTAACATCTAATAAAGAAATTATTATATCACATTTACATATAAAATTGCACATTCATGCCATATAGGACTTCAAAATAATTTATGAAATGTCAAGGTGTACATTATGATAATTTCTCATTGAACCAAAGCAGTTGGTATACATGCTTCAATGAAAAATTATTCCAACATATCTCATAACTGTCTGCATGCTAGCTACTATACACACACCCTAAGCAATACAATTTACATATAATTCCAAAATATATTCCATGGGCCATCCTAATACCAAAAGTCAAGTATCCAAAACATGTTGTAGTTAACATTTTATATATGTAATAATTTTCATCCCTGTCCACATGCATATAACTTATAGGCCCTCTACATGTCTTCATTATATACATTCAAGCACAACCTACAAAACGAGAATAACAATTGATTTCCATTCTCACATCACATTAGTGAATATCAATACCCTAATGTCAATGGCTTTCATCGAAAAATATGTGTATAAGAGAGGACATACAACTTAAACAACATACTATTTTAAAAAATACACACTAATACTCCAATTAGATTGCATTTATGTTGATTGTTGTCTACAATAAGGAGCACATACATTTAGATACTTTATTTATACAATATTATACACAAACAAAATCTTTTTCCCTACAAGTAAGATATAGTATAATATTTTGTCAGTATGTGCCACATGGATTTTATTAACTTGCAATGCATAACTAACTATCACCAATGCATGTAAAGTTATAGTTACCATCACTATCTATAAGAAAAAGAAACTTATACTATACGAACGCATCCACAACATTGTAAAGGTATATACTTTTACTTAAAAATAGCATAATCTCCCACATAAATCCATTACAATAAAGCATATAAATAGACATGCAATTAGTATACGTGAGTTGTATACTATAAATCCATTGCAATAAAATACCTTCATCACTGTCCCCATTGGTATTGTTAAAAAATCCAGGGGTTAGATCAAGCTCTCTTGACAATAAATCAAATCTCCTCTCATGCAAGTCTATTGAAATTGTAAGTTTCTTTTCCATGTCTAGAAGCCTTGTTTCTATTTCTTTATTTTTCTTCAATGATTATGCATAAATTGCATAGTTTTCTTTCTCTCTCTCCATATACTCTTCTAGTTCCTTTCGCAATGCTGCAGCTACTTCACTTGCTTTATATCTCTTAGATTTTGTGCCCACACCTATTCCTCAGAAACAATCAGATTTTTCAAGTAACACTTGTGCAAATATCTCCTCTTCACTTGATGAACTTCACTATCTTAATGTAACAAGTTGGTTTTATAAAATAAATGCAAATCACATAACAAATTAGCATTACTTAATAAATTATATGTACGGAGTGATTCAATTTATTTTAATATGCTAAACATAATCATCATTTTAAATATATGTCTTTCGACCTTGCATCCACCCGTTCATTTTTTCTCTCGCTAAAATGTGTTTCATTCCATAACCCAATTTTGTCTATTTGATAACCATTTTCATGAGTCTCCTGTATGCAACAAAATCAATGGATTGTTGAATACATATTTAATTTTACATAAGTGCTTATGGGTGAAAAAAAGTAAATTGCTATAACATCATAAACAAGTGTTTAATGAACTTTTGGAGTATACTTGTCCACCTTTGATTTTTTGTCATGTATTATCCTAGCTGTAACATCCCATTACCCAAGCCCAGGATCTTAAGCAATGAGATGCTACTATGTACTATTTTCGTAACAAAATTTGTAAAATTAGAAAAACCCTTTGGACAATGTCAAAATGTCGATAAAATTTTTCTTTACCCTAAAATAAATTAAACTATACTATTTAAAACATTCAAAAAAAAATATTTACACCTACAACGTAAGGAAAAGTGAGTCTAAATCAAGGTATTATTACCCAAAATACAGTGTGGAATAACTTGTACTTGCTATGCCCTCTAGGTCTGTACCCCGACCAAGTCTTACTGTTGCTTTTCGAATTTATTTAGCATACACAAACATGCAAAAGTGAGTGATAACACTTAGTAGGCATTTTGTATACACATGCCAATGCAACATAGTGTAGTAAATACGAAATCTCCAATTCCCCTTTTTCTATCCTAAACCACCATTTTTCCCCTTTTCGTTTATAACTTAATTTGCCTGGTTAACTTGTGTTCACGTGGGGTCTACATTACCGTTGTGGTCGGTAGGTCTATATCCCACACCCTCACATAACCCACATACATGTTTGTGGTCTGCAGCTGACTCATGCCTTCGAAAAGACCCACAAGCTCATTTGTGGTCGGTGATTGAAAAGCATATAAAAATAGGGTTTAAAACCATTAAATTCTAGTGCATTTTTAAAATATAAAACCTAAATGAAAAATCAACCACTTTTGTAAAAATAACCAAAACCCTTTACATGTTCTTATGCCAATGTAAGCACATGTTCACACAGCACTTTAATGCATAAACAACTAAGCAGAGCACAAACACATATAATTGCTAAACTACCCCTTCATGATAATGATAATTGCCAAGATGTTCTTATTTACCTTGCTAACTTCTGAAATACCCTTGCCTCTTTCGATAATTATCCAAGATACTCCTAAAGGTGATGATAATTACCAAAATACTCTTAAAAGTGATGATAATGACCAAAGTACCCCTAAAAACAATGGTAATTACCAATACGCCCTCAATAACCTTAATATAATACTATTTTAGTATTACCAACACTATATGTATAAATATATATGTAATCTTATCAAAATACAATTATATTGATACACACAAAAATACACAAGTATATATATATAACCACACACACATATATATAGAGAGAAATGTTATAAAACCCAAAGTTGGGTTTAATATTGAAAACGTACGATTTAAAACTAAACGACCTCGTCTTTTACTAAATATGGGGCCTACAATCGGCCACTTGACCAAACAGTTGAGGGGTGTTGTAATAACCAAGCTAATTTTTCGAAAACTGTCGATTTCCCAATGCATTTTTGATTTTTCACGATTTTTCCTTTTTCACCGAAACGAACAACTTCTAAATTCCCCGGGCATTTTGTAAGGCTCTAGAGTACTCCGTGGGGAGTTGATGAAATTTTTCTTTCCAATTTGCTTTTGGTCAAAGTTTGACCACTTTGACTTTTACTATTCATTAAAATATTAATATATATAAATATCTTTACTTTTACTTTATTATTATTATTATTTTATTATGTAGTAATTGGCAATTTGCCTTCCTCTTGGCTGACTCTCCTTGCCTTTTTCACCAATTCATTTGTTTTTTTTCACAAGTTAGAGAAAGTAAAAAGTTAGAGAGGGAAAATGTGAAAATTTACAAAAATACAAACCAATTTCAAGAGGGAAGTGGTCAGCCACCAAGTGGGGCTTTTTGGCAAAGCTTGGGTGATTTTCAAGGGCTTGGTTTGCTTGCTTTCTAGCTTGAATCAAGGTAAGCAACTTAACTATGTTTTAGATTCTTGCAAATTTTATGTGTTTTGCTTGTTGGCTTGATGAATACATGCTTGGATTCCATGATGTGATGCTAAGTTGAGCTTAATATATTGTATGTTAAGCTTGCTGGTCAAAAGTCAATTTATTTGAATTGAGGTTTGGTAGAATATGTGGAATAAAGTTTGAATTTATGAAAATTAATCATGGTTTGATGGAGTAGCTTGATGGCTTTGATGTTTGGCATGTTTAGTTTGATGTTTTGGTGAAGAAAACATGGTGTAAATTGTGTAGAGAGGGGCCGGCCATGGTATGACACTCTTGTGAAAAATTTTGCAAGAAAGGGCATTTTGATCTTTTTGCATGCAAAGGGCATTTTGAGAATTTTTCAAAAAGTTCAAGGGTATTTAGGTCATTTCGCATGCAAGGGACCTAAATGAGATATTTAAAAATATTTAAAGGCACTTTGGTTATTTGCATGTAAAGGACATATTTGAAATTTTGAAAAAAGACAAGGGCAATTTGGTCATTTGACATGGAGGGACGTAAATGTGATTTTTGAAATTGTTGAGGCTATTTTCGTCATTTTTCATGGTAAGGGTAGAGTTGAAAATATTTAAAATTTAGAGGGGTATTATGGTCTTTTCGAAATTCCAAATTATTTAATATATATATATATTACTATTTGTTATTTTATATATATATATATATACCTATTTTCAATTATTATTATTTATATATTTCCAAATACAATTTATTTTACATGTGTTTGTATAATTATAAATATATTATATTTTATAAAATACATATATTTTATGTACGTATTAATTAAATATATAAAAGTGTATTTTGTATAGGTTTATATATATAAATAATTATTTATATATTAATTGGATTATTCAATTACTATGCATTTGTGAGTATGTTTATACATGGGGATATATATATAAGTATGTGTATGCATAAATTGTATTTGTATGCATATATATGTGTATAAAATACGTGTATACATATATGGATGTGTATATATGTGTTTGTGTACATATATGTGTATGTGAGTATGAATTTATTTGAGCGTATTTTATATATGTATTTATGTGTATGTGAATATGTGATTATGTATATATGTAAATAATATTTGTGTGTATACATATGTATATATAAAATGTGTATACATATATGAGTGTGTATATATGTGTCTATGTATATGGATATGTATATGTGAATGTGTATTTATGTGTATATATTTCTATATATGTATTTATTTATAATTTTGTTGTAAATGCATATGTGGATGGAATTTATTAATTTTGTTGTTTTACTGAGGATAGAATGGTAATTAACCATATACCTATTGATGGGTATTTTGATAATTTTTCCATTTACTTGAGGGGTATCTTGGTAATTTCTACGATGACCAATGACATTTCGGTAATTACATCAGTATGGTTGAGCGAATTGTAGTCATTGATTGAGTAAGAGCATTTCGGTAATTATTACTATTGGAATAGGACGGTTGGTAATTATGTGTTTTACTGTATTGCTTGGTTTTACTTGTGCATTGTGGCATGAGCATTCATTTGCATAAAGCAATTCTGATGGTTTATTATTTTACATGAAATGAAAGATTTTTTCTTGTGAATTTGTGTTTTCAAAAATTGATTGCACAACAAGATGCATAGTTCAAACCCTAGTTTAGTCGCTCTATGAATCACTGACCACACATAGTGGTGGGTCGCCCGAAACGGTGTTTCATCCGCATACTACAGAGGTGTGATATTTTGTGCACAAAATGCGGAAAGAGAGTAGGTTTTCGGTTGAAAAATAAAAAGAAAAAAATAATGATTTTATGTGTATAGAGATACACTACATGACATAGCATTTGCATATGGTCGCCTACTAAGTGTTTTTCATTCACAGTTGTCAATCTTGTGTGATAGGTAAGTCCAAAGCTGAATAGTAGGGTATGGCGGGGTGCAGACTGGAGTGGTGTGGCAAAGTACTATGTTCTTCCGCATTTGGTATGTTATATTTTGGGTAATGATATTATGAATTTTTAAATATTATAATTTCCTTACGCTGTGGGTGTGTAAACTTTATTTATTATATAGTATTACTGTTTTAGTGTGGTTTGAAAAAACAAAGGTCTCAAAGAGTAAAGGAAAATTTTCTAATTTTATCGTGACTTTGTCCAAAGAGGGTTTTAATCAAATCATATTTTAAAGGGAAAGAAAAAAAATTGTGGTAATCACACCTTACTCGGGAACCTAGGCGTGGGTAAGTTGGTGTTACAGTTTTGATACCAGAGCCCTAGGTTTTTGAACATGTACTTGCTGATGCACCAGTATCCACTTATGCACCAGGTAGACTATCTTTTAGATTTGTTTTAGTAGTGCTTGCTTATTTATTTTTACATTACGTTATCATGTTGTTTAGATGGGCCAATGGTTTAGTCGTGCCTCTTGTTCCATCCGTGGGGGACATGACATGCCGGTAGTTGAGCCAGTGGTGGTGCGTACGACTATACCGAGGAGAGAGTCTTCATTGGCATCGTATACTGGGAGGAGGTCTCATAGGGGTAGCGTTCCGTCCACATCAGGTGAAGGATACTGTAATGTTGGTTTGAACGACGACTCAGCTCGTCGGGAGTTAGAAGGACGGAAACAGGAGGTTACGATGTTCTTACGCGGGGAGGCTATTATAATTCCAATTAGGAGGCCATTATTACATGCCTATCAGACGATTCCAGCAGATGCAGGAGGATCACTATCACGACATGTATATGTGGTATCTAGACCAGTTTGATGAGGATCCTACAGAGCAGAGGGTCATGAGGGCGCACATTCAGGCATGGGGGTTTAGAGGACCACCTGTTGTAGCGGCGGTTCTTGCAGAGGACTCTGAGGAGGACCCAGAGGAGGATTCCGTGGGTTCTGATGACTACGTTCCTCGTGGGTATACGCTTGATCCGGTCGACTTGTGGGATGAGCCAGCTAGCGATTAGGATTCTGACGTTGTAGTAACCCTGTTGTTTGTTTATATATATTATATATTATACATATGGTATATGTATATATAGGTACTATGTTTATATTGTATAATATATGTATGGTGTGCTGGTTGTATAACGCTTTATTGTAAAAATGAAGTGTGGTTTTGTTGTGTATCTTATCCAATTATTATCGAATAATTTGGTTTAAATTTATTTTCTCGTTACATGCAGATGCCACTTTTTGCAAGGAACATTCACCCTGAGGCTGAGAGCAGTTCAAGGGATGCTACGAGTCATCTTGTGGAGGCCATTGAAAGGCTGGTGGCTCAAAATGTTCATAACAGCAACCTCGACAATAACAACCTGCGAGGATTAATGCGGTGGTGAAGCAGTTTCAAGATCTTCATCCCTCAGAGTTTGACAGATTGATGAATTCATTAGTGGCTGAGAATTAGATTCAAGAGTTGGAGAAGATCTTTCTGTTGACCGATGTTTCAGAGACCCAGAAGGTGGTCTATGTTTCCTTTATGCTGAAGGAGGAGCCAGTCATTGGTGGGATATGATCAAGAAGACGTACCGTCTTGAACATCCGATGATATTGGCTTTGTTCAAGACCTTGTTCTTGGAGAAGTATTTTTTTCGCGAGTGAAGCGGGAGGAAAAAATAACAGAGTTTATAAGTTTGAAGCAAGGAAATCTTTCCCTCATGGAGTATGAAAGGAAGTTTGACTAACTTTCTCGATACCCGCCACACCTTGTGGACACTGAGGAGAGTAAGGCTTGACGTTTTGAGAAGGGGTTACGGTTTGAGATCTACAATATTGTCGCTATATTTTAGTTCTCTATGTACTCAGAGATTCTGCAACGAGTGCAGTTGATCGCCAAAGACCCTGCCCCGGTGGCAGGTGGATCTACAGGATCGAGTTCTACTCTTGCGAAGAAACAGTGGAAAATAGGTTTCTCGCAGAAGCAGAAGTTCGATGGGAAACCGTGGTCAAGCACTAACCGTGGGGATAACAACAACAAGAAGTTTAAGACGGGTGATAACCGATCTGGTGTTCCGTAGTGTAATAAGTGCGGAAAGTAGTATTTTGGAGAATGCTGGAGAAAGACTATTACGTGCAATGGTTGTGGCAAGCCTGGCCATATAAGGAGGAATTGTTCCGAGACAGTAAGGACGCAACAGCCTACTCAGGGCCATGTGTTTGTTTTGACTAAAGAGGAGGTGGACAAAGACAACACCATAGTGGTTGCAGGTACCGTTACCTTAAATGGTTTAAATGCTTTTGTACTATTTGATTTGGGTGTTACGTACCTGTTTGTATCTTGATAATTTTGCTGCTAAATTGGCTAGAGAACCAGTTAGTCTTGATTGTGGTTTATCTGTTGCTACACCTTCGGGTGTAAGTATGTTTGCTTCTTCTTTGCTTGGTGATTGTGATGTGTGCCTTGGTAACGAGACACTGTGTGCTGATTTAATTATATTAGAATTGTTAGATTTTGATGTGTGCCTTGGTAACGAGACACTGTGTGCTAATTTAATTATATTAGAATTGTTAGATTTCGATGTGATCTTTGGTATGGACTGGTTATCTAAGTGTGGGGCTTGCATTGATTGCAAAGAGAAGAAAGTTCAGCTTAGCCCTGTAGATGGTTGGAGATTTGAATTTGCAGGTTCGAAGTTTAGGCCTTGGCCTAAGTTGATAAAGGCGATGCAAACTCTTAGATGTTTACATTAAGGGTGTCGGGTATTTCTTGCTAGCATTGTTAACAAGGAACCAGATACTCTTCAACTGTAAGAAATCGAAGTTGTTCGAGAATTTTTAACGTTTTTCCTGAGGAATTGTCAAGGTTACCGAATCGAGAGGTAGAGTTCACGATTGATTTGGTACCGGGGACTACAACTATTTCTAAGGCGCCGTATTGAATGGCACTAGCTGAGTTAAAGGAGTTGAAGGACCAGTTGCAAGATTTGTTGGACAAAGGTTTTATTAAGCCTAGTGTTTCGCCTTGGGGAGCACCAATTTTGTTCGTGAAGAAAAATGATGGTTCAATGTGTCTATGCATTGATTACCGGGAGCTCAACAAGGTGACGATAAAGAATAAGTATCCGTTGCCAAGGATTGATGATTTATTTGATCAGTTGTAAGGAGTGAGTGTCTTTTTGAAGATTAACCTTCGTTCTAGTTATTATTAACTGAAGATCAAGGAGGAGGATAGACCGAAGAGTACATTTCGCACGAGGTATGGTCATTACAAGTTCATTGTAATGCCATTTGGGCTGACAAATGCACCAGTAACATTTATGGATATGATGAATCGTGTTTTTCATGAATACTTGGATAAATTTGTGATGGTGTTTATCGACAACATCCTAATTTATTCCAAATTAGCAGCTGAGCATAAGGAGCATTTGAAGTTAGTACTGCAGCGTTTGCATGAGAAACAATTGTACACCAAGTTCAAGAAGTGCACGTTTTGGCTTGGAAGTATTGCTTTTCTAGGACACATGATATCTACTAAAGGTATTCAGGTGGATCCTAGTAAGGTTGCAGCGGCTCAGGATTGGAAGAGACCAGCGAACGTCGGGGAAATCTAAAGTCTTTTTTGGTTTGGCGGCTACTATCGTTGATTTGTAGGAGGGTTTTCCAAGATTACATTGCTGTTGACGCAACTGTTAAGAAAGGAAAAAAAGTTTGTTTGGTCAGGGGAGTGCGAGAAAAGTTTTCAGAAGTTGAAGAGGAAATTAGTTTCTACGCCTATTCTTGTTTTGCCGAACGGCGAGGACAGTTTTGTGATCTGCAGTGACGCTTTGGGAAAATGTCTGGGTTGCGTTCTCATGCAGAACGGCAAGGTGATTGCTTACGCTTTGCGCCAGTTTAAGCTGTATGAGCGAAACTACCCTACGCACGATTTGGAGTTAGCAATGGTAGTGTTTGCGCTGAAGATCTAGCGTCATTACTTGTATGGAGTGAAGTGTGATATCTACACCAACCACAAAAGTCTCAAGTACCTTTTCACTCAGAAGGAGTTGAACATAAGGCTGAGGAGATGGTTGGAGTTAGTCAAGGACTATAATTGTACTATCAACTATCATCCAAGTAAGGCGAACGTCGTGGCTGACACGTTGAGTAGGAAGCGCGGGTTTTAGCGATTGTCTTATCACTTCTCAACCCAATATTCTGGAAGATTTGCGGAGTATGGACATTGAGTTAGTTACTAACTAGTATTCATATATGTTGGCGTCGCTCACTGTTCAACCTTCAATCGTAGACAAGATAAAGGAAGGGCAAGTTAGCGATGCAGATCTTCAGAAGATCAGAGTTGAAGTTATTGAAGGAAAGAAGCCAGAGTTCAATCTCGCCGGAGATAGGACTTTGAGATTTGGTACTCAGTTGTGTGTGCAAAATGTCGAGGAGATCAAGAAGGAAATTTTGGTAGAGGCTCATTGTACACCTTACTCAGATCACCCTGGATCTACTAAGATGTACAAGGACGTCTCCAGGATTTTCTGGTGGGCTGGTATGAGGCATGATATTACAAAGTTCGTGGAGCAGTGTTTGACTTGTCAGCAGGTGAAGATCAAACACCAAAGACCCTCTGGTTTACTAAAGCCTTTAGTGATTCCAGAATAGAAGTGGGAGCGTATATCGATGGATTTGTTGTGGGATTACCACGATCTCAGCGAGGTAATGATGCGATTTGGGTAATTATAGATCGATTGATGAAATCGGCTCATTTGCTACCTATGCGACGTACTCATTCAATGGAGAGACTTGCTCAGTTGTATGTGGACAAGATTGTGCGACTCTACGGTGTGCCTGTTTCAATTGTCTCGGATCGTGATCCGAGGTTTACTTCATCATTTTGGAAGAGTTTACATAGAGTTATGGGATGAAGTTGACCTTCAATACAGCTTTTCGTCCACAGATGAATGGGCAGTCAGAGCGGACGATTTAGACACTACAGGACATGCTAAGAGCATGTATACTGGATTTTGAAGGAAGTTGGGAAAAGCATTTATCGCTGGTGGAGTTTTCTTACAACAACAGTTTTTATGCATCCATCGGGATGGTCCATATGAGGCTTTGTACAGACGTAAGTGCAGATCTTCGTCGCATTGGGATGAAGTTGGTGAACAAAAGTTACTTGGGCCGGAAATTTTGCAATAGATAAGCGATATCATTAACAAGATTCGACAGAGGATAAATGTAGCTCAGGATCGACAAAAGAGCTATGCAGATTCTAGGCGAAAGGATCTCGAGTTCAAGGTCGATGAGAAGATATTTCTTAATGTTGCACCTCTGAAGGGTGTGTTGAGGTTTAGGAAAAAGGAGAAGTTGAGTCCTCGTTTTATCAGACCTTTTGAAATATTGGAGAGGATTGGGGTTTTAGCTTATTGTTTGGCTTTACCTCCTAATCTATTCAGTGTGCACGATGTTTTTTATGTTTTGATGCTGCGGAAGTACGTGCATGATCCTTCTCATGTCATCGAATACAAGCCATTGAAGGTCCACAAAAATATAATGTACAAAAGAAGCCAGTAAGAATTTTGGATGGAAAGGACCAAGTTCTTAGAAATCGAACGATTTTGTTGGTTAAAGTTCTTTGGAGAAATCACACTATAGAAGAGGCGACTTGGGAGAGTGAAGAGGAGATGAGAACCAAGTATCCGTTTTGGTTTGTGTAGTATACTTATTCCTTTAGTAAAATTTCGGGGATGAAATTTCTTTTAAGGGGGAGAGTGTTGTAATAACCAAGCTAATTTTTTCGAAACTATCAATTTAAAGATGCGTTTTTTATTTTTCACGATTTTGTCTTTTTCACCAAAACGATCAGCTTCTAAATTCCCCGGGCATTTTGTAAGGGCCGAGAGTACCTCGTGGGAGTTGAAGAAATTTTTTTTTCCAATTTGCCCTTAGTTAAAGTTTGACCACTTTGACTTTTATTATTCATTAAAATATTAATATATATAAATATCTTTACTTTATTTTTATTATTATTTTATTAGGTAGTAATTGGCAATTTGCCAACTCTCCCTGCATTTTTCACCAATTCATTTGTTTTTTTTTTCACAAATTAGAGAGTAAAACAAAAAGTTAGAGAGGGAAAATGTGAAAATTTCCAAAAACACAAACCAATTTCAAGAGGGAAGTGGCGCCATCAAGTGGGGCTTTTAGACAAAGCTTGAGTGATTTTCAAGGGCTTCATTTGCTTGCTTTCTAGCTTGAATCAAGGTAGGCAACTTAGCTATGTTTCAGTTTCTTTCAAATTTTATGTGTTTAGCTTGTTGGCTTGATGAATACATGCTTGGATTCCATGATGTGATGCTAAGTTGAGCTTAATATATTGTGTGTTAAGCTTGTTGGTTAAAACTCCATTTATTTGGATTGATGTTTGGTAGAATATGTGAATAAAGTTTGAATTTATGAAAATTAATCATGGTTCGATGAAGTAGCTTGATGGATTTGATGTTTGGCATATTTAGTTTGATGTTTTAGTGAAGAAAACATGGTATAAATTCTGTAGAGAGGGGTCGGCCATGGTATGACACTTTTGTGAAAAATTTTGCAAGAAAGGGCATTTTGATCTTTTTGCATGCAAAGGGTATTTTGAAATTTTTTTAAAAAGTTCAAGGGTATTTAGGTCGTTTCATATGCAAGGGACTTAAATGAGATTTTTAAGAATATTTAAGGGCACTTTGGTCATTTGCATGTAAAGGACATAATTGAAATTTTTAAAAAGGTCAAGGGCATTTTGGTCATTTGACATGTAAGGGCGTAAATATATGCGCTCACGCGCATATATATGTATATATAAAATGTGCATACATATATGAGTGTGTATATATGTGTCTATGTATATGGATATGTGTACGTGAATGTGTATTTATGTGTGTATATTTCTATATACGTATTTATTTATATTTCTGTTGTAAATGCGTATGTGGATGAAATTTATTAATTTTGTTATTTTATCGAGGGTAGAATGGTAATTAACCATATATCTATGGAGGGGTATTTTGGTAATTTCTGAGACGGCCAATGACATTTAGGTAATTACATCAGTATGGTTGAGCGAATTGTAGTCGTTGATTAAGTAGGGGCATTTCGGTAATTACGGCTGTTAAAATATGACGGTTGGTAATTATGTGTTTTACTATGTTACTTGGTTTTACTTGTGTATTGTGGCGTGGACATTCATTTGCATAGAGCAATTATGGTGGTTTATGTTTTATGTGAAATGAAAGATTTTTCCTTGTGAGTTTGTATTTTCAAAAATTGGTTGCACAACAAAGTGCATAGTTCAAACTCTGTTTTAGTTGCTCTATGAATCACTGACCACACATAGCGGTGGGTAGTCTAGAACAGTGTTTTATTCGCATACCACAGAGGTGTGGTGTTTTGTGCACAAAATGTGGAAATAGAGTGGGTTTTCGGTTGAAAAATAAAGGAAGGAAAAAAATGATTTTATGTGTATAGAGATACATTACATGAAATGGCATTTGCATTTGCATATGGTTGCCTACTAAGTGTTTTTCACTCACAGTTGTCTATCTTGTGTGACATGTAAGTCCAAAGCTGAATAGTAGGGTTTGGTAGGGTGTGGACTGGAGTGGCGCGACAAAGTACTATGTTCTTCCTCATTTAGTTTATTATATTTTGGGCAATGATATTATGTACTTTTAAATACTATAATTCCCTTTACGGTGTAGGTGTGTAAACTTTATTTATTATATAGTATTACTGTTTTAGTGTGGTTTGAAAAAAAGGTTTCAAAGATTAAAGGAAAATTTTCTGATTTTATCGTGGCTTTGAGGGTTTTCAACAAATCATATTTTAAAAGGAAAGAAAAAAAAATTATGGTAATCACACCTTAATCGGAAACGTAGGTTTGGGTAAGGGGGTGTTACGGGTGCTTTCCCTCTACATAAAGGAGACACCCTCAACCGTTTGATCGAGGGATACCTTCCCTACACTAAGGAGATACCCCTCGGCTAAACTGCAAAGGGCATTGGCTATTTGGTTGAGGAGTGCTTTCCCTCCACACAAAGGAGGTACTCCTTGGCCAAACTGTCGAGGAGTACCTTCTTTCTATACTATGGAAGCACCCCTCCGTCAAATTACCGAAGGGTGCCTTCCCTTTATACTAAGAAGGAACCATTCGGCCAAACTACGAAGGGCCTCGACCATTTAGCTGAGGGTGCATTCCCTCTTCACAAAGAAAACACCTAGTTGTACGCCCCATAGTTAATAGAAGATGGGGTTGTTTATTTTTAAACGGTACACATTCTATATCAACCTTGACATCAGGTTTTATAGTAATTCTATATATATATATATATATATACATATGCATATAAATACACACACTTATATATGTATACATATACATACATTTTCATACACATATAAACATATATATATAAATGATATAATGAACGATATAGGAGAATGGTTAAAAATATGAAAAAGTTTAATGCGCGTGTAGGAATGCACTCTCGGAATAAACCCCTCGGCTAAACTGTCGAGGGGGTGCATTTCTTTATACATGGAATGCACCTCTCGACCAAATTATTGAGGCCCTCTGCAGTTTGGCGAGGGGTTCATTACTCTACACATGGAATGCATTACTCAGCCAAACTATTGATGCCCTTAGTAATTTGGTCGAAGAGTGCATTCCCAAAATAATACGAAAAAAAGTGGTCCTACGCATGCATTAACTTTTAAGTATTTTTAATCATTCTCAAGTAGAATGTACTGAGCGACATTGCACAACACATCAGTTCTATATCTAGATATATATACATATATATACATATATATATATATATAAATATATACGCACACACATATATATATGTTTATATAATTATATACACACATATATACAAAGCATACACACTTGCACACTTTTACACATATGAATTGATCAAACCCTAATTTCCAAATAAAAGTATTAAATAACTACAAAATATATAATGACCAAAATGTCTCTCACAAATCAAAAAATATTGTCCCCTCTATCTGAAAAGACCAAAATATCCTAAATAATTTTTAAAATGTTACTTCCATGGCGGAATTTTACAAGTTCAAAAATCATTCAATTCAATACCAAATCAAGCAATTTTCATAAGGTTTTGTAAGATCCCAACTCCAATTCAAATATTAATTCACACAAATTCCATGTAAAATCACATTTTTCATAAACTCAAAACTATAACAATTAAGGCTTTTGTCATACAATCCATTTCACAAAAAAAATCAATTACAAATAAACACAATTCAACCTAAAATTCACATGCTTCTGCGAACAAATCCACGAAAACATAAAAAATTAAACAAAATTACATAAAGATATAAGCATCTACCTCTCTTCCAAGCTTGAATCTCCACAAATCACCACTTGATTCAACTCTCACTTGCTTTAGGCCTCCTAGGATGGTTGGTCACTTTTCCTTCATTGTTCTCCTTGATTTTCTTTCTTTTTCTTATACTTTCTTTCTCTTTCTCTCACTTTCCCTTTCTAGGACCTTCTCTCCTCTTCTTGAATGGTGATGGTCGGCCAAAACCCCTTTAAAAATAAAAATAAAAGCTTCTAAAAAGGTTTGGTAACAAAGCTAGGTCAAAAATAAAGTCAAAGTCAAAGTTCAAAAGTCAACATTTTGACCAAGAGTAAAATGAGAAGAAAAATAAGCATTCAACCCCCAACTAAACTCTTTAGACCCTTGACAAGTGACTTGGAAACTCTTAAGTGGCTCACTGCGATGAAAGTGATTACATGGCAATCAAACTTTAACTGAGGTCGAAAGTTGATAGTTCCGAAAAAATATAGGTGCTACAACTCTTTCCTCCTAAAAACAATTTTCATCCCCGAAATTAAATTTAAGAAGTTACAGTAAAAACTCGATCAAAATAGAAACAACACTTTGTTAACAAAAGAAACTTTGTCAACATCAATTAACAAATAGAGCAGCAAATAAACAAAATAATTATTTAGCCGCTACCAGTACCTTAAACGGAAAACATCTATAACGACGATAACTAATCCTTCTTTGCTAGCGTAAACGCCTGACCTCGTGTAGGCTACTGCCTTTCCTCGATGTTCGAATAGTTTTCTTCATGTGACTAGGCGTGCCATACCCAAAGTACACTCTAGGCCTTCCCAGCATTCTCCAGTATAATTCCTACAACACTTTTGATACTAAGGGATATTGGGTTGGTTGTCAGCTCCTTTGAACTTCTTATTGTCATTGTCATTATGGTTGTCGTTACGGTTATTATTGCTCCCTTTATCTCCTTTAAACTTACTCTTGTACTAATTTCCTTCTCTCCAAATCTCCTTTTGAGCAAATGAGCTTTCCCTTTCAGTCGTGGTCACTTCATATGTGGGATCTTTAGAGATTAGCTGAACTTGCTGCAAGATATCATCATAAATGGGTAGCCGCAGCACTGCAATAGCGTTGTAGAGTTCCAGTTGTAGTCATTTCTCAAAGCGACTTGCCTTGTGCTCCTCCGTATTTACTAAGTGTGGTACGTAACAGGAAAGCTTGTCAAATTTTCGCTCATATTGCACAAGAGAAAGATTCCTTTGCTTGAGACTTAAGAATTCAGCTTCTTTCCCATCTCATTTTACAATCAGGAAGTACTTCCCCAAGAATAAATCCTTGAATAGGGTCAAAACCATCAGATTTTCTATAGTATGGTAAGCTCGCTTAACCATGTCCTACCAATGGCTTACCACATCCTTAAGCATATAGGATGCATAAGTGACCTTCTGAGCTTCTGTGTAATCCATTAACGTGAAAACCTTCTCTAACCTTAAATCCATTTTTCTGCTGCCAAAAAATTCGTTGAACCCTCAAATTTCATAGGAATGAATCATCTGAACTGTTCCACCACTCCTTTAACACCCCTTGAAGCCCAGGTTTCCGAGTAAAGAGTAGTTACCACTAATTTTTTTTTCAAATATAAATTCAAATTATATTGAAAACGATTTTGGACAATGCCAAAACTAATTTTAAAAGCTTTTCTTTACCCTTCGGGATCGTTTCCTTTAAAAACAAACCAAATAAAAATATATTGAATAAAGTATTTCAAAAATACTCACACTCACACCATAATAGAAAAGTATTTTAATATACATAGTACCATTGCCCAAAAATTATGAAATGCAAAAAATATGTACTATACTGTGCGCTCTAGTCCTTCACCTCGACCAATTTCTATTGTCCAATTTTGAATTTACCTACCACACGTGAACAAATTAAGGTGAATAATAAACACTTAGTAGGCATTCAGAATGCACATGACAATATGGTGTTATATATGCAAAATCTTCATTTTTCCCATTATATTTTATAAACCAATTAGCTGAGCTTTTCAGTATTTCGTGGGACCCATATGCACATTTATGGTCAGTGGGTCTATCCCACATCCTCACGGAACCTACATGCATGTTTGTGGTCAGCAGTTGAATCACATTTCAGAAAATACCCATCTTGGTTGGTGATCCAAGAGCTATTAAGCTAGAGTTTAAAATTGGCACTCTCCGGTGCACCCACTTTAAGACGTAATCCCTCAGGGAAAAATCCATCTTATTATGTAAAAATATCAAAACTCAACATATTTTGATGCAGATGTATGCACATGCTTTAATGCACAATCACAACCAAACAGAGCGTAACCACGCAAAGTTACCAAACTATCCTTCCTAGTAGCGATAATTACTCAAACACCCTTTAAACCAATATAATTACTGAAATGCCCTAACCTTTTCGATGATTATCAAAATACCCCTTAGGCATACGATAATTATCAAAATACCCCTAAAAGAAAATGACAATTTATCAAACTACCCTTATTTAATAAATAACTAAACAATAATTTTCCAACCCTAAATATATAAATTCACAAATACCTATACATATATAAATACATAAACATTATTTATATATATATGTATATATCCACACACATTTATATGAATACAAATATATACACACATACACACCTTTATATATATACACAAACACATATATAAATATATTATCATACATTCATTTACAAATATATACATATAAATATAATGCATACACACATTCACACATAAACACAAACATATATATATATATATATATAAACATATAGAGAGGCTAGCAAACGCGATATCGTGTTCGTTATAGAACGCGTAAGTGATGGGGCCATTATCCCCGTTAATTTTTCTTTTCTTTTTTTTCATTTTCTACTTTCTACCCCTTTCCTTTTCTTCCCTTCTTCTATCCTGTGCAAAGCCAACCCCATCTCTTCTCTTTCTTCTTTCTTTCTCCCTCTTTCTTTCTTCTCCAATTAGTCACCCTCCTCTTCCACCAAAAAACTCCAAGATAACTACAACTTAGTACTTCTCCTTCTTCAACTGCCCTAAAAAGATTGAAAGTGCTGACAAAGTCTTTGCCTTTTTTGATACCTTCTACAACCTCGTCACCGACATATACGAATGGGGTTGGGGCCAATCCTTCCACTTTTTACCCCCTATTCCTGGAAGATTTCACCGCGATGCAACTTGAATCCATGAGGAGATGGTCGCCGACCTTCGGTTCTAAGCCCGGTGACCAATTTGGTGTGGTGTTGGTAGCCTATGCGGTTCGTCGCTGTACAGGGTACATGTGGAGACCATACAGGGGTGGAGAAAGGCGACGCTTTGCCTAGGTTGAGGAGCTACGTCAATGTTGCAGACTGCGAGAAAAGTAGGATTCGAGGTGGTGAAAGAGAAAGACTTGTGTAAACCTTCGGTGAAGCCATGGTGGTTGAGGTTAAAGATGGGGAAGGTTGCATACTGGAGGAACCACATGTTGGTGATGGTGCTAGCTTGGTTTGGAATTGCTCTCAAGGTTTTGTGACGTGCATGAAATGCTGTGCAAGATTACTGTGCATTTGACTAATGGTGGATAGTCTGGAATTTTCAGTCCCATGCCTATGATCTTTTGTAGATTTGGTTCGTTAATTATATAGAGGATTTTTTTTCTGTTCTATTTATGGTACTATATGTTTTGGGTTTTTATTTTTGGTTAATATCACAAGCATCCTTTCAGGTTTAGGGTAATTACATACTCACACCATTATTTTAGTTTCTATTTAAAAAACTTACCATCCATTAGATTAGTTCCATTAATTTTAACAGATATGGGGTAAAAATATCTTTTTAACGCAAATTTTTTTTTTTTATAATTTTATTCTTAAACTATATTATTTATTAGTTAAACAATTTAATATTTATTTTTTTATATTATTTTGCATTTTCTCTTTCCTTTTCTTTCTCTCGCTCTTTCTTTCCCCCTGACCTGCAACTCGCTCCGCACCACCCCTCTTTGGCAACCCTTCCTAGGTTTCTAGAAAGAAAGACCCATATTCTCCCCCGCAAATATGGAGTCTGAGTAGTATGGTAGAGAGAAAGGAGAAGAAGAACGAAGGCAATTTGAGAGATGATTTATTGAAAATGAAGAATCTTGGACTCTGTTCTTCAACTAGGTTGAGGGATCTTAGACTGGAGATTTGGGATATGGGATAAAGAAATAATTGTGTGTGTTGCCACTAAAGGTTGGGCTAGGCTGAACTGCAACATTAAAATTGCAGCTGATTTTGAATTTTGGGGTTATGGATTTTAGAGCTATAGGTGTTAATGTTGTTGCTTTTCTATCAAAATTCAAGACATCGATCTCTCCATTTTGAGGGATCCATGTATTGAAGAATCTTTTCCGCCCTATTAGCAATTTAGGGTTCTTGAAATATTATTCTTTCTAATTTTTCTTTAAATTTTTATTATTTTTCCATAAAAAACAATGGTTTACTGAGATATCTGTATTGTTTGATGATGTTTGGTATGAATACGTGGTGTAAAAAAAGTGAAGTAAAATAGAACGGTAGCCAAATTTTTTTTTTTTATAAATACATGAATAGAACGAATCCAAAAAAAGGGATTTTTTGATTGCATATGCAAATTGTGGGTCATGGGCAATTGCAGGTCGCGGGAAGGATGAGAAATAGAGAGAAAAGAAAGACGAAGAAAGAGAAGGAAAAAAATGGAAAAAAGAAAGGAATAGAAAAGACGAAAGGAAAAAATATTAAATTACTAAATAATAAATTAGGGGTAAAATGGATATTTTTTTGGTTAACTAAGTCAATTATAAACGTTTTGGATGAGTTGTTACTATTTGGTAAATTTTTGCTAATTTTTTAAACTAATGGGTATGTATTTATGTTAAACCTTATGGGTTTCTAATGGATTCCCCCCCCCCCCTTTTCTTTGTTTTTTTTTTTTTTTAAAAGGTTATTTTCCATGGATTTTGTTGATAAAAGTTAAGGTTTTAAATTCATTAGAATAGTGTTGTAAGCTAGCATAGCTTAAGACAATGTTGTAAACTTTGAACAGGTTTTTAAGGAATAGAGTAAATGATTCGAGGTGTGGCTCAGTTGCCATTGAGCTTTAAGTTAACGATTAAAGAAAGCAAGAGGAAGATGATGAACTGGAGAAGAAAGCAAGAAGGAAAAAAGAAAGAAAAAAGAGAAGAGATAGGGTCGACTTTACACAGGATGGGAGAAGGGAAGAAAAAGAAAGAGGTAAGGAAAAAAAAAAAAGGAAGAAGAAGAAAAAAAGTTAACAGGGATAACCCATCATTTACGCGTTCTATAACGAACATGATATCGAGTTCTCTAGCCTATATATATATATATATATTTATACATATAAATATACATGCACAACATATATGTATATAAATACCTACTCAAACATATATATATATATATATATATATATATTTATATAAATACATACACACACATTTATAAATCTATATGTAAATATACAATGCATGCACCTTACATATAAATAAATATATATAAATTAAAATAATTAAAAAATATGATATGACCAAAATACCCTTCATAATTTCAAAAATACAAAATATATCCCTTTATAGGAAAAGACCAAAATACCCTTAACAATTCTCAAAATACCAAATGTGTACTTTATATGTGAAAAGACTAAAATGCCCTTCACTAACCTAAAAATTTCAAATATGTCCCAATCATGGCTGGCCCCTTTATGTACTAAAACTCAACCAATTTCTCATCAAATTAAGTAATTTCCTTGGGGTTTTGCAAAATTTCCAATTTAATTACACCATACATGCATTAATTCACATAAAACCAATATAAAATCACATTTTTCACAAACTTAAAAACCCTAGAAAATTGGAATTTTTGCTACACAATCCAACAACATCAAATTAACCACAACTAATCTCAAATCCAACTAGAATTCATATATTTCTAGCAATTAATCAATTGAAAAACCATAAAATCACAAGATTACACAAGGGTAGGAACACCTACCTCTCTTTCAAGTTTGCTAACTACTCGATCACCACTTGAAAATACTAAAACACCGTTGCTTTGAAGTCCTATTGATGGTCGATTCAAAACCCACTAATTTCTTTTAAATTTTCTTTAATTTTTCCTGAGTTTGTCTTTCTTTCTTTCTCTTTCTCCCTCTAGACAACAATGGAACATGAAGAAGATAAAGGGGATTGGCCCAGGTTAAAAAGAAAAGAATAAAATAAAAAAATAATGTAAAAAAATAAAAATCTAAAAACAAAGTCAAAGTCAAAGTCAAATTTTGACCAATGATAGAATGAGAAGAAAAATACTCTCTCGACCCCTAACTGGACATTTTAGGCCCTTGCCAAGTGCCCAAGGAACTCTCAAGCAGCTAGTTACGAAATAAGTGGTGATATGGAGATCAAAGTTTAACTGTAAGTGGAAGTTAACAGTTTAAAAAAAACATGGTTATTACAACTCTCTACCTCTAAAAAGAAATTTTATCTCTGAAATTAAATTTAAGGAGTTAGAGAACTTACTCGAATAAAGTTGGGTACTTGGCTCTCATCTTGTCCTTTCGCTTCCACGTTGCTTCCTCCACCTCATGATTCTTCCAAAGGACTTTCACCAACGAAATCACCTTGTTCTGATTTAAGATTCTCAATGACTTATCCTCCTACGTTAGGTTCTCGAAGACCTCGAATGGTTCATACTCGATGATGTGAGAAGGATCATGGACGTACTTCCTCAGCATTGATACATGAAACACGCCGAACAGTTTAGGAGGTAGAGCTAACCAATATGCCAGAACCCCAATTGTCTCTAGTATTTCAAAAGGACCGATGAAATGAGGAATCAACTTACCATTTTTTCCGAACCTCAACACACCCTTCAGTGATGCCACTTTAAAAAATACCTTCTCCTCGACTTCATCGATCCCAATAAAATATGATTTCATTGAACATGTTGATAGTAACCTGCATGGGGAAGAACTCTATGAAGTAGTTGTGAAAGATGTGAAGGATACACTACATAGGCTATATGAGTTCTATAGTAATTCAAATTCCAACTCTCAAGACAATGTCAATCTTCAAGTTCAACCAACTCCTAGTGCCCATGATAATGTTGAAAAATAAAAAGGTGTTATATGGTATTATAGAATAAGGAAAGTATCAAGTGGCTCTAATAGCAAATGTGAGATTGATAGGTATTTATTATAGCCAGGCGAGGATATATACGATCCTCAATTTAATGTGTTGGAATGATGGAGGTTGAATTCCACTAAATACTAGATTTTGTCTTGGATTGTTAGGTATATTTTTGCTATTCCATTATCTAATGTTGCTTCGAAGTTGGTTTTTAGAACTGGAGGGTAAATTATGGATCTATATAGAAGCTCTGTAACTCCAAAAATAGTGAAAACAGTAATATATTCCCAAAATTGGATTATACCAATCCCTCTTTTATTGTATATTCGTGTATGATGAGTGCTTCGATTTATGCCAAGAGGTTTAAAATGGTAATTTTCCTTGCATTTGTTATTTGGTTTACACTTTTTTACATCAAATATTCATATTGTATATATTTTTTTTATATTTTATTTTAATATTTAATATTTTTTTTATTTTTTCCTTTTATTTAGTTGGTTTAGGTACAAGTGAATCTTCCAATACCTTGGATTGAAATTCTATATATTGGTACTTGAATGAGCAAATTGAACAAGGTAATAAAGCTCTTTTATGCTTTAATGTGATTCTTTGCATATTGACTTTAGCTTTTCAGCAATAGTTTTGGTTTGCTTTTGATTTGTATTTTGTTATGTCATACAAACTTTCTACTTAAAATAGGTTTGCAAGAGCAAAAACGATTTGTGCAAACTCATTTAAATTCTTCAGATATTATTAGTGTAAGCTTTCTTTTGTTCTTGCATGCTACAATTTGAGATGTCTATACATTAGAATATTAGATGATGAGGAGAGTAATAAATAATTTAACCACTAAAATCTACAAATCATCGTACGTAATAGGAACTTAGAATATCATTAGCTTGTTTTTGTACATTTTCACCAAAAAAAAAATTATTTTCTACATAAGTTTTTGTGTGGTTTGCATATTAATGGTTGGTAAAATTATATTTAGTACACCACCTTATAACTTTGGTTTGATAAGGTAGACACATTTTGAAGTTGTAAACAATGAAACATGACAAATGTAACTTGTGTCAATCATGCAAATAGACTCACTTGAAGTGTTGGAATAATAGTTTGATTTTGTTGTCACTATCCTTTTTAATTATAGAATTCCTATGCATGTGATGTACAAAGTGACAAAGAGATGGAACAACTAATTCAGGATGTTAAGAAGTATACTCTTGCCAGCCATTTGCAATAGAATTTGAATGAAAGTGCAATAGTAGTGCTTAGATTGCCCTTGGTAAAATTTGGGGAAAATTTTTGTTTGTGATAGACTTGAAAATCATATATATAACTTATTTTTCTTTTTTTATTTATTTATGTGTGTCGTGTATTCTATTTTATTATTTGATATTTAGAATTTGTTTAATTTTATTTGTATTTGACTATTCGTATCTTTTTAAGTTTTTTCTTTATGAATTTATTTTTTTTAAGTTATATATTATTTAGTTTAAAGAGTTAGAATTTTTTTTTTTGGGTAAAAAAGGGGTTTCGATGTGGATATCATCAGTCCAAAATTCTGTTAGTGAATATGGTTGTTAGTGGATCCAAGATTCTATTAGTAGATAAAACATTCTTGTTGGACTAATTATGTTAGTGAATATGACCTTATTACTACTTCAGTTTTGCAACCCAGTAGGAGTTTAGAGCAGCTAGCCCATATCCATAATAGATCTCCTTCCACCTTCACTTGACAAGATTAAGTACAATTGAGGTAATAGCGTGACTTACCAAGACTCAAATTACAACTCTTATAAGCGAGTGTGATGGAATGACCGGTATTTAAGAAAATTAGAAATTAAAACTTCTTAGATGCTTAGATCCTAGATGGATTGAATTTAATTGGTTCAAAAAGCCTAAACTAAGGCCCAAAATTGAATTAGTCCAAAACCAAAGAGTTTGGATTTAGAGAAATAGTTCAAATTTGGACCCAAAACTCAATAGGGCCTAAAACTTAAAAACTGACCGCCCAGCAGTTTGTCAGTTGTTTTGATTTTTTTTTTAATTGAAAAAGTAGTTTCAGTTAAAAAAAACCAACCGACGGATCATTTATTTTAGTGGAAAAACCAAAATTGAAAAAAAAAACCGACCATGAATACCCCTAGGCACTAGGGAATAGCCATAGGGTCATTGATGTAACAAGCCCATACTCTTAATTAGAAGTTGGTACTAATAAGAGTGGATTCATGATATATATATATATTTTATTGCTTTCTTATTATTTATAAGAAAGAAAATGGCATTGCAGTTGAACTAGTCAAGATTACCTTAGTATTCTTATTTATAAGGACCACATTCTAGTGATAAAGAACAAGATTACCTTAAATTGAGACAAATTTATCTTTAATAATGAATATTTTTACATAAGCAAAAATTAAAGGGGACTTTGTTTTTGGTACATAAAATCAATAGCGACTAAGTTGGAAGAAACTATCCAATTATTTCTAATTTATTTCCACTAATCTTAAAATTTTACTAAATAAATTAGTTACTCCTTTTTTCGTCAACATTTGTCACTATAAGATGGATTACAGAGAATGTAATTAATACTATTTTAGAGGTATTTTGGACTTTCTAAATAAAAAAAAGGAAATAGTAATTGGTTTACCCTTTATAGATTTGAGAGTGAACAAGTACCAAGTTGGGCTTCAACTCGTATTAATCTGGGGTTTATTTATACTATAATCGGACCTAACATGTATTAATTAAAAGAAACTCATATTTTTATAAAATTAAAATTTTAACTCGAAATTACTTTTATAGCTTTCAAATGCATTAAATTAATAATTAAATTCTTTAGCCCGGTCAAACCACTCATACCGCCACAAATACTAATACAGGGACCTATCATCTCTTATCTTTTTTTCTTGGCTGATCCACCTTCATTTTCCCCATCACCATCGCCATCTCCATCACCGTCTTACTCTCCTCCTCTTCTTCCTTTTCTTCTTATTCTTTGTCGACATCGTCGTCTCCATCGAAATATAATTTAATTTAGCCAAAATAATATATATTTTTGATCAATTAATTCACCTAGAAAATTATGAAAAAATATGTAAAATAAAGATTATTTTCTTAGCTTTCCAATGATATATCATATTCATCAATCCAAGCTCGGAAAGGTCTTTAAATTTAGTTTTTTCTAATAATGTGCACAAGTACAAAGGGCTGGTAGCACAATTAGAAGACACCATAGGGCCGCCGATGGGCCACCGACAGCAACTACCAACTGTCGATGGCCACCACCGCCCCATCGGTGGCCCACTAACATCCCTATGGTAGCCACGAAAGGCCTTATGGTGGACTTTGCATGTCATTCTATTTCACATGTTTTTTTGGAAGTCTAAATCAATGCAGAAAAATATAAAAATATATATTTGTAATTTAAATATTATCCTTTTAGCTTTCTAACCATATATCATATAGATAAATCCAATTCAGACAAGGTCTTCAAATTTAGATTCTTCCAATTATGCGCAAACTAGTTAATTGCACATGTCAGTCTAATTTGTACATTTTTTTGAAGTTTTATGTCAACTATTAAAATTATAAAAAAATATATTTAAATTAAATATTATTCTCTCAACTTTCAACGATATATCATATGCATGAATCCGAGCTTAAAATGGTTTTCAAATTTAGTTTTTTCCAATAGCATGCACACGTGCAAGGGGCGAGTTGCATGTCGGTGACCACCATAAAGCAGTCCGTGGGCTAACAATAAGGGAAAATCAACCCATAAAATTATGAAAAAATATTTAAATTAAATCTTATCCTCTTATGTTTCCAACGATATATCATATATATGAATCTGAGTTCGAGAAGGTTTTCAAATTTAATTTTTTCCAACAACGTGTATAACTGTAAAGGTGGAAAGCACCATCGGTGACCACTATAGGACATTGGTGAGCCACAAACAGCAACAACCAACCATTAATGGGCACCACCACCCCATCGGTGGCTCACCAACGATCCTATGGTGGCCACCATGGGCCCTATTTTGGATTTCGTATGTTAGTCTAATTGATAATTTTTTTTGGATGCCTAAATCAATTCATAAAATTATGAAAAAGTATATAAACTAAAACTTATTCTCTTAGCTTTCCAACCATATCATATGCATGAATCCAAGTTAGAAAATGTGTTCAAATTTAATTTTTTCCAATAGCGCTCATAAGTGCAAATGGTGGACAGTACTATAGGTGGCCACCATAGGGTTGTCGATGGGCCACCAACGGGGAAACTCCATGCAAAAAATTATGAAAAAAAATATAAATTAAAAATTATTTTTAATTTTTCAATCATATATCATATGCATAAATCCAATGATATATCATATACATGGAGTCCCATCATAGGGCCTATCGTGCCCACCATAGACCCTATGGTGGCCATCACTAGGCCGCAGTGACCGCTATAGGGACATTGGAGGGTCATCGATGGTTACACCATTGACAATGTTGTGGTGTCAACCGAGGAGATATTGCTGCCCACCAGTAGATATTTTTGCGACTGTTGGAAAAATTTAAATTTAAAGACCTTTCCATACTTGGATTCATATATATATATATATATATATATATATATATGGTTGGAAAGTTAAGAGTATAAGCTTTAATTTACATATTTTTTCATAATTTTCTGAATAGATTTATATCTCCATAAAAATATATAAATCAGACTAACATGCGCACCAAACCTGTTTCCAAACTGTTGTAAGAAACTAAATTTGAAGACTTTTCCGAACTCGGATTCATGATATAATATATGATTTTTTTTTGTGAAGATGATATAATATATGGTTGGAAAGCTAAAAGGATATATTTTAATTTATATTTTCTTAATAATTTTTGGGTAGAGTTTTTCCCGTCAATCATACTTTTTTGCGCGCTGTTGGAAAAATCTAAATTTAAAGATCTTTCCGAACTCGGATTCATGCATATGATATATGTTTGAAAAGTTAAGAGGATATGGTTTAATTGAATATTTGCTTATAATTTTCTAGATTAATTTTTACCTCCAAAAAAATATGTGAACTAAACTAATATGAGAAGTCCACAGAGAAGGTGTTGCTACGACGACAAAGAAGAAGAAGAATAGGAGGAGGAGGGAGAGCAAGAAGGTGACGGCGACATTGACGGGGAAAATGAAGGTATATTAGTTGTTTGTATATTGCATTAATTGAAGAGAAGTATGTACGTACTTCTTTAATTTAATGTGGAAAGAGAGTAGTTTGGTAAAAGTATGAATTATAAATACAAAAAGTGGCTAAAATTTTAATTCTTACAAAAAGTGGCTAAAATAAATTAAGACACCCCGCTAGTTGCTATGACATCAAAAACCCCTTAATCTAGTGATGCATTTCAACAGATTCATTTTCCAACTTATTGAATGGAAAGCTTAATTTTATAAAAATTTTATTAAGTCCCAAACATTTAAGAGAACAGATGGATGAATATTTATTATCTGCTAGATACATATATATATATAGGGATGATATTATGAGCGATGTCGCTCATAATACCCTGCACGACAACGGCGTTTTTTTAATGTCAGTTAAAAGTTTGGGCTCGGCCCAATTTTTTTTTTCGTGTTCATTTCTTTTTTACGTTTTCTTTCCTTCTTCTTCCCTTCGTGCACTAACCACAATCAGAGAAAGCTAGGGCATCATTAAACAAGCTTCTTCTTTTTTACGCATTCTGTTTTTTTCTAACCCTTTATTTTAGGCATTTTTTTTTTCGAAGTATTCTTCTTCATTCGCAATTTTGCAGTCGAAATTCATAGCCCATTGGTTCAAATTACACGTAGCTAAACTTCATTTCTTGCCCTTGCTGAGGCACCAAACATCCACACACAAAAAAAATCAAAAAAAGAATTAAACTTTTAATAAGCAATGCTAATTATGGAGTTTGTTGCACATCGCTGGGTGTGAAAAATATACAGAGCTTGCAAAGAATGTTGCAGAGAATGTGAGAGCCTCGACGTCGATGATGAAGGCAAGCAAAATAAAGTGCACGTCCGTAGCCTTAAGTTTTAATCGGCCACCATGGCTGAGCTGACCAATGAGAAAAGTAAAAGCATATGAAGAAGTTAAAATAGATGAAGATGTCGGATTTGGACCCACTGTGCCCTAGCTTTCTCTTATTGTGGTTAGTGCATGAAGGAAAGAAAAAGAAAGGAAATGCCAACAAAAAAATAAACACAAAAAAGAAAAATTGGGCCGAGCCCAAACTTTTAACTGGAGTTAAAAACGTCATTGTCGCGCAGGGTATTATGAGCAATATTACTTATAATATCATCCCTATATATATATATATATATATATATCCTCCTAATCTTATTTTCATTTTCATTTTTCTTAGAGACCATTCCTTTATTTTTGTCGAAAGGAAAATCAAGGCCATTTCATTGGGAGGAATAAGTGTAACAAGGCATTCAAAGTACATAGCAATTGGAAATGTTGGTCAGCCTTTTCTTTTTTTTTCTTTGCTAAATAATGTGGTTTTGTTTTAGGATCTATTACCAATTTGTTAATTGTTTCTTGAGCTTTATTTATAATAATTTCTTGAATCAATTATAGGTCCTCAGATTTTTGTTTCATGTTTGTTCCTATTTACAATTATCGGATAAAAATCAAATGTACGTAGTGACTGAGTGGGTTTAGATTCACCAAATTAGAAACTCAATGCGCTCAAATATTTGCTTCAAATCTCCAAAACAGCTGCATCAGAAAATTTAAACAATAATTACCGCAAAATTTAATTTTCCACTACACCAAAAATGATTTTACAGAAAACCCAACATAGAAATCTAAAAAAGCAAATCAAAAATGGGTTTTAAAGAGGAAAAAATTAGACTAGGAGTCATGCTCAAATTCCTCAGACGGCTCCAGCTCTTCCTCTGTAATGGTCTCCAATGTCGGAGAATTGGAAGACTTAATGTGGGATATCAAAAGGGCAGGAGCAACCTCCATCCAAGCATCCAAAGATCTGATCTCCTTTGCCATTTTACACAACTTTGCTTGCTCAGACAGCAATAGCGATCGACAGTGACAAAGATGATCTGATTTTTCTGATGAGGGAAAGATGAGAATATATGAGAGTTTTCCTTTTTTTGTGTGCGTCTTTTGATTTGGAATTACAGAGCACAGAGCAGAGAAGAAGAGCAAGTGGGCTGTGAAGAAAAGATTAGGTGGAGATGGGAATTTATAAGAGAAATACAAGGCTAAAAAAATGCAGCAAATTAAAAATTAAAGAAATGGGTGAAGCAAGGTAAGCCAGAAGTCGGAAACAAATTGAAGCACGTCATAAACCCACTGAACTCGAAAGAGATAGGAAAGAGACATGTGAGGAGCATGCAAAATGTGCATTACTTTTGTCAAGTTGTTTATACGCTTTGGGTTTGGTCGAATATACACAGGTTGTAGATCTGGTTTCTATCCCAACTTGCATCATTTTTTATTTTTATTTTTTTGTTATACAATATATAATATATCAATACTTGCAATGATGAAGAATAAAAAAAAATTATCTAATATAATGAATTCGGTTTACCTATCTATATTTTAACACTTTAATTAATTTATTTTTTATTTAAATAAGGGGTTAATTTTAATTGAGAGAAAAAAATGAAATAAATCATCTAAGTTTGTAATATAATAGTCATGATATGACATACTATTAGTAAATAGTATTATGATTAAACAACAGGTGGTTATTTAACATTAGAATAAGAAACATGTTGATAGTGTGATTATCAAAATTGGTCTATTTTTAAACATAATTTGTCATAAGTTTCTAAAAGGGTTGGAGAGCATATTGGTTCCCACCTTAAATTGATAAATAAATTTAATCAAAAGCTGTTTTTAAGTATTTCAAATCCTAGTGTGTGGATGAGGAGTTTCTACCAACTTTTTCAAGCTTTAATTTGCTAGATTCTTCAGCATGAAGAGATTAATTATACAAATATAGTATTATATATATGAGGCCATGAATCGCAGAAAGACACCGGCACCTAGACATGAAATGTAAGTATTAAGCAAAAAATTTATTATTATTATTATTATTATTGAGGCAATTTGGATCATCAAGGTTCACTGGAGGGTACGTTTCTGGGTTGACAACTGGCTGAGGATACCTATTATTAAATTACTTCATAACTCTGAAGACTTATGTGATCTAGGTATTTTGGTTGGTGACTTGGCCGATTTTGATGGAGTGTGAAACCTCCCGATGAGTTTCAGTTCGGCATTTCCCCAGTTGACTACGTGTATTGAGGATGTGGAGATTGTGATGGATAGGCCGGATGAGAGAGTTTGGGCTCATTCAGTCTCGAGTACCATTTCTTGTCGAGACATTTATATTCGACTATCTACGATGGCTTCACCACCGGTGTGGGTTAGACACATATGGAAAACTTTCATTCCTCCGGCCCACTCGGTCTTCGCTTGGCGTCTTCTCGTAGGTCGTATTCCTACCGATAACGTATTGATTAGGAAGGGCTTCTTCATGGCCTCTAAATGTAGAATTTATGGTAAAGACTCAAAACTATTTCTCATCTTTTTTTTACTTGCCCTAAGCTGCTGCCATTTGGGAATGCTTAATGGTTACTTTCAAGATCAGTTTCGATGCATCAGATTCGGTGGTTTCTATGTTTGAGAAGGCTAGGCTTCCTCAAGCACTCAGGTCTTCAATTTATGGACTACGGCTATTGTGAGTGCACTCTCTGCTATCTGGTTTGTTCGGAATCAAGGGCATTTTGGTAATATTTATATTCCCTTAGAGCGCTCTTTGGCTTTCATTTAGGTTTCGACTAGGGAAACAAATACTATCCAAAAGGGTACGATGTACAACTCGGTTGGTGATCTTCTAGTCTTCAAGAGTTTAGGGGTGGCAGGTGCTGCGCCTTGGGCTCCTCAAATTATTCCGGTGGTTTAGTCTCCCTTGCCGATGGGCTGGTTGAAGGTTAATACCGACGATCTGCTGATGGCTGTCTGAACCTGGGTGGATGCAGTGGGTATTTCATCACTAGTAGGGGTTTTATTAAAGGTAGTTATGCAATACCTCTGGACTCGTGCTATGCCTTTGAGAGTGAGCTATTAGGCGCCATTATTGCCATTTAATGTGCTAGAGATTTCAGGTCGGATCATCTATGGCTGGAGTGCGACTCCACTTACATTGCCAACTTGCTCATTCATTGAGAGGATGTAGTCCCGTGGGCCTACAAATCAAGATGGGTGAACTGCCTTCGTTATGTTTTCAGCATTCAGTTTTGGGTTTCACACATTTTCAAGGAAAGAAATACTGTTGCGGATGCTCTATCGAAGATTGCTGTTTTGTTCTGGAGTGCAGTGGTGGTGAGGTCTTCCAGATTCTTATACTTCTATGCATTATAGGAATGTCAATGGGTTTGAAAACTATATGTTTAGAAAGTAACTTGTTTGTACCTTTGTTATCCCGGCACTCTTTTTCCTCAATTTAGATTTTCCTTATTCGGGGTTTTTTCTCTTCTCAGGTTTTAGTGAGGCCGGCGACAGTTGTTGTTCCTCTTTCGATTCTTACTTTTGTTGTCATCTACTTTTGTGTCGATTTATTTTAGGTTTTCATACCTGTTGTAACTGATGCACATTTTTTTTAATTTAATAAATTTTATTGCTTATTCAGTATGAGTTTGGAGAGGTACTAACGTAGTTGGAGAGGTGCTAACCTAGTTGGGATGCCTCCGCCTGGGGTAAGAGGGGTTCCTCTCTACCTATCTATCAGATAAGTAACATCTTCTAATTATTATTATTATTATTATTATTATTATTATTATTATTATTATTATTATTATCACTGTCACTATTATTATTACTATTATATGAGGCCAAGTAGCATTCCGATTATCATCTATTGCTGTTGAATCTTTCTAAATGTAACACTCCCTTACCCAAGCCTAGGTTCCCGAATAAAGTGTGATTACCATATTTTTATTTATTTTTTCTTTTTAAATTTGATTTAATTAAAATCTTTTGAACAAAGCCACAATAAAATCAGAAACTTTCCTCTACTATTTGACACCGTTTTTCAAACCATACCAAAAATAGTAATATTTTAAAATAAAATAAAATTTACACACTCACACCGCAAAGGAAAATATAGTATTTAAAAATACATAATATCTTTGCCCTCAAAATATCAAATCAAAAGCGGAAGAATATAGTACTTTGCTTCGCTCTCCAATTCACACCCCGCCAATCTTTACTATTTGGCTTTGGACTTACTTGTCACACAATGTGAGTGAAAAACACCGGAGTATGTAAAAAATGCCATGTCATGAAGTGTAACCATATGTATTTATTTAAAAGCTAATGTCATGTTGTTGAAAATATCATCATATATGGAAAACCACGGGTGGTCAAGAATTCATGTGAGCGACTAAAATAGGATTTGAACCATGCACCTCGTTTTGCAATCTAATTTTTGAAAACATAAACCCACAGGGAAAATCTTTCATTTCACATAAAACAATAAACCACTAGAATTGCTCTATATAAATGAATGTTCATGCCACAATACATAATAAAACCATAATTACCAACCGTCCTATTCCAACAGCCATAATTACCGCAATGCCCCTGCTCAATCAACGACTGCAATTTGGTCAACCATACTGATGTAATTACCGATATGACATTGGCCATGTTGGGAATTACTAAGATACCCCTCAAGTAAATAGAAAATTACCAAAATACCCCTCAATAGGCATATGGTTAACCACCATTCTATCCTCGGTAAAACAACAGAATTAATAAATTCCATCAACATACGCATTTACAACACAATTATAAGCACATATACATATATAGAAATATACACACATAAATACACATTCACGTACACATATCCATATACATAAACACATATATACACACCCATATATGTATATACATTTTATATATAAATATATATGCACATAAATATAATCCACCTGAATATCTTCACCAGATATCACGTGTCCTAGAAAAGTAATACTTCCAAGCCAAAACTCGCACTTCTTGAACTTGGAGTACAACTGCTTCTCGCGCAAACGCTGTAGTACGAACTTTAAATGCTCTTCGTGCTTCACTACCGACTTGGAATAAATAAGGATGTCGTCGATAAACACCACCACAAACTTATCTAAGTACTCATGAAAAACATGATCCATCAGATCCATAAACACTGCCGGTGCATTCATTAGTCCAAATAGCATTACAACGAACTCATAATGACCATACCTTATGCGAAATGCACTCTTCGACCTATCCTCCTCCTTGATCTTCAACCTGTCCTCCTCCTTGATCTTCAACTGATGGTAACCAGAACGAAGGTCAATCTTTGAAAAGATACTTGTGCCTTGCAAATGATCAAATAAATCGTCAATCCTGGCAACGGGTACTTATTCTTGACCGTCACCTTGTTGAGTTCTCTGTAGTTAATGCACAGACGCATTGAACCATCCTTCTTTTTCACGAATAAAATTGGAGCTCCCCACGGTGAAACACTAGGTTTAATAAAACCTTTGTCCAACAAATCCTGTAACGGCTTCTTCAATTCTTTCAACTCAACTGGTGCTATCCGATACGGTGCCTTAGAAATAAGCGTGGTCCCTGATACCAAGTCAATCGTGAATTCTACCTCTCAATCCGGTGGTAATGCAGGCAACTCCTCTGCAAAAATATTTAAAAAGTCACGAATGACTTTGACGTCTTACGGTTGAAGAGTATCCGCTTCCTTATTAACGACGCTAACAAGAAACATCTGACCCCCTTGACACAAACATTTAAGAGTTTGCATCGCCTTTAGCAACTTAGGCCACGGCCTAAACTTCGAACCTACAAACTCAAACCTATGACCATCTACAAGGCTAAACCGAACTTTCTTCTCCTTGCAATCAATGCAAGCCCCACACTTAGATAGCCAGTCCATACTGAAGATCATATCAAAATCCGACAATTCCAATATAATTAAATCGACATGCAGTGTCTCGTTACCGAGGCACACAACACAGTCACCAAGCAAAGAAAAAGGAAACATACTTACACCCGAAGATGTAGCAATAGACAAACCACAATCAAGACTAACATGTTTTCTACCCAATTTAGCAGTAAAATTACTAGACACAAACGAGTGCGTAGCTCCCGAATCAAATAGTGCAAAAACATTTAAACCATTTAAGGTAATGGTACCTGCAACCACTGTGGTGTCGTCTTTCTCTACTTCCTCTTTGGTCAATGCAAACACACGACCTTACGTAGGCTGCTGCATCTTTACTGCGTCAGGACAATTCCTCCTTATGTGGCCAGGCTTGCCACAACTGTAGCATGTAGCAGTCTTTCCCGAGCATTCTCCAAAATGCTGCTTTCCTCACTAACCACACTGTAGAACACCAAGTCAATTTTCACCCGTCTTAAACCTCTTATTGCTGTTATCACTGTGATTATTGCTTGACCATGGCTTCCCATCAAACTTCCACTTCTATGGAAAACCTCTTTTCCACTACTCCTTCGCAAGAGTAGAACTTGATCCTGTTACCTTTCCTATCTCCAAAATAGGGTCCTTTGCAATCAACTGCACCCGTTGCAGCAACTCAGAGTAGGAAGGAAACTAAAACATAGTGACAGCATTATAGAGCTCAAGTCGTAGCCCCTTTTCAAAACGTCGAGCCTTACGCTCCTCAATATCTACCAGATATGGCGAATAGCGAGAAAGTTCGTCAAATTTCCTTTCATACGCCACCAGGGAAAGATTTTTCTGCTTCAACCTTATAAACTCCGCTTCCTTTTCCTCCCACTTCACTCGCGGAAAATACTTCTCCAAGAACAAGGTCTTGATCAAGGCCCACATCATCGGATGTTCGTCAGTATGGTATGCCCTCTTGATCATATCCTACCAATGATTGGCTCCCTCTTTCAGCATGAAGGAAGCACAGACCACCTTCTGGGTTTCTGAAACGTCGGTCAGCAAAAAGATCTTCTCCAACTCCCAAATCCAATTCTCAGCCACTAATGGATTCATCGATCCGTCAAACTCCGGGGGATGAAGATCTCGAAACTGCTTCACCACCGCATTAATCCCCGCAGGTTGCTGTTGTTGCTGAGGTTGTTGTTATTGAACATTCTGAGCCACTAGCCTTTCAATGGCCTCCACAAGACAGACTCATAGCATCCCTTGAACTACTCTTAGGCTCAAGGTGAACGTTCCTTGCCAAACGTGGCATCTGTATCCAACGAGAAAATAAATCTTAACCAAATTATTCGATAATAATTTGATAAGATACACAGCAAAACCACACTTCATTTTTACAATAAAGCGTTATACAACCAGCACATACAATATATACATTATAAAGTATATACATTATATATATATACCCATATATACATATACCACATATATAAAGTATAATACATATATACAAACAACAACGTTGCTAACACGCCGAAACCCTAGTCGCTAGCAGAAACATCCCATAGATCAAAGTCCTCCGGGTCGACCGACTCAGGCGAATAACTCTAAGGCACGTGGTCGTCAGAACCCATAGACTCCTCTTCCTCGGGGTCCTTAAAGTCCTCCGTAAGAACCGCCACTGCAACGGGTGGTCCTCCAAACCCCCGTGCCCGAATATACGCCCTCATGGCCTCAGTAGGATCCTCATCAAACTGGTCCAGATACCATAAGAACATCTCATGGAAATGCTAAGTCTGTAACTGCTGGAACCTCTCGGTAGGCATATAATAATGACCACCTCCCCGTATAGGTATCATAATAGCCTCCCCGCGTAAGAACATCGCAACCTCCTGTCTCTGTCCCTCTAACTCCTGACGAGCTGAGTCGTCCTCCAAACCAACATTACGGTATCCTCCACCAGATATGGACGGAATGCTACCTCTATGAGACCTCCTCCCAGTATACGATGCCGATGAAGACTCTCTCCTCGATGTTGTTGTACGTATCGCCACCGGCTCCACGACCGATGTGTCACGTCCTTCACGGATGGAATAAGAGGCACAACTAAACCACTGACTCATCTAAACAACATGGTAACGTAATGCAAAATAAATAAACATGCACTATTAAAACAAATCCAAAAGACAGTCTATCTTGGTGTACATGTGGTTATCGGAGCATTAACAAGTACATGTTCAAAAACCTAAGGCTCTGATACCACAACTGTAACACCGCTTTACCCAAGCCTAGATTCCCGAGTAAGGTGTGATTACCATTTTTTTTTCTTTTTAAATTTGATTTGATTAAAACCTTTTAAACAAAGCCACAATAAAATCAGAGACTTTCCTTTACTTTTTGAGACCGTTTTTCAAACCATACCAAAAACAGTAATACTTTAAAATAAAATAAAGTTTACACACTCACACAGCAAAGGAAAATATAGTATTTAAAAATACATAATATCTTTGCCCTCAAAATACCAAATCAAAAGCGGAAGAACATAGTACTTTGCTGAGCTCTCCAGTTCGCACCCCGCCAATCTCTACTGTTTGGCTTTGGACTTACTTGTCACATAGGACAGACAACTATGAGTGAAAAACACTCAGTATACAACCATATGCAAATGCAAATGCCATGTCATGAAGTGTAACACTGTACACCTAAAATCATCATTTTTTCCTATTTATTTAAAACTGAACAGTCCACTTTTATTCCTCGTTTCGTGCACAAAACACCACATCTCTGTGGTATACGGATGAACCACCGTTCCGGGCGACCCACCGCTACGTGTGCTCAGTGATTCATAGAGCGATTAAAATAGGGTTTGAATCATGCACCTCGTTATGCAATTCAATTTTTGAAAACACAAACCCATAGGGAAAAATCTTTCATTTCACATAAAATAATAAACCATTAGAATTGCTCTATGCAAATGAATGCTTATGCAACAATGCACAAGTAAAACCATAATTGCCAACCGTCCTATTCCAACAGCCGTAATTATCGAAATGCCCCTGCCCAATTAACGACTACAATTAACTCAACCATATTAATGTAATTACCGAAATACCATTGGCTATGTCAGGAATTACCAAGATACCTCTCAAGTAAATAGAAAATTACCAAAATACCCCTCAATAGGCAAATGGTTAATTACCATTTTACCATCGGTAAAACAACAGAATTAATAAATTCAATCAACATATGCATTTACAACACAATTATAAACACATATACGTATATAGAAATATACACACATAAATACACATTCACGTACACATATCCATATACATAAACACATATATACATACCCATATATGTATACACATTTTATATATACATATATATGCACACAAATATAATTTACATATATACATAATCACATATACATATACACATAAATGCATATATAACATAGGCACATATAAATACATACTCACATACACATATATGTACACAAACACATTTATACACACCCATATATGTATACACATATTTTATACACATATACATGCATACAAATATAATTTATGCATACACATACTTATGTATATATACCCCCATGTATAAACATACTCACAAATGCATAGTAATTGAATATTCCTATTAATACATAAATAATTATTTATATATATAAACCTGCACAAAATACACTAGTATATATTTAATTAACACTTATATAAAATATATGTATTTTGTAAAATATAATATATTTATAATTATACAAATACATGTAAAATAATTTGGAATTTAGATATATATTTAAATTACATTTATAGATATATATATATTTACATATATATTAAATAATTTGGAATTTAGAAAAGACCACAATATCCTTCCAATTTCAAATATTTTCAACTCTACCCCTACTATGAAAAATAACAAAAATGCCCCTAATAAATTCAAAAATTACATTTACGTCTCTACATGTCAAATGACCAAAATGCCCTTGACCTTTTTTAAAATTTTACATATATCCCTTACATATAAAATACCAAAATGCCCTTAAACAACTTCAAAAATCCCATTTGTGTCCCAACATGCAAATTTACCATTTGCACATAACTTCCTACACATGGCCGGTTCCAATACATGCCCAAATTCAATCCATTTCACATCAATTCAACTAATTAACAAAGGTTTATACACTAATCTACCATCAATTTCAATTAATTATGCAATTAACTATCAAAATCCCACTTTAAATCACATTTCCATCAAACTATAAATCCCATAATTTGGGGTTTCACCACATAGCATAATACACATGAAATTTAGCTCAATCTAGCATTAAATTATGGAATCCAAGCATGTATTCATCCAGTAAACAAATAAAACACATGAAATTTGCAAGGAATTAAAATAAAGATAACTACCTTAACTCCAAGCAAGAACACCTCTTCTCAAACTTTGAAAAGCCTTCAAACCAAACCAAAAACCTCTTGCAAACAGTCGACCACTAACCCCCAAATCCCCACTTGAAATTCCTTTGATTTTTGTAATTTTTTTTTCTAATTCTCTCTTTCTAGAATCCTCCCTCTCTAAAGCATGTGAAATGATAAAAGAGAAGAGAAAGTGTCAACCATGAGGTGAACAAATGCCAATTGGTTTCTTATTTTAATAATAAAATATAATAAAAAGTTAAAGTAAGGATATTTACATATATATATATAATATTAAATTATTACAATTGTGAAATAAGGAAGAGGAGTCGGTCACACAAGCCAATTTGTAATTGGCAACTTATTTTTAATAATAAAATAAAAAATAAAAAGTAAAGATATTTAAATATTTTAATATTTTAATAAATAGTGAAAGTCAAAGTGGTCAAACTTTGACCAAGGGTAAATTGGTAAGAAAAATTTCCTCAACTCCCCACAGGGTGCTCTCGCCTTGACAAAATACCCGGGGAATTTAAAAACTGCTCGTTTTGGTGAAAAAGGCAAAACTACTTTAAAACCGAAAATGCATTCGAAAATTGACAGTTTCGGAAAACTAACTTGGTTATTACACTAAACTTGATAATATAGGCCCGCACCCTTTTCGTTTTCAATCTATTAATAAGGATTTTAAATCTTTTATTTAGAGGTTTTAGGCTGAGGAGGTTTCAGGTAGTCATTTTCATCGGGTCGTTGCAAAATTAAAAAAGGTAAAGCAAGCTCTTCGTGGTTGGAACAGGGATGTTTTCAGTAATATTCATGCCAAAATAACTTTGGGTAAGGAGAAGCTTTTTTCAATGCAGACCATTATAGGAATCGAGGGGTTCACTGAGGAGATATTAGCTGAGGAGGCTACTGCATATGTTTTACTTGATGAGACTCTGCGTTTCAAAGAAACTATGCTTTGGGATCAGCGTCGTGTCAAATGGTTGAAGGAGGGTGACAGTAACTCCAGATTTTTCCATTCGCTCCTTCGAGTTCACAAAACTCAATGCCCGTTGTCTTCTTTATTAATACATAGGGTCAACGTTTTAGATAAGGTAACTATCAGAAATTATATCATAGATTATTATAGATCTTTGTTTACGGCTGATAAGACTTCGTGTATTGATTTTTCCAGTTTATATGATATCATTCCGAGTTTAGTGATGGTAGAGAACAACTTGCTCTTAACCAGATCGCTCGTTTCTGAGAAAGTGAAATAGACTATTTTCAACTGGGACCCAACTAATACACCCGTCCCTGATGGTTTTCCAGGCTCCTTCTTCCAAGCCTGTTGGGATTTTAATCATTCCGACATGATGGATGCGGTGCGATCCTTTTTTCTTTTAGGAGATATTTATTTGAGCCTCAATTCTAATTTCATGGTGCTTCTTTCGAAAGTACTAGGTGTAGATTCGGTGGACAAATTTCGTCCTATCATGTTGGAAAACTTCTTTTTCAAGGTGGTTTCAAAGATTATAGCTGATCGGCTTGTAGGGATCGCCTCTAAAATTATTTCTGAGAATCAATTTGGTTTCATTCGAGGCAGAAATGTGGAGGATTGTACTGTTGTTGCTTTCTATTATGTTAATCATCTCGACAATAAAATTTTTGAAGGTAATATGGTTTTGAAAATTGACATCCATAAAACTTTTGACTAGATGAGCTGGGACTTTATTTTGGCAGTCTTAGACAGGTTCGGCTTTTGCATTAAATTTTGCTCGTGGATAAAGTTGATTTTAAATTCAACAAATATTTTAGTTCTGATTAATGGAAACCTAGAAGGTTATTTTGGTTGCTCACGAGGGGTTCAGCAAGGTGACCCGCTCTCTCCTTTGTTATTTGGTATTGTCGAGGATTTCTTAAGTAGGTACTTGTCTTGGATGGTCTTACAGGGTTCACTCATGTCGGTTTCTTCCCCAAGGAATCTATTGTCTCCTTCTCACATCCTTTATGCAGATGATATGCTCTTGTTCTGTAAAGGAACTTGTCAGAATATGAGTTTTTTTTATGCCCTATGCCTTTATTGTTCTTTATCGGGTCAGATTGTTAATTTGGACAATTCTCATGTTTACTTTGGCTCCAGTGTTTCGTACTTGCGTAGGGCTAAGATTTTGACGGATTTTAGGATCAAGCTGAATCTCTTTCCCTTAACTTATCTTGGTGTTCCCCTTTTCAAAGAAAGTCCTGTTTAGGCTATTCTTCGTCTTTTCGCTAATCGCATTTTGGAGCAATTAGCTGCCTGAAAAGGTCATACTTTTTCACTGGCCAGTTGGCTGTGCTTGATCAACTTAGTGATTACCTCCAAATTTGTGTACACATTTATTATCTATAAATTGCATGTAGGGTAGATTAAGTCCCTTAACATGGCTATTCAGAATTTTTTATAGATCGGATTTTTACTGGTTCAAAAATCTATCTCGGTTGTTTGGTCTACCTATTGCTAGCTTACAAAAGAAGGCGGTCTAGGCCCAAAAAATCAAATCACTTTCAATAAAGCTTTGTTAAGCAAGCTCACCTAGAAGTTGATGAATAAGGATTTCCTTATTTTTTGGTTTCTTTGGGCACGCTTTTTAGGGAAGCTAAACCTTTTGTATCACGTCACATCTTCTATTTGGCCTCCTTCTAGACAACTTTATCTTACTTTATCGAGGGAGACGATATGGATTACCGAGGTTCACTTTAGGTTTCGCTTTTGGGTCAACAATTGTATACCTATCATGGAGTCAGTACAGAACTCTAGCAATTTAATTGATCTGAGCCTTTTGGTTGGTGATTTAATTGATTTTGATGGCATTTGGAAACTTTCGATGAGTTTCTGTGCGGCTTTTTCTCAATTGACTACATGCATTAAGGAAGTGGCAACTGCAATAGACATGCCGGATGATAGAGTTTAAGTTCATTCCGTCTCAGGCTCCATTTTTATCATTGTTTATCTATAACGGCTTCACCTCTTGTGTGGCCTAAGTATTTATGGAAGACTTTCATTCCTCCAGGCCATTCAATTTTCGGTTAATGCCTTATCCTAAGGTGTATTCCTACCAATGACGTCTTGATTGGGTGGAGTTTTTTCATGGCTTCTAATTGCAGATTTTGTGGTAAGGACTCATAAACTATTTTTCATCTTTTTTTTACTTGGCCCTATGCCGCTGCCATTTGGGATTATCTGGGGGTTGCTTTTGGGCTCAATTTGGATGCTTCGAACTCGGTGGGTTCTCTTTTTTAGAAGGCTATAGAGGTTTCCTTAAGCTCTCAGGTCTTCAATTTATGGACGACTGCTATTGTCAATGCTTTCTCTGCTATTTGGTTTGTTCGAAACCAAGGACATTTTGGTAATGTTTTCACACCCTTAGCTAGCACTTTGGCTTTTATTTAAGCTTCGATTAGGGAAGCTAATGTTATTCAAAAGGGGATGATGCATACCTTTATTGGTGATCTTTTGGTCTTCATGAGTTTAGAGGTTGTAGGTGTTGTGCCTCGGACTTCTAAGATTATTCACGTGGTTTGGTCTCCCCTACCAATTGGGTGGTTAAAGGTTAATATAGAGATTTGGACGTTGTCCGGACCCCGGTGGATGCTGTGGTTATTTCATCACTAGCAGGGGTTTTGTTAAAGATAGTTTTGTTGTCCCTTGGACTCTTGTTATGCCATTGAGAGTGAGCTTCTGGTGCCATTATTGCCATATAGTGCGGTAAGACTTCAGGTGGGACCATTTATGGTTGGAGTGCAATTTAACTTATGTCGCCAATTTACTTATTCGTCGCGAAATCACGATCTCGTGGACTTTCAAAGCAAGATGGGTAAAATGTCTCTGTCATATTTTCAGTATCCAATTTTGGGTTTCACATATCTTAGGGAGAGAAATACAGTTGCGGATGCTCTTTCAAAGCTTGTTGTTTCTTTTTTGAGAGCGTAGTGATGGTGGAGTCTTCTGGACTCTTGTTTTTCAATACATTATAGAAATCTTAATAGTTTTGAAAATTGTAAGTTTAGAAAGTAGTTTGTTTGTACCATTGTTATCCCGACACTTTTTTTCTTGGATTGAGATTTTTTCCAATTTGGGTTTTTCTCGATTCAAGTTTTAACAAGGCCGGTGATGGTCAATGTTTTAGTTCATTATTTCTACTGTAACTTATGTAACCATTTTCCTCATTTCAAATTTTTATATCTGATGTAACTCATGTATAATTTTTTTATTTAATAAAATCTTTTGCTTGCTCGATGTGAGTTTGTAGGGGTGCCAAGCTAATTGAGATGTCTTGCTAAGGTCAGAGGAGTACCAACTTAGTTGAGATGTCTCTACCCATCTTTCTAGCAAGTAACCTCTTCTGGTTATTATTATTATTATTGTAGAAAAGAAAGTGCTAAATGGGAATGAAGTTAATGAACATCTACTGAAAAACCTAGGAAGACGACCAAATAATTGATCAGTGAAGCATTCTAATGTGAAGATTTTGATGAAGTTTAATTGGGTTTTTCAGCTAAATTCTATAGAATAAATTTGGTGGTGCATATTGACATCTACAACATTCTCTAATTTTATTTCTACAAAAAAAAAAAAATCATTCTCCAATTTTATTGAATGCAAGAATTGCTTAAATTTGAAGAAGTGCGTGAACTTATAATATTGTAACTGGTGAGGACAGACAATGAACATATACCAAAGAGTTAGGTTTTTTTTTTCAAAGAATAAATTATATAATCATATATATATACATGTCTCGCTGGAGTACTCAAAAACAAAAATAGTAAAAGGTTAAGTGCCGTTTAGTGACTTTTTTTTTTCTAATAAATTATATTTAATTTGTTTAGTTTAAATATTAATTAGAATTTATTATTATTAGTTAGATCTTGTAATTAAGTATAAATATGAAAGAAAGAAAAAAACATAAACTTATTTACCATTTAGTGTTTTTGTTTATTCTTTATAAAAGGACTAACAAACTCTAATTAATTTTAAAACCATTGAACAAAACTAATTACATACAACTTAAAGAAACCAAAAACCAAAACAAAAAATATTAAACGGGGCACTAAGTAACTAATATATCTATGATCTCTCTCTTTATTTGGAGGAATATATAAGTTTTAAGACCTCCAAAATTAAAACCATAAAGATTTGGCCCTCTGTCCTTATTGTCATAATTGTTTTTGGTGGATTTGTTAATTATTATTCTATAATGTCCTAATTAGGCTTTTAGAAATTTGTTAATTACTACTATTATTTTTTAAAAATTTCATGTTTATAAGATTAATGTTTTACGGGACTTGAATATATAATGCTTTTACTTTTGCCAGTAGTGGTTGTTTTTGCTTGGTTTAGTAGTTTATGACATAAAGATCATAAATACATAAATAATTACAATAATAATTTGTTAGGTAGACAATAAGTAACATTATATATCATTGCCATATAAGTCATTCACTTTTACAAGTGCGTACTCAAAAAGCTAACATAGAAAAAACCAGAAAATATAATTTAAAAGAAAGAAGATTAAAAAGAAAAAATCAGAAATTAGAAGAAGACTCCATGTCTTCCTGATCAGCTTCAAGCTCTTCTTCTGTAATAGTTTCTAATCCAGGAGAACTTGAAGTCTTGTTATGGGATATCAGAAGCGCTGGTGCAACTTCCATTATCCAAGCATCTAAACACCTAATTATCTCCTTTGCCATCTAATTTCTCACCAAATATAGTTTACAAGTTACCTTAGCTTCTTTGCCTCTAATTGATCGGATCGACCTCCACGATCGCCTGGCCGGCCGGCAATAGATATATTAACACGAAACACAAGGAACTGTTGGGTTTTCTCTTATCCAAAGCGAGAAGAAATGTAGATGATGATCTTTGTAATTGTATGGTTTTGCTTAGCTTCATGCTTTACAGGTTGGGTTTTATAATATGTATATATGCAGTGTGAGGAGTGAGTGGATTGCAAGCAAAGTTGGTGGAGTTTAGCTTTCAACAATTCATTAGAATTTTAAAATAAAATAAAATTTTAAAAGAACAAAAAAAAAATGAAAAAAAGAAAAGAAAAATGAAGTTGATTACACGTCAAACTCCAATACATGGGGAGTGTGGAAAATGTGGTAGAACCTCTCTGTTTTGGTTTAAGTTGTATTGTTGGTAGTGTGAATCCGTGTTTGCATCTATTAATTAATTAATTTGTATTTGTTCACCAATAATACTTATGAAAGTTAATACTCAAACTCTCTGACGTGGACCTACGTGATAATGAATTAGAATAGCTTTAAATATTTGGTCAAAATAATATATTTGTGAAGAAATTGATAAAAGGGTAACATGTTAATTTCATTTGTTGTCCAAATATATAGTGAGAATTATAAAAAGCCACTGACACTATGTTTAAATTGAAGTAGGAAAGGAAAAGAAAGCAAAAACAATAATTAAAATAATTATTATTTGAATAATTATTTAATAGAAAGGAAAAAAAATCAATTAATGCAGTATAATTTATTTACAAAAATGCCCTTATATAAAAGTTAATTTTTCTCACATAATACTAATAAGGGCAATTTTGAAATGTTAAAAAAATCCATTAAATCCGTCTTTTTTTTCCTTTATTTTTCTCTCAATTTTCGATGCCCGCATTGTTTTCCTTCTATTTCCTTTCCTTTCCACTTATTTTAAGCAACCCAAACAAGGTAATGCTTCTCTTTTCTTTCGTTCACTTTCTATCAATCCATACATAAGCTAAGGAAGGAGATCAATTTTCTTTTGGTCTGGAAATTATAGATGGATGTATCTATATAGTTGTAAAGGAAACTCAAATTTTGTGTTGAACCATAGATTTCAAATTAAAATCTTAGATTGATTAAATGAAAATTGATGATCAAGAAATAACACCTACTTATAAAATTTTGCTGCACGACTAGAAAAGAAATTTTCCTCTCTTACATATATATATATATATATATATATATATATATGTAGCTTTGTTTTCTTTTCTTTTCTTGGACATGTTTATTTTTTCATGAATATTCTTTGATATGTTTAATTGAAGAAATGTGGGATTCTTTAACCCGTTGGTCTTGTATACATCACTACCAAAAGTCCGATTACCTGTTCAAAGGGTTTTAAATTTAATAGATATTGAGATTGTGCGCTCCACTAGTTCTGTCACATTATTAAAAATTTCATGTCACATTGTATATATATAGAACACAGAAACCTTCAAATTAATAACGTTTTACTGTTCTAAATCCATGCAACTAAACAATATTTGCTTTTATACATTCCAAAAAGAAAAGAAAAGAAAAAAAGTAATAACATAACTACAAATTGTCATTTTACACAATGCTCATCAGCAATGAATTTAAGCCACTCTCAGTCCGTACCATTTGGTTTCTTCATTTCCCTCTCATTTCTCATCTTCAAAATTACACACACGTATAATATATAGTATATATATATATATATAATTATTTCGAGAAAGATTTAAACTTCAAAATGGGAACAAAAAGGTGGACGCATCCAAATCAAGATTATGATTCATCATCATAACCCTCGGCCTCCTCTTCGGCAATCGTCTCCAAACCAGGACAATTGGAAGGTTTCTGAGGGTAAATGATGCGGGCTGGAGCAACCTCAATCCAAGAGTAGTTGAAGTTACTAAAAAACACCTTAGGCGCCATTGTTGAATCTTTCACAAAACAAACAAAGAGAATGAAAATAAGGTAGAGTGATGGTATTTTATTTTTTGCTTTTTAACTCTCTCTTCTTCCTTTCAATTGTGCAAGAAAGAAGAGAGATATTTAGATAGGATAGTTTCTGAAAGATTGTTTTTGGAGAGAGAAGGATTTGAGAGAAAAAAGGGAAATTTAATTGACAAATAGAAGTTGAGAAGCGGAGGGATTTTATAAAGTTAACAGTAAAGCCATTGATGGTAATTATGGAGTCCAAATGTGTAACTTCGAAGTACAACCTTCAAAATATTAGGCATGTCTATAAATGGCATTAAACTAATCCAAAAACAATTCCCATGTTTGTGAGGGAAAGTGGTTTAGAGAAAAAGGAAATGTTGGAGAAATTTGGTGATGACCCTTCAATGAGAGATTTTATAGGACAAAGACCAAAAAAAAAAATTATTTGTTTTGAGTAAAAAAAAAAAAAAATCATTTGTTGTACATCTTATGTTATCCTATTACTCTTCAATTTTTTTTTTGTTTTTTTTGGATAAGTTGTATACTTGACTTATTGCGCTGTTTAGTCTCTGTAGAAATTTGCATTGATAGGTATTATATATATTTTTTCTCTTTATCTTACATGGATAGCAACCCAAATATTCATCACTTAGGTATAAATGTACAACTCCCTCTCTTTATAAAAATAAAATAAGATAAAATGGTTCAAAAACTAATTAAGGTCTAAAGGTTCATCTAAGTCGACGAAACAAAGTAGTTTAAGATAAAAGCAAAATATTTTGCTTTTAAAAAATAGTTTTACATCTTTTAAAATGGAAATCTAATATGGTATTCATTTTGTTTCATAATCAAAAATAACAAAATAGGTTCATAATCAAAATACTATTTATCTCGAAAAAGAACAATTAAAACAAAAACATTAATTCTTCTTTATTTACATAATACTATAATAGTTTTACTACAACTTTATTTATTTTACCAACGTAAACATTATCTGTAATATCTTGGTTGTACCCATGCGAGAAAACGATTGGAAAAAATTAAACGAAGATTCAAAAGGTCTCAGAAACGAAAAAGTGGTAAATTCTTGGAAATGGTAACCAAAAGTTGCCGAGAAAATGTATTCTACTTTCTCTAGCAGGAAAATAAACAATAGAGATATGAATCTAATAAACATATGTGCAAATACAATTCCACAATTGAACCACATCAATCCACGATTACACTATCAATTTTAATTTATTCATAAGATCAACTAACCTCCTATCACAGAAAAGGACTTTCTTTATCAAATCAACTTAGAATGGCAGAACTCTAAATAACTAAATGCCCAACATGCTCAATAGGCAATTAGACAAATAATCAAACCATGCAAAAATATAGAAACGTAAACTAACAAATAACATTTTGGTAACAAAAATGCAATATAAAATTAAACATTCAGATGTACGTTTAGATCGTATCTCCCCCAAAGAAACACTAGAACTGAAAACCCTTAAATTCTTGGCATTAAAGCTCCGAAATTTTCAATGACAATAATTCATTAAATGCTCCTATAGAAACTAGAACTCGGACACATACCCAAAAAAGTAAAAAAGAAAGAAAGAAAAAAAAAAGCATTCAAATTCTTTCAGAGCCAAAACTGATGGTAGCAGAGAAAATGAATGTAAAAAACGCATTTCAATCTAAGGGAATTTCAATGTCACCATCAGTGATCTCCTGCTGGAGATCCTTGGGGTCCTTGCCGTCGACCGTACACCCGACTGAGACGCACGTGCCGAGGATCTCCTTGACGGTACCACTCAGATCCTTGGCCATGGATCTGGGTTTCATGACCTTCGCTATCTCGATCACGTCGTCCAGAGAAATGTTGCCGTTGTGCTTAATGTTCTTTGTTTTCTTGCGGTCACGCTCGGGCTCCTTCAGGGCCTTGATGACCAAAGCAGCGGCAGAGGGAACCACCGAGACCTTGGCCTGCCGGTTCTGGACAGTAAGCTTGACGGTCACGCGCAGGCCCTTCCAGTCCTTGGCTGTTTCCTTGGCTATATCTTCTCCGATCTTCTTCGGCGACAGACCGAGCGGACCAATCTTCGGAGCTAGTGAACTCGCCGCACCGACTTCGCCTCCGGTGACACGAACGTATACGTCAACGACCTGAGAGGGGTCGAATTTCGGCGGCATGGTTGGTCGGCTATGGAGTCTGCGTTTCTAGGGTTTTCAGAGGGATTAGGGTGGGCGCTGCGGAGAAGCTTAGGGTTACAAGGCTTTTTGGGGAGTACAATTGAAGAAGCTAGGGTTTTGGGATAGCTTTGTCAAGCAAAAAGCTTAGCGGGCTGGATTAGGATGAGGACCGGGCCATTAAGGCCTTTGTGAAAAAAATAATGCTACTCTTATAAAATAATAGCCCAACATCCTTTTATTTTTACGGGAGTCGTTAATAAACAGTAGTGGTTGGGATTTTTTTTTTTTTTATAGTTATTTTTTATAGGAATTAAAATTCTAATCAATTTAGTTAATATTTTTATCTAATTATTTTTTTATATTAAATACAAATAGCATGTATAATAATAATTAATTTATTACATCTTAAATATTTCTTACACAAAAAGAAACAAGATTTAAAAAAGTTATACATGTAATACGGAATTTCATCAAAAACATTTCATTTTTCTTTGACAATATGCATTTTATTTTAGCTTATTGTTCTTTAGTTTCAAATAGATTGATGACTTTTAGAGATGATTTTGGAAGCATTTGAAATTTCATATGAAATTTTTATGAAAAAATATATGAAAATTTACATATATTGGGAAATTTTACACCTGTTATTGGAGAAACTTGACAAAAAATGCAAATGTTAGTGGTGCCTTACCAATGGTTTAGTGGTGGAGGCACCGTCAGCCTGTGGTGCCCCAATGTTGGGGTGGTTGTGATGTCTGACCAATGACCCAGTAGTAGGAGCCCCAACACCCTAATGGTAGGGTAAAAATAGCTATGACACACACAAAAACCCATAAATAATGACTCAATAATTCCTTTTTATTGTTGTTTTATAATAATAATATATAAGTTGTAATATTCCTAATCTATATAAATAAAGGCTATTGACATTTTGCCACTTTAAGCTCTAAAATCACATATATATTTTATTTTTTTATTTTGTTAGATTTTTTCTTTTTTTTTTTTATTTTATTTTGATCATCCTCTTTATGCCATGTTTGTTATATAGTAGCCAACACGATTATTTTTTTATATCTAACTGAAATTAATCCTTAATTTTATATTTGGTGTAGTTTCGACTAAATTCTCAACTTATTATCCTATTTGATGTATGCTAGACTGTACTATTAATTTTTTATTTAATATATATATTTTTATATTAAAAAGTGCAATTTTTTTTTTACTATTTTACGTCTAAATAATATGTTAAAGAACGTTTCATTTAAATATCACAAATAATTTTTTTCAAGAATTTAAATCAACTAAATATCCATCATAAAAATTATATATGTTATACGTAAAATTATCAAGCCCAAAACTTATCCAATTGCAAAAGCCCAGTAACTGGTATGGAAACCAAGGAAGCCCACCAACCTAGCGCATTTCGTTGACCCAAAAGTTAGTTGACCAAAACAGAATAAGGCATTTAATACCTCCACCTACCATCCACAGTGACATTTAATGTAAGAGACAATTTAGTCGGCCAAAAGGAGGATTCTTTCCTTAAGAAGAAGGAGGCTAATTGGCTGCAGAAGAGCTCCTTCACACCAAAGGCACCTAAAAATGGAAGGTTCCCACCAAACTTGTTGAAGGCTCGGCTGTCCAGCCTGCGTGGTCAACAATGCCAACCACCACACTTGAAGAAGCCTCTGTAATGCTCATGTGGCATCCCTTCATAGGCCAGTAACCTACCATGTCAGTTGAACTATCAGCTGTGGCTAGCCAGGTTGACAGCGACATCAAGGTCGACTTAATCCTTATCCCAACTAGGGTACAGGTGGCAACATCTCCACTATTAGTCTCCCTACATGTGTCGCTTATCTAGACCCTCCTAAGCAGGTATTTAAGGTGTAGGCAAGAGGATGAATAGGACTTTTGGCCATTTTCCTCTCCATTTCATTGTTACTCTCCTCTTTCTCAAGCAAGAAGACGCTTTAGAAAGCACACATTCCCTTTGGCCTAAAAGTAAAGAGCATTCCAAGTGAGAAGAGTGAACTTGCATACCCACCAACCTTCTTTGTGGGCTTAAGTTTCATCTCTCATACATTCTTTCTACTCAAACCCATTTATTCTCCTCATTTACACAATAAAATGGGTTATCTACTGACTTGGACATCAAAGGGCGTGCACCGGCATCAATGTCGGCGCCCTCACTAATGTTGTTTACTTTTTGAAGGTCTTTACTCTAGTAAGGGAGCTATCCGACAACCTGCCTTAAGCGCCAAGCTCATCTGAGAACACCTGCCTGAATTGCTCTCCATGTGACCAACTCTCACATGGTTAAAAGCCACATAGGGAGCCTAGTAGCAGGGTCCTAGAAGGCGTTTATAGGAGTTTGAGTTCGAGCATTTTGTCCTCTACACACAGCAGGGAGAACACGCCATTTTGACAAGCAACAATGATCGATCTAATAAAATTTCTTGTGGAAGAGTCGGTTCCTGTGGAGCTAGAGGTTCTTCTGCCCACCAATAACCCTAGATGTAGGAGATGAGGAAGCAAAGATAGGTAGACCAACCCATCTACCTCCAGGAGAGCGAACACCTCTAGACAACTTTCTCTGGCGATCATCAGCCTGACGTCATGCCCGCATAAGAGGTGAAAAGGAGGAGCAGCTTAGATGAAAAGAGTCGCAGAAGCCAGACAGGAGGTAGACAAAAGGAAAACAAAATGCAGGTGACCAAAGCCACAACATGACCTTTGTGACTACCCCATTAGAAAGGCAGCTAGCAGGAGCTTGCATCTAGAAGCCTTAAATTCATACCATAATTTGTGGTAAGATGAAGATGACCTTAGAGACACCTTGAGAGCTTGAAAAATCGAACGGTAAGGAGGTACCCTGCAAGCTGCCCAAACAAAGTATATTAATGAGATGAACATAGTTCAGATAAAGGAGTAGCTAACACATGAAATTCTAAACCAGTTCTTGAAGGAAGTATGGAGTGGGGAAAGAGAAGGCAGGAGACAGCCTACCTGCCTCCTTCCCGAAAGTAATCACGATAACCAATAATGACATTGGAAGAGTGCTTTGAACTGAAAGAGGATATTGAAGGCCTAATAAATAGAAGCCAACTCATACAATACATTGTGAGACCTCTTAAATAGATGCAGTAACTAGGTGTGGCAAACCACAACTGGGCACGATCATTACCAAAGATTCCCTTTGAGGATGACATTTGAAAAGGGCGTTGTGAGTTAACACAGCCCGCTCTTAAAGGTGTATCTAATATAATGTTGACCATTGGCTTATTGCAGGTTACCTATCTCCCAGCAAGACCCAAGTTTCCCTTGTGACCAGAACTGGAAGGGCATGCTGACGAGCCTCACATCTTCAGTGGGTTGCCAAGGTGGACCGGGAAGGGTCCCCCTCCACACCCCCAAGGTGGTTACAGGTAAGCTGAGACCGTAGAATACTCTTAAGGATCCTGAACCCAGGTAGATGTTGCTGACGAGCACCCTAGTATGAGGGATTACAATAAAGGAAGGGCCCCAACTCCCATCAAGGGGAAGTCGGTGGCCAGGATCTACATCTTCATGTTAAGTATTCCCTGAGTTGAAATTTCCCTTCTCAGGTTGAGTGTTCCCTGAGTCGAGTTCATTTCTTTCCAGGTTGAGTGTTCTCTAAGTCGAGCTCCTTCCTCCTCAGGTTGAGTGTTCCCTGAGTCGAGAACTACATCCTTAGGTTAAGTACTCCATGAGTTGAGATTTTCCTCCTCAGGTTGTGTGTTCCCTGAGTCGAGTTCATTCCTTCTTAGGTTGAGTGTTCCTAAAGTCGAGCTCCATCCTCCTCAGGTTGAGTGTTCCCTGAGTCGAGAACCATATCTTCAGGTTAAGTACTCCCTGAGTTGAGATTTTCCTCCTCAGGTTGTGTGTTCCTTACGTCGAGTTCATTCCTCATCAAGTTGAGATTTCCATGAGTTGAGAACCTACCTCCTCAGGTTAAGCTTTCCCTGTGTAGAGGTTCTACCTCCCTGGGTCAAGCGCTCTCCTTGGGTCGAGTGTCTACCTCCCTAGGTTAAGCTCTCCCTAGGTAGAGGTCTTACTTCCCAGGTCGAAGTCTCCCTGGGTCGAGAACCTTCCTCTCCAAGTAAAAGTCTCCCTAAGTTGATGAACTTTCCTTTTCAGGTCAAGCTCTCCTTAGGTTGAGTACCTTCCTCCTCAAGTCGAGCTCTCCTTCGGTTGAGGACCTTCCTCCTTAGGTCGAGTACTCTCTGAGTTGAGATTTACCTTCTTAGGTTGAGTACTCCCTAAGTCGAGAACCTTTCTTACTCAAGTCGAGCGCTCCCCCTGGGTTGAGTATCTACCTCCCTAAGTCGAGCTCTCTCTGGTAGAGGTCCTACCTCACTAGGTCGAGCTCTCCTTTAGTTAAGTTTCTTCCTCCCCAAGTTGAGGTCTTCTTGGGTCGAGTATCTACCTCCCTAGGTCGAGCTCTCTCTTGGTCGAGGTTCTACCTCCCCAGGTCAAAATTTCCCTAGTAGAGGTCCTACCACCCAGGTCGAGGTTTCTTTAGTTCGAGGTTTCCCCAGGTTGAGCTCACCCTGGGTTGAGTATCTTCTTCCCAAGTCGAGCCTTCCCTGGGTCGAGGACCTTCTTTCTTAGGTTGAGTACTCCCTGAGTTGAGATTGACCTCCTTTGGTTGAGTACTCCCTAAATCGAGAATCTTTCCTCCCCAGGTAGAGCTCTCCCTGAGTTGAGATCCTACCTCCCAAGGTTGTACTCTCTCAGGTCGAGTATCTACCTCCCCAGGTTGAGCTTTTCCAGAATAGAGGTCCTACCTCCCCAGCACAAAATCTCCCTATGTCGAGGACCTTCCTCCCTAGGTTGAAGTCTCCCTGGGTTGATGACCTTTCCTCCCCAGGTCGATCTCTCCCTAGGTTGAGTATCATCCTTCCCAAGTCGAGCTTTTCCTTGGTCGAGGACCTTCCTCCCTAGGTCGAGGTCTTTCCTTCCCAAGTTGAGATATCCTTGGGTTGAGGACATACCTCCCCAGGTTTAGCACTTTCCCTGGGTCGAGTATCTACCTTTCTAGGTTGATCTCTCTCTGGTTAGAGGTTCTACCTGCCCAGATCGAAGTCTCCCTAAGTTGAGGACCTTCCTCCTCATGTCGAGTTCTCCCTGGGTCATGGACCTTCCTCCCCATGTTAAGCTCTCCCTAAGTCGTGGTCTTTCCTTCCCAAGTTGAGCTCTCTCTAGGTTGATGATATACCTCCCAAGTCAAAGCTTTCCTTGATCGTGGACAAACCTCCTCAGGTTGAGTACTCCCTGAATTGAGATTTTCCACCTCAGGTTGAGTATTCCTAAGTTGAGATTTACCTCCCTAGGTCAAGGTCCTTCCTCCCAGGTCGAAGTCTCCTTGGGTCAAGGTCTTACCTCCCCGAGATAAGGTCTCCCTAGGTCGAGTTCCTTCCACCCCAGGTCGAAGTCTCCCTGGGTTGAGGACATACCTCCACAAGTTAAAGCTCTCCCTGGGTCGAAGACCAACCTCCTAGGTTGAGTACTCCCTAAGTTTAGATTTTTCACCTCAGATTGAGTATTTTCTGAGTTGAGATTTACCTCTTCAGGTTGAGGTCTCCCTAGATCGAGGTCATTCCTCTCCAGGTTGAAGTCTCCCTGGATTGAGGTCTTACGCCCCCAGGTCGAGTTCCTTCCTCCCCAAGTCAAAGTTTCCTTGGGTCGAGGATATACCTCCCTAGGTTAAGCTCTTCAGGGTCGAGACGTTTCCTCCTCAGGTTGAGTTCCTTCCTCCTCATGTCGAGCTATCTCTGGATCGAGGTCTTACCTCCCAAGGTTGAATGCTCTCCTTTGATCAGTATCTACCTTCTAGGTTAAGCTCTCCGTGGTTGAGGTCTTACCTCCCCAGGTCAAGGTTTTCCTGGGTTGAGGACTTCCTCCATAGGTTGAGCTCTCCTTGGGTTGAGGATTTTCCTCCATAAGTTGAGCTCTCACAGGATCGAGTACTTTCCTCCTTAGGTCGAGTACTCCCTGAGTTGAGATTTACCTCCTTAGGTTGACTACTCCTAAGTCGAAAACCTTTCCTCCCCAGGTCGAGCGCTCTTTCTGGGTCAAGTATGTACCTTCCCAGGTCAAGCTCTCCCAAGGTAGAGCTCCTACCTCCCTAGGTCGAGGTCTCTTCTGGTGGGGACCTTCCTCCTGAGGTTGAAGTCTCCCTGGGTCAAAGACCTTCGTCCCTAATCGAAGTCTCCCTAGGTTGAGTATTTTCCTCCCAAATCAAGCATTCTTCCTAGGTTGAGTATCTACCTCCCCAGGTTAAGCTCTTTCTGGGTTGAGGTCTTACCTCCCTAGATCAAGATTTTCCTAGGTTGAGGACTTTCCTCCCCAAGTCGAGCTCTCCCTAGGTTAAGTATCTCTCTAGGTCGAGGACTTTCCTCCTTAGGTCGAGTACTTTCTGAGTTGAGATTTACCTTCTTAAGTTGAGTACTCTCTAAGTTGAGAACCTATCCTCCTCTTATTGAACGCTCTTTCTGCATCGAGTATCTACATCCTAAGGTCAAGCTCTCTCTGGGTAAAGGTCTTACCTCCCTAGGTCGAGCTCTTCCTGAGTTGAGTTTCTTCCTCCCCAAGTCGAGGTCTCCCTGGGTCGAGTATCTACCTCTCTAAGTCGAGCTCTCCCTAGGTAGAGGTTCTACCTCCCAAGGTCGAGCTCTCCCTAAGTAGAGGTCCTCACTCCTCAGGTCGAGCTCTCCATGGGTTGAGTATCTTCCTCCCAGGTCGAGCTCTCCCTTCGTTGAAGACCTTCCTCCTTTGGTTGAGTACTCCCTGAGTTGAGATTTACCTCCTTTGGTGGAGTACTCCATAAGTCGAGAACCTTTTTTCCTTAGTCGAGCTCTTCCTAGGCAGTGGTCCTACCTCTCCTGGTCGAAGTCTCCGTAGGTTGAGGATCTTTCTTCCCAAGTTGAGCTCTCCCTGGGTTGAGGATATACCTCTACAGGTTGAAGCTGTCCTTGGTCGAGGACTAACCTTCTCAGGTTAAGTACTTCCTGATTTGAAATTTCCCACATTAGGTTACGTATTCCCTGAGTTGAGATTTACCTCTCGAGGGTTGAGGTTCTTTCTCCCAAGGTCAAAGTCCCCCTGGGTCAAGGTCTTACCTCGCCAGATTGAGGTCTACCTGGGTCGAGTTCCTTCCTCCCTTGATCGAAGTCTCCCTGGGTTGAGGATATATCTCCCTAGGTCGAAGCTCTCCTTGGGTTGAGGACCAACCGCCTTAGGTTGAGGACCAACCGTCTTAGGTTGAGTACTCCCTAAGTTGAGGTTTCCCACATCAGGTTGAGATTTACCTCCAAAGGTCGAGGTCTTCCTGAGTCGAGATCTTCCTCCCAAAATCGAACTCTCCCTAGGTGAGGTCTCCTTGGGTTGAGTTCCTTCCTTCCTAGGTTGAAGTTTTCTTGAGTCAAGGACATACCTCCCTTGATTAAGCTCTCTCTGGGTCGAGGACTTTCCTCTTTAGGTCGAGTACTCCTTAAGTTGAGATTTACCTCCTTAGATTGAGTACTCTTTAAGTCGAAAACTTTTGCTCCCCAGGTTAAGCGCTCTCCGTAGGTCGAGCATCTACCTCCCAGGTAGAGCTCTCCCTGGGTTAAGGTCCTACCTCCCAAGGTCAAGGTCTCCTGAGAACCTTCCTCCCAGAACCTTCGGGACCTTCCTCTCTAAGTCAAAGTCTCCCAGGTGAGTATCCGGGTGACCTTCCTCTCTAAGTTAAAATCTCCCTGAGTACTCCAGTCCCTCGGTCGGAGGACCTTCCTCCTTAGGTCAAGTACTCGTTGAGTTAAAATCTACCTCCTTAGGTTGAGTACTCCTTAAGTCGACCTTTCCTCCCCGTGGGTGAGCTCTTCGGGCTCGAGACCTTCCCTCCGAGTAAGATTCACCTCCTGATGAGTCTAAAAAATCTACCTCTTGAGCTCTCGTAGGTACACCTCCCGGCAGGACCTTCCTTCCTAAGTCGGGCTCTTCGGGTCGACTAGTTTATCTCCCTCGACAAGCCTCCTCAGGCCTAGGTGACTTACCTTCTTTTGTGAGTCGTGAGTACTCCCGGTCCAAGATTACCTCCTTGTGATCTCCCCTTCCTCCCAAGGTCACTCCCGCAGTTCCTTGTCCTCCTGGTTGAGATTTTCAAAAGAGTTGTTGAGATCCTTGATCTCCCCTCCAGTCCATCCCAGGAGCTCTTTCTTTCAGTCGAGAGTTTTTTCGGAAACTTTTACTTTGTTGACTTTGTTGACTTTTTCGGGAACTTTTGAATTGAGCCAGGTGAGTCGAGCACCTCCTCCGACGCTTTGAGATGACTTTACTACCTCAGGATGGATATTCCCTGAGATTGGAGATTCTTTACTATTAAGTTCTTATCAACCCACTTCTGGCTTTCCCACATTTTTCAAGACCATTTGTCCACTTTTCTCTCTCTCTTCTCTCTTTCTTCTTCCTTTTTTTTCTCTCTTTTCTCTTTCTTATCTTTACCTTATCTCTTCCTTCTTTCGTCCACTTTTGCCTCTTCATTTTCTCTACCTTTCCACCAAGAACACCCACACCCCTTTTTACTAAAAATTGCAAAGTTTGAAGACAAAGTATCTCTAAAAGTAGGATCAAACTTCATCTTTTAAGGCCATCATCCACACACCCATGTGAGGAGCTTATGGAGGTATCCATTTTCATGTTCATGTGAAAGACAACTTTAGGAGCTATCATTCCTTCTACCCATATGAGAAGCACTTTTAAAAACCATTATTTTTCTACCCACGTGAAAAGCTTTTATTTTTTTTTTTTTTTAGAAATATCCCTAAGAAAATCTAAAAGTTTTATTAGAGGAGATCCAACCATTTTAGGAAAGTTTCTTTTTTATCTTTTATGTTTTTTAAATTTTATGAACAAATGCTTTCTTTTTACTTTTCTATCTCTTTGCTCCACCTCTATATAAATCCATCCATATGAAGTTTATGTGGGGGAGAAAACCATATTTTAAGGGAGTTATATACTAAAAATGTTTTCTTTTTGCAAAATAAGAGCTTAAACTTTTCATAGCTTCCATGGCCTCAATTACAAAAATGAATTTTATGGGTCCTTTCCAAAAATATTTATTTTGGACTTTCTCTTCTTGTTTTTAAAGATCTCTTTAAGAAATACTTTTTCTAAAATTGTGTTGAAAATACCATAGTAACTTTGACTTGTGTTTTGGTATTTTCTCATAAATATCTCTTCAGATTTATATCAAAACGAGTTTTTTTATATATTTTCTTTTTAAAAATGTCTTGAAACTGTGTTTATAAAAGAAGATCTATACCAAGATCAATCTTTTTCATGCATTTCTTTTAGAAAATGTCTTGAATCTTAGTTTATAGAAGTATTTTTTTAATATTTTCTTCATTTTCACACTTTATTTACCCTTGAGATTATTTTCTTCTTTATACTGCACTAAAATAACCATAACAGTTGTTTGTCTATATAAACATCATTTATTGTTACGGATTTACATGGGAAAATGCTATTTTTTTTATACTTATTTTAGTTTTTAACTTGAAGATACTAACTTTAAATGCTATAGTTTTCACTCTCCTAACTCTTACTCACTTAAGAGTCTCTTTTTTTTTTTGAAATATTATGTATATTATTATTATGAGATATTATATTTATGAGTTGTGAATATATTATATTATTTACTATGGAAATATTGTAAGAATATACTATATTGGTTTTGTGTAATGGATATATTGCTTGTATCTTTGCAATTACTTTTAGGTACCCTTTACATTTATGATAGGATGAGATTATCATAGATTGATAGCCTATTTTAACTCAGCTATTAACAAATACAAAAAACCTTAGGGAGACATTAAGGTGCTGCTTAGACTTAACTCGTCATCAAGCAAGGATACATTATGTAATATTTGCTTACTTTTGTGTGCAATTGACTTTTAGTCAAAGTCAACGCAATGATCAATGATTGTCGGGTCATGATCTAGTGTTGGTTGACTAAGACTGAGTGGTTTGCTATCTTGTATGTGTTCTCTGTGTTTGTTTCCATAAAGGGCAAAGTCCAAATTAAGGTCAAAGTCAAAGTCAACAGTCCATCCTGCCACATTATCACTTTGACTGGTAGTGTAATGACTGGGACTCATGACTGGACTGTGTTTGGGGCATGTGTGGCTAGGAGTGGGCTTGCTTTAGTGAGAGGGGGACCACTTGTAAGACCAAGTTTGAATGTGGTCAAACTTGAGTCAAAAGCAACCTAACCTACCCCACCCTCTTGAAAACCTTATTTCTCTTTTTAAAAGCCACTTTATGAGTGGAACTCAAGCCCATTCTTCCTCCTTACAGCTGACCACCTTCACGAGACAAGAGAGAGTGTGCTTCTTGAAAGATAAGAGAGAAAAGTGTGTGTGTTAGTGTAAAGTTTTAAACTTTTTTCAAAAGAAAATCAATGAGACTTCAAGATCAAGAAGGGGGCTATTGACCGGCCACTTTCCAGTAGTTTTTGGAGGGGTTTGTCTTGTATTTTCAAGGCTTTAAGTGGGGTTTTAGCTAATATAAGGTAGGACCCCAATTCTACAGGTATTTGCTAGTAATTTGGTAGTGTATTATTGTTGTTTGTGACCTAGATCTACCTTCTTATGTATTTCTCTTCATGGATCTACTTAGGTTCATTTAGAAAATTATTAAAATCAGCTATTTTTAAATGGGTTTTTAAAAGCTAGCCAAAGCCCTAACTTTTGTATTGTGGTAGGGTCCATTTTCTTCTAGTGTTTTGGTTGAAAGTGTGGTTTGAGTGTGTGCTGTGAATCTGAAAATTTCTAAAAATTTCATAGTTTTTGGTTGATTTCTGGCATTTGGGTATTTGTCCAAAAATTCTAAAATTTTTACTGAATAAACTTGAGTGTCTCATGAACAATTTCATTTTTGAATTTTGAAATCGGAGTTTTGATAAGGGAGAAATAAATGTTTCAAAATTACTGGACGGACATAAATTCTAGGAGGAACCCTGCACTATAACCCATGGGTTTGATGATATTTCAAGGCTTTTGATTTTTCCTTATTTTTTGTTCACATTTTTTCCTTTAAATTCATTGAGTCATGGTTCTGTTGGTTTTGGAATTACCCAATTCAAAATTAAAATGAGGATTTTACAATTTTTACAATATTACTAGTTTTATTAGAAAATTCTGGAACTTGTGAATTTGTTTGGAGATGAGAATTTTTTTTATCATTGTTGGGTTGCTTTATGATCAGTTTTTACATGAATGTTTAAGCTAATAAAGCTCAAATTTTTATGCATATTGTAGTAGTTAAATTGATAAGGTAGTAATTTATTTATAGATTGTAATTGCTGGAATTTATCTAAGTAAGATTGTATTACTTTCTTGTGCAATTATATTTGTACTCCAAATGATTTTTGGAATGGAGTGAATCTTTTTAATTTAATATTCATAATTATGTATATATATATATAGATGTATGTTTGGTTGTTTATTAATCTAAGTATGAGAATAAAGTAGTATATATATTTATGCATGATATGGATATACTTATATGTAGATTAATATACATGGTTTTGTCTTGAGTTTGGATTTCCTCCATGGCTTAAGCAAAGAATATTTTATAGTGTACACATTTCTCACTCTCACATGAGGATAGTTTATATTTTGTGGCTATTTATATTTATGGCGTTAGTTAAGGAGCATACACATGCATGACCCATCATGAAGGTGTGTTGTTGCAAAGTAAAAGAAAGTTTAAAATTATATGCATTATAACCTTATAAAATGGTGAATGTGATTGTGATGCAAGAGTAGAATTATTTTGAAAGTATGCACATGTGCTATTGTTAGGAAAACTAAATGTAAGGACAAGTATGACTAGGAAACTAAAGTTCCTAGGTGTAATTAAAACTTATGCAAAGTGAAAAGTCCTACGTACAAGAGTTTTTAAAAGTCATTACATTGATGATTGCTTTTGAAAGAGAAATGAACAAGAGGTTTTCATAATTGTTGGCATTCCTTCAGCATATTGCACTGCATCATCAAATACATGTTGAGAACCTACTTAATATATTTCACTCACTCCTGTTTGTTTCATGTGTTTAGGTAATCCTGAACTATCATATTACTCTTGGCATCTCAAGGCATAATAGAGATGGATGAGGAGGGGGGAACCATCATACTACCTTTGATGTCCCAAGGCATAGCAGAGATGGATCATCATTCAATCTCATGTCGGGTGTAGACAAACATGGGGGACAGAATACGTATCGATCATTGGCTAGCCTATGTGTAAGAGAGATGAATATATATATCATCATCAAATCAATAACTGTGTTCAAACAACATATAGCGTACATTAATATAAAAATATAACACAAAACAACATCCACGGTATAAAATCATATCCATATCATTAAAATAAATACTCAAATATATTGAATTTTCACAATTATAATCTTGTAATAATCCTTAGACATAATAAACTTAATATAAATGTATAACTAAAGTAAAATTTAATCTACTCACGGGTAGGATCATTGTTGATCCTCATGTACAAGCACTCCCAAACATGCACAAGCTGCAAGTTCTAAACAATAACAAAATATTTTCCTTTAATTCCATTTCATGCAAAAATAATAGATTTTTCCTTTAAATTACCCCAATTTATAATTATTGTGCACAAATAACCCAAAATTACACCCAAAATGATAATTCTTCAACTAATTGACCAATTCTCCCCAAACCAAATTATCCATCATCCTCAATTATATCCATAAACATCTTAATATAACTAAAATGTATAAATAACACTAATTGGGTCCAAATTATTAAAATTCTGAACTTACCCCTAACCCTCAAATTTGGAGTTTTTCACAAAACATTCACCAAATTTGACCTACTAGACATCAAATTGAAGTCCACAATTCAAGAATTAAAATTATATCTTTCGTTCGATCGAAAAACACCCGATTTGGCTGGAATCTTGCCAGAAAATGGCAACTACAAGTGGGTTTCGTGATTCTTACAAAATAAGATATTTTCAGCTAAAAACAAATTTGGATTCAAATTCAAGAGGTCGAAAATAGTGGGAAAAGATTCCTCTTTCGCCAGAAAACTCACTGAAAAGTGGCAAATCAAGAAGAGAGAAAGTTAACGGCGACTGCGATTTTCGATGACAACGGAAGCTTCCAGATGCATAACTGGTAGGGATGGGCTCACCAGCAGTGGCTGGTGCGGACAGTGGCATGCGTGAGGTTAGTTGGCCGGTGATGGTGGTGCGGTGGCTTGATCTCCCGCGATCACAAAGAGAAGAAAGAAAAAAGACAAAAAAAAAAAGAGAAGGAAAGAGAAAGAGGGGAAAGGCTAGTCTGTAGAAGGGAAAATGGAAGAAAAGAAGAAGAGGGGCCCAGCTATCCATTTTAAAATTTTTGAAAAGTACGATTTTGCTACTGTGTTCTCAAAACCATAACTCATACATACATAGCTCTGTTTTGGACGTGCCACATGCCTACGAACTCGTGTTGATGAGCTCTACACAATGGTATCGAAGTCAAAAGAAAAATTCAACTATTGTACCTAACAGTTAAATTTCAATCCAAAAAATATAAAGTTTTGTACAAAATTCAGTACTGGTCACTACAGGAAGCCTATCTCTAGAGGATGTTTCTTACATTTGGACACTAAGAAGAATTTTGGAGTCTCAACAGCCTTATCCAATCGCCTTTTTCCAAAGTAAGCATGTGACTATCGATTTAGATACTTAGCAATTTTGAATTATAATAAGACTCTCTGAAGAAAAGTATATCAAAATACACAACTCTCTAGAAGAAAGCATCCTCAAGCACAAAAGACTCTCCAAAGGACTATCTTCAAAGCACTCAAGAAGACCATCTTCAAAGCACTCAAAAAGACCATCTTTAAAGCATTCAACTCTAAAAAAGATGACTTTCAAACTACTTAAACCGCCTTCAATGAATCTAAGACTCTCTCGATAACTACTTTCAAACCACTCAACAAGACAACCTTCAAAGCATTCAAGACTTTGTGGATGACCACTCTTAAAGTACTTAAGATTCTTCGAAGGACCACATCTCATAAGACTCAGTCTCTACTGAAGTTTCTCTCTAGAGAAAGTAGAAACCCATATTTAAAAGCACAATAATAACAACCAAACACTTAACTCAAAATCATTCTCATATTGTTTATGCTCTTCTGTGTGTGTTTTGGGTACTCTTTAGATTTGTGATAAGATTGAGATCCTTTTATTTCAAAAATCCTCCTAACTTAGCTCACAATAAACAAGACAAAGAATCCGAGTGGCATCATGGTGTCGTATGAGCAAGTTTAGTCAATCTCTGTATAGAAAGTCAATGGAGTAAAATACAAAAAAGATTTGAACCCATCGATCAATTTCCGAAGGACCTAAGACTCTACCAAGACCTATTTCCAAAGGACCCAAACTCTCTAGAATTTCATCTCTGGAGGATCCAAAACTTTGCCACAAGCACGTAAAGCCCATCTTCAAAGAATCTAAGTCTCATCAAATCTCTTCGAAAGCCTATCTCTTGATAGAAGGCTCATAAGCATATTTCTGAATAGGGCTACAATAATTTTTAAAACCTAATTTGAAATATACCCCAACAATATTAAGTTAAAAAAGCAAATCTTCTGTCCAAATTGATTGTCTTATTCTCCATCCTCCACTGATATCTTATCATCTTAAACTTAATAAATAATATTTTTTTCTGTTAATCTTCCTCCATCTACATCTTTTTAGGCGTTCTTTTATTTTCCTTTTTATTTTTTGTGTATAGTTTTATAGTCGGAATATCAATTTTAGCAGTCAATCGACACACCAAAAAACATAAACAATATTATCTAAAACAGTGCTTTTATTTTTATTTATTTTTTAATTTTCATATGGCTGCCGTGTGTATATAAACAACATCATGGCATTACAATATTATATTAGTTAATTAGTAGAAGTATTGCAAGTTTTATATACTGTTTTACAGCCATTGAAAGATTATTAATTTATGCAGCCAATTTATTTTTTTGAAAAGAAATTTATAAAAAAAAAAAAGGATGAGATAGCTTAATGTGAGAAAATGAATAAAAGGGAATTTAAGTTGCAGGAAATCCTAAAATTACTTACAGTGATAGTAGTAAGAGAGATCAAGCTTGTTATTTGTTATTGATAAAGGCAGCGGAGTAGCTTTGTAGATATATAGAAGCGAAGATAAAATACCAAAAATTCATCGATGACAAAAAAGTAAAAGGGGGAAACGAAGCGTGAAAAAAACAAAGAATATATTAAAAAAAAAGGAAAAAAGACGTCTAAAAAGATGTCAATGGAAGAAAAGTAACAGAAAAAACAATGTTATTTATTAAATTTAGAATGATAAAATATCAATATTTAAATAAGAAGACATAGAAAAAGATAGGTATTTTAAACAAAAATCTGCATTTCCAGGTTAAGCCCCGCAAGCCAAGTTCTCTGCCTATAAATTCGAAGCGTCTCTTTCTTTAGAATGAAACTAACAAGACGTTGTTTTTGGCAATCTACCTCACCACCTCATCAACAATCACATACACCACACAAGCATTTTGTGTACAGTGAGCTAGTTTACTAGCTTTTACACGTTTATTTGTTAGCTCAAACGTATATACCCATAGCAAACCTCATCTTGCTCACCTACTAAATAGAAATAGCACGCTATCACGCCCAAAATCTACAACACCACCAATAATTGCATAGAGAAAGATGATCCACCAGCTTTGTTGTTGAAAAATAAAAATGATACATATATTTTTTGGGTACTTTCTTTTGTATAAACTGGTTTAATTCACAGCCATACCTACTGGATAAGGGATTTCAAAGATGACCCATATGTATGCTTTTTTTTAATCTTAAAAAGATGCCTAACTTTATTTGAAAAAATAAAATAAAATCTTATAGGATAAACATTGGCTCCGATGTTCAAAGTAGATAAAATAATTGATATTGAGATGTGAAAAAGTAGTGTTGAAACCATCATTGTTAAACTCAATCATACTGGGGTTCAAATTTATATATATTATTTGGTGCATATATAACTCTTTCCAAAGTGTTTTAAAATTCATTAATGTGATTCATGGTGTGACTAGTTTTTGTCACTTTTTATATCTTATTACAAATTATGATCGTTATCTCTTCGCTTATTAATTTTGTTATAATTAATTTTTAGCTTTGGGTATAGAATAGGCATACCCTTAAGAAAAGTTCTTTATTGGGACAACTAATATATATGATCAGATCTCTAATCAACAAGCCCATATACTTAAACAAATGATTATCAAGGATGTGATTATTGGTGTGGACCGTCACTCATTTATTTTTATTGCAATTTTTTTTTATTGGGGATCCTTAAAACCTGAAGCATATATATATTGAATTCCACTAGCTGATTAGCTCCAATTATATGCCCAAGCGAAACAATATTTAAATAAACAAATTTTTAAAAAACTTAACATGTGTGTGGGGGCGATATAAATCACGCACGTATGCATGAGCATACACAGATATAGATATAAGTTAAAGGAAATTTTGGCCCTTTTAGTAAATTCATCCCATGCAAATTAGATACCCAAAAGATGGATTTCTAGCAATACTATATATATATATATATATATATACATACATTTTTTTTCTTTGACAATACATGACACCCATCATTTGATAATAATAATTTATTTGCTATGACAATGGAATAGAAATGTTGGGAAATTGATATTCGCAATCAACGCTGCTTAGCTAATAAACTTCCCATCATTGAGAAAAACAATTCAATTTAACCTTTGCACGCGCTGCCCTTATTAAAACCTTATAACATAATTTACCAACATTGCAGAAGCCCTAAAAAGTAATAACAATGAATGTATCCAATAATTTAATGGGTAATTAGAGCCAATATCCACTTTTATTTATAATTATTTTTAAAAAGTTCACTCATCCATAATATTTGTAGAAATGTTTATCTATTCCCAAACTATTTTTATTTATAAATATATAAATGATACAATCTAAATGACATCCAATGTTCATTTTTATTTTTTGCCAAGTCCATTTCTATATTTCTTCTCTATTATTTTTTTATCTAGTAGTTGCATCGTTACCTCAAAACTTTATTATTTTGATTGTATAGAAAGGAGGAGAAAAGAGGACAAAGTAGGTACATACATCCATATTTAAAATAGTTGAGTTTATGTATTTATGCTGGATTTTATTTGCTCATGGGGTTATATATGGAAATGTTGAAGGTTGTATAAGTTGTTAGAATGTTGAGATAATTTGCAAAAAGTATGCTCGTCAATATAGGTCGAGACTTGCCAAAAAAAGGCGAGTAGAAGTGAGAAGGCCTTTTCACTATATTTTTCTTCATTAATGGGTGAGCCTGAGCAAACAATGGCAAGCATAGCTATTCACTAAAAGTGTTTGTCATTTTCTCGCGAGCCAATCTAATGAATGTATGTTCTTGCTATTTGTTAGAGAGTCTCGCCAATTATTGACAAGAACATACCTTCATGCTTATTTAACTTTTTATATTCTTGATTTAATTAATTTTAATGATGTGATTGATTAATTTATATTAATTTGGCTTAGCTAAATTTAAAATTTTGATACATTTATAATGCATTACACTGTGATTGTGGACTGGTTCAACTGAAAGTTTGTAACAAATGAAGAAGGGAATTGGGAGTATTCTAGGCAAACTAGACTAATGAACTACAACAAATTGTATACGTCGTGTACTTGTAATCTTGATTTAATTCATTTTAATTTTTTAAGTTAACATGCATCTTTTTTAATTATTATACTTGTCTAGTTAAACACGATCCTTTATCAACAGGTACAACAATTAAACAAGATATCTTAATAGTGTTGGGTTATGATGTTAACAAGTCTCATGTCTTTAGTTGTTGTAGATGTTCTTTTAGATAATGAGTATCTGAACATGTATGTCAAATCTGTTTATATAATGAATATATTTATTATATTCCTGGGAGTGCATTATTGTATTATATTGTGAATTAGAATTAAATAATCAAACAAACTTAATCATTATTGGCGGCAATGTAAACTTACAAGCAAATATGTGGCCTTTGGATCCTTCTATTTCCTTTGGAAATTATAATCACTCACTATTAGACTTAGCCTTTGCAACCATCTTCTTCTTTTCAGTCATTTTTGCTTGTTTCCTTTGCAAAGTCAATAGAATAACAATGTCTTTTGACAGCTTCTGAACTCTAAAGTATTCCTCTTTCACCAACGTGATAAACTTCATCAGGAGTAACTTGGGATGCGGAGGATCACAAGATTTTGAACTTGTAAACTTTCTCATCATCATTGTCGTTGTGTATTTCCATCAAGCACATATTCTTTTCTCTCTCAAACAACATTACTCGTTCCTAATTCAGAAAAATAAGAATAAAAAATCATAAATTTCTAAGATGAAAAAAAAAATTCATGTTTCAAGTAAAAAAAATCTTTTATAATATACAACTCAATAAGGAACTGTACCAACTATTTTATGGTGGAACTTTATCATAAAATAGTGAGTGACTTTTCAGAGAATTCAATAGCAAGGACAGCTATACCTATACCTATATATATATATATATATATATATATATATTTACTATCTAGTAGCGGGGTCTCACCACAAAATTAGCAACATCAACTCCACATAACAACAATATAAACAAAATTGAACCATAACACAAACAAACCCAATTAAACAAATAATACAATACAATAAAATTACAAATTAAACGACACAATTAAACCTCAATTAAATAAAAAATTAAATTTTTATAGCGAGAACGCACAAAATTGAAATTTATGATTAAAAACAAAAAACCTTACTTTTTAAGGTTTGATAAAATGAGCACATCCATAGAGGACGTGCACTCTTCAAGTACTTCAAATGGAGGAATTCACAGAAGAAATATTTAAAAGTAGTGTTCGTACATTCTCTGTGGGTTTGGGCTTCACCACCATCTTAGTTTTTGTTGCAATCGCCTTTTTCATATGAGTCATTATTAATTTTCACTTAATGATTGAGATAATCAGTATAAATTATACAAGAAGAAAACATACAGACAATGAGAAGATATAGGAGAAGAAAACATACAAACTAGGGAAAAGATGAAGAGATAAACGTCTGTAAACGTCTGTTCAAATGACAAAGATACAGACGAGAAAAAAATAAAGAGATAAATGTCTATAAACGTCCATTCAAATAACAAAGATAGTTTAAGAATAGATGGACATTTCTACAATGGGTGAGGGATTTTTTTAAAAATAACTATAAATAAAGTGGGTATTGGCCCAAATTACCGTAATTTAATTTAGTGGTTAAACATTGAGCATATACCCGTAGTGAGTTTGACCATATTTAAGTTATTTCATCCTCTTCCTTAATTGTTATATTGTTTGTGTATCTTAGTGTTATATATATATATATAAATGGTGGACTGAAAATATATAAAACCAGACAATTTTGTCTTCTCAACCTTATAATTAAGCTTCTTTTTTTTTTTTTTTTTTCTCGAACTGCCCAGATCTTTCTCATCATTCCTCTACCTAACAAGACCAAGACCCATTCTTGTTTTGGATAAAAGTTGCATGTCTTTTATTCTTAACATATTCAAACTTTTTTTTTTGGGGTAATAAAATAAAAGGGTTTCAAACTTGAAATAAAGAAAAACCAACACTTCATTAATTCACTACCAATATATTACCAAAAAAAAAAAATTCACTACCAATATATATATATATATTTATGTATATATTTATATTCCTTTCACTGTTATCCACTCACGAGCATTCTTGTCAGATGTTGACATCACAAAAGAGTCTCTAATAATTATTATATTTTTCCACATTTCTTGACGAATATACAAATAAAATTACATGTAATTAATTTGATATTAGTAAAAAAATATATAGAATATGTATATGGCATATTAATAGTTAATGCACTAATATTGACAAAGAATAGTTGTGTAATTTTATATTTTCTTTATTCATTTCTTACAACAATTATATATAAAAAAGCTTCACTAATAGCTCAAAGCATTGCATTACATCAATCAATCCCTTAAGCAATTGACAGGCGTTCAAAACAACAAATTCATTCTAAGAAAGAAACTCACTAACAACTTCCAGTCATGGCATTAATATTGTAATTAATTAAATACATTGATATTAATATTGCAACTAATATTTAGGGTTTTGCTCATTTTCATTTAATCATATATTTAAAAGAAATAAATAAAATAAAATAAACGAAAAGAAAGAAAGAAAGAAAAAGGTCACACTAATAATTGCAACAACCCATGCCCTCATTCATTGGCCATTATTTATGACAAGCAGGACTAAAAGGCTTGATCATCGATGAAAAACAGTTGCATTCCGTCCCATTCAGTAGCTCACAGCAGATTGTAGCTCCCTGTACAGCACCCCTTCCGCGTCGCAACAAAAACGTATTTAAACAAAACTAGAAAAAAAAAATCGTGTATGACGTGTCACGAAACTTACATTCGGATCTTTTATTGGACGGTGATGGGCGGTGGGGTCCATACAACCAGGAGAGCGCAGCAATAGCGTGTCATAGCTTCATTGTACTGTACCTCTCAACTCTAAATTCACTGCTGGTTGGTCCACGTGTCCCAGCCCCTTCTGCGAATGGATAGATTCGTCCATATCTACCACCAATCATGTACGGAGAGAAAATAAAATCAAGTGACTGTACATAAAATCAATAATTTCCTACGTGTCACTAAATAGTTTTTACTCGCCCCTTTTTTTAAAGTTATTTTTTGTCACCGATAATTTGGACAAACTTTTTCCTACGTGTCATTCTACTCTGATTAAATAATTATAAATATGAGCTGGCCCTGTTATAATGTGACCAAATCTTTTAAGCTTTAGTGTGCACTCCATTTAGATTTCCTCACATTAAAGCAAGATCAATATTAACAAGTTAGATTAAATACAAATACATATAATTTGGTCAGCAAACTGTTAATCAGCAATTAAATGCAATGAATGATCAAAAGCTAGAGCTCATGCTAAGATCATAGAATCATCCGTATTGCATCGTTATCCCCTTGGCTTTTGGCAAAGTAATTGTTTATAGTACGAAATGGAGCTTATCCACTTACAAAGCAATATAAAAAGCCAGAGAAATCAAAGATTTCGCAGAAGGTCCACAGCTAACACCTAGAGGCACAGACCAAAAAAAAAAAAAAAGCCAAAACTTTTCTTCTTCTTCTTCAATGGCTTCCAAGAACATCTTCCATGCAAGACAGAACTACATATTTCCGACGCCGTCGTCGATCAGCGACAGCAAAATCGGTGCCGTCGATGGTCTTTACGAATTCGACGAGTCTGATGTATGGAGCAATAACAACAACAACAACAACCAAGTCTCAGCTTTTGAGACGACGAAGAAATGCATACCGAGTTCGAAGAAACTATCCGGAAGGAAGATGATGATGAGCGAGAGAAAGTCGTCGGCTGCTGCGGTGACGTCTGAGTCGTTGCCGGTGAACATACCGGACTGGTCGAAGATCTTGAAAGACGAATACAAAGAGCAAGTACAGCGACAAAGAGATCATTATCAGAGCGACGAAGATTTTGACGAAGACGACGAAGATCATCAACGTGGTTACAGGATGCCACCTCATGAGTACTTAGCGAGGAAGAGAGGAGCTTCTTTGTCTGTGCATGAAGGTATTGGGAGGACTCTCAAAGGAAGAGACTTGCGTCGTGTTAGAAACGCGATTTGGAAGAAAACTGGCTTCGAAGATTAATTAATTAATTAATTGAGAGAATATATTCCATTAATTAGTTATCAATATTAGAGATTAAATTTGTAGAAAATAGTTGCTGGAAATTTTGGTAGCTATGGAGCTAGACCACATACAAAAGGTCAATGACTCTCTCTCTCTCTCTCTCTCTCTGTATTTCTGAGAATGTTTCTGATCATTTTGAAGTAGCTAACTTCTCATCATGTTTTTAGTTACATATTCATATTTACTTTCTGGGTTTTGGGTACGTTGTTTGAGTTGTTGTTTTTAACATATTCAGATTTGTAGCCAAAACCTCAATCATCATTTTGGTTTTCCAGTTAGAGTTTATTTATTTATTTCTATTTAGAAGAAGAAAAAAAAAAGGGTAGAATTGGAGGTAAAGTGATGTGAAGACGCAGGGTTTGATTGGTAGGTGGGAAAGCTACAGAGCAGCGCCTAGAACCAACCTTTGAAGAAAAATTTATGTTCCTGCTGACAAATTGCCCATTACTTGGCAGTCAGCTATTTGTTTATATTGGTTCACAAGGTGACGTACACTGCTAGTACATTGGATCGCAGATCATGTACGATTACCAAGCATTACTTTCACTCTCGTATATATTATTATATAGTACGTTATCCATTTTATTTTATTTTTCCATTATTTTTGTTAGTTGTTTTTGTCTACTCGTTCAATTTCTACGGGCTCGCTGTTTGTAATATTATATAGCAAAGCCAAAATAACCCGTAACCTTTCTATATAAATTTTTTGTAATTTTTTCATATTGAAGAGAGAGGCAATGATTTTTTTAATAAATTCGTAGTAAAGATAAGCATTGAGATTTGATTTATTAAAAAAAAAAAAATTTGTTCTTATCTTTATGGGTTACGGACATATTATCCAAATTAATTTTTAGGTAATAGTTACGGATATTTGGATACTAAAGAAGAAAAACTATTATGTGAGGAAACCATTATCGACCGCTATTAGACAAACAAGATAATACTTAACAACTAACAAGACAAGTTTTTAAAGTAAAAAAAAATAATTATATATATGTGTGTGTGTGTGTGTGTGGGGTTGATTTAGTAACACAAATTACTTGCTATAAAAAGAATTTGCAAATAAATAATGGTAATTCTAATATTCATTATGCGCTCGTTGCCGTGGTGAGATCTACTTAAACTATTCAAAGGGACAGTAATCCCATTTAAAATGAAAATGATCAAATAAGAAGCGTTGTTATTTGTAAGGGAATAACAACTTTACACGCATTGCATTATATAAAGTACCTATTATATAAAATACCTTATTTCTTTTAATGTGCTGGCTCGAATTCAAGTTTTCATGCCTTTAAATGAAAAGTAATTTGGAATTTAGAGATTTACCACCAAGTTAAAACAAGGGGCGCTACTTGATTTGTATAGCTTTTGTTATCAACTGATTTGGTTGCTTAGTGATTGAGTAGAATTAATTAATAATGGAACCAGCCCAAATGCAATGCAAGGTGTTGTTCTAAATGCTTAATTTCTTACAAAAGGAAAAATGTGATTTGGAATTTGGAAAGGTTTCCTCTTTCTTCTTCTTCTTTTCTTTTTTTTTTTCTCTTTTTTTTTTTAACAAACCTAATCATAAGTTTATTGAAAATAAAAAAAAGAACAACAAAAACCATATCAATAATATATTAGTATTGTTATCCATCATAAGCAACTATAATTTATTATAAAATATAAATGATGCAATATAATATGATAATATGAATAATATCTGTTATATTATAATTGATACAAGTTTCAAAAAAGTAATAGCGGTCACATTATTTAATATACAAACATAATATAATATTTATTCATAAATATAGCTATTTTGTAGGTTGCAAGGAAATGTTTTGAATGCCATATATATATTTTGAATAATATTTTTAAATACAACTTATACAAAATCACTATCTATATATTTTGCCCCTTCTACTTGTGAGCTGTAAAGTGTAAAGCCACTTTGATGGGTGTTTCAATTATGATTATGTCAAGCATTACAGCTATATGCCAGTCTCAGAGATGACTTTAATGATGATATGACAAGGTGCCAGCCTCTTTGATGAATATATATATATATGTAATATGAGAGAGTTGGAATGGGGGATGAAGCACAACTATAAATACCCTTCTTCCCTTCAGTTTAGTGCATCCCTTCAATCCTATCTCCCTCAAATTTCATCTTTTCTAGAGCATCTCATTTGAGAGCAATTCCATTTTAAGAGAGTTTCTTCTCCTTTATTCAAGAGAGAGTGACATTGTTCTCTCTTTATATTTAGAGATAAAGTGTTGTAATTTTTGTTTATTATAGTGAGATCTCCCAAGTTTGCATGTGGTTTTTTACCTCAATTTATTTAAGGTTTTCCACAATATTTGTGTCCATTTTATCTTTAATTTTCTCATTTCTATTTTAGTTGCTAATCTACTTTGACCCATTATTTCCTAACAGTGGTATCAGTGCTTTCAGGTTGCAGGTGCTACTTACGATTACTATTTATGAATACGGTACTATTCAAGTATATGACTACTGTTCATGCATACAGTGAAATAGTGTAACCCGGTTTAAATGAGAAGCAGATCGTCATCAACAATGAGAACAAAGTTCGATGTTGAGAAATTCAATGGGATTAACTTCTCGTTGTGGAAAATGAAGGTAAAGACAATTTTAAAGAAATACAATTATTTGGCGGCAATTGAAAATCGGCCCGCGGAGATCACCGATAATGGCAAGTGGCACGAGATGGATGACAACGCAATTGCTAATCTGCACTTAGCACTAGCTGATGAAGTGTTATCCAGTGTGGTGGAGAAGAAGATAACAAAGGGATATATGAGATACTTTGATAAGATTGTACGAGGCCAAGTCATTACACAACAAAATCTTCTTAAAAAGAAGATTGTATACTCTTCGAATGGCCGAGTCCACATTAGTAACCGACCATATCAACACCCTAAATACTCTATTTACGCAACTCACATCGATGAGTTACTCAATAGATACGATTGAACGTGCGGAGCTTCTACTACAAAGTCTACCTGACTCGTACAATTAACTTATCATCAACCTGACGAACAATACGGACAGTCTAGTTTTCGACGTTATTGCAACTATAATTTTGGAAGAAGACAGTAGGCGCAAAAATAAGAAATACATACAAAAAAATTCGTAGTATCCAGAAGTGTTGATGGTGGTAAGAGGAAGATCGACATAACATGGCCTCAGAGGGAGTCAAAATCATGGAAGATCCAAATCAAGAAGTAAAAAGTACATCAAATGCTACAATTTTGGCAATAAATAGAATGTCAAGAAGGAGTATTGGCTTCTCAAGAAAATGTAACAAGTACCCAGGTGGTGGTGAAGTTCTTTACAATGAGGCAACAACGATTACTGAAGGTAGAAAAAATTTTGCTAATGTCTGGATTTTAGACTCTGGAGCTACATGACACATGATCTCTAGGAGAGAATGGTTTCATAACTTTGTCTATCTCAGGAGGATCTGTATTCATGGGTGATGATCATGTCTTGGAGATTGCTGGTATTGGTATTGTCAAGATAAAAATGCATGATGGTACAGTTTGCACTATTCAGAAGGTACAACATATCAAAGGCCTGAACAAAAATCTATTGTCCTTAGGACAAATAGATGATCTTGGATATAACATCCATATTGAAAATGAGATTATGAAGATTATTAAAGGTGCTCTTGTGGTGATGAAGGTAGAAAAGATCGGTGCAAATCTGTACATGCTTAAAGGGGAAACATTGGAGACAGCTGATGATTGTATCGCATCGAGTAGTAAAGGAGAAGAGTCAACAATGATGTGGCATTTCAAATTAGGCCACATGTTAGAAAAAGGATTGAAGATTCTCTCCGACAGAAAGCTAGTTCCAGGGCTCAAATCAGTAAGTTTACCTTTTGTGAGCATTGTGTTACAAGTAAACAGTGTAAATTAAAATTTAGCAGATTTGATGCCAGAAGTAAATGCATTCTAGACTTGATTTATTCTGATGTCTGGGAATCACTAGAAATATCCTTAGGAGGAGCAAAGTATTTTGTGTCTTTCATTGATGATTAGTCTAGAAGATGTTGAGTGTACTTGATTAAGAAGAAGTCAGATGTGTTTCCAGTATTCAAAGACTTCAAAGCACAGATGAAACTTGAATCTAGGAAGAAGATCAAGTGTTTGAGGACATATAATGAAGGAGAGTATACAAGTAGTGAGTTTCTTGCATTTTGTAAGTAAGAAGGTATTGAAAAACAATTCGTAGTTGCATACATTCCACAGTAAAATGGAGTGATAGAGTGGATGAATGGAACTCTTGTAGAAAGAATGAGAGCTATGTTAAAGATTACAGGTCAACCCAATTCATTCTGGGCAGAAGTAGCCAATACCGCATGTTATGTGATAAATCGATTCGCCTTCAACAGCGATTGAGTTAAAAACACTGATGGAGATATGGACTGGTAAGCCAGCTGATTACTTTAATCTACATTTATTTGGATGTCCTGTATATATGATGTATAGCACCCAATAAAGAACAAAGCTGGATTCGAAATTCAGAAGGTGTATATTCTTAGGATATACTGATGGTGTGAAGGGTATTGCCTGTGGGATCCTACTACCCACAAGGTTATTATCAACAGAGATGCCATCTTTGTAGACGACCAATTACTGTAGAAAGATGAAAATGATAGGACGACAAAGGAGAGTTCAGAGATTACTCCGGTATATGTGAAAAATAATCAAGAACAAGAAGATTCAGACTCTTCTGAAGCAGCACCAGAGCATGATGTACAAGAACAAGTTGAGTCTGAGGCTTTAGAAGTTCGTAAATCAACTCGTGAGAGAAGACCGCCAGCTTGACACTCGGAGTATGTTATGGAAAGCAAGGTTGCATACTGTCTTCTAATAGAGGATGGAGAGCAATCAACTTTCCATAAAGTTACAAGTAGCTCGGATATGTCTTTGTGGATGGCAATGCAGAAGAAATTGAAGCTTTACAAGAACAAGACTTGGGAATTAGTACTGTTGCCACATGGAAGAAAAACCACTGGTAATAAATGGGTCTATAAGGTTAAGCGAGATAGCAATGATCAAGTTGAACAGTATCGTGCACGATTGGTGGTAAAAGGATACACTCAAAGAGAGGGCATTGATTTCAATGAGATATTTTCCTTGGTGGTTCGACTTACAACTGTAAGAATAGTTTTGGCTATGTATTCTACATTTGAATTACACTTGGAGCAGTTGAATGTTAAAATTGTATTTTTTCATAGAGAGCTTGAAGAAGAAATCTACATGCTACAACCAAAAGGTTTTACTGAAATAGGTAAGGAGAATTTGATTTGCAGGTTGAACAAATCTATGTATGGTCTTAAACAGGCACCAAGATGTTAGTATAAGAAATTTGATTCCTTAATAATAAGTCTTGGGTACAATAGACTCAGTTAGATCATTGTACATATTACAAAAGGTTTGATGGTGATAATGATTTCTTTATGTTGTTATTCTACGTGGATGACATGTTGGTGGCAAACCACAACAAAGATCAACGCCAAGAATTGAAGGCATAGTTGGCTAGGGAGTTTGACATGAAAGCCTACGACAAACAATATTCTAGGGATATAAATTCACCGAGACAGAAATAGTAAGAAGACTTGGCTTTCTCAAAAGAATTATCTAAAAAAGATCTTGCTACGCTTCAACATGCAAGATTGTAAGTCAGTTTCTACCCTACTTCCTATTAATTTCAAATTATCCTCCAAGATGAGTCCTAGTAGTGAAGCAGAGAGGATGAAGATGTCTCGAGTACCGTATGCATCAGCAGTGGGAAGCTAATGCTCACTATGATATGTACGAAACTAGACATTGTTCAAGCAGTGAGAGCGGTTAGTCGTTTTATGGCGAACCCTGGAAGAGAGCATTTGGATACTGTGAAGAGGATTTTGATATACATTAGAGGAATCTTAGATGTTGCATTATGTTATGGAGGATCATATTTAACTTTCAGGGGTTATGCTGATTCAGATTTTGCAAGAAATCTCAACAAAAGAAAATCTACTACTGGCTATGTATTTACACTTGCAGGAGGAGATGTAAGCTGGGTTTCAAAACTACAAACTATTGTGGCAATATCTATGATAGAAGCAGAATATACATTAGATGAGTCCTAGCAGTGAAGCAGAGAGGATAGAGATGTCTCGAGTACCGTATACATCAGCAGTGGGAAGTCTAATGTTCGTTATAATATATATAAGACTAGATATTGCACAAGCAGTGTGAGCGGTTGGTTATTTTATGGCGAACCCTGAAAGAGAGCATTGGAATACTGTGAAGAGGATTCTAATATAAATTAGAGGAACCTTAGATGCTGCATAATGTTGTAGAGGATCAGATTTAATAGTCAGGAGTTATGCTGATTTAGATTTTGTAGGAAATCTTGACCTCTACTACTGGCTATGTATTTACACTTGCAGGAGGAAATATAAGCTAGGTTTCAAAATTGCAAACTGTTGTGGCGCTATCTACAATAGAAGCAGAATATATGGTGGCTACACAAGCATGTAAGGAAGCTGTTTGGATACAAAGGTTATTGGAGGAGCTCGGGCACAAATAGAAGAAGATCACTTTATTTTGTGACAGTCAAAGTGCCTTGCATATTGCAAGGAATCCAGCATTTCATTCAAGAACTAAGCACATAAGAGTTCAATATCACTTTGTTCGAGAAGTAGTAGAAAATATATGTGTAGACATGTAAAAGATACACCAGTGAGAACTTAGTAGATGTAATGACCAAGCCAATCAACACTGACAAGTTTGTATGGTGTAGATCCTCTTTCGGCCTAGCAGAAATATAAGCAAGTATGAAATTGACAAATTGAGGGAAGAGTGGAAGATTACATAAAAGTGACTTTAAGTTGGAGAATGTGAGCTATAAAGTGTAAAGCCACTTTGATGGCTGTTTCAATTATGGCTACGTTAAGCAGTACAACTATATGCTAGCCTTAAAGATGACTTTAATGATGGTATGATAAGGTGCCAGCTTCTTTGATGAATATATATATATATATATATATAATGTGAGAGAGTTGAAGGGGGGTAAAGCACAATTATAAATACCCCCTTCCCTTCAGTTTAGTGCATCCTTTCAATCTCATCTCCCTCCAATTCCATCTCTTCAAGAGCATCTCATTTGAGAACAATTCCATTTGAAGAGAGTTTCTTCTTATTCAAGAGAAAGTGTCATTGTTCTCTCCCTGTATTTAGAGAGAAAATGTTGTAATCTTTGTTTGTTATAGTGAGATCTCCCAAGTTTGTCTCTCATTTTTTACCTCAATTTATTTAGGGGGTTTTCCACGTAAAATATTTGTATCCATTTTATATTCAATTTTCTTATTTATACTTTAGTTGCTAATTTGATTTGACCCATTATTTTCTAACAGCACTGAAGATCTACTATGCCAAGCCCTTTACCAATATTTAAGAGTCAAAATAAACTGTAAAATTAAACGTGCCGTATCAAATAATAATACCCAATATTTTATCTTAATGTAAATTACTATAATTCATACATATTTATTTTTAATGTAACAAAGGTAAGTATATTTGCAGCCAATATTGTCTCATTTGTAGTGGCCACATGAAAAAAAGAAAAGATTAATGCAAATTCTAACATGTTTACCATTTACATGGGATAAGGGTGTGTATGAAAATCGAAAACCGATTGAAACGGGACTAAAATCAATCCGTTAGTTGGTCACTCGACATTGACAACAATATGGTATATTAGAAATTTTTAATGGTTTATTTTTATATTTATAATAATTTTATATATTATATGATATAATCATATGTAGTCAATTACTAATTAGGATTATTTAACAAATCAATATTTTATTATTAATTAACAGTTATTTATAATAAGATCGAAAGTATTTATTAGATAAAAAAAATATTTATTATTAATTAATAAATAAAAAATAAAGCCGGCTGAAATTAACATCCTCATTTTCAATTGATTTTGATGACTAACTCAATTAAAAAATCAAAACTGACTGAAATTGCTGATGCACTCCCCATATGGTAAATTTGTTTTTTTTTGTAAAATTTTAATGTGGATGTATTCAGTTTTTGGGGTGTGTTTTTATACTTTCCGAAGGACCGAAATTTAACCCAGGCCCACAATCAAATTCTATTACAAACTTTGTTTTTTCAGCCCACTAACACCAAGAAAATAATTTATAGGCTTCAGTGTTGCTGGGTTTTGGACCGGGTTCGGGTTTACTTTCCTGGTAACCCCAATGAAAATCCATTGAAGAAAGCAACTCAGCAAGTGAGAGTGAGAGAGAGAGGGGAAATGGGGTTGGGAAGCAGAAACCAAATACTGTTGGGGTTGGCGTTGGTGATGATTTTGGGAATCGCCGTTTACTTGAGACTTTGGACCATCGACTACACAGTTTCTGCTGATGACACTGAACTCCTCAGGTTTGGTTCCCATACTGTATGTCTGACTTCTTGAACTCAATGCTTCATTTCCTTTACTTATTAGGGCTCTTTAAATTTATGGTTCAGTGCTTAATTGGGAACATTTGGAATAATATTGAAATTGTTATGCAGCTGAAACTCAGTTTTGGGCGGAGACTTGTTACTTTTTCAATTTTTTTTTTTCACAAATTTGATTTGGAATTAGATTGTTTGTAAACAACAGAGCTTTATATGTAACATTGACTCAAGAACTTAGCTTGCTATATAATTGGAACAACTTTAAAGCAGGGCTTTTCTATAAGCAAGTAGTGTTGTTTCATTTTTTTTTTAATTGTGATGTAATTAATGCCCTCAGTAACACTATTGTCTTTTCGATTTGTTTTTGTTGTTCACTTTGTTGCCGAATACCTTTTGTGTTTATTTATTTTGACCAATTTTTGTTTTTTGGCTCAAATTCTTTTAGACGACAGTTCGACCTCGCTAACAAAGAGGCAATGGATGAATCTGCTGAGTGGAGGTTGAAATATGATGTGGAAACAGAGAGGGCTAACAAATGTTTGAGTGAACTCAATATGGTATTGTCAATTTCCTTTAACATTTTACTTTCAAAATTTTATTTGCAGCTTACTGTCTATGTGGGTGTTGAGGGTTGTCGAAGTTTTTCATTACCTGGAAGCTGTGTTTCCAATATGATTTGCCCACTCATTTGGATTTATTGATCCAAATTTGTACCTGTTGGATTCAAATTGAATGATGGTATAGTTGTGATTTGAATTGTAAGGTCCGGCCTGTATGATCTAGTTACATTGTTCTCTGCAGAAGTGTTTCTGCTAATTGAATAATACGCCTATGAATTATCAACTTTAAGGTTGTAACATTTCTGTATGTGTCTGTCTTTTTGTAGCTGTTTTGCAAAAAGTTCAAGGAATATAGTGACCTGTCTACAGGCTATTACATATTATATCTCCTTTGAACATTGTAGAACTACTATATATGCTTATTGTCTTAAGGATGCCTTATATAGTTTTTTTTTTTTGGTAATAAGGATGCCTTATATAGTTAAACATGAAATTGAAAACTTTTCTTCAACAGTTCCTTTGGTTTTGTTTGCCTAAGCATAGTAGTAGAAGTGCTTGATGCCAACCCTTTTTGAAAGACATTCTATAGTATGATTAACTTGGAAGTGCATTGGTACGTGTTTTATCAAACATGTTGGTGACTTTCTCTAGTAAAGTTTATTTCATGTTTTATCCTTGAACTGGCTGGACTCGAGTCTTGATGTTGTTTCTACCTTTCACTGACTCCTCTCTTAGCTACCATACTAATAATCTGTTCCAAGGAATTATTGGCCTTTTGGCTGGTATAAAACATTTCTATAAAAAAATTTGGCATGCAAGGTGGTGAAACGAAATGTTTTTATATTTGTTATTGCATCTAATAAAACTGGGACTAAGAGGATGGAATGATTGAGAACCGTTTTTATTGTTAATTTTTAAGATGTGAGTGTTACAATTTACACTTACAGAACTATGGGGGCTCTTTCTTCATTGATCCCCTCTTCCTGTCCTAATAATAGACCATTGTGTGCCTCTTCATCAAGTTTTTTGTTTGCCTGACAGATTAAGGAGTCTTCTAAGAAGGATGAGGATGCTGCTAGCATGAATAAAAAGTTGGCTATGCTGCAAAAGGTGACTATTTTGATATTAATATTTGAACGATATGCAGTGCATTCTCCTCTCTTTCCTTCGATAATATGTTTTCAAGATACAGTCCCTTTCTGAAAGGTAGGATACAGCGGGATTATCATGATTAGTTCATAACCATGTCAAAAGTTGCTTTGTCAATTGGTCGGATTGTTGGATGGTGCTTTTGTTCTATCAAATTTTTTATACCCCTGAAATTGTTTTAATTGGATTATAAATTTAACATAACATGGCAAAGACCAATTCGAGATATATTACTCAGATACATTCATCTTACCTCTTTCTCCTCCCTCAATGGTTCTGCAGTACACAATGTTCCAGTTGGTGGTAAAAGTTACTTAGAAAGTTTTTCAGTTTAAAGTTTGAATCATTTATTTTCCCCCCATAAATTTCGATCTTCTTACAATTCTTGAATTTCTAGGAAAACTTGGGTTTGCTTGAACAAGTTGAAGCCTTAAGACAAGAGCTCGAGTCCGAGAAGCTGAAGTGCAGCTTACAGTAGATTAAAATATCATGTAAAAAAGGAATTCTCTCTGTAACACGACATTACCTATTCTTCATGGATTTCTAGCAAATATATGCTCGTCGAAGTAAAGAACACCATGAGCATGATTTGCGCTGTAGATTTATGGCTTCCTGCCTGTTACTTGAAAGGGTAATCTTTTCGACTATATGCCTGTGTTCCCTCAGCTTAGTAAACTACAAAGAAGCATTTAAGGAACGAAAATGGTGCAGTACTGGTGGCTGATATTTTGATTTACCTCATAATTTTCTTTATGATTTGGAGAGGGAAGAACGCTTGGTTTAAGAATTCTTCTGTAGCTAACTCATTATTTGTAATCCAATTACAAATCATCACACAGCTATACTTTTTAATTTGTAAGAAGAGTGAGAACTTTTTTTGGTTAAAAGAAGATTGAGAACAGTGCTTCACCTATTTGTTTGCTTGAAAAATCAATGTTTCATATTAACCTCTCATTTACCAAGCTCTTATTTAAAAACCCCAAGTTTACTTTTTCAATTTCTAATGCATTCAGACAAGGAAAACTACTCTTTCCTCCCTGGAAGATGCTAACACTTAATTGAGAGTCATGGTGGTACAGTACAGTCGTTGATTAACATGATAACTACAATTTTTGAAAGTTGCAGATTTAGATAAAGATATGGTTGTCTTATTATGTTTTATGTGGTAAATCAAAGAGAAATTACTCAGGATCTTTGGTGGTCAATGAGCAGTCAGGATCTGTCGGGTTAGTTTTGAGTTCATGAAGAAATCTGGATATGGTTTGTACAAATACTTCATTGTCTTCTTCATGCTGTGTTGAGGATGCAAGAGGTGCTGTACCAGAACTACTCCCTTTGGAACTCTATATTACACAGAAAAATAATCCAATTATGAAATCACACAGAAAATAACATAATTGCATGTACATAAACACCAAAGTAAAAATTAATAGTAATAAAAGAAGCAGCATAAAAAATTTATACTCTTTAATTTGTCTGTTAAAATGTAAGAAACTAAAATAGACTAATCATTTGTATAAATTATTAATTAAATCACTTATTAATAAGTTATTTTATGGTGAATAAAGAAGAATATGATTTATATATGTGAAAACTAAGTTGTGTTTCCTCGAAAAGAAGAAATATTATAATTTGAGGAATATGATCAAGTAAATAATAAAAGAACAATTTTTACCAAAAAAAATAATAAAAGAACAATGAAAATTAGCTTTAAGAGTTGAAATGGTTATTACCCTTCGTCGCTTTGGTGGTCTAGTCCTTGTATTTATCATCCCAATCAGCTCGTCAAACTGAAAAAGTAAACCCACCAACAACGAATATATATATATATATATATATATAATCAATTTATCTTCAATTTAAATCTGAAGAAAAAATAGTAGCTAGATATATCATATATCAAATCGTTGCCGTATATATTTGCAATGTTGTGCTTACGTACATATATTCTATTGTATACTATTAATATAACAGTAACTATACAGCTCATATATATATATATATATATATATATATACTGAACGTGTACAAATAGTTTTACAATCTTTACATAGGCATGCTTATACAGTATACAAAACGCGCGCGCACACACACACACAGAGATATATACATATATATATATATATATATATATATATGAATAGATGTAGTACCTGTTTGACAATAATCTCATACTTCTTTGCACACCTATATAGCCTAGTTTCCTCTTCATTTTCCTTAGACATTATGAAATCCTTCTCGCACACTGCACTAAACTTTCCAATGTCTTTGAGAAATATTGTGTTAAGCTTATAATTATGAGAGATTTAGTTTAGAAATAGTTTGAAATATAAATAGATGGTTTTTAGAAGCATATTGCTAATGGCATGGTTGGTTTGGTTGAAGAAAAATCAGATATGAGCGTTACCAACCGACCACTCTCTCTATCCACAAACAACAGAAACAAACGTATATATAGTAGAAGAAGAAGCTGATAATTAAGAGCGTTTAATTTTTTGCCGACCATATAATATTTCTTTCTTTTATCTTTATCTTTACGCATTCAAAAACACACACCTATCTCTCGTGATCGATATTGGTCAGGATGAGTCTTCTTAAAGCTAGCCCGACTCATACTAGTACCAACCTCTCTCTCTCTTTCTCTCTCTCTTCCACAGGACATTAACTCAAAGAGAAACTAAAAGACCAGTACTTGTGGTAGTAGAGCCGCTAATATATATATATATATATATATATATACATATGCATGTAGCAATTAGCAAGAGTAAAGCACTTACCAAATGAACAAAGAAGAATTTGACGTTATTGTCAACTGCATGTGTAACTACTCTCCAAATATGTATTTATATAATTAAACCCACCACAGCATTAATTAATTAAATGGCAAATAAGCAAAGCTAGGTTAGTTACCCTTTGTAGGTTGATTAAATATTAATGTTTGCTTCATGGAATATGTATTTAGCTATCCCTGGCTTTTACTCTTGCTTCCTGTGAGGATATTGTAGATGGGTTTTATTCAAGTTTTACTAATTACTTAAATGTGAGATAGTTATATAACAAAGCTCTAATTATTGCAATCATGATTATGTTGCATTAGAATATTGAACTAATATATATATATACTTAACTAGAAGTATTTCCATGAAGTATGGAAATCATGCATGCATGATTGCCACGCTTAGAGGTCAAAACATGCATATCGTGAATTTATTTATTTGAAGCAAAAAAAGAAAAAAGAAAAGAAAAGAAGAAGAAGCTAGTGCTTGGAGTTTGAGATATCGATGTTCGTTTAATCTTTCACAGATATGGTTGTTGAGTTGTTGAATCAATCTCATGAAAAGCTCAGTTTTATAAAAAGATGAAAAAGTTTGTAGTAAGCTATACTCATCACTTTTCAAAATACCAGCCACAGAAAACTATAACTGATTATATGATTGGCTTGGAATTTAGTCAAAGAGTTCCACTGAGAAATTTAATTATATATGAAAAGCAACCAAAATGAGATTTGGACTTCGGAGACTACATAAAGGGCCCGTAATTAAACCTACTTTATCTATTTGGTCGCACAAATAACGTTTCGGTTAGTTTCTCGGCACATTATAATGATAGATCTTGAGTTGAACATACATTTGTCTGTATTCCATTCCTATATCAATAGTAATGCTTCTGAAACGAGCGAACCCAATAAATTAATAACACGAAAAAACTGAACTAATCAACCAGTGTTAGTTAAGGGTAAAGCTGGTTTCACATCGAGGCTCATGCATTATTAAATTCCAAAAACAATTTCCAAGTAATTGGTAAGGTTAATTTTTAACTAATTAATTAGCAAATACTTAGCTTAGACTTTATGAACTCAATGGAAAATATTGAGGAAAGCAATATTATTCAATGACTTTTTTATTTAGATTTATACTTTTTCTTTAATTAATGAAGGCGAAAATAAATAATGTAATAATAACACGGACATATCACGTCTTTTGCAAAAAAAAAGAAAAAAAGCAAAAAAAAGGGATTAATATTTTTTTATTTATATATATCTCAATTTATAAGTCTAGAAAATTAATATTCCTTTGTACTAGGAGTGACATGCACATACATATTTTATACTGGTTCATGTATACATGCAAAACAGTGGAAAAGATATATGATATGGTAATTTTCAGCACATACATTACAACAGTCACCAACATACAAATAAGCATTCACAAAGAACATGAAAGATTTTATATGGTTCGGTGAAAATATTTTACCTATGTCTATAGAGCTCCTGCAAGGAACTCATTGCATTATAATGAAGGTTCGGTTGCACACTTAGTTTCACACAAAGCATGCAGCCATGATCCCTTTGCACCATTTCTCTGATTTGTACACCAAGAAAAATTTTAAAAATTTAGCACATAAAAGGAGGAAGAAGAACAAAGAAAGCCAAGCCATAAAGGCTGGCTTAAAACTCGAAATATAGCCTAAGTCTGAAAAGCAACAAGCTGAAATACACAACTTACTTTGACTTGTTGATTGCCCACATGGCAAGATGATTAGTTGAATTACAATTCAATACTCCACCTTAACTCATATAAGCTAGAAACCCCCTCAAATAATACAGTGCAGTGAATTCCCTTTGATGCCATCTCAACTTGAAAAGCCATTAATCACCAAGCTTTGATTTTAAGCGAATTCCGAAGGATGGAATTTCTCACTAATACCACCTTGGTTCCCATTTTTAAGATTTTACTCGGTAGATTTTCCAACTTCAACAACTATTGACCCACAACATCCCTAAAGAAATGGTACTTCACATTGATATGGTTGGGCCCTAATGGAAGACATGATTCTTGCATAAGTAGATTAAGCTTTGACTATTAGAAGAAGCTACAACATCATGTTCCAAAAGATTTAATTCTTCAAGAAAATCTTTCAACCAAATTGTCTCATTTGGTGCTTCAAATGTAGCTATATACTCAACTTTGTAGATGATAATGCATCAATGGATTGTAACTTAGCTTTCCAACTCACACAACTTCCACAGAAAGTAAACATATAAGCAATAGTTGATCTACTCTTGTCCATGTCCCCAGCAAAATTAGAGTCCATATAGCCTTTAGGTACAACTCCACTTGGATCATGCTCAAACACTAAGCCAAAGTTAGCAGAGCCCTTAAGATACCTCAATAACCACTTCAGGGCCACACAATGCCCTCTTCCTAAATTTACTCATATACTGACTTAGAACACTAATCGCATATGACAAATCATGCCTTGTAAAAATTATTGTATACATCACAAAACCAATAGCATGGGACATTCATCGTGTCTTCTTTTTCTTTCTTTATAACATAAAACTACTCTGAGAAAACTTGTAATGATTAACCAATAGAACATTAGTAGCCTTTGCATCTTACATAGAAAACTTGGTTAAAACTTTGTCAATAAAAGAATTTTGATGCAAAAATAAAATGCATTTATTTCTATCTCTATGTTTCATTGAAAGATTTTCTTAGTAAAGCTTAAATCATTCATGTCAAACTTAGGATGTAACACCCCTTTACCTAAGTCTTGAGACCCGACTAAAGGAATGTCACAATAGAATACATTCACAATAAACTAATGAAGAAGTTCCTTTGGACAAAGCTAAAATACGAATAAATTTTTTTTTACTCTTTAGGATACTAAAAAGAAACTTTAATAGTTTAGATAAAAGCAAAATATAGTTGTTTACAAAAGATCCACAACATAAAGAAAACTAAATTGTTAATCAGAGTTTACAATGTCCAAAAGTAATTAAAATCCGTGGAAAATCTATTTGTACTATTGCCTTTCCCTAACCAGTCCGCCACACTGCTGCTAAGTCAATCAAGTTAAACTTTCAGAGTTACATAGACATAGCAAAACAAACAAGAATAAGTGAAAAATCACTCAGTAATTCCCAACGTGCATATGGTAATGCAATGTAGTTGCTAGTAGAATGTTAATATCCATTGAACACATATTTTTCCTTTAATTTCTTTCCTTTCTTATCATAAATCATATGCAAAATATAATATTTTCCAAAAGATTTATGTAATGATTTTAAAAATGGACGTTCGTAGGAATTTCCATTAAGCTTAAATTCTTAATTACGTTGGAGTCATTACGTCGACAATTATTATTTCCTAAAGCGGTAGTACACATATATACTTTAAGGAAATCCAATACACTTAACCATTTAAAGGAAACGATGTGAGTGGGGAAGAGACATGCTTGCATCCGTGTTATGCTAGTGTCGAGGTTACAACCACCATATAAACCAATACGCTCACATGTGCACGCATGCAAGAATCCAATCTCTTTACTCACTAGTTAATGGGACCTCTACTAAACGATTCACATATCCCATCCATATAAGCTCCATTCAATAAATATATATGCCTACATCTACATAACCATAACTCTTCAATGCATAATTTTTGAAAACATGACTGTATAGGAAGAATTCCCACTGAGCAGGGCCGAGAGGCTGAAGATGGAGGAATGAGCGGAGCCACCGTAATTGGAAAGAAGAGCTCACAGACCCAGCGGCCTAGCTTGGAAGTGCCGAGCCAAATGAGCCGAGTGCATTTGGAGGCTCAGCAAGGAAAGCAGGACTTCGGGAGGAGCTATCATTCGTGGTTGGAGAAGGCTTGGCTCGGACGTCGAGGGGCGGCGGCTCGGTAGTGATGGCTCGGAACAATTTCCCTTGGCTCGAATGTGGTAAGAGCGAGGAGGGTTCCAAAAGGAAAGTTCACTCGTAGTAAATCTTGGATACTTTCCCATATTTCACTTACCAAAGCGGGAAGAAGCCCATTATGGCTTGCCTTAAATCAGGACGGCTAGGGTTTCAAGCCATCATCCTGATGGACAAGGTAAGGCCATGTATATATATATCTCTCTTGAGGACTCAAAAAAGGTACGCAATACTCTACATTAGAATTCATGAAAAGTCCAAAGCCGATTAACTGACTTGAGCGTCGGAGGTTCTTTGGCGGTACCACACCGGGTGCCCAAAAGCTTTCACGCTTTTCCTTAATTCTTCTGATTCACGGTGGTGCTAGGCGAGGAAATTTAACCGTTTGTGGGAGCAAAATTGACATAAGCAGTTTGTTTGGCTAGAAGGAGGGCACGATCGAGTTTTTGCACTAAAACCATCAAAGGCCTATTTCGGTAACCTTGCGGCAACACCATGCCGGCAGCGTTAATCTTGCTTCAAAATCGTTGCGCTGAAAGACAAGAGGAAGAACTCACCTATCCAAAAGGCGTAGCGGGGCCCTCATTCACTGGAGGAGAACCGGTATGGCCGATGAGCGTGTAGATCGACTCCCGCCCGGATGGAGGTTGGTGCAATCCACTCGAAAGCACTCCAACGGCGGAGCGGCCTTGAGGAGGATCAATAGGCAAGCTGGAGGCCTTGATGCCGTTGAACAATTGAGGCGGGCGGGTTGATTTGAACGAACGGCCAGCGACTTGCAAGTCGGGGCAAGGCGGACCCGAGGAAGGTAGCGACAGCGAGAGGTTGGTCGCTGGGGAAAAGACTGCGCCGAGGATGGAGACCATTCTCGGAGGACAATGAAGAGGAAGGAACCGGCGAAGATTTGGACTCCACGGATGAGTATATCCCGAAAGGAGCGGACCTGAAGCCATACCACTCTCGGAGGCATTACTACACCGCCGGAAGATGGTGGCAGGAGGATTTGGCAAGGCGGGAGGCGAGCGGAGGTGGTTGGGCGATGGGCGAGACCCGTTTGTGGGCGAAATCACGAGGTTGATACCGCGAGATTCTCCCCAAGTTCACTCTATACGATGGCATCGGTGACCAGGATCACATAATTCATTTTAAGCGGGCCATGATCCCGACATGTATACCTGACCAAAGGCCGTGATGTGCAAGGTGTTAGCATCAAGTCCGAAAGGTCAGCTTTGCTTTGGTTCAGCGTTTGCCGTCATACGGCGTGGATTCTTTTCATCTGGCCCGGCTCTTTCGACCCAATTAGCATCCGGTCGGCGATCAGGGGACCGGATGATTTATTGGGTTCAGCAGAAAGGAGAGTCTTTGAGGACTACATCCAGCGATTTAACGACATGAAGGTGGAAATTATGGATGTCGGATGTGGTGGCATGCAACGCCCAACGAGGATGTTACGGTAAAATTTACTACATGGTGAAGAAAAACCGGAGCTTATTGCAGACTTTACAAAAGGCCCGGACTTTTGTGGTTTTGGAGGAAGAACTGACGCGGGCGTCTGTGGCGATTAAGGAAGGGCCGGATTCGCGCCAATTGAGAGAGATACCGAGCTGATTTAACCGTCGGGGCTCGGGATAATAGGTTTGAGAATATCCCAGGACAAAGGGACGGCCGCCCGGGTAGGAAAAGGTTTAACCAACTACGCCCGAGTGGGAGACAAGGCGAGCCAGCGGGGAAGCAGCGGGATGGTCGGATCTTGGGACCGTTTGCGAAAATTGGATTGACCGTATCCCAAATTTCGGTTAGTCGCCGCATGGAGCAATTCATGAGGTCCGGTGATCTCTCTGGATCCGAAGAAGGATAATTGAAATGGTGTTTTCCGCATGGCGAGGGCGCATAGCGGAGGAATCAGGGCATTCAAGCGAAATGAAGAATTGCTAAAGGCGTGGTTATTGAGGCAGTTCGATTGAGAACCGGAGAAATGGGGCGGCCAAGCAAGGGAGGAATCCACGGAAGAACAACTTCGCCTCGTAGGCGAACAGCGTGGAAGTAGAAGAGTCATTCACTTTCGATTCATGGCGGGACGCGTGTGGTGGAGAAGCGTAGGGAGGATAGAAGAGCTTATACGGATCCCTATTGCTCCAGTATATTGTAAGCGAAGATCGAATATGTTTCTGTGAGAGGACACGGTGGCACGATATTTCCCCGAGGACGCATTGGTAGTGACCTTGGACGTCGGAAATTGTACAGTGAAGAGGATTTTGGTTGACAATGGGAGCTCGGCAAACATCATCTTCCTCAGCACCATAGATCAAATGGGAATTGATTGTCCGATATTCAGCCTACCGCGGCAACATTGGTAGGGTATGATGGCAAAGGCGTGGCTAGGAAAATTGACTCGCGGATTCGCGAAAGTGAATCGGCTTCGAGAGATGATGCGTGGTGGGACACCATCTGCATACAAGCGTGATTTTGGGTCGACCTTGGTTGCATTCCATGAAGGCTGTACCATCTACTTACCATCAAGATAAGATTCGTCGAGAGAGAGTAGAGGAATTGCTTGGAGACCAGTCAGCGGCTCGACTCTGCTATGTCAAAGCTCGATGGGAAAATCAAATACTTGATTCGGGAGGGGGTGGCCAGTAGAAAAGATAGATCTCTGGAAGATCTAGAGGAGGTGCCACTAGATCCGGACCACCGGCGAATTACCAAGATTGGGGCCTTGATTGGACGGGAGTCAGAACCAGTGATCCAATTCTTGAGGACCACCGTAGCACCTTCGCATGGTCTACGGATGACATGGTCGGAATAGATCCAAGTATAATATCTCATAAATTGAATGTAGATCCTTTTACAAGCCGGTTCGACAAAAGCGGAGGAAGTTAAGCCTGGCGGAACCAAGTTATAAGCGAGGAAATTGCCAAGTTAGTAAAGAATGGGTTTGTCGAAGTTAATTGGCTGCAAGCGTGGTGGTGGTCGGAAGAAAAATGGGAAGCCGGGGTTTGCATAGATTTCAGATCTCAAGGCACGCCCGAAGGATAGCTTCCGCACCGATTGATGAGATGGTGGATCGACCGCGCATGAGATCTTGAGCTTCATGGGCGCTTATTAAACAATCGATTTTGATGCGGATGACCGGAAAAGCCTTATGCGAGCGAGGAATATTCGCTATAAGGTTATGCGTTCGGATTGAAAAGCGGGGCTACTTATCAAGGTTGGTCAACAAGATGTTCGCCGAGTGGGTTCCACGATGGAGGTCTACATTGATGACATGTTGGTCAAGTCTATCCGGGCCCATGATCATATCCAGCACCTCGCTCAAGCCTTTGATGTATTAGACGCGCATCGAATGAAGTTGAACCCTACTAAATGCACTTTTGGGGTTGGTTCAGGACAATTTCTCGGCTATCTCGTGACCCAGAGAGGCATTGAGGCCGATCGGGAGAGTCAGTATTTCGACATCGCCCGAAAAACACCAGGAAGTGCAAAGATTGAATGGGAGAATAGCGGCCTTGAGTCGATTTATTTCGAGGTCATCTGACCCCTGCATTTCGTTCTTCCGAGCTTTAAAAGGAAATAAAGATTTTACGTGGACAGAAGAATGCGAACAGGCGTTCCAGCGACTGAAGGTGTACCTGAGCTCTCCTCCTATTCTCTCCAAGCCGAAGCCAGGAGAAACGTTGTATCTGTATTTGTCGGTTTCGGATCACGCAGTCAGCTCGGTGTTGGTTCGGGTGGAAGGAAGGGAGCAAAAGCTTTATTATGTCAGCCGAGCATTGGCAGATGCGGAGACCCGCTATGCATTCATTGAAAAGCTGGCATTGGCTTTGCTCGTGTCTTCTAAGAAGTTAAGGCCATATTTTCAATGCCACAAGATTACTGTGGTAACTTCATATCCACTTAGAACGGCTCTTCATAGTCCCGATATCGCGGGGCGGATGGTTCGATGGGCCGTCGAATTGGGCGAGTATGGGATAGAGTATCAGCCACGAACAGCAATCAAGTGTCAGGCGCTTGCGGATTTTGTAGCCGAGTTCACGGGACAAGCTGAGCCATCGTACGAAGCGCCGTTGGTTGAAAGTTTGGAGGAGCGGGCGTATCCAACACAGGACATGAACTCATCTCAAAAGCGTCTGTGGCGGAAACAATTTGGAAGCAAGAGCAGAATTGCCCTGGAAACTTCACGTGGATGGGTCTTCCAATTTCCGTGGAGCGGGGGCAGGAATCATGCTAGTCGACCCCGACGGCTTAGTAATGGAGCAGGCTATTCATTTCGGTTTTCCCGCGTCGAATAATGAATCGGAGTACGAGGCTCTGATTGCTGGAATTAACTTGGCTCGGGCAGCAGGGGCTTCACGACTAATGGCATACAGCGACTCCCAGTTGATCGTGAGTCAGGTGAATGGTAACTACACAGCGAAGGGCAAAAGAATGATTGCGTATTTGGAGTTAGTCAGAAAGCTGGTTGCAACTTTTGAACATTTTGAACTTCGGTCGGTTGAAGTGAAAGCGTCGGCGGGCCGCGTGGGTTAAACAGCGCCGAAAGATGTCGGAAGATTCCACGGAATTCACGGCGGAGCCAAGCATCGATATTTCGCCCGCGAAGAGAGTAAAGTCGATGAATATAGATGAAATTGATGAAGCGGGGTGGATGAACCCCATTATGGAATATCTCCTTACTGGCAAGCTACCCCAAGATAAGGTGGAGGCTCGGAAGCTGAGACTTATATCCGCGGTGATACGTGGTGGGGAAAGTTATACGAGGCGATCGTCGGTAGGCCCGCAAGGTGCTTGAGCGGTAAAGATTCGCAAGTGCTTGCTGAAATACATGAAGGACATGCGGAAACCACTTTCGGGAGGGCGGTCCTTGCGTAAAGCTATGTCACAGGGTTCTATTGGCCAACTATGCGGAAGGATGCGGATTACTCGCGATGCTTGTGACAAATTGCAACACCCGATCACCCATATGCTTGCCGAGGAGTTGACGGTTTGTCGGCCGTGGCCTTTCATGCAATGGGCTGGATATTGTGGGACCCTTACCCCTTGTTGCTGCTTGTGGCGATTCATCCTTGTGGCCACAGTTACTTCAGCAAGTGGGTGGAAGCAGGCATATTCCCAATTAAAGACAAAGATGTCATGCGCTTTATTTGGAAGAACATTATATATGCGATGCGGCGCACTCGAATCGATCGCGGACCGGTTCTCAATTCATTAGTTGACCTCGGGAATTACGTAAGAGTGGAAAATTACCATGAGATTCTCCTGCCAAGGCATCCACAAGCCAGCGGACGGTGAGTCAATGAACAAGACTATCGTGACCAATCTTAAGAAGCGGTTGGAAGATGCAAAGGTAAATGGCAGATGAATTACAGGGAGTACTGCAGGCAAGCCGAACCACCCGTATAGTGCAGGGGGAGACCCCATTCTCTTTGGTTTATGGAGCGGGGTGATCCCAGTAGTCGCCGTTCAACTCTTGCGTCGCCTCGCCGATCGAACATGAATGATGAACTAAAGGCGAAGGTCGTTATGGTCGGAGGAATTGAGGAACGAGCCTTGAGTACGGATGGCGGTATACCAACAGCGAGTGGCCAAGTACTATAATGCCAAGGTTGGCCTTGGAAGTTCAAGTGGCGACTACATTATTACGAAGTGTTCCACAATACACGAGGAGATGAGCGCGAGGAAGCTTCGGCCCGTGGGAAGGCCACTAGGGTGTGGGCGTACCGAGGCAGGGGCTTATAAGCTACAATCTTTGGATGGGATGGGCGTGCCTAGGAGTTGGGCTCGACTCACTTGCGCCGCTATTACCATTAAAGTTTTGATAGGATGAACAATGTAACATTCAAGTCAATAAAGTTAGTTTTATTTGCTTATGAATTTTGTAGTCGAGCATTCCATGTTTCGTGATATTACGGATGAGTGAGGCTAAAGATTCTATTTTTATTAATGCCCGTGCGGAATTTCTTACCCGTCGCACTTTAACTATGGAATTGAGTCATGGTCAATTCAGTCGTGCTACAGTCAATTTGACTCTAGATTGAATCCGCGATCTTGTCGGTCGGCGAAATGGCAAGGCGGCCGTCAGGAAGGCTAATTGTCCACCTCGGCTGGCGTTGAGTCCGAGCGGAGGAAATCAAGCGTTGGACCGACTTGGAAGGCGGCGAATCGATTAGTTAAGTCAATTAAGTCAATAGCACACGACTTGGTCAATTAAAACTAAATTGAGCGCTTTCGACAATTCGTACTTCATAAGGAAATAAAGGCAAGACATTCATTGACAATTTCAAAGTTTATACAAGTGACGGATGTAGTGAACAAAAGAACAAACAAAAAGAAAAATAAATTCTAGTCTTGCGTAATTGACGCGGGAAGTTTGGCGGACGGACTCTTCATTCGAAGGCAATCTCGCCTCTTGAAGGAATGGTTGATTCGGCGTGAGTCCGGGGCGTCACGGTTGGTTCCGGGAGGGCATCTCCTTCATCCGGCTCATCCTCACCGAGGTGATCTCCAAATCCTCTTGACCATCCTCCTCTTCGCCGCTAGGGTCGGGGTGACCCGATCTTGATCTGCCGGCGAGCATATGATCATGTCGTTGGTGTTCTTAAGGATGGCGTCGATGGCGCCTTCTTATATATATATTTTTGGCTCGGGGCCATGAGCCACCTTAGCTACGGTAGCGTCCCTCTCCCGGCTGACTTGGTAGTGAGTCGAGGGCTTCGACTCCACTATCCTTCCGATCGACTTTTGGCCTCGGACCCTTCCTTTCCAACTTTCGGCCGTTTGTGGCCTCCGGCGGTTTGTTTGGGCGAGGTTGTCTTCCTCAGCGCTTTATTGGCTGCAGCGGCGTTGATGTAGGCCTCGGCCTTCTTCTTGAATACCTTGTCCACCTTGATGGCGGCATCATATAAGTCTAGGGCATTACGGCGACTGCGATTCACATTCAAGTTAGAATTTTATGAAGGGGATCAAAGAAACAAAGAGTAGTGTTCGTTACCTTGAGGCATTTTGCTTTCGGCCTCCAAGCCCACTTCATCGAGGGTCATCTCCCTTAAGAGGCTGCGGTCATGGCGAGTCATGAGAGAGTCAACAATTGGGCCGACCGGTGATGAGTCCGGCGGATGGTGGAGTATCCTCCAACCAAGCATTGATGTAGTTTGTTTTCTTTGCCCTTATCTTGGTAGGGGGCTGGAGCGTCTTGGCCTCTTGGGAGGGAGAGTCGCCGGAGGAATGGCGATTGGTAAGGTCTTTGGGTTCGCGGCGGCGTTCAAGGTTGGGCGCTCACGGCCTTTGTCAAGCCAGAAGGCGCCACCACTGCTGCGGCTGTTTGTCCTTCTTCTTCTTCTTAGTAGCCTCTAGTTCGGCCTTGGATATCTTCATCTTGAGCTTGCCCATATGGTGTAGGATAAGAAGCCAGCGAGGGTCGGTTAGCGCGCCGTACAAAAGCCTAATGCAACCTTGAGAATATGTAAGTATGGGACTTGAGTGTAGGAAGAGGATACCTTGGGGAATTTCTTGGACGGTTGGGTAGAAGGGTCCTCTTCCTCTGGTTACGCTTTCGGCTTCTTTATTACGAATAAGTTTCTTCTAAGGCCAGGCGATCTAGTGCGAGCGGAAAGAATCTTGAGGAAAGTATGGATGAAGGCTCTTGGTTTTAGTCACGAAGAGGGCCGGATCCGTTCTTTTGTTGGCGGTGATCACGGCCTTTCGGCGAGATTGAGTCTGAAGTGCAATGTCGATTCGATCTGCATAGTCATTTGGAAAAGTTTTAGTAAGCTAAATTTTATACCTCTTCGGTCCAGTGGCGGATTCCGATTGAGGCGTGCCAGCAGGAGCATAGACCTCCCTCTGACAAAAAGTAGCGGTCTTTCCGGCCTTTGTCACTTGTGGGGCATCTTGAACAACTGATTAAGCCTCGGCGTAGAGGTGTATCTTCCCTCTTATTTCGGTTTCATGTAGAAGAAATACAAAAAATGGCCATGTCGATTTGTAGGCGCACTTCCGATTGGACGATGAGCACAACAAGTATCGCCCGGTATTGGCATAAGTTGCACTGGCGCGATCTTTGTAGAAGTTCACACCATATTAATGATGCGGTGGAAGAGTCGAGCCATTTTGAAAGCGATCTAAATGCTGAGATCCACCCGTCCTTGAGGAGTGGCTCTCTAAGGGTTACAGGCGGATAGCTTAATTTGGCTCGGCATGTCAAACCTCTCCTTAAGTGCGACATGTCGCTTTGTTTGAAGGCGAAGGTATATCGATCTTGATTATCGGGTCGCATGGTTATCGGTCAGGACCTATTGCCGCTGGGCCGTCTACCACAATGCTAGGGGTTGGTTGGGGTTCCTACGTTAGGTTTGTCGACTTGCCTCGGGCGAGGGTCGGAAGGAGGCGGCCCCCGGTTTGAATTTTCCTAACTAATTGTTCCTCCTCGCCGGATCGGATCAGGGATTCCATTGTTGGAATGAGGTAAGGATTTGAGAAACCTTTAAAGGCTAGAGGATTGGAATCGACACGAGGCTAGATCGGGGCGGAGTATAGCAGGAAGAGGTGAAGTCGGTGAAACGAAAGCTGGGCAGGATTTGATGCAGCGAAAACTTCGCGAATCTGAGAAATTGTGGAGAAGTGTTGCGTCGAGTTGTGCTTTCGAGAGCGGTCTTAGGGTTGGAAAATCCGCGATCGGGTTGGAAGTTTTGGTTAATGGAAGCGTTTGGGGAAGAAGACTAAGTAGAGGTTGCGGGAGTTTTGAAAAAAAAGTGAGGATGAAAGCTGAAGAGTTAAGGTAAAAGGGTTTTGCGGTTGGGCCGGTTGTGAGCCGCGAAGGTTGCGTCGGAGTTACGGATTTGAATGAGCGGTTATGATGTGATGTGCCTCTTGATCTTGGAGCGATGCTCCACGCGGCCATAATGTCATGGTAAGTGAAGCGGCGGTAGAGTGTCGAAGGGCGTTTGATTTTCCCTATGTAGCGAAGAGCATTGAGAATGTTTTGATAGCAGAGCGCAGTGTTGGTAATACTCATGAGTCACTTTGGCTCGGTGGTAGGTGGTATAGGAAGAATTCCCGAAAGCGGTAGAGGTGAAGATGGAGGAATGGCGAGCCACCGTAGTGGAAAGAAGAGCTCCATGAACCAGTGCTAGCTTGGAAGTCTTAGAGCAAATGAGCGAGTGCATTTGGAGGCTCAGCGAGGAAAAGCACGGGACCGGAGGAGCTATCATTCGTGGTTGGAGAGAGGCTGGCCGGGCGTCGGGCCGAGGCGGCGGCTTTCGGTAGTGATGGCTGGAACAATTTCCACTTGGCTCGAATGTGGTAAGAGGAGGAGGGTTCGAAAGGAAAGTTCACTCCGTAGTAAATCTGGATACTTTCCCGTATTTCACTTACCAAGCGGGAAGGCGCCCATTATGGCTTGCCTTCCCGGGGCGGCTAGGGTTTCAAGCCATCATTCGATGGACAAGGTAAGGCCATGTATATATATGTCTCTTGAGGACTCAAAAGATGCAATCTACTACACATTAGAATTCACGAAAAGTCAAAATTAAGCGACGGCGTCGGAGGTTCTTTGGCGGTACCACCGGTGCCCAAAGCTTTCACGCTTTTCCTTAATTCTTCGATTCACGGTGGTGCTAGGCGGAAATTTAACCGTTTGTGGCGGAGCAAAATTCGACATAAACAATGACTCTCTTGGGAAAATTGGTTAAGCCATACAAAAACCAAAAACTATCGGTTGAGCCATACGAAAACCAAAAACTTTTATGACATACTTGATTCATATAAATGCTCATGATTTTTTAGCAATATTGAGCATTACCTAAGTATCTCAAGCAAATGTAGAGTCCAAGCATTCAATAACCAAGTCAAAACTCATTCATAAATAGATTGAACCGGTCTCTTTCCTTGAATTACTTCATATTTAATCTTCATGAGAGCTGCATTGCTAGCTTAACCTTATTTTATCTTGTCCACAATTGAAAGTTGAATGCGTGAGTGGCGACAACATGAATGAACATTGATTAGTAACTAACTCAATGTTTATGCTTCGTAAATCCTTCAAAAAGTGATCTGACTACCATTGAAACCTGTATACTTTCTACTCAAAGCATCGATTATCGCATTCGCTTTGCCTGAGTGATAGTTAATGGTGCAATTATAGTCCTTGACCAACTCCAACCATCTCCTCTATCTCATGTTTAGCTTCTTCTGAGTGAAGAAGTACTTAAGACTTTCATAGTTGGTGTAGATGTCACACTCGACTCCATACGGTAATGACCTTAAATATTTAGTGTGAACACCATTCTTTGCAAGCTCTAAATTATGCTTTGGATAGTTCAGCTCATACAACTTCAACTAGAGCAACTTATAAGCAATCACTTTGTCGTTCTGCATGAGGATGTAACCCAATCCTTTACCTGAGGCATCACTGTAGATCACAAAGTTGTCTTCGCTGTTCAACAAGATAAGAAAAGGTGTAGAGACCAGCTTCCTTTTGAGCTCTTAGAATCTTTCCTCGCACTTCTTTGAGTAGATGAACTTGGTTTCCTTCCTTAGTAACTGCGTCAGCAACAAAGCAAACTTGAAAAACATGAACCTAGGGTAGTACCCTGCCAAACTAAGAAAACTTTAGACCTCTTCCACAATTATTGGCCTTCTTTAGTCCTAAACTACTGCGACCTCACTAGGGTCTACCAGAATATCCTTGGTAGATATCATGTGCACTAGAAAAGTGATGCTTTTTAGCCAAAACTCACACTTTTTAAACTTGAAATATAGGCGCTTCTCACATAGCTGTTGCAACACTAACTTCAAATGCACTTCCTACTTGGCTACTGACTTGGAGTAAATGAGGATGTCATGAACACCACCACAAACTTATCCCAATAATTATGAAAAACACGATTTATTAAGTCCATGAATGCTGCTGATGCATTTGTTAGCCTAAATGGCATACAAACTTATCGAAATGTACTCTTTGGCCTGTCCTCATCTTTTATATTAAGTTGATGATAACTGGAACGAAGTCTATCTTTGAGAAGATACTCGCTCCTTGTAGCCAATCAAATAAATCATCAATCCTCTTTGAAAAGATACTCATCCTTGCGGTGATCGAACAAATCATTAATTCTCGTGAGATATTGATTCTTGATTGTCACCTTATTTAGTTCTTGGTAATCAATGCACAACTACATTAAAAGCTGTCCTTCATTTTACAAATATACATTTGTGAAACATTCGTTCCCAATTGAAACATTGAGTTTAATAAAACCCTATCCAAGCGGATCTTGTAGCTACTCTTTAACTCCTTCAATTACATTGGTGACATTTTATAAGGTGCGTTCAAAATAGGTGTAGTCCAGTACCGGGTAGATAATGAACTCACTTCTCGATCCAGAGTAAACCGGTCGACTCTTACGGGAATACATCCAGAAGTCCTAAACTTCCTTAATGTTTTGTGGTTTCAATACTTCAAGTTCCTTATCATAGACACTAATAAGAGTCCTTGGCACATTTGCGAAATACTTTAGAGTTTGCATCGCGTTAGCAATTTTAGCCATGGCCTTAACCTCGACCACGAAACTTCGAAACTCGACTATCTACAGGCCTAAACAGAATTTTCTTCCCCTTACAAACAATGCAGGCCGAATTCTTCGACGGCCAATCCATATCGAAGATCATATCGAAATTGAATTTTTAATATGACCAAGTCAACATGCAACTTCTTACTTCCAAAATACAATTCACAAGATTTTAGCATAAAAGAAGACACATATTAACACCATATGGTGTAACAATACATAGATCATGGCATGGCATGCAGGTCAAACAATGCAAAAGCAAACTGGCTAAATATAAATGTGTTCATGACATCTAAGTCAAACAATACAAAAGCATGCAGACTATGAAAAGGAATGGTACCCGCCACCACTATAGCGTTATCCTTTTCCGTTTCTTCTCTGGTAAGTGCAAACACACAATCTTAGGTAGGTTGTTGCGCCTTTACTACTTACGAGCAATCTCCTCATGTGACTAGGCTTGCCACACCTGAAGCACACTCCGGTTCTTCCCCAATATTCACCAAAGTGATTTCTGCTGCATTTCCTACACTGCGGAATACCAAATATGTTATTGACACTTTTAAACTTCCTGTTGTTATTGTCGTTGCGGACATTACTAGTCCACCTTTTCCCTTTGAATTTCCTCTTTTGCTGAGAGCCTCCCCTTCAAGTCTTCTTTACAGGAGCAGAGCTTTGCCCTACAGTTTTGACTACTTCTAGGGTGGGATCCTTAGCGATCAACTAAACTCGCTGTAGAATGTCAGCATAAATGGGCAGCCACAAAACTATAATGGCGTTGTAGAGTTTTGGTCTTAGCCCCTTCTCAATGTGTCGAGCCTTGCGCTTTTCTTTGTCCACCAATTGTGGTGCATATCAAGATAGCTCATCAAATTTTCTTTCATACTTCACAAGAGAGAGATTCCCTTACTTTAAGCTTAGAAATTTTGCTTCTTTTTCCTCTCTCTTCACCAAAGGAAAAAACTTGTCTAGGAACTGGTCTTAAACTGAATCTAGACCATTAGGTTCTCTTCGGCATGGTATGCTCTCTTCACTATATCCTACCAATGATTAGCTTCTTCCTTCAACATAAAGGAGGTACACACCACTTTATAAGCCTTTGTACAGTCCATCATTATGAAAACTTTCTCTAGCTCTTGGATCCAATTTTCCACTGCAAAAGGATTTATTGATCCCTCGAACTCTGAGGGATGGAATCATCTGAACTGTTCTACCACCACACTAATCTTGATAGGTTGTTGTATATTCTGACCCACGAGTCTTTCTAGAGCCTCCAACAAACGACTGGTTGTGTCCTCTGATCTACTCTCTGGTACGGGGTGAACATTTCTTACTGGTTATGACATCTACTCCAAAAAGAAAATAAAATCTTATACAAATTATATGAGATAATTTGATAAGATATATAGCTTTAACAAGTATAAAACTACACTCTATTCATTGAATAAAATGTCATACAACCAATATACATAGTAAACAACCAAAAGATAATAAAGACCCGCAGACAATATGAAAACCAAAACCCTAATCACTCTCAGGGTATCCCACGGGTCTTCATCCTCTAGGTCCAAATGCTCATCGGGGTTTTAGACTCTTGGGGTCCTCATCATCAGAGCTCGCTGCTGCTGTAGGTGGCATTGCAATCCCTTAAGCAGCCAGATGGTTGGCCATAGCCTATTGCTCACCGGGATCCTTTCTAAATTGGTCCATGTACCAATGGTACATCTCGTAACAATGATCGATCTGAAACTGGTCCAGGATAGATGTCTTGACATAGCACTATCCTCCATCCGGTAATGATATTGTTGTGGTAAGCCCATTTAAAAACAAGGCTACCTTCAGCCTCTTGAGCTCAGTTTCAAAAGCGAGTCTTACATTGATGATGTCTTGACATATGACTCCCGAAGAAGATGTAAGATCAATACCAGTCCTCAGTCTTTTGGAGCTAGGCTCCACAATTGGCTCATCCACCCGTCTGCTACTTCTTTTGTGCAACATGCGCAACAAACTACTAACCAATTGACCCATCCAAGCAAACCATGCCACAAACACAAAGTCAAACAAATAACGCAAAACAAAATTCAAAATAAAATAGTTTATCTTGGTGAGCATTGGAGCAACAATTAGTACAAGTTGAAGAAACTTAGGGTTCGATACAAAACTATAGCACCCCTTACTCGAGCCCGGATCTTGAGCAAAGAGATCCTATTATGAATTATTTTCATAATATAATTTTTAAAATCATTAAAATGCTTGAACAATGTCAAAATGTTAATAAAATTTTCCTTACTCTTTAGGACCTTTTTTCTTTTAAAATAGCTAAAAATTAGGAAACCCTAATTATGTAGTTTACTAGGATTTTAAGTCTATAAATGTGAAGGCAATTGGAGAGAAATTTTTTTTTATAATTTTCCCCCCTAAGTGTCAAAATTTCGAGAGCAAATACAAGAGAATTTTCTTGATTTCAAGTTAGGGTTTTATACAAGTTTGCTTATGGGAAAGACAATGTAAGTTCTGTAAACTTATTTGTTAGGTTATGTATGAGAATAGATTAAAAACTCTTCTTCTTCTCCTTCTCTAAAATTATGTGACCAATGTATATGGAATTTTATTAATTGTTTGGCTTTACATGTGAAGAAAAAGTTTAAAAACATTGGTTTAATTTGTCAAAGTGTTGAATTCTCATATAGTACCTAAAGATTTAATTTTTATAATTGTATAGATTATTCCATGAAACCCTAAATGGCCAAATATGTATATAACCTATAATGTTTGGATTTTTATTTATTATATGCATGGATTTATGTGGGCTGAATTTTACAATGGTAGATTTGCATGAATTATTTTTATGTAATCCTAGGTGCTGAATTTTCTTATTCAAACCTAGTTTAAATTTTATTTGTATTTATGGTCGCTGAAAATTCTGCACATATTAATGTATATAATTTGTGATTATTCCATGCAAATAGTTATATAGATATAGATATATATATTTTTGAAAATTCTGGGCATATTAATGTAATTATTTCATATATATATATATATATATATATATTTAGAAGTTACTGGAATTTTATGGATTGGAACACACATGATTAGTAATTGTTTTACGTATTAAATTCTAAACGAATATATATATATATATATATTTAATTTGCTGGAAATTTATGGGTACTTATTAGTATTGTTAAGCTTGTGCATTGTGAAATTTGATGGATTTTGGATATAGTGATGGTCGAATATTATGCGTATACTATATTTGATATTTTGATTATATGATAATGAACATGCTTAATATGGGATTAATATTATAGCATCTTGGCCAGTCCTGATTAAGGTTGTTGTTGTATTAGTATAAGTATATTTGCATACACATTAGGATGAGAGTATGAACACAAAAAGTTTTATTTTTGCCTTATACATGTTTTGGTTTTGAAAGAATTTTTCAAAGAATGATTCCTAATTTTGAAAAGAAAAGATGTGTTTTGGTATTGTCATATGTAGGTAATTATATGTAAATGTTTGGAGTTTATGATATATATTTGGAGACCCACACAAGGGAAGGCGTAAGTTTAGTTGATACCTTTAAGCAATGATTGTAACATCAGCGTTTTTTTTCGAAGCGTGAATTTTTATGCAATTAAAGTTTGATTATCACATCACAACTTACACTCCAACGAGTTGCTTGAGAGTTCCCCGATCATTTAGCAAGGTGCCTAAAATGTCTAGTTAGGGGTCAAGGGATCATTTTTCTTCCTATTTTACCCTTGGTTAAAGTTTGACTTTGACTTTGTTTTTTAGATTTTTATTTCATTTATTTTTTTTTACTTTTTTTTGTTTCTTTTTAACTGTGGGCGAACCCCTCTCTTCTTTTTAGGTGTTCTTGAAATTTATATTTACTTTTAGATAGAGAAAGTTAGAGAAAGTGAGAAAAAGTGAAAGAAAATAAAGAAAAAATTAAGAAAAACTCAAGCAAAGTGAACCAGCCATCTAGAGGAGACTAGAGCAAATGAGATTTGTGGTTTTTAAGTAGTGTTCAAGTAGTTTGCAAGTTTGGAAGAGAGGTAGGTGTTCTTACTCTCAAGAAATTTTGCATATGTTGGTAGATACATGTAATTTCTAGGTAGATTTGAGATTAGTTGTGGTTAATTTGATATTGTTGGATTGTGTAGCAAATATCCAAATTTCTAAGGTTTTTAAGTTTGTGGAAATTGTGATTTTACATTGGTTTTACATGAATTAAGGCATATATGATGGAATTGAATTGGAGTTTTTGCAAAACTTTAAGAAAATTACTTAATTTGATGAGAAATTGGTTGAGTTTTGGACCATAGAGAGGCCGACCATGATTGGCCTAGATCAAGCCTTCGTTTTCTTAAATTGTCCACCACCTGCTCAATTTTTTGCCAAAGAGGAACTTGATTGCATTTATTCCTCGGCTAACAACTCATCCCAGCAGCCTTCGCTCAAGAAACCGCGGCTCAAACTAGATGTCGACGATCCAAAAAAGAAAATTGTACAATATCCGCTCCAGCCACGCTGCTTCACAATGTCAATTGCCTTGAAACCAAACAACTTCCTCCCAGCTATTTCATTACACAGGTGGGTGCAAAAGACGGTGGCAATGATGGGAACTGCATGCATGTGAGAGCTTGTGGATTTGGGTTAGGTAAAAATTTTGTTTTTCATAGAAATCCTATAATTTTGGGTAGGAGAAGAGCACAGGTAAAAATTTAGAAAAATAAAAATTCAGGATTTCTTATCCCAAATTTCAATTGGCTTGCCATACACAAGGATAAGTAATCCCAGATATTATTTCTCATCTCATCCTCTATTTTCCCAACTACCAAACATGACCTAATATCATAAGCATTATAAGAACTATTGGTCTACAATCATATGCCCACTACTTCTTTCAAAACACAAACACACACACTTTAAAACATTTTTCTTTACAAATGAATAAACTTTTGGAAACTTTTATTTTATCATGAACACTTAATACATGCTTTGAAGGTTCATACCTTATCATGTCATAAATAAATTAACATAACTAAATTGACATGTAAATATTAATTAGCAAACAATACATTCAAACACCACAATATTAATTAATTAACAAATAAGTAAGATCTACTTATCCCGTTTCCTTAGCAAAATAAACCTTTAACATTTGCAAGTAGCAGAACACCCCTTTACTCAAGTAAAGAATAGTTACTAGAAAAATTTTTTCGAATATAAAATCAAATTATAAATGAAATGATTATGGACGATGTCAAAAATAATATTAAATATTTTCTTTACTCTTTGAGACGATTTCACAAAATCAAACCAAATAAAACTATATTACTCAAAATATTTCAAAAGTACTCACACTCACACCATAATAGAAAAGTATTTAATTATATAGAGTACCTTGCCTAAAATCATAAAATGCGGAAATAATATCTTGTGTTGTGCCCTTCATTCGAACCTTGGCCCTTACTTATAGGTTTTGAATTTATCAATTACACACAAACAAACTACAATGAGTGATAATTACTTAGTATGCAATGCAAATGCACATGACAATACAATGTAATGAAGTGTAGTGTCACATATATAAAATCTTCATTTTCCCCTTTATTTTGTAAACCAAATAGCTCGGTTATTCGCATTTCATGGGATCCTCATCTCATTTGTAGACCCACCCTCACGGAATCCACATGTCTATTTATGGTTGGTGGTTGAATCACAATTCAGAAAAGACATACCTACGGTGGAAGTTAGTGATCCACAAACTAATAATAATTAGGGTTTAAAAACGATTTTCTGATGCATCCACTTTGAAATATAAACCCTTAGGAAAATCCACCTTTTACATAAAATATCAAACCCATAACATGTTCCTATGTAAATGTATGCACATGTCTTAATGCATAAATACAACAAAAGCAGTATTACCACATATAATTACCAAACTAACCTTCTTAGTAGCAATAATTACTAAAATTCCCTACTTGGCATAATACTTAACAAACACCATTTAATACAATGTAATTATTGAAATACCACTAACATTTTCAATAATTATTGAAATACCCCTTAAGCATATTATAATTACCAAAATAACCCTAAAGGTAAATGGAAAATTACCAAACTATCCTTGTCTAATATAACTAATTATTACTTTCTCAACCCTATATATATAAGCACCCAAGTACATATATATATAAATATAAAAACAATATCATATATATAAATACACATTTATATAAATATATATAAAAATATATACATATAAAAACATTTATATATATATGATGAACATGTAAAATGTTGTATAATTGTTCCCTTAATGTTTAGCCTTTTATACTTATTTGGTGCTCAATATGCTTATTATTCTTATATTTTTATTTAGGATGCACATGGAGGAGTTAAGTATAAAACAAAGCTAGTTGGACAATTTTGGACAGTTTGACACTACTTCATAATTTAGGCATAACTCTATCATCCAACCTCCAATTGAAATTATTCAAGATGCTTTGAAACAGGAAGAAAAAGATCTACAACTTTCATGTTTTGAGTTTTGAGAGATACTAAATGTATCAAGGTCAAAATTGGACTTAAATATGTTATCAGGTGAAATATCATACACCTAAAATTGAGCTTGACATTCTACCGAGGAAAGGCTCAGCATTAACAGTGGCAGTGCAAGTTAGGTGCAATGTCAAGCGTCTGACATTAGACCTGGCATGCATCGTAGGAGTGAAGACACAGGTGAAAATTGGATGATATTTGACAAGCAAACCGAGAGTCTCAGCGGTCAAGTCCGGTCGTGGTGGCCCGACTTGGTCGTCGATCACCATGGGCAATTTTGTTATTTTGAAGATTTCAAGTTTAAATAAGTAGGATTAAGTTTTTATTATAAATATACATCTTCTCTAGGTTTAGGGGGATGACGACAGACATAATAGCAAATTATTATTCTTGTTTATTGCCTTAGACAATGAGTAGCTAAACTTCTCTTCTAGGATAGAAGTTAATTTGTATTATTGATTGTTCATGTGTGAGACCTAAATTGACAATTTTCTAATTAATTCAATTGATTCTTTTGTCTATATTCTTCTACCTTTCTCGATTAATTTCAATTATCTATGATGATATTTTGGTACCAATATTATTGTTTATAATTGAATGCATGCTAAATTAAATCTAAGTCGTACTTTGATTTGATTATCAATAGCGATTTGGGGAATATAGCTTAGATTATAATCTTACAATGTTTGTTGGGTTAGTCTAATTTTGGCTTTCTTTCTAGATTTTAATGCAATCTTAGATTAATTCGATTCACATTGATTCTGAATAATTTAGGATTAAGGAATTGATCATGAACGTTTATGATTTGTTCAACATAAGGAAAGATTGCAATAGATTAGTTGTACTATCTATTGACGCCAAAACTAAAAGATTGATTGGTAATTAATTTGATTCCTTTTTGTTAATAATCATATGCAATCAATAATATTAATTTACTCTAAACTAAGATTGTGTCTCATTGATTATTCATTTTGCTTTAATTCACTTAACTATTGATTTAAAATACTCACATCTTAAAAACTCTCGATTTTATTTATTTTGTTTTGTTGGTGATTAGAATATAAATTAGATTGCTTGTTAGACCAGGTCCATTGGTTCGACCTGGACTTGTTACTACTACGTATTTGGTAATTTCAATTATTTAATTTTGATATATTACGACACGCATCAATATATGACATACAATTATATATATATATATATAGTTTACATATAAATATACATGCACAACATACATATATATAAATACACACTTACATAAATAAATATATTCACACTCTCACACACACTTATATAAACACATTATAAATATACATATATACATAAATAAATACATAATTAAACAAATGAATACATATAAATATTAAAAATAATTTAAAAATATAATATGACCAAAATACCCTTCATATTTTTAAGAATTCCAATTGTATCCCTTCCATGGGAAAATACTAAAATACCCTCAATAATTTTAAAAGTACCAAATATGTCCCCAACATGTAAAAAGACCAAAATGCCCTTCATAAACCTAAAAATTTCTAACATGTCCCCATCATGGCTGGCCCCTCTACGTATCAATTATCAATTGGACTCACTACAGGATGTTAGCCTTAGAACTACAATGGTGTTGTAGAGATCGATCCTCAACCTCTTCTTAAAGCGTTGGGCTTTACGCTTTCGATGTCCACTAGATGTGTCACATACTAGGACAACTCGTCAAACTTCCTCTCATAATCCACTAGAGAAAGATTTTCCTGCTTGAGACATAGGAATTCAACCTTTTTTCCCTCTCGCTTCACTAAAGGAAAATACTTCTCCAAGAATAAGGTCTTAAACTGAGTCTAGACTATAAGGTTCTACTCAATATGATATGACCTTCTCACCATATCCCACCAATAATTGACCCCTTCCTTTAACATGAAGGAGGTAGACACCACCTTCTAACCTTCTGTACAATCTATTAATGTGAAGACCTTTTCCAACTCGAATCTAGTTTTTGCCACCTTAAACTCTAGGGATGGAATCGTCAGGCATTCCACCTACTGCTTCATCGGTAGATTCTTTGTGGAGTATTAAGCTTGTAAGCCTTTCCAGGGCCATCGGTAACCGATTAGTAGTGTCTTCTACATTATTGGTTGCAACATTTATAGGAAAAAAGTAATAAAACTTATACAAATTATACCAAATAGTTTGTTAAGATACATAACAAAACAACACTTTATTTACAAAATAAAGTATTATACAACCCAAAATATACAATATATATAATATATACAACCAACAAAACTGGAAAGACCACAAACAAAAAGAAAACCAAACCTCTAATCACTATCAGGGTAATCCCATGGGTCGACCTGCTCTAGAGAGTCCTCAGACACTACAAAATCCTCAAACTCCTCAGGATCCTTATCCTCCTCAGGATCCTCCATGGTGTTCTCATCCTCTTCAGGGCTCATAGTTGCCACAAGTCCTTGTGCAGCCAGCTGAATAGCCATGGTCTGTTACTCTCCCGGATCCTTTTTATATTTGATCCATGTACCAATGGTACATCTCATAGCGATGACCAATCTAAAATTGCTCCAATCTCCATGAATCAGTAAAGTGTCCTCCCTTTGGTGGCCGGTACAACCGTGTTTAGCCCGTTAAAAATATGGTTACCTCCAACTTCTAACGTTCGACCTCTCTCTAAATTGAGTCCTCATCTACACCAATATCTAGCCACATGTCTCCTAAGGAAGAAGCAATATCAGCACCCGTCCTCAACCTCTTAGGGCTAGCCAGCCATAGGCTCTTCAACTAGCTCCTAATTGACTCTAAGGCGCGGCTCTACTATTGGTTCCTAAATCAAGTACCACGCCTCTTGCATAGGCTACGTAGAAAATTACTTACCAATTACCTCATCTAGGCAAACAAAGTCACGCAATACAAAATAAATAAACAATATTAAACAAATTCAAATAAACAGTCTACTTTGGTATGCATGTGGATACTAGAGTAACAACAAATACATGTTCCAAAACCTAAGACTCTGATATCAAAACTGTAACCACCCATTACCTAAGTTTAGATTCCCAAGTAAGAAGCGGTTACCAGAAAAAAAATTTTGGATATAAAATCAAATTATAAATAAAATGAATCTGGATAATGCAAAAAATAATATTAAATCTTTTTATTCTTTAGGACTATTTCACAAAACCAAACCAAATATAGCTACATTACTCAAAATATTTAAAAGGTACTTACACCCACACCATAACAAAAAGTATTTAATTATACAAAGTATCCTTATCCAAAATTATAAAATACAGAAAAACATATGCACAAACAAACTATGGTGAGCAATAAACACTCGGTATGCAACTTAAATGCATATGATAATGCAATGCAATGAAGTGTTGTGTCATATATATAAAAATCTTCATTTTTTCCTTTTATTTTATAAAATAAATAGCTCGGTTATTCCCATTTCATGGGACCCACATGCTCATTTGTGGTCAATGGATCTATCTCGTGCCTCACGAAACCTATATGCCTATTTATGGTCAGCGGTTGAATCACAATTCAAAAAATATACCTACCCGTGGTGGTCAATGATTCACGAACTAATAATAACCAAAGTTTAAAAGCTAGCATTCCAAGGAAAATCCACCTTTATACATAAAAACATCAAATCCCATAACATGCTTCTATGTAAATGTATGCAGATGTCTTAATGCATAAATACAACAAAATAGAACATTTCCAAGCATAATCACCAAACTAACTTTCCGGTAGCAATAATTATTGAAATGCCTTACTTAATCCAATGTTTAACAAACACCATTTAATACGATTGTAATTACCAAAATACTATTGGTTTTTGATAATTACTAAAATATTCCTTAAGCACAAGATAATTTCCAAAATACCTCTACAGATAAATGATAAATTACCAAACTATCCTTGTTTAATACAATTAATTAATACTTTCCCAACCCTATATATATATATATATAAAGATATATATATCACATACAATTATATATATATAGTCAGAACTGATAAACGAAAAAAATAATGCACATTATTTTTTATGGAAACTACAAACACCAATGCACCCGCGCCAAGCAGAGACAATGCCCTCAGCGGTTTGGCGAGGGTTGTTAAACGACATTTAATAAAAAGACGTACGTTATTTTTTTCATTTTTCATATACGACATAGTATGCAATGTTGCTCACTATATCATTTCTATATATATAGTTATACATATAAATATACATGCACAACATATATATAAATACACGCTTATACTTACATAAATAAATATATTCACACTCTCACACACAATTATATATATCTATACAAACATATTATATATCTCTATACATAAATAAATACATAATAAAATAAATAATTAAATATGTAAATAAATATATATAAATATTAAAAATAATTAGGAAATGTGATATGACCAAAATGTCTTTCACCTTTTCAAGAATCTCAATTGTATCCCTTCTATGGAAAAAGGACTAAAATATCATCAATAATTTTTAAAATACCAAATCTGTCCCAACATATGAAAAAACCAAAATACCCTTCACAAATTTAAAAATTCCTAACATGTCTCCATCATAGTAGGCCCTTTTATGCACCAATTCTTAGCCAATTTCTCATTAAATCACATAATAAACAAGGGGTTTGGTAAGATTCAACCACCAATTACACAATACATGCATTAATTCACATCAAACAAGCCTAAAATCACATTTTTCACAAAGTGTAAAGCCTAATCAATTGGGGGTTTTGCCATACAATCAATCAACATCAAATTACTCACATATAAACATTAATCCACCTAGAAAACACATGAATTTACCATTAAATCAAATAAAATACCAAAGATACATGAAATTTCACAAAGGTAGAAAGCCTACCTCTCTTCCAAGCCTCAAAACAACTCTCTCTACTTGAAAACAACCCTGGCTAGCTTTGATTTCTTCTTCATGGCCAGTTAAAAATCCTAAAGTTTCCTTGGATTTTTCTCACTTTTTCCTTAGTTTATCTCTCTTATTTTCACTACAATATTGGAGGAAAGAAAACAAAGGGAGGTGGTCGGCCACTTTCCAAAATATCTAAAATAAATATTAATAAACTAATTAAAAATAAAAAAAATAATTTAAAAATTAAAGGTGATCAAAGTCAAACTTTGACCAATGGTATAATGGAAAGAAAAATAATCTCTTGACCCTTAATTGGGTACTTACAGCCCTTGCTAAAAGCCCAGGAAGTCTCAAGTAGCTCGTTCTTGGTGTAAATAGTGATGTGGCCATGAGGCGTAATTGTGACCGAAAATCTATAGTTTTGGAAAAACATGGTTGTTACAAGTAGATCAGTTCCTCAGCTGCTCACAACTCAAATGCCCCAACTTTTAAACCATGTAAAATTATAAAATTGCCCTTATTATTTTAATTTTATTTAAGAAACAATCATGCATGCAATAACATAACAAGCATTCAATAATTTCTAATACTATTAAGAATCTAGCAGAATAATACAAAATAAATTATAAAACATTCATAACATGTATATTCATCATTAAAAGTTTGTATCATAAAAATTTAGAGAACAAAGCAACAAGTTTACAAATTTAAAATGTAAAACACAAAATCTGTCTTTTGTTTCAAAACAGTGACTTTTCTAAAGAAACATATTTTTAATTCATAAAATATAATAATTTAAAGCTATAAATTTAATACAATAAAATAAACTCATAAATAAATCATCACAAGTTTTATTAGACCAAAAACATTTATTAAAGTATTGATTTTAAATTTAATATGCAGAGAACCAAGATTGTTAGTGTTTCAATAGAACCGACCAATGAGAAGATTTTGATTTTTAACGTGAATTATATAACAAAGAAAACTCTACAACTTTTAGTACATGTAAAAATAGCATAAGCTAAAACCATACTTAGTATTATTTATAAATTTTTCAGTCTAGAAAACAAATTATGTCATTCTCAAAACACATATTAACACAATGTATTGTAAAATCTATATAAAATTGAAAAGTATAATTTAATAGCAGAAAATTTATATGATACTCCTAAAACATATATAAGTAATATATAAAAATCACAGACAATTTTAGACACACTATTTTTCATAAACTAAACACTTACGAAAACAATCCATATCAAATAGAAACTATATAAATAAATTCTATTAAAATCATATAAGATATATATTTATAACATATAAAATTATCAGACTCAAAGAAATTAAAATAAAACTCCTTAAACCATCACAAAATTGGACACAGACAGTTTCATAATTTTAAGCAATTTAGTATACATCAAATAAAATTTAATATAAAATCAAATTAAGCATAAATAAATCTGAAATATTAGAGAATATAACCTAACTGATATAAAGACAAAATCCAGTCATTAAAATCGAAAATAAATAATTATAAATAAAAAGAAAAAATCAAATTTGAAAAAACATAATAAAACTTAGTATAAAATATGCATACAACCAACTATTTCAAATCCTATAAATAATCTAGAAAACTAAATATACAAATAAATATATCAACTAAACTATGAGGACATACCTTCAATCCTAGAGAAAAGATCTTCAACAAAGTTTATATATATATATATATATATATATATATATATATATAAATAGGGCTAAAAGAAAGAACAATATATGAAATAAAAGAGAAACATATGTAAGGTTTTGGAGAGGGAGAAAACAAAAATGTAAAAGAGGGTGTGAGAGCAAGAAGAGATCTAGGGTTAAAAGGTGGGAGGATTGGTTTTAAAAATAAAACAAAAAAACATAAGCTAAAATTTAGGATAAGTTTTTATTTTTAAAAATTATATGAATATTAAAATATGAAATGGCAAAAGTAAAGGTAAATCAACTATTAAAAAAATAATAAAATTTAAAAAATATATATGAAAACACGTTAGACTTTCCTAGAATTTAGCTAATTTGAATTTTAAGTAATTTTGATAGTCAAACATACTATAAGATGTAAAATAAATTATCACATATTTAAGGCTACAATTAATTAGAGAAGTAAATGTAAATTTAAATTTCTAAATTTAAAATTTAAAATTTTTATAATAAGAGCATCTCCAATGGGCTCTGTATATTATTAAAATTCTTTATTTTAAAGAGTTATTTTGTAAAATTAAAGTCCAACAAACTCTTTATATCTAAAAAATAAATTAAAGAGTCAGTTGGGCTCTCCACATCTAGAGAGCCAAAACTCACTCTTTATTTAGATTTTAATTAATACTCTTCAAGTTTCTATGTGCTCTATTAATTGATTTTTATAATATTTTTATTTTTATGTGCTCTATTAATTAATTTTTATAATATTTTTATTCCAACCTTATGGTGGAAAGGAAATCTGGTCATTAATACTTATGGAAAAAATCAAAATGAAGAACAAAAATATAAAGAGTCTATTGGATTTAAATAAATTTTTTCACTCTTTATTTTCAAATATTAATAAAGATGCTCTTTATTATACAAATTATCGTTTATTTTAAAAGTATCATTGAAGATGCTCTAAGTATCTAAACCCTAAAACATGATAATTAAAAATAATTATATTTAATAATAAAGGCTATATATATATGTCATTCAATATTAAATATAAGCATGCAAAATAAAAGTAGGTATAATAATGATAACACATTTATAATCAGGCATATCATTACTCTAAATTCATAAATAACCATTTATTGAGCACTTTTAAAGTCGTTTGAGCATTTCTTAGACCATCCAATGCAAAAATTATAAATTATTGTAAACTTTATAATAAGAATAACATTTAATAACATTGAACATATACAAATAATTAACTACGATACTAAATAAAAACCTAGTATTAAATATACTATTATAGGGCATTACAAATACAACCTAAAAACTAAAACTTATCGGGCTAGTCTTAGAATGCAGACCAAATGTGTTGCAGCCCAAATGTGGCCCTATAAACCTCTTAATTGGATTTTATTGTTAACTACAATATTATAGTATATTAAAGTTTGTGTATTTAATTGAAACTTTTATAGACTTTTGTAAAATTTTATAAAATTAAAAAGTCTATTAGTATATAATTTAGGTTTTTAAAGACTTTATAAAAGTCTATTGGTATTTAATAAAAACTTTGTAAACTTTTAACAAGTCTATAAAAATCAATATACATGTAATTAAAACATTTGAAAGGTTTATAAAAGTTTGGTGGTATAAAAAAATTAAGGATTTTTGTAAACCTTACCTAATAATTGACTTTTATAGACTTTTGAATAGGTGATATAAATATCAAATTTCACTTTTTCTCCCCTATTCATCTAAAAAAATTTTGTCCACTATTGTGAAAACAAATAACCGCGATCAAATTTGGCACTGGACTTCAATAATCACGATAATCTCCACACTTTCATCTCCCATATTTTCTATTATGTCTTTATCATTTTATTTGATTTTTTTTATTTGTATCTTTCAATTTTTTATTGTTGTTTTGGGATTAATATGAACAATTTTGATTTTTTGGTCAACTAGGGTTCTATAATTTTTGGTATTATTCTTGGTAATTTGTCTACGTCATATACTTTTTGAAATTATTTTTATATCTAAGTAACTTCGCATTATGCACATACCACATTCTTGTCGATTGTTTGTTTCAGTCAAGTATTGATCTAGTGTTGAAATTCAGCAACCTACTTTTCTCCATTCCTTACACATATACTCACATATATATATAATTATATGTATTTGTTTTGTCTCTAGTTATGGAAAAAAATTCCTAAATCAATATTAGACTAATAAAACTATATGGTTTATGGTTCAATTTTTTTAATATTTCTTTAATCAAGGGTTAATGGATTTTTAGACTTGGTTGTAAGCGAACACGTGGCTTGTTATCTTTTCCATGACTTGGTATTAAACACAAATGGTCATTGTCATTTAGGCTATTACCTAAATAGTTGCATATCATGTTATAATACACTTTCTAAGTAATAATATGCTACATTCATCTTAAAATGTGGCATTAATCAAGGAAATTAAGTAGTATTAAGATCTTTCATACTAAAGAATAAATCGGGTAATTTATTAGTTTATAGTTTGAAATATTAAAGACCAATATTAATGGAGCTTAATGTAGTGGATCAAGTAATAGTAAGAAAGGTCTACTAAAGCAAAAGTTAGTGTAAGAACTAAGAAAGACTACTTAAAATATAAGACCTTTTCTTTGAGGCCCAATATAAGCAATAAAACTTGTTCTTTAGATTGACCAAATCTACCTAGAAGCCTAGAGCAGTTACTTTTATCCTAAACCTTGTGAGCTTTTCTATTCAACATTCAATAAGAAATCTTTTGTTGTTTTAGATGGATTCTAAGCGTCTTCATGCTTTGGTGTTGCCTTGACTAAACACTATTATTTTTCTGTGTTATCATTGTTTTTTGTTATTCTCTCACAAATTTGTAAGATATATTTGAGCTATGATACATAATTTGCCATCTTAATTTTTTTTCCTTTTCTTTTCATTTTTAGTTCACAAGATTGGAAGGCGAGATTGAAATTAACCCTATCTGACCCGCTATAAAACTGAGGTATGTTTTCTATGCATTTATTATCTGATCTCATTATATGATTGATGCTGCAAGCTTGTTCAGAGGTTTATGAAGGGATCTAAATTTAAGTATTATATTTTTAATTTGTACACTTGATTTTATTCTATATTATTGTTCAATATCATATCAATTGTATAGTTAACACACACTTCCATTGTTATTGTTTTGGTTCTATGCCATATAACAATAATCTTTGAAAAAATCTAAAACATAAATAATGTACCAAGATGAATGTTATTAAGTTTATGAATACTCCTCTATTACAAACATTGTTGTAATGGAAATCTACGTGCTGTGCATAATTGGAGATACTATTTTTTATGTTTAATTTATTCTTGTCAATCTCCTTTTCCCTTTATAATGCTTATGCTAGTGTGGTATGCTTATTAAACTAATTTTCAAGTTTCTAATGGCCTTTATTACGATTGCAATTTTTTATGTGTTTGAAGAGCTTTTTTTTCCCTTACATGCACTTTTAATTCTACATATCAAATTTTGTCAACAATTTACTATTTACTATTTACTATTTTTATAATAATATATTTATAATGGGATAACCATTTCAACAAAATGATAAAGGAAAAGGAAAAGTTGCAAAAAATATAAAATATGGTAGGAAAAGAGCAATGAGTTGTTAATACTCATGGTTGATGCCATGCACGGGTGGCAGGATAATAATAATGGTTTATTGAGTAAGAACATTGTAGAAAAAAAATACTTCCTATTTTTAATTTAAAATTTAGATCTTAAGTTACTTTTAGCCAATATTAAAGCCATCTCAAATGGTTCAAAACTAGATATAACAACTATACTGAGCTTACACGTAACAATTCTGGATTTGGATGAGAACCTATAGACAAGAAATTCACCACTAGTGGTGAAGTATAGAGAGACTTATTTAAAGGTATAGCTTTTCTTTTATTATTATTCAAAGTAGTAAATAAAATTTAATAAATGTTTGTTTCAAATATTAACACTTATTATATATTTGTTTTTCCTTTTTAGGTTCAATCTACACATAAATGTTATCGCACATATGTTTTCATAGACTATGAAGATTTACAAATTGTAGTTGGAAATGGTGTTGTTGGAAGATATTTAATTGGATTGGGGCATAAAATAGATGTAAGAACATTTGAGATAGATGAAAGCATAACTAGTAGTTTAAATGACTTGACATATGATTCTACTATTAGAGCATTTATAGAAAATAGTGATAATCAAGATTCTTTGCATAAGTCTTCATTTCCAAGGCAAGACACTCCAAATGTGCCTTTTCAGTATATGAGTTCAGAGGTTCCCCTAACAAATAAAAAATAAAATAGAACTGGGCTCAAAGAAAAGTCTAGCTCATTGGAACCAGTAGTTCTCAATCAAATGTTGTAGACAAACTAAGTCATATCATTGATAAGCTCACTAATACTATTAATTCATTTTGCTCTGGAGATAGTTGTTGGATTGCCAAACTTGGATAACTGTACCGGTTTAAGGCACTTAAGATCCTAAATAGTACAATAAAGAAGATTAAATTATTGTGAATGGCGCTTTGAAGAACGAGCCAATTGGATACTTTTTGAAATAGAATGAGTTTTTTTATGGATTATTTATAATAAATTTTGTTATGTTTGGAACATAAAAATATTATTTTATGTGGTTTGTTATGTTTTCTTAAAATTTTATGCTAGTAATTATGTCTTATTCTTTGGATTAATTTTTATAATTATATTTGTTTGAAGTAGCAATTAATCATGTTGTTTTCATATTGTTAATTCTTTTGTTGTTAGTTTTCCTTACTTATTTTTATATTATTATTTTGAATAAGAATAAAGTTTGTTGTTTTGGATTATTAATTGTATTGGTTTTATTTTTCAATATATTAAATAAAAAATAATTAAAGAACATATAATATTTTGAAGTACAAGTTAGATATATGCATATATATATATATATGTGTGTGTGTGTGTGTGTCTTATTGTTTCCCTATTTTTTCTCAGGTGGTTTCATTTATATAATATCTCTTTTAAACATATATGAAAATGGAAAAGTAGATGAGGAAGAAATGGAAGAGCAAGAGATGGAAGAAGAATTGTATGAAGCTTTTAGGTATTCATTGATAGTCATATATCAAGCGATTTTGCATGTGCTAAATGACTTCATGGTTGTAATGAGTAGTGAAAATGTTCAACATCTACTAACTAAGCAATTATGAAATACACATGGATATAATTATATTCACAAAATATTGACTGAGGATCCGATACATTTTCAACATCTGTACAAAATGTATCCCAATGTGTTTATAAATTTGTGCAAATCATTAGAGAAAAATACTATTGCGAGGATATAAGGTTTGTTTGTGTTGAAGAAATACTTGCATCATTTTTAATGGCTATTGGTCAAAATTTTCAATATCGCTTAGTTTGTAAAACATTTAATTGATCACATTATACTGTCAGTCATAGTTTTAAAAATTTTTTGAAGGCATTGAACACAACTGCAATAGATATGATGGCGAAACTTAATTCTACAATGCCAAAAAAATAAAGCAAAGTACAAGATTTTATCCTTATTTTAAAGTAAGTGATGAAATTATTATTTCCGTTGTTGTGTTATTGGTGATTATATTATTACATTCTAATTATGTATTATTATTTTAGGATTGGATTGAAGCTATTGACGGCATCCATATTCCAGTAATGGTAACAAGACATGATACAAGCAGCTACCGTAATCATCATAGAACAATTTCATAAAATATTTCAGTAGCTTATAACTTTGATTTGTAATTCATATAGAGCTCTTAGTGGGTGGAATGTGCTTAAAGTGCCACAACGTTTTGTTTCTTTTTCCTTTTTCATTTTTTTAATTATCATTTTCATTTTCGATCTCTTATTACTAATTATTGACTTACTTATTTATTTAAATTATTTTTTTAATAACACATGTTATTTATATTATTTACTAATTTTATTAATTATTGTATGCTCAAGTAAATATTTTTTAGTAGATTTTAGATTTCCAAATTGACATCAATTTTAAGCTCCTTTTTGAGGTGTTCGTCATCTTCAAGATTTTGTTCATCAAGGTCATGATCTTGAAAATACAAACGAGTTATTCAATCTTCGTTATTGTTCTTTGAGGAACGTAATTGAAAGGATATTTGACATATTTAAATCACAATTCATAATTTTTAAAATAGCTCATCCATTTTCATTTAAACAACAAACATAGTTGATGTTAGCTTGTGCAGGATTACATAATTTTCTTCATAAAGAGTGTCGTTCAAATGAATTTCCAGTTAAGTCAGATAATAAAAGTCCATTATCTTCATGATTAATAATTAATGAAGATGATGATTTTAATCCAATTTTTCGACTCAAGAACAACAAAGGAGAATGCTAATCAATGGAGGATCTCATAGCTACTCAAATGTGGAATGATGTTAGAATGGACAATAGATTTATTTTGTTTTAATTTTCGATCATCAATTTTATTTTAGTATTTGATTGCAGTTTAAATATAGTATTATAGCAGAGATTTTAGCTACTATAGGAAGTTTTTAAAAACAATTAATTATTTAAATAAGATTAAAGTATTTATTTATCAATATCAATGAAAGTTTATGAAAGTCTATTTAGTGTCCATAAAAGTCTATTAATATCTACAAAAGTCTTTTAAATTAAAAGTCTATAATAATCTATAATACTTACGTAAAAGTCTATGAAAGTCTACCAAAATAAATATAAAATCTATAAAAGTCATACTTAATAAAAGTCAATAAAATCTAGATTAAATACACCTCCCTAAGTCTTTTTTCAATTGGCTTAAAAATCACCTTAGTTGGCTTTCTGGATTGAGAGATATACGAATTTTATTGAATCTGTGTCAGAAATTAATACAAACTTTTAATATTTTTACTTTTAAACATAAGATAAAATAATTTTTTTAAATTAAAAGAATTAATGATACTCAATGTATATATTAATGATTTAAAATCTATTGATGATTTAAACTCTCAATAAATTACACTTTTAAATATTCATCATAACCCTCAACCAGCTTATTAGTAGTCCCAAATAACATAAGCATTACCAATTAGTAAAGGTCGTAGAATCCATAAATTTAATTACCATTTTCTTCCTTTAATCATTTCAATTACACCAACTTTAACAACATAGCTATTTTTATTGTGAAGATATTGTTAAACCTTCTTTTTTACTCATTATTGTACATATATGGAGCTGTTTTAGAAGGGAGAAAAATTCATTTCAATGCTTTGTTAAGGTTACTTCCTTAGGCAGGGGTCATTTCTTTTTCATTATTTTCTTTGTATATATACATATATATAATACATCATTAACCCATATAGCGAGTTTTAGGACTAATGACTCTCAAATCTATTGGTCTTACGACATTAGGTGTTAAGACACCTCTATAAGCTTAATACTTAGGTTGCAGATGCTTATTTAAATCTATTTCTATAGATAACTATAATGTTTGATTCCTTTAAACTTTCTCTTTAACCCTGTATTGAGTTTGAGACTAATAACTCTCGAAGTTCATAGGGTAATAGGTGTTAAGGCACCCTTTAAGTTTAATTGTTAATGTTAAGGACATTATGAAATCAAACTTTCTCCATGATTATTTCTACAACTTTATTTATTTGTTTATTTCAAATTCATTTTTAACTACCGCTTTCCTTGATTGTTATCTTTTGACAAAATAAAGGAACAAAATTTTGTGACGTTCCATTTTACAATCTATAGTAATGTGTATAAGTGTGTGTGTGTAAAATAAAGCTTATGAATACTTACTAAAAATAGCTAGATAAATAATAAAGAAGGGAGAGCTTATAGACTTGAATCTTTAAAAAAGAATCAAATGATAAAACTTTATTATTCTACAAATCAAGACAAAATAGTTATCTCCCTCCCTAGATGCGTCTGAAGAGTAAAATTACTCCTTACTCTATCATACTTAATTGATTTTACTTTCAGCAAGTTAATTAGTCTCTCTTTTTTTTATCTTTTTTTTTTTGTTAACTATCCCTCCCCCAATCCAAATTTCAACATTTTCTTTAATGTCTAAATATATATTAGATAAAGGATAAAAGCTATCACATGGTGTGCATTTTTTGAAAAGAGAAATCTGACACAAACTTAAGTAAATAGAAAATACTATCAGTAAAACCAAAGGACAGAAAAGTTACAAATGAAGTCTCAAATTAAACCTGTGCTTTTTACTACTTCATTTCAATCAATCTATCTGAGCCATTACTGGATCACTCTCATGGATAGAAGCTTATAATTTATCAATTAATACATCGATAGTTAAAATGGAGATGAGGATTCATTACGCCGAATGGGAGATAAACTTTTGTTCTATATCATGATCAAGAAAAGAAAAAATTATTAAAGAAATTATTAACATTTAATAAACCTATAGGTTTATGGTAGATTTTCAGTTAGGCCCACTAGGCGATTTGAAAAACTTCATGTAAGATGCCATAGCCACATAGTAAGGTAATGAATGCATCAGATTTGTCAAGCATTTTAGACATTCGTTCATACATAGTTGAGACTTTTAGTTCCTCTCCAACTATCGTCTTAGTAATATTCCTTTCAACTAAAACTTTAGGAATGATACCTAAAACCCTAATTCCTCCTACATGGTTAACTATTGATACACCCCATTAACCCAAGATTACCCCCAAATATTAAATGAATTTTTCTCTCAAAAAGCACTCAACCTATAGTGTTTGCCATTTTTAGAAACTCTTTATCTTTTTCAGAACTTCATCCACAAAATACATAGATATTTGTGAATTGACGAACAGAAGCTCCTTCCAATTCTACACTCACCCCCTTTCAATGACTATCGGTTAAATGTAATAAAAGAAAATAAGGTATTTAAATAGGAAAGAAAGGATGCAATAATGGAGTATACAATGATAGCACCTAAATGACATGAAGTTTCTTATCTTTTCTTTATACTAGTACCGCTTCAACAACATAATCATTTGTATCACATTATTTCAAAAGGTAAAGATCAATCGAGGAGGTTACATGGTAGGAGTAAAAGTAAGCTTTAACTTAACAAAAGTCTTTTTATAATTTTCTATCCATTTAAAAATAGTATATTTTGACAAAATATTTAATAAATCTCTTATAAAACCAACATATAATAAAAATAATTTAACATCTTATACATATTTTGATGTTGGTAAATTAAAAATTAACTCAATTTTATATTTATTTACATTGATTCTCTTTTATAAAATAATGTGACCAAGAACAATACTATTTGTTACCATAAAATGACATTTTTCCTAATTAAGCAAGCGATTCTTTTCTTCACACAACAATCAAATGACTTATCAAATATAAAAAATCATCCATGAAAACTTTAAAAAAAAAGTTCAACTATGTCACTAAAAATGTTAAGCATGCATCTTTGAAACATAGCAAGTGTATTATACAATCCAAAAGGCATTCTATGATATATAAAAGTGCCAAATGAACATGTGAACGTAGTTTTTTCTTTATTCCCATATGCAATTACAATTTGATTATACCCAATGTAACATCCCTTTAGTCAAACCCGGAGACTCGACTAAAAAGACACTATAGGTCTAAACGTTTTAACAAAACTTTTCTCAAGACTAAATTGTTCATGTAAATAAAAGTCTTCTGGACTCTTTAGGATTTAAAGCTCGCAGAATAAAGTATAATACTTATAAAGATAGGCAGTACTTTTTTAAAAATCTTATACACCCATATTGTATAGAAAAATTTAGATAATATATATTTACATAAATATAAATTAATTCAAAATATCAGAGTATCTAAGTCCCAAAATAAAAATAAAATAAATAGACGAAATAGTTTGTACTACTATTGATGGCCATTGCTCCACTCCGTTATCAAGTTCAGTGAAATCAAGCTTGTTTACCTACACCACACAACAAAAAGGAATGAGTGACGAGCACTCAGTAGGTTCCACAAATACAAGTGTAAATGTTATGTTAAATGTGTACAAAATATTTACTGTTATTTAATTACTGATTTTTTCTTTCTCGAAAACTCGATATTTTAATAAATAAACCACTTTTTAAACAATATTCATAGGACTTTTCATATCTCATAATGTCTATTCCAACTCTTTTTAGTCACACTAGAACTAGCTGCTCATCGGCAAAATCGTAGTTTTCCTATTGTTCACGAACAAACTGCAAGAAAACCCTTTTTAAATTTTTACCATTTAGCGGAATAGCATATGTGTGGCTGATTCCACTTACACCCACAAAGTGCAAGCTATGGCATTGTTAGTCCACCACATATATTGATACACTCGTATACATCCATTCGAGAATCCAAACCTCAACTAACTATCCAGTGAGTTCTTTTCTAAATAATACACATATATCACATATAATAAGCTCCAAATCACATCTTATATTTGTCTATGTATGTATGGTCATGACTTTTTCTTTTTGAAAATATTTAATCTTTGAGAAAATCAGTTCCGTTGCATAAAAACCAAGTTTCTATTTTAAAACTGTTTTTATGCAGTGCATGCGTATATGAACTACCTAGCAGTTTAATACACAGTATCTAACAATATACCATTACCATCAGACCACTACAATTCCAACATATTAGAAATCATAGCCACAACAATTATTCAACAATATATTGCAGCGGAACTCACATTCATTCATAGTCCTATGTACATAATTAATTAACCATCACCAATCATATTATATCATTATAAAATAATAAATTCAAATATTCAATTATTACATTTGGGAATACCATCATTACTACACATATACTAATACATACATACATACATATATATATATATATATAATCTAGTCATGATTGCATTAATTATACCTAAATATTTTAATACTAGTAAATAATAAAAGTAAAATAAAATATTAATTAAACCAAACTCATTTCAACATGCATAATAATTTTACAAAAGTCATAACTCACTCATTTTAACTTGAATTTCTATGATTAAAATCCAAAATGATCATGACTCAACAAAATTTAAGGAAAAAATATGAAAAAAATAATTAAATTTCTAAGCTTGTTAAAACATTAAAACCCTTAGGTTTAGGTATAGAGTCTACCCAAATTTTCCTCAAGAAACCAGTAATTTTATAAAATTCATAACACAATCAATTCAACTCCAAGTTACATGATTCTAAAGCCAAACTGATCGTGACTCATGTAAGGTGGGGAAAAAATATGGCTTGAAAATAACAAAATTTAAAACCCTTCAAATATAATAAAACCCGTGGGTATAAGTGTAGAATCTTTCTAGAACATCCCAGAAAATCAATAATTTTGAAAAATCCATATCTCACTCATTACAACTTCAAATAAAGTGTTTCAAAAGCCAAAATGTTCAAAACAAATCCAAATTCTTAGAGTAAAATTTTAAAAATTTCAAATAACAGTCATCAAGGAATGCATGAAGCCAAATTTTCAAAGATTTCAAAATAACTCAGACCAATCTAGTACATTAACTCATAGCAATCAACAAGCCTAGATCAAGCTATTACTCCATTAATCCATACTGTCAACATCAACATAAGAAACAATAACTATGTCATATCATTTCAGAAAGAAAATAAGAAAAACAAAGAATATCTGCATCCATGTTAAGAATCTAGCAAACAAACTTAGTTTAAACCCATATGCAACCCACTTTAAACATGGAAATGGAAACCTAGTTTCTCAAATAGTAAAAGCAAGTTTCAAAAGCCTTGGGAGTGAAGAAAAAAGCTAGGATTTCACAGCAATGGTGGCGGCCCTTCCTTCTTCTCCTCCATGAAAACTTCTTATTTCTCCCTCGAAAAGCCTCCTTCTTCTTCACTCTCTTTCCTAGAACCCTAGAGCCACTCTTTTCTCTCTAAACTCTCACTTGGCAGGTTATACTGGGTAAGAAAAATGTGAAATAGCTTTGGTTGCTTGCTTAAATTAGAGTGGTTAACCTTAGTTAAAGTAAACTAACACTAGTTACAATAATAATAAAAATCAATATCAATAAATCAAATATAGGATATAATATAATAAAATCATTAAAATTTCATCATTGTCACCTCTCTTCTTTTTAAACTCATCATGAAAATTTATGACTCAAAGTCCTCTTATTGGCCGAAAAAATTTATAAATATATATATAGTTAAATGAACTAATTTTATAAATATATATAGTAATAAATATTCTTTGACTTGCTTACCTAGAAAACACTTAACCATAACACCTACTAGTCTTATGACACAGTTCAAAAGTATTTTTCAATAAAAACCTGACAGAACTGGTCTCAACTAGCATTGTCTTGACCAAAGTCAACCACACTAGAAAATCAACAACATAGGAAAACTTACTAATAAACAATAACAACTACAAAGTCAAGTATTACACCAGAATACCCATCTACAAAACACAAGAATTCATACGTTGCCAACTTTTCAAGATTTGATCTATAAAAAATAAAGGGAAATTACCTTTTCTAGTCATTGAGTTAAGCTTGCTATAGTAAATGCATATGCGCCAATCAATATCAGTTCTAGTTGGAATTAACTCATTATTTTTTACTCCAATAACTCTAAATTTCTTAGGTACAACTTGTGTAGGACTTACCCATTTACTATCAGGAAAAAGACTAAATGATTTCATTATCCAAAAGCTTAATGACGTTATTTTTCACTACCTCTTTAATATTAAAGTTAAGTCTTTGCTACATTTTTCTATAAGGTTTGACCTTTTCCTTTAAATAAATCTTATGTGTTCAAATGAGAGGATTAATTCCTTTTAGGTTAACTATTGTCCATCCTACTGTATTTCTATGCATTTTCAAAACTTGTATCAATTTACCTTATTGGAGTGTGTCAAGTTTATAAAAAGTTATTATAAGAAAAGTTTCTATAATGACAAAGTTTTTCCAAAAGCTATGGACTTTTCAGTCCACAATTACGATTAGTTTGCCATCACCTTATCTTTGGAACAAAATGGTTGTGAGTTCCCTGACAATGGGCAAAGGTCTAAAATATCCGATGAAGTCGGAGATTATTTTTCTTCCAATTTGGTCAAATAGTCAAAGTTTGTCTTTGACTATTTGACCATTGACTGATAACTTTTTAATTTTTAGATTTTTATCTTACTTTGTATTATTTTAATAATTTTTAATGGGATTTTTAATAGCATGGTGACCACCTCCCTTGTCTTCCTTCTTCATTTTTCATGATGTTTTAGAGAGAAAATGAAAAAGAGAGAAATTAAGGGAAATTCAAGAAAAACTCAAAGGAAATTAAGGGGTTTGAACCGCCATTAAGGGAACTCAAAGCTAGTGTCGTAGTGATTTTTAAGTGGAGCAAGGTTGATTTTAAGGCATGGAAGAGGTAAGCTTCCTACCTTTATGAAATTTCATATAACCTTGGTATTTTACTTAATTTAATGGTAGATTCATGTATTTTCTTAGTGGATTAATGTTTATGTGTGATTAATTTGATGTGGATTGAATGTATGGTAAAACTCTTAATTGGTTAGGGTTTATACTATGTGAAAATGTGATTTTAATTTAACTTATATTATTTCATGGTTCTTCAAGTAAGGAAAGTATCAATCACATAATTGTCAAATAATACCAATTAAAACATACATATACATCTGGTACAAAACAAATTGTACATACATTCATGTACACACACAAACTTAAACTCACACTTGCAGTTTAGACATGTTAGGTGTCACATCAACTGCGACACACTAGGTTTGGGGATGAAATTGGTAAACTTTGAACCATGTTAGGTGCCAGTCATTGTGCCTGACATGCTCGGGTTTGGAGTTCACTGAACCTTGAATTATGTAAGGCGCCTAACATAAAACCTATCATTGCGTCTGACATCCTTTGACTTCGTGACCTCGTAATGCTTCACAAAACTTACACATATACACTAATGCACAAGTAAAATTCACAAATAAGAACACCAACATGCACTTTTGAAGGCGGTTATTATAATTTATCATATGTTTAAGGGTATTTTTATAACTATTGAAAAGACCTGTGATATTTCGGTAATTATATTATTGTAAATGGTATTTGTTAAGCACTGGGTTAAGCAAGGTGCTTTTGTAATTATTACTATCTAGAGGGGTAGATTGGTAATTATTCGTGGTAATCCTCTGTCTTGTTATATTTATGCATTAGGGCATGTGTATACATTTATATAAAACATTTCATGGGTTTTGATGTTTTATATAAAGCAGTGTATTTTCCATTGAGGGTTGATGTTTAAAAGTAGATTCACCGGAGAGTTCTAGTTTTTAAAACCTAGATATTGTTAGTTCGTAGATCACTGAGCACTACAGGTAGGTGTATTTTTTCTGAATTGTGATCCAACCACTAACTACAAATGGACATGTGGGTTTCGTGAGGATGAACACAAACGAGCATGTAGGTCCCACGAAATGCAGGTTAATCGAGCTAGTTGGTTTATAAATAAAAGGGAAAATTGAGAATTTTATACATGTGGCCTTACACAACATTGCATTGTTTTGTCATGTGTATTTGGGTTGCCTACTGAGTGTTTATGACTCACTGTAGTTTGTTTATGTAATACATAAATCCAAAACCCAACAATAGGGCTTGGTTAAGGTACGGAATTGGAGGGCGTAGCATAATACATGTTCTTCTGAATTTTAATATTTTGGATATGGGCACTTTATGTATTAAAATACTTTCTATTACGGTGTGGGTGTGAGTACTTTTGAAATATTTTAAGTAATATAATTTTATTGAGTTTCGTTGTTATGAAATGATCCCAAAGAGTAAAAAAAAAATTATTATGATTTTGGCATTATCCAAAATTATTTTTAAATATAAATCAAGTTTATTTTTTTTTTAAAAAAAATAGTGGTAACTACACATTGCTCAGGAACCTAGGCTTAAGTAAGCGGGTGTTAAAGTTTTGGTATCAGAGCCTAAGATTTTTTAACATGTGCTTGTTGTTACTCTAATAACTATCTGTGCCAAGGTAGATTGTTCTATTTAGATTTAGTTTAGTATTGTCTACTTATTTTTGTATTTCGTGAGTTTACTTGCCTAGATAGGCTAGTTGGTCGTAACTTTCTGAATGGTAGTGCTCTGTTGAGGACCGATGGGCGAACTGTTGCAATGCTAGTTAGAGAACGGTAGATGAGTTAGGCAGGTGACGGGAGGTTAGCGGTACATGTCTGCCTCCAAGTAGGCTAATGGAGTCGCGTTAGCCATGTAGCTGAGTTTTGCTTGCTGGTGAAAACCTTCATGATAGTAAGCGTCTCTCAAAAGATAAGAATGTGGCGGCTCGGCGGAGGCTCGAGGTGGTGTTGTACTAGTATGGTGAGGAGTTCAGGCAGGTGTCCTCAAACTAGTTGGATGCTTGAGACAGGTTGTCTGAAAGCACTAGCTGGAGTAAAAACCTTTAAAACAGTAAACAACGTCAGTAGAGAGACCAATGATGGAGATGTTGCGACCATGCCAGTTGGGATAAGGCTTGGCCGACCAATGTCCTTTGTTGACTGGCATGCGATAGCTGACATGGCGGTTGCTAGCCTATGAAGAGCGCCATATGAGTATTCTAGAGGCCTCTTGGGGTGTGGTGGTCGATATTGTTAACTTCGTAGGTTTGGGCGATAAAGCCTTGATAAGTTTGGTGACAACCTTCCTTTCTTGGGTGCCTTTGGTGTAGGGATTCTCTGACTAGTTTGCCTTCTTCCTCTTAAGGAAATAATCCTCCTTCTGGCTAATCAAATTGCCGCTTACATTAAATGTCGTTGTGGATGGTAGGTGGAGGCATTAAATGCCATATTTGGGAGTGGAAGATAGCTGTGTACTTCTTTCTTGGCTTTGGGCTAGCTAGGTAGGCTGCAATATGGTGGGCTCTACATTTCCACTTCCTTTTATAGGCTTTGCATTGGATAGGTTTTGGGCTTGAGAATTTTACTCACAATAGTTGCTTGCTGCTCTACTGCTCTTGCCTCAGAAGTCAAAAATTTAAAAAAAAGGTTGGTCTTTCGGTAGACGTCTCCCAATTATTAGGTGTCCCGACAGAGGGTTGCACGATCTTTGGTCTAGTACAACAAATAGCAAAGAATTTTCGACTTCAAAGAATATCCATCATAAGAGGGGTAAAGTCATCACAACTCAAGGAGTGGGCATCCGAAGGAGGTGCTTAATTCTGAAAGCTCAATCCAAGGAAATAAGTTCTGATCTGAGGAAAGCTCAACTTGGAGTTGATAAGTCTCAACTCGGAGTATTCATTTTGAGGAGGTAAATTCTTGACCTAAGGAGAGCTCAACCTAAGGAGGAAGGAACTCGACCTAGGAAGAGCTCGACCTGGAGAGGTAGGACCGACCGGAGAAAGCTCGACTGGGAGGAAGCACTCGACCTGGGTGGCGGCGTGTTGACCGGGGATAACTTAACCTGGGGAGGCAAATCTCAAGCGTGGATAACTCTCCCGAGGAGGTATGTCCTCGACCAAGGAGCTCTGACTTAGAAGGTATGACCTCACCCAAGAAGAGTTAGACACGAGGAGGAAGGACCTTAACCTGGAGAGTTCGATCTACGGTGGGACCTGAACGCGTGAAACTCAACACGGAAGGTAGGTCCTCGACCTTGGGAGGAGGGCGTGACCCAAGAGAGGTTGACCTGGGGAGGCGATCCTTGACCCGAGGAGAAGTGCAGAGCTGGGAAACTCGACGAGAAGGCTCAACTTGGGAGGTAGCGCCACCAGCGGGGAAAGCTCCACGAGGAAGTCGATACTCAACCGGGAGAACTTCGACTTGGGAGGTAGGTCCTCGACCTAGGGAAGATCCTCAAGCGGGGAGACTTTGACCTAGGGAGGAAGTTCCTGACCAGTGGGACCTCGATCCGGGAGGTAAGTCCTGATCCAAGAGAGTTGACTTGGGAGGATGGTCCTCGATCCGGGAGAACTCAACTTGGAGGTAGACCACGTACGGCTGCCCTCTTGATGGGAGTTAGGGCCCATCCTTTATTTGAATTCTTCACACTAGGGTACTGCGTCAACAACACCTACACGGGTCGAGTTCTCGAGAGTCTTTACGGTCTCCGACTTGCGCTACCACCTGGTGGTGTGGAAGGACCTTTCATCAATCTTGGGGTCCACGTTGGCAACCATTTGAAGAAGCGAGGCTTGTCAACCGCCTTCAATTCGCTCCTAAAGAAACCTAGGTCTTGCTATTAGGCAAGTAGCTACAATGAGAGGGTCGACATATATATTAGATACACGAGGGCGGCTGCATAAACTCCACGGTCCATTTTAGGTGTCATCCTTAAATAGAATCTTATATAATGATTGTGCCTAAATGTGGGTTGCAACACCTGTTTGCCCGCGTCTAGTTGTTTGTGGAGGTGCAGTTTGATATCATGCCATACTTACAAAAGTCTTACAACTTATTGTTGAGATAGCCTTTCCTAATCATGTATTCAATATACTCCTTTAGTTCAAAGCATTCCTCCAGTGTCGATAATGATCTCCTCCGAAGGGCATGTAGGCTTTCTCCTACCTTCTCCCCTCCCCTACACTCGTGAGTTACTTAGCTGGTTTAAAGTCTCTTGTTTTAACTATTCATTTATCTAAACTATGTTCATCTTGTTAGTGTACATAATTACTGTAGCTTGTAGGGCACCTCCTCGTCGTTTAGCTTTTCTAGCTCCAAGGGTGTCTCTAAGGTCTTCTTTGTCCTCTCATAAGTTGTGGTATGAATTTAAGACTTTTTGTACAAGCTCATGTTAGCTACCTACATTGAGGTGATCATGAAGGTTGAGTTGTGGCTCTACTACGCCTTTTATTTTGCTTATACGCCTCTTGCTTGCGTTTCCTTCCTATAAGATTTCTCTCGTATTTTCCTCGGATGATCAAATTGATATGAACTTACTTAGAGTCTGAAGGTTTAACAGTTTAGGCTTGTAGATGCAGGGAGGTTGTCCGAAGGCATATGCTCTCTCTGAAGTGTGCGCTCTCCCACAGAGGTAGATGAGTTGAGTGCACTTTACCTCTGGTTTCTCGTCCCTACTAGGGTTTCTAGTATGCGAGAAGGACCTCAGCTCCACAGGAACTAACTCTTCCATGTGAGATTTTGTTAAACCGGTCATTGTTGCTTATCAAAATGGCATGTTCTCTCTTGTGTGTAGGGGAACAAAATGCTAGAACTTAAACTCTTAGAAATGCTCTCGAGACCCTGGTTAAGCTCCTGCACGTGACTTTTAACCACGTGAGAGTTGGTGAGGAGGTAGAAATAATATTCCACCAACTTTAGAATATTAAGATTCCCAAAGCAGCGCCACTATTTTGGTGGAGATTTTTATTCCTTCCTCTCTTGTGATGCAGAAAAATGCCTTCTTACAGCCTTGGTGGCGTTACATCTGTCTTCAGGAAGACGGGCAAAGTGCATTAGCCATGTAGCCTGAGTTTTAAGTTGCTGGAGAAAACCTTCAAGATAGCAAATGTCTCGCAAGAGATAAGAATGTGAAGGCTCGATGAGGGAGGCTCGAGGTGGTGTTGTGCTGGTATGGTGAGAAGTTGGGCAAGTGTGTCCTCTAACTACGTGCTTGAGCGAGTTGTCAAAGCTCTCTCAGCCAAAGTAAAACCTTCAAACAATGAAACAATGTCAGTAGGTGCACCACATTGAGTGCGACGCACCGAGAATCAGTAAATAATCCATATCGTTGTTTAAATGATAAGAAAAAATGGTTTGAGTAGAAAGGATATAGGAGAGATGAGACTTAAGGACATAAGAAAGGTTGCTAGGTTTGCAAGCTCATTCTTCTCACTAGGAGAACCTCTCTACTTTCATACCTTAGGGAATATGACTTCTTAATACGTTTTCTTGCTTGAGAAGGAGAAGAAACAATAAAGAGTGGAAAAGTAAAATGGCGAAAGTCCCCATCATCCTCTATCTACACCTTAAATTCTTGCTTAGAGGATTTAGATGAAATGATATGTGTAGGGAGACCAATGGTGGAAATGTTGCCACTTGTACCTTAGTTGGGATAAGGTTTAAACCGACCTTGACGTCGCTGTCAACCTAGCATGCCACAGCTGACATGGTAGGCTGCTGGCCTATGAAAAGAGGCCTCTTTAGGCGTGGTGGTTGGCATTGTTGACCACACAAGCTGGATAGCTGAACCTTCAGCGAGTTTGGTGGGAACCTTCCTTTCTTGGGTGCCTTTGGTGTGGGAGAGCTTCTCTATAGCCAACTTGCCTCTTTCTTCTTAATTAAATAATCCTCCTTCTAGCCGACCAAATTACCCATTGCATTAAATGCCACTGTGGACGGTAGTTGGAGGCATTGAATGCCTTATTTGGGAGTGAAAGATAGTTGTGCACTTTCTTCTTTACTTCGGGCTAATCAGGTGGGCTAGAATGTGGTGAGGCTCTACATTTCCACTTCCCTTTATGGGCTTTTGCAATTGGCAAGTTTTAGACTTGAGAATTTAACCCACAATATCTGTCATGGTCTTTAGAAGAAATAATTTTGTCTATAACTTTTCCACTCTAAAGAGTTGTAATAAAATTAGGTTGGCTCTCACTTGAAATGGAAATATAACATTAACTAGCAAGATTAAGTTGAGATTGAGTAAGAAACTTACCTTTCTCTGAGTGTATAAACTTGTAGTCAAAACAAAAGTGTGTTTTAACCTCATTGATAGCTTATGAAATTTGATTGTTGATGCTTATTTGGAGTAAATCGCGTGCATTGCCTTTTCCAAATTTCTAAAACATAATGACAAATATAAGGAAAAATTTGATGTATCTTAAGAAGGCATTGTGTGAGAGCATTATTGTTGTTCCTCTAGGTAAGGCTCGGGTGATTTCTCTATCCTAAATTGTATGAATATATAAGAAAAAAAAGATGTAAATAACTTTTTAAAATTATTTATAGTAGTTACTCATTCATGAACAACTTTTTTAAAATAGAATTTTTTAGACATTCATTTGTTTAGTATCCTAAATCATCACAAATATCATAAATTTCTCCATTTTGTACGTATTTGATTTCTTTTACTTTCATTATTAATTCCTTAGAATCAATCTTTCTAGCTAGACTAACAAGTCAAACATTTAAACCCTCTTCTTAACTAGAATGATATTTTCTCTTAGTAGTGTTTGTAAGATTAGATCTAATTGAATTTTTAAAATAATTAATACCATGCCAAGATTGAGAATTCTCAACCAAGTGGTTTAAATATTGTAAACCTTCTTCAGGTTTCTTATTAAGGAACTTGTCATTACACATTATTTTCAAAAATTATTTGGTTTAGGGCCATCATAAAAGAAACTTAGTGTGTCATTTTCAAACCATGATGCGGTAAGAATTTAATAAATTTTTAAAAGATTTCAAACATTGAAAATATACTTCACTTAAATTTTGAAAAAAAAAATTAATTTCTCCTTTTTGAATATGTTGAAGAAAAAATTTAAAAATTTTATATAACACCCTCTTACTGAAGCTCGGGTTCTTAAAAGTTATAAATTTTAAAATACATTTGGACAATGTCAAAAATCATTAAAATGTTTTTTTACTCTTTGAGACTATTTTTTTTTTCAAAACTATAATAACCAAATATTATTAATAATTAATGCATCTAAAAAATGCTTACACTCTCAAAAATATGTTTACACTCATAACATATTAGAACAGTACGCTAAAATATAAATCATTACCCAAAAATAAAAAAAAATACGGAATGGTTTATACTCAATTATATCCTCCAAGTCTACGCCCTGGCCAAGTCCTACCATTGGATGGCAGACTTACCTACCACACACAACAACAACATTGAGTGATAAATATTCAATAGACATTTTATACACAAATGCCAATGTAATGCAATGTAGTGTAGTAAATACAAAATCTCCAATTCCTCTTTTTTTCATAAACCAATATTTTTTCCTTTTTAATTCACAACGTACTTTTACTCGGTTAACTAGCATTCATGTAGGGTCCATATGCCCATTTATGGTCGATAAGTCTATCTCATGCCTTAGAGAACACACATACTCGTTTATGGTCAGTGGCAGAACTTATTAAAAATCAGGTTCCAAAACTAGCTCTCGGTACTTTTAAACATAAAACCAAAGGAAAATTCACTTTTTTGCATACGAACACCCAAATCCATGACATATTCTTATACAAATTTATACACATGCCCATAAAGCATTTTAACACATAAACAACTGAGTAGAATGTATACACACAAAATTGTGAGACCACCCTTCATGGTAGTCAAAATTACCAAATTACAACTGGTTATCCCACGAATTCTGATAATACCCTTTATACTCAAACGATTATCAAAACGACCCTAACCTATTTCAATAATTACCAAAACACCCTCATTATCCCCAAAATATTTTTTATTTATAAAATACTAATTTATTATCCCCAAACTATATATACACATATCAATATATTTGCTCATAAAAACAAATATACTTAAACACACAAAAATACATAAACATATACATATTTATACATATATTTAGTCACACGCATATATATTTATACATATATATATATATATACATGAACAATATACATGTATATAAATACATACACACACCTACACATACATATACACACACTCTCACACACCTATATATATATATCTATATATATATACATATAAAAACACATTTATAAATATATATCTATACACACACACACACACACACACATATATATATATATATATAATGCATGCACCCTTGCATACATACACACATAACTATATAAATATTAAATAATTGAGAAATGTGATATGAGTAAAATACCCTTCAAAATTTCAAAAATACTAAAGATGTCCCCTCTATGTGAAAAGACTAAAATGCTCTTCAGAACTCAAAAATTTCAACCATGTCCTTAACAATGGTCAACCCTCTACACATCAAAATCCAACAAATTTCAAACGAAATCAAATAATAAACATGAGGTTTTACAAAATCTTCAATCAATTACATTAATCAAGCATCAAATCACCTAAATCCATGATTTCCACAAAGTGTAAACTAACAATTGGGAGGTAAAGCTAACTGATAATCCAAAACCACAACTATTTTCAGCACCTCAAAAGGTCCAATGAAACGACGACTTAATTTTCCTTTTTCTCGAACCTCAATACACCCTTTAGTGGTGCAACTTTGAGAAAAACCTTCTCTCTCACCTTGAACTCCAAGTCCTTTCTCCGGTTGTCCATAACTCTTTTACCGATCCTAAACGCTTTCATTCTTAGACATATTTTGTTGATAATGTTGCGGTCTATTGCGGGATTTTCAGCCTAGCGTTTCGCTCCCAGACTACGTCCCGATGTGGTAGAGATCTACGTTTCCTCCATACAAAGCCTGGTAATCCTAATAGAAGCATGATAAGCTGTTATTATAAGCAAACTCCACTAATAGAAGATGTTTTTTCAGCTTCCTCCAAAATCCATTATACATGCTCTTAGTATATCTTAATGTCTAAATTGTTTGCTTTGATTGGCCATCTATCCGGGAATGAAAACCCATCTTGAAAGTCAACTTCGTCCCATTGCTTTGTGTAGACTATTCTAGAGCGATAATATGAATCTTGGATCTCTGTTTGAAACAATCAACATTAGTACAGTAAAAGTCGCATCGATCTCCTCCATATATAATGAAATTAACTTCCCATCAAGTAGGTCATACACATGAATAGAAAGTGAGTTAATTTTGTAAGTTGATCCACTATTATCCAAATTGCATTGTTGCCTCGCTCGAACCGTGGTAAACCCACAATGAAATCCATTGTTATGCGCTTCCACTTCCATTTTGGAATCAATAGCAGCTTTAGCAAGCCAAACAGTCTCTAATGCTTAATCTTCACTTACTGAAAAGTCAAACACTACTCCACTAATTTTATGATGTCTCGCTTTAATCCAACCCACCAGAAAGTTTTGGAGACATCTCTGTAAGATCTTGGGTGAGTTGAGTAATATGGATGAACACCAGTTTGGAGTGATGAAGTACTTGAGACTTTTATGGTCGGTATATGAATCACACTTTACTCTATATAGGCAATGATGTAAGACTTTCAACGTAAACACAACTACTACTAACTCTAAATCTTACGTAAGGTAGTTTCGCTCATAAGGCTTCAACTCGCACTATGCATACGCAATTACTTAGTTGTTCTACATGAGAAAGCAACCCAGACCTTAGTCGTTCTACATGAGAAAGCAACCCAGACCTTTCCTTGAAGTATCATTATAGATTGCAAAGTTGTCTTCATTATTCGACAAGACAAGAATATGTACAGGGACTAGCTTCTTTTTTAGCTCTTACTCATTTGACCAAATGAACTTGGTTTCCATCCTCAACAACTGTATCAGTGGCAATATAATTTGGGAAAACTCTTACACGAACCTACAGTAGGACCTCACCAATTCAAGAAAACTTTGGATTTCTTCGATATTTGTTGGCCTTTTTCGGTCCTAAATTGCTGCAACCTTACTAGGATCCACCTAGATATCTTCAGCAAATATCACGTGTCCTAGAAAAGTGATGCTCCCCAGTCACAATTCGTACTTCTTGAACATGGCATACAACTGCTTCTCACACAACTACTGTAGCAATGACCTCAAATCCTCTTTATGCTCAACTGCTGACTTGAAGTGAATAAGAATATTGTCGATGAATGCTACAACAAACTTATCTTGATAATCATGAGAAATACTATTCTTCATGTTCATGAATGCTACTAGTACATTCATCAATCCAAATGGCATCACGATGGACTCATAAAGGCCATACCTCGTTCGAAATGCACTCTTTGGCCTATCTTTCTCCTTAATCTTAAAGTGATGATAACAGAAACGAAGGTTGATCTTGGAGAAGATACTCGCTCATTGTAACTAATAGAACAAATCATCAGTCCTCGATAATGAGTACTTGTTCGTGATTGTCATATTGTTGAGCTCTCGATAATCAATGCACAATCACATTGCACCGTCCTTCTTCTTCACGAACAAAACTAGCTCTTCTCAAGGCGAAACACTAGGTATAATAAAACCCTTGTCCAATAGATCATGTAACTGCTCTTTTAACTCATTTAATTCTATCGGTGCCATTCTGTAAGGTGCCTTTAAAATTGGTGTAATTCCTGATACCAGCTCAATAGTGAATTCCACCTCATGGTCTGATGGTAACTCTGGTAGCTTTTCCAAAAAAAAGTATCCAAAAAGTCTCGAAATACTTCGACTTCTTACGGTTTTAAAACTTACGCTTCCTTGTCATAGACACTAACAAGGAATACTTGGCACCCTTAACATAAACATTTTAGAGTTTACATTACCACTAGTAATTGTGGCCACGGTCTTCATTTCGATCCCGTAAATTCAAAACGTCTTGTTACCAAGGCACATCTCATTAGCAAAGTATAAATGAAGCATACATACTAGTACCAAATAGTATAGCAACACACAAATCACACTCAAGTCTAACAAGTTCCTCAGCCAACTTAGCAGCAAATCGGCTAAAAATAAACGAGTGCATGGCACCTGAGTTAAACAATGCATAACCATTCATGTCGAGAAAAGAAATGGTACCTACCACCACCTAGGCATCCTTCTCCGGCTTCCTGCGCTGTGTGAACCGTAGCCTTGGATAAACTGCTGCACCCTTCACACTTAAGCGGTCTCACCTCATATAGCAGGCTTGTCACACCCAAAACACACTCCAAGTTTTCACTAGCATTCACCAAAATAGTTTCTACCATACTTTATACACTATAGAACACCAGGTCAATTGTCAACTCATTCAAACTTCTAGTTGTTGTTATTGTTATGGACATTGCTCATCCACCTCTTCCCTTTAAACTTCCTCTTTTGCTGAAAACCTCTTCTCCACAGTTTCTTTGTAAGAGAAAAATTTTGACCTGCATGCTTGACTACTTCTTGGTTAGGATCCTTAGCGATCAACTGGGTTTGTTGCAGGATGTCAGCATAGGTGAGCATCCTCAAAACTACAATGGTGTTGTACAGATTCGACCTCAGCCTATTTTCAAAGCGTTAGGCTTTCCACTCTTCGGTGTCCACTAGATGTGGCGCATACCGAGATAGCTCATCAAACTTCCTCTCGTAATCCACAAGAGAAAGATTTTCTTACTTGAGACTTAAAAACTTAGTTTCTTTTTCCTTTATCTTCACTAGAGGAAAATACTTTTCTAAGAATAGGGTCTTGAACTGAATCCATATCATTAGGTTCTGCTTGGTATGGTATGCTTTCTTTACCATATCCCACAAATGGTTGGCCCTTTCCTTCAACATAAAGGAAGCATATTCTGATCCTCTATATAGTCCAACAACGTGAAAACTTTCTCCAACTTTCAAATCCAGTTTTCGACTGTCAAATGGATTTGTTGAGAGCTCAAACACTGGGGGATGAAATTGCCTTAACCGTTCCACTATCGCACTGATCTTGGTAGGTTATTGTGGTGTATCTTGGCTCTAAAGTCTTTCCAAGGCCACTAGTAAATGACTAGTCGTGTCTTCTGCACTATCCTCTAGTACGGGGTGAACATTTCATAGTGGTCGCGGCATCTACAACAGAAAATAAAGCAAAATCTTATACAAATTATACAGGATAATTCGATAAGATACACTTTAATAAACATAAAAACAACACTCTATTCACATAACAAAGTGTTGTACAACTAATATATACAACATACATAATATATATAGTATATACAACTAGCAAACAACAAAGACCACAAACATATGAAATCCCCAAATCTTAATCACTGTCTGGGAAATCCCACGGGTCTTCATCCTCCAGGTCTATAGGTTTTGGAGAGTTTTGAAACACTACGAAGTTCTCAGACTCCTTGAGGTCCTCATACTCCTCAGGATCCTCAGACTCCTCAAGGCCCTCATTACTGGTGGCACCACATCCTTATGCGGCCAGTGGTTGCCATCCGCGATTTGCTCCTCGTGGTCTTCCAAATTGGTCCATATACTAGTGGTACATCTCATAGTGATGATCAATATGGCCCGCCCAACCTTTGTGTGCCAACGTAAAAGTGTCCTCCATATGGTGACAATATTGTGGTGGTAAGCCCGTTCAAAAATAAGTCTACCTCCATCCTTTTACACTCTGTCTCCTGTCGAATAGAATCCTCAGCTATGCTGATATCTCGACACTTAACTCTTGAAGAAGAAGCAAAGTCATCACCAGTCCTCACTCTTTTAGAGCTAGGCTCCATAATCATCTTCATTACTGGCTCCTCCACCAGTGCACTATGACTCTTGCATAAACCATGCAACAAACTACAAACTAACTGACCTATCTAAGCAAGCAATACCATACAACACAAAGTCATACAACAATATAAACAAAATCCAAATCAAACAGTCTACCTTGGCTCCTAAATCCAAATCAAACAGTTTGTCTAGGGTTTTGATGCCAAAATTATAACACCCTTTACCCAAGCTCAAGTTCCCGAGTAAGTAATGTTACCACCAATATTATGAGTTATAAATTTGAAAATACATTTGAACAATGCCAAAAATCATTTAAACTTTTCTTTACTCTTTGGGACCATTTTTTTTTAAAATCAAATAACCAAATATTATTAATAATTAATATATCTTAAAATATGTTTACACCCACAACGTAAAAGAAAAGTAGGTTAAAATAGAATATTATTGCCCAAAAACTAAAAATGTGGAATGACTGGTACTCGACTATATCCTCCAAGTCTACACCTCATCCAAACCTTACAATTGGATTGCGGACATACCTACCACACACAACAACAACAACAGTGAGTGATAAACGCTCCATAAGTCTTCCATATGCACATGCCAATGTCATACAATGTGCCACAGTAAATACAAAATCTCCAATTCCTTCTTTTCCACAAACCAACATTTTTCCCTTTTAAAATTACAACGTACTTTTACTCGGTTAACCAGCGTTCAAGTGGGGCCTACATATCCGTTTAAGGTCAATGAGTCTATCACACGCCCTCACAAAACCCACATGTCCATTTATGGTCAGCGATACAGGAGCCTATTAAAAATTAGGTTTCAAAATCAAAACTCTTCGGTGCACCTTTAAAATAAAAAACTAAGGGAAAATTCACCTTTTTGCATACGAATACCCAAACCTATGACATTTTCTTATGCAAATGTATGCACATGCTAACACAATATTTAACACATAAACAACTTAGTAGAACGTATATACACATAATTACCAGACGACCCCTCACAATAGTAATATTTACCAAATTACCCCTGCTTATCCTATGAATTACTATAATACCCACCCTTTATACCCGAACAATTACAGAAACAACCCTACCCAATCTCAATAATTACCAAAACACCCCTAAAAGTAATGATAATCACCAAAATGCCCTCATTATCCCTTAAATACATTTTATATATAAAATACTATTTTATTATCTCAGACTATATATACATATATCAATATATTTGCTCATAAAAACAAATATACTTATATACACACAAATACATAAACATATATATATAACCACATACATATATATACATATATTTAGTCACATACTTATATATATTTATACATATATATACACATGCACAATATACATGTATATAAATACATACACACACTTTTATATATACACACCTCACACACCTATATATATACATATACAAACACATTTATAAATATATATACATATATATCTATACACACACATGTTAACATATATATATTTTATACACATATATAATGCATGCACCCTTGCATAGATACACACATAAATATATAAATATTAAACAACTAAGAATTGTGATATGACCAAAATGCTTTATAATTCTAAAAATCCAAAAATGTCTCCTCCATGTGAAAAGAACAAAATGTCCTTCACAAATTCAAAATTTCAACTATATCCCCAACAATGGCCAGCCCCTACACATCCAAACCCAACCAATTTCATATCAAATCAAGTAATAAACATAGCGTTTTACAAAATCTCCAATCCAATACACTAATCAAGCATCAAATCACCTAAATCATATATAAATCCATGATTCCCATAAAGTGGAAAACCTAACAATTGGGGATTTTGTAATACCAAATCAAACCATTTAACATCAAATTAAACATAAATTACTAAGAATCAACTTCAAATTCACATAACCTTAGCCTTAAATCAACCGAAAACCAATATATACCCAAAATTACATAAGGGTAAGGAGCTACCCTCTTCAAGCTTTGAAATCAGTCAATCACCACTTGAAATCCACCATACACTTGCTTTGAAGCTCCTAGTTGGCCAATTCACTCCTTGAATTTTCTTTGAATCTTTTCACTCTTTCTCTCTTTTCTCTCCTTTTCTCTCTTTAAAATAATAGCAGCTTGAAGAACAACAAAGGGTCAACCATGAGATTAAAAAGAAGGAAAAAGTAAAATAATAAAAGTAAAATAAAGAAATCAAAATTAAAAAGTAAAATCAAAGTCAACAAGTCGAAGTCAAATTTTGACCAATAGTAAAATGGGAAGAAACTAATCCATCGACCTCTAACTTGACACTTTACCTCTTGCCAAATGCTCGGGGAATTCTCAAACAACCCGTTGCAATGTAAGTAATGACGTGGCAATCGAACCTTAACTATGACCGAAAGTTAACAATTTTGAAAAAATATAGGTGTTATAACTTACCTTGTATTTCTTGCCATATACCAATTGATCTTGATTTCAAATAATTAAGCCAAGTTTTTACTATATCTTTCAAAGAAAAAGAAAGTAATTTTAGCTCAACAATCTCTTTAATGCAATTTGGGTCATTGAATGTGGTATACTTTCTCAAATTCTTTAAGATGCATGTAAGAACTTTCAGATTCTAAGCTATAAAAATTAAAAAGTAATGAAATCATACACAGGTTAAATCTAAATTATTAGTATTAAGCTAAAAAAATAAAATATAATGGACTAGAATTTTGAGGTAGTTGCAAACATTCACACATAGTTCGCAACAATTGATTTTTATGTTTATCGTATACATTTTCATTCTCAATCATTGTGTCAAATGTCAGAGACTGTGGAGATGATTCAAATAAACCAAAATGTAAAGTATTTGGATTGGCTTTGATCAAGCGACTAGAGTTTGAATCATGATACGAATTAAGCATGGATAGGTAAATACAAAAAAAAAAAAGATAAACGAAGGAAGAAAGCTGAGCCTTCCATGATATTCATATTAACATGTAGATGGTATAACAAAACGTGTCATTAAATATTATACAACTAAAAATAAAAAGTTGAGTAGAAAGCAAACAATATACCAAAAAGTTTACTTAAAGAAATAAAACCTCAACAAATTTGTTTTTCAAAACAATATCCCCGAGCTAAACCTTAAAGGTTGTAAATCTAAGTATAGGTTGTCTCAAATAATAAATTCTTGAGAGTCCGAGGTCGATCCATAAGTAATTGATGGAGAAAATTATTTAAGATTGAGAAAGAATTTGTCAAATAATAAAAATTGTTCCCAAATGATGGTATATAAATTAAAGACAAGATTATTCTCTCTTATAACTCAATTAGAATCCACATATAATAAAAGTTCCAATTGGAAAGTATGACATTTAAGTTCACTTAAAGTTATAATATGTAGTTGTATTATGTATATTTTAACTACCCAATAATGCCAACACTTTTAAATGGGTTCAAAAATTTATTGTGTCAATTTCTTATCAATAATAAATCAAGATCCCCACTTTTGGTTCCTAGTAACATCAATATATGTAAATAAGTTTAAGCATTCATTGTGTCAAATTTTTGTCTACAATGAATCAAGATTTCCACTTTACAAGGAGGGTTTTTAAATTTCTTAAAAACAAATACAACACATATACTAACAACTTAATAATATAAACATTCAAGCCTAAGAAGGAGATTAATCTAACCTTATTTCATTATCAAAAGATTCACTATTCTAATAAGATACAGACACAATGAGTATGGTCTTGATCTCTTAATCAAGATTTTCCTCAAATGAGCAACAAATGCAGCTATTTATAAAGTATTAAGAGTGAAAAATGCCAAGAGGCTTGTATGTAGGTGTAAATGAGGTTAGATAAATTTGAAAATGTATGCCATGCTTGTTGTGTTAGAATGCAGATCAATTGTATTGCAGCCCAAATATGGCCCCTTAAACGTCTAACTACAGTCTTTTAGTGCATTATGTCTCCTTTCCATTGGCTTAAAATCACTTAGTTGGTTTTTCAGATTGAGAAATATACCTGTAACACCCCCTTATCCAAGTCTAGGTTCCCGAGCAAAGTGTAGTTACTATTTTTTTTTTCTTTCTTTTCAAATAAGTATTCAAAACCACTTTGAAACTAACTCAATTTCAGGCAATGTCAATATCAGAATTAAAATCTTTCTTTACTATTTGGGACCATTTTATTAAACTACAACCACTATTAATAGAATAAACAGGTATTATAGAAATACTCATGCCTACATCGTACCAGAAAAGTATTTAATAAAATATAGAGTATCTAGCATGAAATATAATTAAAAGAAAATGCAAAAGAACAGTACATTGTTCTACCTCCCAGTGTCTCCATGACACTAATCTCTACTATTAAGTTTTGGATTTACTTGACACATAGGGCAAGCAACTATGAGTGAAAACACTTAGTAGACAATCATATGTATATGTCAATGTCATATCATGTAGTGTACAACCATACACCTCAAATCAACATTTTTTCCTTTTTGTTTGAAACTAAATAGTCCACTCTCTTTCCGTGATTCGTGCACGAAACGCCATTGTTAGTATGCTGATGAATCACCGTTCCGGGCAACCCACTGCCATGTGTGGTTAATGATTCACAAAGTTATTAAAAATAGGGTTTGAAATCATGCATCTCATCGTGCAGCCATTTTGAAAACATAAACTCTCAAGGAAAAATCTTTCATTTCACATAAAACAATAAATCTCATGAATTACTCTATGCAAATGAATGTTCATGTCACAATATAGAAATACAACCAAGTAACGTAATAAAATACATAATTACCAAACTGTCTCATCCAACAGCAGTAATTACCGAAATGCCCTGCTTAAACCAATGATTTCAAACCGCCAAACATACTGATGTAATTACCGAAATGTCACTGGTCACCTCGATAATTACCAAGATAACCTTTGAGTGCATGAAAAATTATCAAAATACCCTTCAACAGATATATGGCTAATTACCATCCTACCGGCTTAAATAACAATCCACAATAATTTTCAACCAGGTACACACGTACAACCATTCCAATACATCCATATATATATATACAACCATATACGTATTTATAAACAAAATTAAAATACACACACACACACACACGCATATATATATATAACATATATAAAAATTCATACATATAAATACGGGTTTTTTGGTGCCATAGCCGAGGAAGAGGTGGTTTAATAGATTTTAGCTATTTTTACTATTTAAACTTCATATCTTTACTAAATTACCCCTTTCTATATTAAATGCAATACATTGCACATACATATCTTTTCTCCATCGTCATCGTCGTCACCTTCTTATTCTCCTCCTCTTCTTCCTCTTCTTCTTCTTCTTTGTTGGGAAAGTTAATCAAAATGAATTTTGGAGACACATTGAAAAAATGAAGAATATTGGCAAACTCAATCAAAATGAAATTTTTTCCAACAGTACGCGCTTTTAAAATTTTGAACATCTATCAAATTCACTGTATTTTTTGAAGACCTAAATCAACCCATAAAATTATAAAAAAAAATATTTAAGTTAAAGTTCATCCTCTTAGCTTTCCAATGATATATAATATGCACGAATCGAAGTTCGGAAAAGTATTCAAAACTGAATTTTTCCAATAGCGTGCCCTTTTGAACTTACAAATGTCTGTCAACTTCACTGTATTTTTTAGAGATATAAATCAACCCAGAAAATTATGAAAAATATTCAAATTAAATTCCATTTTCTTAGCTTTTCAACAATATATCATACACACCAATCGGAGATAGGGAAGGTGTTCAAAATAAATATTTTCCAACAGCGTGTAGAAGTGCACAGACAGCATTAACATGTCTATAAATTTTACTGTATTTTTTGGATACATAAATCATCCTAGAAAATTATGAAAAAATATGTAAATTAAAGCTCATCCTCTTAGCTTTCCAATGACATATCATATGCATGAATCAAAGTTTGGAAAGGTGTTCAAAATTAAATTTTTCCAACAGCGCGTAGAAGTACAAGAACGGGTACTCGTCAGTAGCCACCAACCCCCCTTCCATGGCTACCAAAGGGGGTAGGTGGCCACCTACCCCCTAACGGTGGCCACCGACCCCCCCTCCGTGGCCACCATAGGGGGATAGGTGGCCGCCGAAGAGTGCCCATTCTCAGACTTCGGCGCATTATTGAAAAAATTTAATTTTAAACACCTTCCCGAACTCCGATTTATATATATAATATATCATTGGAAAGCTAAAAGTATGAGTTTTAATCTACTTATTTTTTCATAATTTTCTGGGTTGATTTATATATCCAAAAAATACAGTGAAGTTGATAGACATGCGAATACCGTAGGTGTGCATTTCTGCGCGCTGTTAGAAAATATTTATTTTGAACACCTTTCCAATCTCCGATTGGTGCGTATGATATGTTGTTGAAAAGCTAAGAGAATGAGGTTTAATTTTAATATTTTTTTATAATTTTTAAAATTCATTTTCCCCCTGTCAGTGGCCCACCGACCCCTGGTAGGTGGCCACCGACGATATTGCCTACCCGCTTCCACTTGTGCGCGCTATTGGAAAACATTAAATTTGAAGACCTTCCCGAACTCTGATTGAGGTATTTGATATATGGTTAGAAAGCTAAGAGAAAAAAATTTAATTTGAATATTTTTTCATAATTTGTAGAGTTTATTTGTCCCTGAGCGTCGGTGGGCCACCAACGGTGCTGGCCCCTTGAACTTATGTACGTTGTTGAAAAAAATTATATTTGAAAACCTTCTCAAACTCGGATTGAGACATATGATATATAGTTGTAAAGCTAAGAAGATAATATTTACTTCAAATATTGTTTTAGAATTTTTTAGGTTGATTTATATCTCTAAAAAATTCAATGAAATTGACAGGTGTTTGAAAGTTCAAAAGGACGCGTTGTTGGAAAAAATTCAGTTTTGAACACCTTTCTGAACATCGATTTGTACGTATGATATATCATTGGAAAGCTAAGAGGATAAGCTTTAATTTAAATATTTTTTTCATAATTTTATGGGTGGATTTAGGTCTTCAAAAAATACAATAAATTTGACAGACATTTGAAATTTCAAAAGGGTGCGCTGTTGGAAAAAATTCATTTTGATTTAGTTTGTCAATATTGTTCACTTTTCCAACGTGTCTCCAAAACTCATTTTGATTGACTTTCTTAACAAAGAAGAAGAAGAATAGGAAGAAGAGGAGGAGAATAAGATGGTGACGACGACGACAATGGATAAAAAAAGGGTGGATCGGTTAAGAAGAAGAGAAAAGAGATGATGAGTCATTTGTATTGGTATTTGTGCCGGTATAAGTAGTTTGACTAAGCTATAAAATTTAATTATCAATTCAAAGCATTTAAAGGGTATAAAAGTCAATTCGGGCTAAAATTTTAATTCTATAAAAATATGATTTTTTTTCATTAATGCATGTTGGACCCGGTTATGTTATCAAAAAACCCTATAAATACACATTCACATACACATATATACACACCCATATATATATATATATATATATTTTATACACATATACATGCACACAAATACAACTTATATATATATATATATATATAATTATATACACATATACCTATATATGAAAATATCTATAAGTGTATAATAAATTAATTCCCCATTTTAATACATAAATGATTATTTATACATATATACTTTTATAAAATACACTTATGCATATTTAATAAATACACTCATAAAATATATGTATTTTGTAAAATATAACTATATTTATAACCATACAAATACATATATAATTAATTGTATTTATAAAAATATAAATAATAGTAATTGTATATATATATATTGATTAAATTAATAAATAATATAATACATGTATATAACAAAATAACTTAGAAATTAGAAAAGACCACAATACCTCTCCAAATTTTAATATTTTCAATTCTACCCTCATATAGAAAATAAGTAAAATACCCCTAATAATTTCTAAAAATCTGATTTGCATCCCTTGTATGCAAAATGACTAATTTACCTTTAAAATTTTAAAAAATACCCTTTACATGTGAAAAGACCAAAATGCCCCTCACATGTAAAATTTTGTCATAATTGCCCTATACATGGTCAGCCCCTTATACAAGCTTAAACTCAATAATTTCTCCATCAAATCATCAAATTTATCAAGTATAACACCAATTCTATCAATCAATCTCATCAAATCATGCTTTAATCTATTAATTCCACATTCCAACTAACAATTTCACAAAACCCTAAACTCTAATAATTGCGGTTTTGTCATATGTACAATGCACATCAAATTAAGCATAATCAATTATCAATTTATCAATTCTAAGCATGAATCCACCAATTAAGCAAGTAAAAACAACCAATTATATGAAAAATTCAAAGAGAAATAGTTGTTTACCTCTCTTCTAAACAAAAAACACTTCCTTCCAAACTATGAAAATCCACACGAACTTTGCCAATGAATTTTCCTTAATGGCCGACCACTAACTCTTGATTTTCACTTGCAAATTCTTTGAAATTCTCACTTTCTCTCTCTAAAAATTGGTGTTTCTCTCTATAACGAAAATGGAAGCAAAATCAATTAAAATGGTGGAGGGTCAGCTAACAAGAAGAAAAAATTCAATTGGCAACTTAAAGTAATAATAAAATAAAGTAAAAAGTAAAAAGATATTTACTAAAATATTAAAATAATGAATAGTGAAAGTCAAACCTAGTCAAACTTTGATCAAGGGTAAAATGGGTAAAAAAAGTCCCTCGACTCTTTACGGGGTACTCTCGGCCCTCACAAAATGTCCGGGGAATTCAGAAGCAGTTTGTTTCAATGAAAAAAGAAAAACCGCGATAAAATTGAAAACGCATTCGAAAATCGATAATTTTGAAAGTAATATCTTGGTTATTACAATACCCATCTTATTAAACCTATGTTAAAAAGTGATACAAACTTCAAATATTTTACTTCTAAATTTTAGATAAGCATTGCTTAAATTAAAAGAATTAATAATACTTTTAAGTGTACATCAATGATTTAAACTCTCGATAAATTTATACCTTTGAGTGTTCATCAGAACTTTAACTTAATGACTCCCAGACTGGTTGGACATACGGTATTAGGTCTTAAAACATCCCCATGAGCTTAACATTGGGGATCTGGATGCTTAATTAAATTTGTTTTCATAGATAAGTATAATATGTAATTCCCTTAAACTTTTTTCTTAACTCTTGTATCAAGTTTCATATTGATAATTTCCAAACCAGTTGGTCATAGAGTATTAGGTGTTAAGAAACCCCTTTGGATTTAATTGATCAAGTTAAGGAGGTTACGAAATCAAATTTATCTATGATTCTACAACTTTATTTTTTTTGTTTATTTAATTAAAAAAAAACCTTCCCCTTTCCTTAGTTAATCCCTTTTAGCAAAGTAAAGAAATCAAATTATTGCAATATTCCATTTTGCAACCCAAAATAATGTGTATAAGTATATGTGTGTGAAAGAAAGCTTATCAATACTTGCATAAAAAAAATAGCTAGATAAATAATAAAAATGTGAAAGTTCATAAATTTGAATATTTCAAAGAGAATCAATTGATAAAACTTTGTTACTTTCAGAAATTAGGACAAAATAGTTACCTTCCTCCTTAGATATATCATAAGAGTAAAATTACTCTTATGGTAGATGTTCAGTTAGGCCTAAGAGGTAATTTGTAAAACCTCTTCCAAGGTACCATAGCCATAGTATGGCAATGAATGCATCAGATTTTTCAAGCATTTAGACTTTTGTTCATGCATAGTTGAACTCTTAGTTCATCCCCAATAATCTATCTGACGATGTTCCTTTTAGTTAAAACTTTAGGAATGATGCCTTAAACTTGACTACCTCTTACAAGTGTGGTTATTGATACAACTCCTATTAACCCAAGGCTACCTCCCTCATATACTTAAAGAATTTTTCTCTTAGCCAATTCTTTACCAAGATTGTTTGCTACTTTGACAAACTCTTTATTTTTTTTCAGGGTTTAATTCACAAAATACAAAAATATTTGTGAATCGATAAACTAAAACTCTCTCAATTTCTATACTTACTTACCTAAAATGATTAAGAGTTGAAAAAAAAAATGAAGAAATAAATGTGTTTTTGTAGAGTGAAGAGATAATATAATGACAATACCTATATGGGTAGGCTAGATGTTGTCAAAACAATTTGAAATTGAGACACACAAGTTTTATTTTAAAGAAACAAAATAATAGCTTGCATGCGATTGTGATTGTGGCTCACATCTTAATCTTGTTTTTTGTCCAGTAACGGCTTAAACGTCTTCTATTAGTTGAGGATAAGTTCTCATTCAATTTTTTTATAAATTGACAAATAGGGTCTTTTTAAGTCAGATCCTAAGACTATAGCATTGATGTTCGTTCCTGCAAAGATTTCATAAATTTAAAACTTCACGATGCATAACTCCATAAGGATGCATCTCAAGAGTCAATAAAATATCATCCAACAACTCCTTACTCAGTCCATCCTTTATAAAGTTTATTTGTAAAAACAAATCCTAAAGAACGATATCACTTGGTATAAGTCCGTCGTGCACATTTATAACAAACTTGTAATCTTTTTGCTCTTCTCCTTTTTTAATATAAACTTTTACCTAACCCTGGCATATACAAAATAAATAAATATGAAGATTCACCTGCTAAATAGACCTTTACGTCAATCATCTAGTGTATATCTCCAATGATCCCTTTATGCCCAACATTCTCGGTTTTTCACACTTAACTTTGTAAATGTTTCTTAGAGCCTTTTGAGGAAGAGAAGGAAAATATTTTCTTAAAGGGAATTAGGGATTTTTATTTACAAATTTTGCAAGATCAATTGAAGGATTTAAGAACAAAGGTAAGATTCCTAACCCAATCATCTTTTGTTTATTTTTATCGTGTGGTAATTTTATATTTTTTGAATACTAATTTTTATTAAATAGGATTCAAAATACTATGATTTTAATCCCTATTTGGATTGAAATATAAATTTTGGGATACCTGATTGAACCTTAAAAATTTTATGTGATTTATCATAAATAGATCTCTGAATTATAGACATTTTCTATTTTATTTTATCTCAATCCAAATTTTACACAATTAACTATGATTTTTCAAATCTCGCCATGTTAAATAAAGAAATCCCGACTAATATGCTTTCTCTGTTTGATTTTGAAGGGCACACAAACTTTTTTTCTTTCCAACTTTTTCTAGAATGACTTAAGACATGTACAATCATTTATTGGAATTTTGAATTTTCAAATTTTAATGAATTAATCATGAATTTTTAAAGATTATTTTTCTATTTATGGAATGGTCTAAAGTTTTGACTTTCAATTTAAAACCCAAATTTATCATATCTGAAAAATTCTGATTGATTTAATATAGATGTATCAACATTAGATCTCGCAACGTGTCATGTTGAAACGAATTCATGTTGTGTCATGCCGTGTTCGTGTTAAATTTTTCTCATTCAAACAAGACCCATTAAATTAAGAGATTGAAAAAATCAAATTCAAATATATTCATTAAATTAATAGTTGATTCGTTATCACACCTATTAACATTTTATTTTATTTTTTTGGTCAAATATGAATTAATATATCGTTGTACCAATTTACTTATTTTATATATATTTATAGTAAATTAATAAAAATAATACTTATTATAAAAATAATAATAGAAACCAAAATATCAAATATACTTGTTACATAAATATATCAAATCCAACATAAATCTATACAAAATTAAAAAAGAAAAATGGTTCAATAAATAAATAGAAAATGTTGTTTATGAACCAAACATACAACAATAATTAACTAAAAATATAAATAATCTCAATAATAAAGAGTTAATAATGCATAATAAAATTAAAAATTTTTACTAATATATTATAAATTACTAAAATACCTTTATTAAACGGGTGATAATGGGTTGGCTCATTATGGACCTAACCCATATTAGTTAGACCCTAATACTATTTTAATCATATTGGTTCGTATTGTGTTAACGGGGTGTGTAAGGATTTGCCAAATCTAATGAACATATCATAAGCTTGTTATGAATACATGTGGTATTGTTATGAATATGATTATGTTTATGTGAAATTATTTATTTGGGTTATTACCTTTTTTATTGAATTTTTATTTGAGTGTGGAATCCTACTGAATTTTATAGACTCATGCCTTATTTTTATTATTTTTTTTAGGTAAGGACGTTTAAACTATTATGCTTAACTCAACAATTTGTGAAGATGGTAGACAATGGCAGCTTAAGAGAAGGTTCTTCTAGGGTACAACATAAAAGATTTTCAATGTTATAATCATGAAGCTGATGCTTCTGCATTAGTCTTACTTCTTGTTTTACTTCTAAATCTAGGGTTATTATATGGATCTTAGAGTGAGAGTCTAAAACTAGTTATATTATTTTGAAATTATTTCTTTTCTTTCTTTAAATTACAGATGGAACTGACACAATAATAAATATTTCGTAAAAATTTAAAATTATCATTTAAGTTTCTAAAATAAGTATTTAAAGCAATTGAAGTATGAGCTCTCATTGTGTAAGTGTTTATGTTTGAAAAAAATTTAAATTTTCCACATTTTTAGCATGTTACATTTTAGTAGTTATCCTAATTTTGTTTAACCTAATGAATTTTGTTAGGGTGTGTTATAATTTTGGTATTAGTCTAAGACTGATTATGTTATTGTGAAATTATTTCTTTCCTTTCTTTGAACTATGCATGGAACTAAGTAATAAATATTTCTTAAAAAATTAATATTATCATTTAAGTTTTTAAATTAAGTATTTAAAGCAATCAAAGTATATGTAACACCCCCTTACCCAAGCCTAAATTTCCGAGTAAGGAGTGGTTACCATATAATATTTTTTGAAACATAAATTCAATTTATATTTAAAACAATTTTGTACAATACCAAAATAATATTAAAATTTTTCATTACTTTTTGAGACCATTTTACAAAACAAAACCAAATAAAAACTATATTACTTAAAATATTTCAAAAGTACTCACACTTCCAATGTAATAAAAAAATATTTTGAAATATAGAGTATCATTGCCCAAAATTATAAAATACAAAAAATATGTCCTTTTCTGAGCCCTCCAATCCTGCGCCTTGATCAAGTTCTACTGTCGGGTTTTGGATTTATCTACCATACATGAACAAACTTCGATGAGCGATAAACATTCAGTAGGCATTCAAAATACACATAACAATGCAATGCAATATAGTGTCATATATGAAAATTATCTATTCTTTCCATTTTATTTTATAAATCAATTAGCTCGGCTACACTGCATTTTATGGGGTCCATATGCCCATTTGTGGTCAACAAGTCTGTTTCTCGCTCCTTTACAGAACTCACATGCCTGTTTGTAGTCGGCGATTGGATCACATCTCGGAAAAGACACACATGCCCGTGGTGATCAATGATCCAAGATCTATTAAATCAGGGTTTAAAACCAGCACTCTCTAGTGCACCCATTTTAAAATGCAAACTCTCAGAGAAAAATCCACCTCTTTTAATAAAAACATCAAAACTCATAATATATTTTTATGCAAATGTTTGCACATGCCCTAATATATAATTATAACCAAGTATAATTACCAAACTATCTTTTCCAGCAACGATAATTACTGAATTACCCTTTCTCAATCTATTAATTAACAAACACCCTTAAACAAACATAATTACCAAAATGCCTCTAGCATTTTCGATAATTACCAAATACCCCCATGGTAAATGGTAAATTATTGAACTATCATTGTCTAATAAATAACTAAATAATATTTTTTCAAACCAATATATATATGAACACATGTACCAACATAAATACATATTCTCATACTTATATATATATATATATGCGCATATAAATATAATCATACCTTTACAATTATATATATATAAATACCTATATACACATATTTATAACTATATATATACTTACACACACGTACATACCCTCCATCATATATATATATATATATATATAAACATTAATGAACATATATACACATGTATAAATATACTAATACACACACACACACACACACACATATATATATATATATATATAACACAAATACACACACTTGCAAATATATAAATAATAAACAAGGAATGTGAAAAAATCAAAATGTCCTTCATAAATCTAAAAATACCAACCATATCCCCAATCATGTGAAAATATTAAAATACCCTTAATAATTCTCAAAATACCGAATATGACCAAAATGCCCATAATAAACTCGAAAATACCAATCATGTCCCCATCAAAGGTCAGCCCTCTATCCATCAAAACTCAACTAATTTCTCATCAAATCAAGTAATTTTCATGAGCTTTTACAAAATCTCTAATCCCATTACACCCTACAAGTATTATTTCAATTAAAACACATATAAATCCATGATTTTCACCAAACACAAAACCCTAACAATTTGGGACTTTGCTATAACATCAAACCAACTCAACTCACCATAAATTGACCACAACTTAGTAAGATTCAACCTAGAATTCACAAGTATAAAGCATGAAATGAACAAAAATATCAAAATAAGGGTAGGAACACCTACCTCTTTTTCAAGCTTACAAACCACTTGATCACCACTTGAAAATACCAAAACACCCTTACTTTGGAGTCCCCTAGGTGGCACACTCAAAACCCACTATTTTTTCTTGAATTTTTTTCACTTTCTCTCTCTTTTCTCTTTCTAAAAAATGGTAGAAGCTTAAGAAGACAAGGGGGTTAGCCAAGGGGTTGAAAAGAAGAAAAAATAATAAAAAGTAAACAGTAAAGAAAAATAAATAAAATAAAAAAGATTATCAAAGTCAAAGGTCAAAATCAAACC